>OW240922.1:71493735-71691577 GCA_933207985.1 Pelobates cultripes | reverse complement strand
CTGTGCTCTTGCAGTCATCTTTACAGGACGACCACTCCTATGGAGAGTAGCAGCAGTGCTGAACTTTCTTCATTTATAGACAATTTGTCTTAACATGGACTGATGAACAGCAAGGCTTTTGGAGATATTTTTATAACCCTTTCCAGCTTTATGCAAGTCAACAATTCTTAATCGTAGGTCTTCTGAGAGCTCTTTTGTGCGAGGCATCATTCACATCAGGCAATGCTTCTTGTGAAAAGCAAACCTAGAACTGGTGTGTGTTTTTTATAGGGCAGGGCAGCTGTAACCAACACCTCCAATCTCATCTCATTGATTGGACTCCAGTTGGCTGACATCTCACTCCAATTAGCTCTTGGAGATGTAATTAGTCTAGGGGTTCACATACTTTTTCCACCTGCACTGTGAATGTTTACATGGTGTGTTCAATAAAAACATGGCAACATTTCATTCTTTGTCTTTAAGCAGACTGTGATTGTCTATTGTTGTGACTTAGATGATGATGAGATCACATTTTTTGACCAATTTGTGCAGAAATCCATATCATTCCAAAGGATTCACATACTTTTTCTTGCAACTGTATATATATTATATATATAAATATATATATATAAAATATCTCACAAAAGTGAGTACACACCTCAAATCTTTGTAAATATTTTAGGTGTACTCAACTAAAGTGAGTACACCGGCAGGTGCTATTCTTCTCCTGGTGCTTCAGCTGCCAGGAGCCAACGTTACTGCTGCCGTACTCACGTGTATTGCAAGAATACATCAGAAAAGCCTATAGAGGATCCTGTGAGACCGCAGAATCCTTCAGAGAGAGACAATTTATCTGCAGCCTTCACTGGGATGGATGGGGGATCGGCACTTCTTAATGGTGGTAGCTCTACCCAGTGTCAAGATGTGTAAGGGGTAGGAAAAATACTGAGACAAAATAGTCCCTTACTTTGTCTCAGTATAACTTTTGACTGTGCTAGAATTTCTGTGAAATTCCAACACAATCAATATGAGTATTTCCTAAATATTTTATCTTTATGAAATACTAATTTTGCCGGGGAGCTGACAGTGCCACTTTAAAACAGGTTGTTATGGTACTTAAGAGTCAGAGGCGGGTCTATAATTAGGCGGCCGCCTAAGGCCTCATGGCCCAGCACTACAGTCAGTCTGCAGCTCCGCCGGGCACAGAGCTGCAGACTGAACTGTCTTGTGATCTCCAGTGTATCAGAGCATTGCCGCGGGTTACCACGGCAACGCTCTCATACCTTTGGAGATCGCAAGACTTACCATGTGGTCTGCAGGTCTGCGCCCGGCGGGGCTGCAGACCAGAGAACCTGCCTGCCGGACCACCAGGGACCGAGACACTGGACCACCAGGGAATAGTTAAAGGAAAAAAAAGGATTTATGAAACCCCCCCCACAACCTGTCACCCCCACATCCACCCTCTCTCAGTCCCCACTACCCTACCCCACACAACCTGTCACTCCCCCCACACACACACACACCCTGTCACATTAATCTCTTCCAATTCTGTCACACTCCCTCCTCCAGTCATGTCACAACCGCCCTATCATTCTCACCCTCTTTCATTCTGTCACATACGCCTTCCCAACTCTTTCATTTACCCCCTCACGATGTCAAACTCACCCTGTCACACTCATCAACTGAAGACATTCATCATTCACACACAAACACACACTTAGTCATGAAACGTAGCTGTGCCATAACACAATGCACAAAGGCCACAGGCAGCCCCCATAAAAACAATACACCGCAAGCAGCTACCTCACCCATAGGTCCCAGACACATGCTCACAAAGACATACATTCACACACAAGGATACTTTCTGTCAGACACACACTTTCTTTTTTTTTGTGAATATAATTTTTATTTTTATCGGTTAGTCAAGATTCGAAGACTCGCAGGTCTCCAAGGTGAGTTATCAAAGGATATGAAGGCATTTGGAATATATCAAAAACAGTAACTTTTAGTCGGGCTCGCAGGCCCACAATGTTGACGGACTTGCAAGTCCCTTTTAACTTATTTTACAAGCATTTCTCTATTACAGTTCATTACATTTATTGCAGTTGTAATTTGTGTGCGGGTTAAACAGAGGCTCGTCGGCCTTTTGTCCGACTTACTGGTCGGGGTGACCCGACTCCCTGTGGGTTTGACGTTCAATTCTCATGTGTGCCCTCTCATTGACTTGTGTATCTACTTAGATTGGGTTTATGGTCTCTTGGCTTTCCTCTGGAAGGGGGAAGGGAAAGTTAGGGTTGGGGTAGGAAGGGGTGTGAGGGTAGTCAGTCGTCGCCTGTCGTCAGGTGTATGTTCCCTAAGTCCTCCCAGTCTGTAGTGTGGCGGTTGGCGGTTCTAGTTCCCTTTGGAATCCTTCTTTCGCCGTCTCTAGGATCCAATGTGTCCATATATCCATGTAGGCTGTCGGGGAGGTGTTAGTCGTCAGGGTCAGTTCCTCTATTGTCCTCAGCTCCTCCATTTGGTTAAACCAGGTCTTAAGTGGAGGTGTTATGGCCTGTTTCCAGTATTGGGGGAGCACTCGTTTGGCTACATTGAGTATTCGAATAGTCATAGATTTTTTGTATTTGGAGTGAGGGGTAGGAGTGTGATGTAGGAGCATTGCTGCTAGTTCCAGGGGGGGTGGTTTGTCCGTGAATTTCTCTAGCATTTTGTGGATGTTTTGCCAGTATGGTTTGATCGTTGCGCATTCCCACCATATGTGTGTGATACTGCCCTCCTCTTGTTGGCATCGCCAGCATAGGCCTGGTTGGCCTGGGTCTATCTGGTGTAGGAAGTGAGGTGTCCTGTACCATTGTGTCAGATGTTTGTATGCTGTCTCTTGTGTTTTGCTGTGCGTGGAACAGTGGTGTGTGAGGTAACATATGGACTCCCATTCCTTATTTGTCAGCGTGTATCCGAGGGCATCCTCCCATTTCCTCATAAATAGGGGTGTCTCTGTCGGGATGTCCGTTTGTAGCATGGTGTAAAGGAAAGATACTCCATGTGGGAGCGGGTCTGGGTGCATACAGACCACTTCCAGTGTGGTATGTTGTCTAGTGAGCGCTGAGCCCTGTGGTAGGGTATGGACGAAGTTGGTTAGCTGGGTGTATCTGAAGTGCTGCATGAAGGTCGGGTGCGCCGCTGTCGTCATGTCTGTCAGTTTTTTACATTTCTCTCCCTGCAGGACATGGTGTAGGCGTGGGTGTGGGTCTGGGAGGATGTCTCTAAAGGCTCTTGGGTCTAATCCCGGGGGGAAGTCGACGTTGTGCGTCAGAGGAAGAAGGGGGGAGGGGTATGGTGACATGGTCCCCTTCCTCGCTATCCTCCTCCATACTTTCATGGTGTGTTTTGTGTATATGGACATTTCACCCCATTTTGTCGGTTCGCGCCCCCAGGGTAGTCCCGAGAGTGGTCTGCCTGCTTCCGCCTCTTCTACCGTCTTCCAGAGTTTGTGCACGCCGTCTTTTGACCACTCCACAATTCTCTGGAGGTGTGTGGCCACATAATATAAGTGGAGGTCTGGGAGGGCTAACCCTCCTTTATCCTTAGGTCGTGTCAGGGTAGCGAATTTCACTCTAGGTTTCCGTCCGTTCCATACGTATCTGGTCATTTCTGTTCTAAGGGTACCGAAAAAGGGGCCCGGGATCTCAATGGGGATGGCCTGGAGGAGGTATAGGAGGCGTGGAAGGAAGTTCATTTTTATTACTTGGACTCTCCCTAGCCATGAGATGTGGGGGTACGACCATTCTCGCATGTCTTTTTGGAACGTCTGGAGTGTGTCTGTGAAATTTTCCCTGAACATGTCCTCACTTCGATTGGTCAGCCAGACTCCTAAATATCTAATTTTATGTTCGGCCCATTGCAAGGGGAAGCTTTGTCGGAGGGGGTTCGCCCGTGCAGTAGGGACGCTTACGTTAAGGATATAGGATTTGCCGTAGTTAATTTTCAAATTGGAGATTACCCCATATAGCTGTAGTTCCCTCTGTATGTTTGGGAGGGAAATTTCAGAGTTCGTTCCCAGGAAGAGTAGGTCGTCTGCGTACGCAGCTACCTTGTGTTGCGTGTTGCCTGTTGTCAGTCCGGTTATGTCTGGGTTGTGTCGGATGTGTGTGAGGAATGGTTCCAGGGCAAGGACGAACAGAAGTGGGGAGAGGGGGCAGCCTTGTCTCGTGGTGTTATGTATTGTGAAGGCATCAGTTAACGCCCCGTTGACCAGCACCTGGGCCGTGGGTTCTCGGTACAATGCCTCTATCCAGCGTCGCATTTGTGGCCCTAGTCCCGCATGGGCGAGTGTTTCAAAAAGATATGTCCAGCCGACCCTATCGAAGGCCTTCTCTGCGTCAGTTGACGGCAGGATAAGGCCCCCTTTCGTGCCTCCTGTCCCGTGCATGAGGGTGAGTGCCCTGATGGTGTTGTCTCGGGCTTCTCGGCCTGTCACGAATCCCACCTGGTCTGGGTGGATCAGTGATGGGATGTGTTGCGTGAGTCGGGTCGCCAGGATTTTGGCCAGTAGTTTAATGTCGCTATTTATAAGTGAGATCGGTCTATAGTTTCCGCATTGTTCTCTGTCTTTGCCGTCTTTGGGGATAATAGTAATGTGGGCTGTTAGGGTTTGTCTGGGGAAATGGTTTCCGTCTCGTATCGAATTGAACGCTTCTATCATGAGTGGATATAGGTCTGTAGCGTATGTCTTGTAATATTTGGTCGGTAGGCCGTCGGGTCCCGGGCTTTTGCCTGGTTTGGTTTGTTTAACCGCTAGAGCTAGTTCCTCTATTGTGATGGGTTCGTCAATGACCTCCGCTATCTCCGCGTCAAGTGTCGGTGTCTGGTATTTTGTCAAGTAGGCCCGGATAGAGTCTCTGAGGTGTGTTGTCGCCCCGTTGGTCTTCGGTTGGGGGAGTGTGTAAAGATCGGTGTAATATGTGCGGAATGTTCTCATGATGTCTGTCGGGAGGCGGTGTAGGGTGCCCTGTTTATCTCTAATTTTATCAATATATGTGTGTTGCCTCTGCTTTTTCAGCATCGCGGCTAGAAGTTTGCCGCTTTTGTTCCCGTGTACTGTGAAGAAGGCTTTGTGCCTTGTTGCGTCTCTGTGATGTTTAGCCTGCAGTAGTGAGGCTAGTTCCCGTCTCAGTTGTAGGAGTCGGGTTTGGTGTGTGTGGTTCGGGGTTTGTTTATTTTGATTGTCTGTCTCCTGTATCTTGGTCAGCAGTGCCTGTAGTCGGGCTTCAGTCTGTTTCTTCAGTATTGCCCCCTGTTGTATGTAGTGGCCTCGTATCACGCTTTTGTGATCGTCGGGGATGTTTGCTCTGCTGTGTTAGTCGTCAGGTAGTCCTTGATTTTCTCACCTATTAGGGTTGTGACCTCTAGTTTAGTGAGTAGGTATTCGTTCAATCTCCATTTCGAGGTCGTGGGGCGGTAAAGTGGTGATTTAAGTTTTAGTGAGACTGGGGCGTGGTCTGACCATGTGGCCACTCCTATTGTTACTTCAGACACTAGTGAGAGGTCATAGTGTGTGGTGTAGATGTGGTCTATCCGGGAATAAGAGTTGTGTGGGTGGGAGTAAAAGGTGTAGTTTCTTACGTCTGGGTGGTGGGCTCTCCAGCAGTCCACGAGTCGTCGACTCCGGAGTAGGGATTTAACTGTTTGGAGTTGTTGAGTGGGGATGTGGGAGGTGCCCGATGAGTTGTCCCATGATGGGTCAAGAGTTATGATGAAGTCGCCCCCTAGTATTAGAGTCCCTTCCGCGAATTCTTGAAGTTTGCGAAGTGTCTGTTTGAGGAAGCGGTAGTGTTGTGTGTTTGGGGCATAGATGTTTGCGAATGTGTACTGGTGTCCCGCGATCTTCCCTTTAAGGAATATGTATCTTCCTTCGTCATCCGTTTTGCATCCCCCCTCCTGGAACGGCACCCTCTTGTGGAGGAGTATTGCTGTCCCCCTGGCCTTACCCCCTTGAAAATCCCTATAGTAACCTTGTGTGTAGTGCTGATTAGTCAGTTTGGGTCTATTCCCTTTTTTAAAGTGGGTTTCCTGTATCATTACTATAGAAGCCCGCTGTTTGTGAAAGTCTCTCAGTGCTCCTGTTCTCTTCTCTGGTTTATTTAGGCCTTTTGCATTGATTGTAAGGATGTGTAGGTGGTCTGGGGTCAGTGCCATCCCGCCAAGTCAGGTCGTCGTCGACGGGTGTTGTGGAAATGACTTTGTCCTGCGTGCCTTTGGTGTGTGTAGTCTCAGGGGGTCTCACAGTCAGCTGTCAGTGTCGGGTTGGGGGATCGGGTGTTGGGGTTTAGGTAAGGATCAAGGGGTTGAGGTATTGGAGTAGTCCGAGAGGTTCTCAGAGGTCTCCGTGGTTTGCGCCACAGTGCGTGGCGACTAGGTAGTAGCGTCGGGGAGCGACAGAGCCCGGCACCACCTGTGGTGTCCGTGCAACGCTCACCTTTCGGGTGACACCTCGCCTACTGGGCGGTGGTTGGGTGTCCAGTCGCCTGGCGCGGTGTCCTAGTGGTGTATCTCGTCTCGTGGCTTCCCTATGTGGCTCCTCAGTGATTACTCCGTAGGAGTTCGCGTGTGGTTCCCCGCCTCGGGGTGTGGTGGTTCTGGGGCTTGCGTGAATGAGTGTTTATGCACGTGTTCTTTTGGTTTGTGATTGGGTTACAAACATAAACATTAACAGCGTTATTAACATTTTGGTTTCAGGTCACAACAGGTGAAAACTTAACAATATTCTAACATTTCACATTTCAATTTTGTGTGCCGTTTACCTTTGTCCCCCTGCGTCCCAGGTTCCCACCCGCCCGCCTATCTAGTGTGTTCTTATGTCCCTTGTGTCTCAACGCCCTGTTCCCTACATTTATGGGGAGGTGTGGGTGTCCCTGTCTGGGATGAGAGACTGAGGTTGTTCCCATAGGCGTGGGTCTAGCTGGTGTGTTCTTGTCCCCCTGTCTCTGTGCCTTATGGGGTGCGCCCGTCGTATGGTTCCCTGGTGGGTTGAGCTTCCTCCCCCTGTTCTAGAGGTGTGTGACTGTTCGGCAGGTGGTTGTAGTTTGGTCAGCTTGGTGTTGTCGCTACCCATTTGTCTCGGGTGTGGGGTCGGAGCCCCCACCCCGGGCGCGCCCCGACGGCGGAGCCGCCCGCCTGCTCCCCGTGGTTCATTACAGCGCGGCTAGGCCCCGGCGGCCGGGCGCGGCCAGGGGGGCGGGCACCCCCCCTCCAATCCCTCTCACTGTTGTGTTGGTACTAAGAGTTTTTTGGGTCCCTGATACTTCCCCCCCCTCCCTAGTGTGAGTGCATTTAGTCCATGGGTGGCCTGGCAGGCCTGCGGGCACTGCATGCTCAAGCATCTGCGCCGATCTTGCCGCTTGGGTCTCGGGATTCAGTGTATCTCTTTATGTCTCTTGGCCTGTATGTCCGTGTGGGGTCTTAGTGAGTGTGTTGCCCCTTGGGCTATATACTTGCGGTTTTGAGGGTTTCGGTAGTGCCAGTTCCATGTGTTCTGGTCAGGGACGGGCAGTGTCTGTCCAGTTCATTGCTGGGCCGTGTGGTTTCCCGGTAGGGTGGACAGGTAGTGTGCGTCTTTCTACATGTTGGTGCCCGTGGGGCGCGTTGTCTGTTGTCTCGTTCTTCTGGGTCTGGAGGTTTGTTGCGGCTGGCGTTGTACCTCCGGTGAGAAGGCGTAGAAAGCCATTGGGTCTGGCCAGGACATATGTATCGTTGGGAGTTGCAGTTCTCTCGTCAGGTCTTTCAGATCTCCCTCGCTCTTCACCGTGAAGGGGCCATTGCTTGTGGTGACCTGTAGTCCGGTGGGGAAGTTCCATCTGTATCTGATCTTGTTAGTCTGCAATGTCCGCGTGAGTGGGCGCAGGGCTCGTCGATACGCCAGCGTTGCAGGGGAAAGGTCTGGATACAGTTGGATCTCAGCGTCATTGTGGATGATTTGGCTCTGAGCCCTGGCGCTCTTCAGGATATCCTCCTTCACTTGAAAGTGCGTCAGACAGCATATTACGTCTCTAGGAGGGGAGTCAGGTGGGCCCCTGGGTCTGAGTGCTCTGTGCGCCCTTACAAATTCGATGGGCGCCGTGTTCGGTCTTTGCAGGAGGGCATTAAAAATTTCCGTGAGCGTGTCCCTTAATGGGGTAGTTTGGTCGCATTCTTCTGGAAGCCCCCGAACTCTGATGTTCTGACGTCTCCCCCGATTGTCTAAGTCCTCTAAATGGAGGGCCATTTGGCGCAATTGTGTTTCCTGCCGCTTTATGGTGCTCGTGGTGGCGTTTTGCGCCGACATCACGTGGTCGCAATCTGCCTCCACCTGGGCCAGTTTGTGATGGAGCCCCTGCATGTCTTCCCTCAGGGCCTGGAGCTCCCCAGTGATAGATTTGTGGAGGGCGGCATTGGCCTCCTTCAGGTCATTTTTTGTGGGTAGGTTGTTTAGCAGAGTTGCCCAGTCCAGCTGGGGTAGGGTATTGTCAGGGGTGTTTGGTACCTGATCGTGGTGTCCGTCCCTGGGTGAGGTCGGGCGGCCTGGGCCCAGGCTTGCTGTGTCACTCGAGGCCTGGGGAGTTTGGTCGGCCTGTGTTGTGAGGTACTGGCGCATGCCGGCTGGCTGTGACCCTCTCGGCGTGCTGACGGCCGGTGCAGCCTGTTGGGGCTTGTTGGTTTTGCCCATTATCGCTATTGTGGAGCTGGTTAGGCGGGTGTGTGATCGGAGCCGGGCGGGAGCTCGTGGTTCACGCCGTCATTTCGTCCGGCGCCCAAGCCACGCCCCAGACACACACTTTCATGCACACACACAGGTAGACAATGCTAGACACACTCAGGAATACACACACCTGCACTTATGTATACCCAACTGAAAGGCTAACCATAGCCGGCAATCGTGTATAAACTATTAGCAGTATTGCAAATTAAATGTGTTTATTGCAAATTAATTTTGTTTGCTACCGTAATTATGCCATAACTTCAGTCAGAGAGTTCACAATGACACATGAAGCTGCAATACTGCAAGCCTCTGGACAATGTATACAGAGACTAGCTCTCTGTATCCAGCGCTGCAAGACGGTCCTTCAATATAACTACAGCACCTTGTACACACAACGAACCCCTATTTATTTTCACTTTGGGTGTTAGTGGGGCCTCGTTTTTGTCTAAGGCCTCACAAAGCCTATAGCCGCCACTGCTTAGAGTGTGTCTTTAAAGAGTCACTCCTAAAAAGCTTCATGTGTAAAGAGTGTGTCCTCTATCTCATGTTGCAAAAAGTGAATTTTTCAATAGCAATTGCCACCTTTATTAATTAAGATGGTTACAACCCCTAGCTTTCAAGTAGATAACAGGTTATGTTGCTTCCTGGTTTCCTTAGCTCAAGGAAGCTAAACTCAAAAGGCAGCAATAGTTCAGAGCCTTCCAAAGACTTCTCATTGAGCTGCATTAGAAATTCTGTGCTTGGAAATCTGGGCGTGGTTAAAAGGGATTGCAAAGGCAGAAATGCAACTTTTGCAAGCTGTTTTTAGATATAAATCAAAGTTTTCATATCTACTAAACAGTGACAATAATTTATTTTGTATTTAGGTTGTGGAGAGTCCCTTTAACAATCCCACATCCAAGTTGCTTTTTCACACTAGGCACTCCTATACAGCATTAAAGTTCTCGTAGTTACAACTTGTCCAACGAGAGTCAAGTTCTTTAAAAACTTTAATAACCAACTCTCAAAAGCAAATTCTAAACACACAGTTTGAAAGCTTCTTATCATCATGACAAAACCATTTGAGGAGACACAATAAGCACTACTACTACTATAACTTTGCGTAATTGCAAAGTCGATTGCACTGAGAGTACCTTACACTAACGCTCCACTCAGAAAATGGCTTAGAACTAAAATCCATTGTACATATGTATAAGGAATTTCCATTGGATTTAATTGCTTTGTGTACTCGCTCATTGCTCCTACTGGCTGGACACTGCTTGAAGTTGCCATGGAAACATTTCTGAGTACCACAGGTATGCAGGTAAAGTCACACAAATTGCTGTTGGCACTTTTTTTGTAGTCAGCGAATGGCAACTAATGCAAATGTATGTGTTACAAAGTTAATATATAACAAAACAAGCAGGGTTAGGGTTATGCATATAAAATAAGATGAACACACTCTGCTGCAGTCTTCTGTTTGAAAATGAAAAATATGAGGAGAGACCACCAAGGGAAAGATGGGGGGGGGGAGATCACTAAGGGAAATATGGGGGGGAGAGAGACCATTAAGGGAAAGATGGGGCAGGGGGGGTGAAGAGACCATGAAGGGAAAGATGGGGGAGACTCTAAGGGACGGGGGGTAGGGAGAGCACTATGGAGATGGGGGGGAGGGGGAGTGCAGGGGAGGTCATTAAGAGCCAGGGGGAGCATTAAGGGATAGGGGGGCAGGGGAGAGTGATAAAGGACAGGAGGTCAGGGGAGAGGACTAAGGGACAGGGGGGCAGATGAGATCACTAAGGGGCAGGGGAGATCACTAAGGGACAGGTGGGGGGGGAGAGCACCTTGGGATGGGAGAGCACTAAGGGATAGGAGGGGATGGGAGAAAACTAAGGGGCAGGAGGGAAGAGCACTAAGGGACAGGAGGGGAGAGCACTAAGGGACAGGAGGAAAGGGGACAACACTAAAAGGACAGGAGGAGTGGGGAGACCTCTACGGGACAGGAGGAGAGGGGAGACCTTTAAGGGACAAGGGGCGAAGTGGAGATGAGACCACTAAGGGACGAGGGAATTGGAAGAGATCATTAAGGGACGGGGGGAGTGTAAGACACACCGAGAGCCTGAGGAAGGGGTGAAAGAAGCACAGAAGGACTGGTAGGGGAGACAGACAAACAGAGAGGCTCAGGAGAGAGAGACAGAGCCGCTTGTGAGGGAGAAACACAGAGACATACCAAGGAGCTGGGAAGAGTAAGACACAAAGGGGCTTGGGGGAGTAAGACACGCAAAGGGGTTTGGAGGATGTAGGAGACATACAAAGAGTGGGGGGAGATAAGAGACACACTAAAGGGGGGGATGTAAGTCACAAAATGTAAAGAAAATATACAAAATAAATATAATAAAAATAAAGAGATGCTCCCCTCTCAGCCTCTATCCTACCCCACAAACCCTCTCTTTCACACTACACACTGCATCCTTACACAAACACAGAAACACACAATGCATGCCTACATACACATGCACAGAAACATACAGCGCATCCCTACTCACATACAGACACACCAAAACATACAATGCATCCAACACTCACATAGAAACACATCATGCTTCCCTTACACACAAACAGTGCATACCTCACAAACACACACACACAATGCAGCCCTTGCCCACATACACAGAAGCACACAAACACACACACTGTTTCTCTTAATGCATCTCTTACACACACTCAATGCAGCCATTACAGACACACACACTGCATTTACATTACATACACAGAAACACTCCTTGCATCCCTTACACATACAAACACAGATTCACACTATGCATCCCTTACACACACACACACTACATCCCTTACACAAACTGGTATCCCTATACACTACATTCCATAAGAACACACACATTACATCCTTTACAATAACACATAACACATCCCCTACATACATACACTCCACTCCCTGTGAGCGAACTCATGGGTGGGCCCTGTAGGCACAATGCTTTTGGGCAGGCCTTGTAGGCATGCTCACGGTCAGGCC
Organism: Pelobates cultripes; assembly: GCA_933207985.1. Classification (NCBI taxonomy): domain Eukaryota; kingdom Metazoa; phylum Chordata; class Amphibia; order Anura; family Pelobatidae; genus Pelobates; species Pelobates cultripes. Next base: position 71,679,854 of record OW240922.1, on the reverse strand, counting down.
CTGGGGGCCCAGACCGTGATCTGTGTAAGGGGCCCCAGAAAATGGAGCTGCTTCCTATTCGTTGTTTTTGTGAGCACTGCCTCCAGAGAGCCTGTTTTAACACCAGACCAGTGGAGCCAGACTGCAGCCTGAGCCCATCATCATCCTCTTGTCCTCATCTGGTGGTAAGTAGGCTATCCAGTATATTATTAGTGGCACTAATCTCTAATTTACCTCACATTAAAGGGACACTATAGTCACAAGAACCAGTACAGCTTAATGTAGTAGTTCTGGTGTCTAGCCTGTACCTGCAGGCTTTTCAATGCAAACACACTGCCTTTTTAGAGAAAAGACACTGTGTGCAGCACTTGCGTTGGCTATTTTTATATATACATACACACACATATATAAAAAGGCTGATAGTAATAATATTGAAAAGCAGATATTTATTAAGAGATATTTTTTGGCGCTATAAAAATTCTAATATTAGATTTTTGGGTGGATATTCTGTTCCTGTGGCTGCGTAGTGCGCCATCTGCAGGCAATAGCCCACCAGTGTTGGAGAGCCTTTTCAGCCTAAGTGCCCCAATTGCAACACAAAGCCAGCTTATTTATCTCAAAGTGCCAACACTGCAAATAAACCTGAAAAACACGTCGTATAACTGTCTGAGTGTATTAAAGGGTTACTCCAAGTATCACATCCACTACAGCCTGCTGCACTGGTTATGATGCCAGGAGTACCCTAGCACAATTCCCCAGTAATGGGAAAGACCACTTTGTAATGGTTCACCATCTTAGCTGCGTCCTCTCTTCAACAGGTTCAACAACATCCAGGAGCTGCAGAGACCAGATGCCGATCCCACTGTCCGAAAGCTAACTAATGCTGTACTAATGGTGCTACCAGGGGTTAAGTTACATCTATGGCAGCATCATTAAATATCTTTGTATGTGCAGTTTTAGCGCCATGACCAGTTTAAATTAAATCGCTAGACTATATGCTCACGGGCAGTATTCCCTCTATTGTAGAGTTCTGGAAAAATGTTGGAGTTACACAGCACTGAGTGAGCAACTCTTAATTCACAACCAAGCTGCAGACAGCCAGAGAAACTATGAACAGGTAATGATAGCCTTACTATATAGCTCCCTGGGTGTCCGACCATTCAGCAATGTCAGTGTGCTTACATTTGATAATGAAGTCTTTTTATGGGATTAGAGGGTGTGGTTAATGAGGTAGGCTTACACATTTATTTTATGCAAAAACTAGAAAGATTTGGGCATACAAAAAAATACAGCGTAAGAGGCTAGATCAAATGCACTAAAGTAGTATTGGTGCCTGAAGTGTTCCTTTAAGTTGTTGTTCTTTTACATGAAATTTAAATTATAGATACAGCAAATTCAGTAAAAACTGTGAAAATGAGAACCAGAATCATTGTTTATTCTCCTCCTCTCAATGTGCTTTCTCAATACTGAATGCCAAGTGCAAAGGGCACAACTAATAACAATGATTGACAGGAAGCGAAGGTGGAGATGTCCACTTCCAGGACAGAGAGGTGTGGATTTTTACATTTAAGAGTTACTCTAAGCACCATGAGCATTTCACTGACTTGAAGTGGTCATGGTTCGTGAACTCTGTATCTGCAGCATTTCACTATGAAAGTAGCACTGTATCACTATAACAACTCTATCTTATTGAAGTTCTTATAGTGCTCACAGTGGCCCCCCTTTGAATCTATCTATGTTTAATTTTAATAGTTAGAAGGCTTGGAAGCACTGCTTCAAGTCACACCTTTAAATACTCTGGATAGAAAAGCTGAGGCACTTGCTACCAAGCTCTCAAACCCAGGCATACCATTATTTCACACGCACATGCCAAGTACCATCACCGCTTTTTATCATTGTATTCTATATATGTTTTCTACGAGCCTATGGTCCCCGCTAGGATGAGGTCACACATGGAGTTGCATGCAGCAACACCAACGGAGACTCGCGCTGGAGAAACAGTAAGTAAAATAATTTATTTCTATGTTACAGTGCACACGGGGGCTAGGGACAGGGAGACTATAGCTTTAGAAACACAAATTTGTATTTCTAACGCTATAGTGTTCCCTTAACCTCATTGCTGTCAGAGATGTGACTACACCTCAAGCAACGTCATTGGGGCTGCCATCTGCTAAAAGGCAGAGGTACCAATCCCACATACCTTGACAGGAACAAGTGTCAATGTTCTTTTATTACACGATTATTCACAGTGAAAGTGAGAATTCAAAGTTAATATCAGATCTAAGGACAAAATAGCTTAGCTGGAAAAATTAAGCTCTGCTTTTTGTTTAACTACTGTGGTCTTAATTTTGAGATTCTCACTTTAGTAAATAACCTGTTAGAATCAGGCTTTTTCACAAAACCTCTTAAACTTGACCTCTTTGTTATAAAGAAGCCCAAAAATAAGTAAGTAGTGGTATCTGATAGATAAGAACCCCGTCCCCTACACACACACATACTAGCGAGTAACCCATTCTACTGATGCACTTACCGGTGATAGGAAAAATTAAACTAAGTGGCCATAGAGGCAGATGTTAGCAGCAAATGGGGATGTGAACATCTGACAGCCTAAAATGCTTCTACGAGAGGCATATTAGACTTCTAAACAAATATGTTGGGCTGTTCCACACACTCTTTTTGTTCTGGTCTACCCTTTATACTGCCTCATAAAAGTACACTCTAGTGTTAGGAATAAAAACGTACTCCTAACGCTAAATTGTGATAACTATTTAGATTATTGGGCACCCCCTAATTAAGTTAGATGAAGCATTTTACTTACCTTATTTCCCTTGACATGATGGTCTCACCGCAGCCACAACTCTGCTGGCTGAGATCACCAATAGTTTGCATGTGCAGAAAGCGCAGAGCTGCAACAATGAGCATCTCCCCGTAGAGATGCACTGAGTTAATGCATCTCTTTTGGGAGCTTTCAATTTCTCCATGCAGAGCATGGAGGCACCAAATATCTGTCCTGCAACCTTTTCATGACCACATCCAGGAAGCCCCTCAGGTAACTGTACGAGTGACAGTCACTAGAGGTGGTATTAGACAGCAATGCAAACACTGTCTTTTTGCTTAAAAGGTAATGTTTATAGTATTGAGGCTACAGGGACAGTCTCTTTGCCCCAGAACTACGACAATAAGCTGTAGAGGTTCTGAAGCCTAGAGTGTCCCTTTAATTATTATTTTCTCATTTTAGAAATGCATTTTACTTTTCTTTTTTCTGCGACAACTCCACAGCTACCACTGCTCCACTAGAGCAGCGGTTGGCAACCTTTGGCACTCCATATGTGGGCTACATCTCCCACAATGCTGGCAATGCACCAGTGGAGATGAAGTCTACAACATCTGGAATGCCTAAGGTTGCCTACCTTGTGCTAGAAAATCTCGTTTGGACATTTCATCTCTGGAAACCACAATTTTTTGTTAAGTTCTTTCTCCAGAGATCAGCAAACCAAAGAGATCTGTTTCATTTATAAGCTATGAATATTACCTGGTCATATGTTTCATACTGTGTACATAACTTTATATTTCTGTTTAACTGGCATTTTTCCAGATATTTTCCCTTTAAATAAGATTCTACAGAGTAGGTATTGCTGAATTGAATAAAAAAGTTATTCTTGAGCAATTCAGTACATAGGACTTAGAACTCAGAAATGGCTAATTTATCAGCAAAATAAAGCACCATAATTGATCACAGAAACACACTGCCAGAACAAAAGCAGCACTATATATTTACTTTGCAGCCTTTGATGAATAGGTACTGGTATTCCTCACACGGATTCACGGCTGACCTACACGCACTTGGTTAACACTTGACTTAATAACGGACCACAGACGGCACAGGAGTGCTTTACACCATGCTAGCACATCTGGAAAGAAAAATAGATTTCTATGGAATTTTGTTTAGATTGAGGGTGTATAGAGCTCCTGCCTTCCCTGACATACAGCAAGTATAGCAATTCTGACAGCTCAACTTCAATTTAGTTCAACATCCAGATATCCTACTGGGTGCTGTAGACAATTCCCATTGATTTATTAAACATACACATTCTGTGCAGCTGTACAATGGTTCCCAAGATAAATAACAGTGAATCTGAAAAAAGACAAACGAACTAGCATACCACAGAAACAAACATAAAAATGTATATTGTTTTCATATACAGTTAACCATAAATGTAACTTTATCCTTCACTGATGTGGCTGCGAGGTGCAGTGGAAGGTAAGTTTTACTTACCTGAAGCAGATGCTTATGATCGCCGCCATTAGCATCCGGTGAGTCCTCTGCAGCTCCTCATGCTTCAACTGCAAGGAGCCTTCATCTCTACTGTACTTTATATATGCCGCCTTACCCCACTTTATTGTGTGTTGGCGATTTCTACTTATTTCTGATTTGTACATTTTGTAGTCCACACTTTTATATCTGCTATATAAACATGCCTTTTGGACGCAAACATCTGCTTTCATGTAACATCTACCTGAAACTGTTTATGCCAGCTAAATGCAATTTATATACATTTTTGGGAGGGTTTTGGTCCTTGTCTGCCCTCTTACTTTAAATATTGTAGGTTCCTTTCATCTCCATCTCCTGAGTACAGCAATATCCTACATGTACACCTTTTCCACATTTTTGGAAAACATAATTGAAGACATAAAAAGTACAAAAAATAATGTGTTCAGTGTTCTCTTATCACAAATAGCAGCAGTCCACCTACAAGGAGTTCCCACACCTTGTGAATAAAAAGCAGATAAATACAAACAAATGGTGAGCCGCGCTTAGTAATTAAAAAGGATTATACATACAATCAACAGAAGAGGATAATTGTGAGACGTATCTTTAACAAAGAAATGTACAATAGTACAATATTGTAAGAAATGCAGTAGATATAAAGACAGTGCCAATAGAACACACACTTTCCACAGTGTTCTAATATTGCACGCCAGGACGGAACAATCCCCGTCCAAGTATATGATGTCAGATATCTTGAGCAGCAGTCAGTAATATATGTGGAGGGAAGCATGCCTTCATTTTACATGTTTCATTGAAGACATGCCTTCATTTTACATGTTTCATTGAAGACATGCCTTCATTTTACATGTTTCATTGAAGACATGCCTTTATTTTACATGTTTCATTGACTACATGCCTTTATTTTACACGTTTCTGCTTTCTTCCCAAAGAAGTTATTTGTTGAAGTGAAATTATCTGTGTCACCATACTGACCAGTGTAAAACGTTGACATTATATCCAACTAAATCTAACCCAAACCCTAAATAATTCCATCTAATATTGCATTGTGTTGTCAATTGCCCCCCAGCATGATTGATCATTTAAGAGCCAATCATGGTGATGACAAACAGTAACTGCCCATTTAGGCTTGGTGCCCTAATAATTGGCTCCCATGGAGATTATGCAGAGTATGTGACAAATCAATCACTTTTGCTAGACTTCATAAGCAATCCACTAACAGGTCAGTGAAAGCAGAGCCCGGGATGCACTGGTGCGGTCCCGTATCAGATGTAACACACAGCATATAGTCATTATGACTGACTGTCACAAAGATTGTATGTTGTGAAACTGACATATAAAGCTATTACTGGAAGTCACAGGGCTGGGGCTTCAAGTAATAGCATGGTATATGCCAAGATCCCAGCAAACATGGTATGTAACGTTGCTAGTGACAAACGTGATCACATGCCTGCACAGACCTCCAGAAGGCTATTTCAGTAAAGTCTGACTTGTAAGACACCCATCTCACTGATGGTAGCAAAACTGACTTTTAAATATCACTTTTGTAAAATGACGTACAGTGTACGTCTTTTGTCACTAAGTGCACAATGACAACATTGAACATTCATTGTGACTAAGGGTATGATGCAGTTCCTATGTGTTGTATGAAACTAAAATGGGGAACACACTTATACCATAAAACTCTGGATAGATGTTCATGGGTTAAGAAGAGTCCTAAAAATGAGAAGCTACGGATTGGATCATTTCATTTTTGTGCGAGGGGACAGTCTGCAGCTGCAGATAGACCCAGTGAGAAAAGTATCAAGGGACACTTTCAAGTAGAATACATTTTTGTTTTCTTCACAATATGTTTTCATGCATCATCTACATAATCCATTTACAAAATAGCAGATCAATCTTTACTTTGAAAAAATATAAATATATGTGCAGAAAAACTGGGATATAAACACAAAAACCCCACATGTGTGCACATTCTCCTACTATATACTCAAAAGAAAATGCTAAAAGCAAAACCTAAAAAAAAAGACACAAATGTGGCTTGTGTATCCTATACTGTAGTGTTACCTATTTACGTTGAAGGACAGCAGTACATCATGGTATATAACCAGAAAACAAGAAAAAAATATACAGAATTATACTGATTAACATGTGAATATTGTGAAAAAATAATTGTGTACACTCACATTTTTCAGAGCCCATTGAATCCTCAATACAGCAGCAACGGGTGTCTATAAGGTGCCAACGCACCTTTCTATTGTGCGGACTTTGCTTTTTTGGGAATCCTCAAACAAATAAGAATGCCAATAGAGTAGATGGTAACAGGACAGCAAACCAAATGTAGGTATAAGGATAAACTTATATGGGTGGCGCCACAGAACCCGGCTCATGATCTAGCAGCTCTGGGTAAGTAGGCGTAACACTCCCTTGCTGTACTAATTTTCATTTTGGTATAAATAACTGCAACTTAGTTGTGTTTGATTTTTTTTTTTTTTTCAAGGAAATGTTTACCACATAATAGCTTGGCGGCAGAGCTTCATTAAGTCACTTGTAAGTGATATGCGTCAATCAAGATCACTATTTTACAGCCAACTTCCTACGTTACTATACTTTAGGAACATTAGCATGATATGGCTCAATCTATTACCTGGTAAATCACACCATAATGGATTACTTCTGAGTTTATAATTGTATTTAACACACCACTGTATTTAGGCACCAGTAGATGCAAACAGAAAGTTTACATTTTCCTTTTAAGATATAGGTCGTGCGGCCTCACAATGCTACACTATCTCCCATTTCTTTAATTAGCTACTGATGTAAACCAGTGTTGGCCACACAGGCATTGTAGCTGCTGTTATCGAACGAAGCCTCCCATGATGCTTTGCATGAGTTTTTATTCTACAACAGCTGTTCGCCTTTCGCCATCCCTGATGTACACAGTATCCAGGAACTTTACAGCTGCACAGAAGATGCTCATGATTACAATACAAAGATAAAGATATCTATGCGTTTGTACCACTCATCTCATCATATAACCCCGCCTTGACGCCATACGTAGAATCCTCAGGGATATAGAGCCAATGCTCACTGAGGGTGAGGTACTGAAAGATATATACCCTGAATATATATTCTGGTTTATACAAACTTATTTGCAACAAAAACTGTAGAAAACTACCCACAGAGACGTTCACACCCAGCAATTTACCACACTGCAAACTGTGTCTGCATATCTGCACAAACAGCAAAGCCACTCACACTAAAAGTATAACATCAAAAGATCACTCTCCTATACATCAAGAAATCTTGCATATATCATTGAAGGAGGGAAATGTGACCACGGATGTTAAATTGGTGAAACCACCCAACAATTACATTAAAGAATGAACACACACACACAATAACACATCATAAATTCTATTACTGTACACCAGGTGGACAGCCCTTGTGCAGAAAGACCATTCCATTCAGACCTTATAATACTCGAAGGGAACTTAAACAATTCAAAAGAAGAGGAAAGCATTTGTGTCCTGAATGATAATCTTCTTCAATACTAAGAATGAGGGAATCAATGTGAATTGGGGCTTCTTGACACACTACAGAAGTACTTTGTTCTTTCTCATGAGCCAATATATATTTGTTACACTATAACAATAATGTCAATGTATACATAGAACACACAGGCTTGTGTATTTGTTTTTCTCAGTTACCTCTTTCCTCCTTCCTAAAATTGCCATCTCTTCCTTTAACTCGTTTGCCTAACTGAATTCTCCGACCCTCGGCAGATTTACAACACCCTGAAATATTTTTTGTTGTTGCTGCTTTACAGCTATGTCACCTTATACAATGAAAAGGGTATTACTAAAATACTTTACTATTTAGCATCTACATTGGACTAATATGACAATTGTAATATCATGATTAATCAGTGTTCTATCCCTCTTTTAGCATACCAACACCCATGAATTCTCTTAAACTTTATTGAAATCGAACATCACTGCTTTGATCCCTAAGGGTTTGAGTGAGTTTATTTTCTAACACTGAATATAGCAGGACTAAATCAGCAGTAATAACATTGCATATGTCTGGCAAGGAAAAACTGCAAAGATTCTGGCTCTCCTCCCTTTGGTTACATTTGTCATTCTCACATTACATGTAGACCTAGACTCCGCTCCACAGCTTCAGAAGCCAATCTACTCGCCATTCATTGGCTAAGAGCATCAGCTGGCCTCTGTCAGCCAATAAGGGACATACTGTGCGTGGACATTTTCCCTAATGAAACCCCAATGGCGGTACCAGAGGTGAGGTTACAACTTCAGGAACAATGAGGTTAAACTCAGTAAGCGTAGCTTTTCATAGATTACAAGCACTGAAGTGGCCAGGGTGCTGGGAGTAACCCTTTAAATGTAAATTTTCAGATGGGGGAGAAAAATCTCCAAGCAATATATCCAATTTCTTAACTCTGCTGTTCTTGGCCTTGGTTATGCAAGACAATTATCCATTGCAACTTACTCTTTAATTTTTAAAAAGTGCTATCACATAGCACAGTTTCGTACAATATATTTTTTTTTGTTTTTATTGTTTATCCTGAGGAAAGTCCCATAGGTGGACTGAAACGTCAATCCTGATCTTTTAAACTTGTTAAATAAAGCACTGGATTTTTTTGAAAGACTGGAGTGCAGACAATTTTTTGGGATATTTATACTTTGAAGCCCTGGCTTGGGCACCCGGCATATTAAGAGATTGTAAGCGTGAGTGCAAGGACCTGCTATTTTATACATATTACAAAGTGATTATAAGATAGCATTCATAGTTTTCAATACTAGGAGGTAAGGGTGGGCCACATCAGGGGCAGGTTTGCCCTGAAAGTAGAAATGCACATAAAAAAAGGGAGATGTGAGTCTGGCATTAGTGCATGCTGCATTGATTGATAGTCTCTTTGGCCAACCTGACTCTGGCAAGACCACGTGCAATGATTCTGAAGTGCTGGGCCATAGGCCCAATGCCCCAAGGTAACTGCAAAGCGAGCACATCTATAGCTGGGCTTCTGTAAACATTTACACATCTGGGGACACCAGGGAGCAAACCTAGGACAGCCCGAAACTGGGACTATCCTGCCTAATCCACAACTATTGGGTATATGAACATTTTGTGTACAGGAACAGTGGTTAATGAGGATCTGGCTAAAATTTGTTCAAAGAATGACCCTGCAAGGATCTGCTTTTTTCCGAATATGTGGGCCACTGGGCTACAGTCCCTTGGGCTTATAAATTAATCTTTTCCACGATAGCACTGCCCCAGATTACATAGTAGTATTTCTCAACAGAAAACTTGCTTCCATTATAGGGTGCCTCGAGCTCTACAGCACATTTCATTATATTCTTTTAAATCACCTGAAAGACATAGAAGATATACGAGTCTAATATTAACCTAGAAAGCATGACCTCAGCCCAAAATAACAGCGACACAGAATTAACGTTACTCTGCATGAATCAATCTGTCTATAAGAGTAATATCTGCACTAAAAATAGAAATTCCCAGGCTTCAAATATGCGTACAATACTTAGCTTAATAATATTCTCCTTGGCATGCAATACAGTATATTTTACATGGATATTTTCACAACCATCCAACACTAGCCACATTCAGTTCAGTACATCGAGAACGATTGGCTATTTGTAAAAGGGAGCTATCAATTTTCTGTAACTTGTACCACTGAATAAAACATGGAAAATCAAACTTGTGTTAACCTTTTTATGTGATGCTCGCTATTGTTTTAAATGTATATTAAAGATTTAGCACTAAACACAATACAGTTCAGTCCTGGCACAGCCAGGGTACACGTCACATTGGAGAATAATAAACAGAAACATTCTTTTTATTTCTAATCTATTCACCATTCTGATTGACAGGTGCAAAGGGCAAAGCTTAAATAATGATTGACAGGGAGCTAAGATGGATGTGTCCAGTTCCAGGTTAGAGCAACATAAACTCAACAAAGCAGGAGATGAAAGCTTCTAAAGTAAAAAATAAAGTAAGTGTCCTTTGCTGCACTGTTTACAAGGTCTTTCGGCAGCAAACCTCTCTACTAGGGAAAAAAAAAATCGTATTCCTTAATACTCCGCATTTGCTGCCCTTTACAAGATGTTGTATGATTTTTAAAAGCCTGTGATTAGTTCAGTCTACAGGGTTTTTTATGAGAATAGTATTTTATCCCCTCCGAAAAGTAGTTTCACTCATTACTTAGAACAAAGGAAGCCATCCTTTGGCACTCCTGATGTACATCTCCCTGATGTTTTTCCAGATTTATGGCTGTAAAAGAACTATGGGAGATGTAGTCCACAATATCTCGAGTAACGAAGCTTGCCTGCTCCTGACTTAAAATAAGTTGAACTCCTCTGTAAACCAACAGTAGTCATACTGCATTAAATATCAGTTTACAAATAGCCCAATTCATGGTTATGTGAACGCCTATTGGCTAGACAGAGACTAAGGTACATGGGTCTGCTCTTTTCTGGGAGGAGAGAATCTCAGCAAAACTTGTGTGCGCAGCATGCAGACTCCTCAAGCAAACTTAACACTTGAGTGACAAATTACAAATCGCTGCAGCTCTCAGAGATGAGAGTGGATGCATGCTTCTATGCCAATTTTGCTATTATGCAAAGTTTGGATGGTGCTTAGAGTGACCATTTAAATTTGGCAACTATGATGAAAGATGTTTTAGAGAAGGCAAACCACATGTGGAAAGACATCTAAGATGAGACATTACTTTCAACAAACCAATGCAGAAACTAATTCAGCAAATTTATTTACATGAGTTAATTATTTAACAGCTGGACCATGGCTGTACTAATTAGCTCATCTTCTTTTTTCTGTATCTCTTAAAGGGATTTTATGGGATGGAGCCAAGTCTGTCTTCCCATTTTCAAAGTACTGTAGAGCTCTCATTTGAATTGATTCAAGGTGCACATCCCCTAAAATGCTGTAAACGAAAGATTATAACAAGAAACAAAGGAAAAGTAAAATCTGGCAGTTTTTCTAAATTCTTAAATGAACCACAATGAACTGGCACTCCCACATTACTTTTTTACATTTTTTGGACCAATTTGATGTAGGAATCGACTCAATAAAGTCTAGAGATACTTTAAACAACAAAGAAACGTTAGCTTAACCCCTTAAGGACACATGACATGTGTGACATGTCATGATTCCCTTTTATTCCAGAAGTTTGGTCCTTAAGGGGTTAAAGAAACTGTTTTCGTGTATAAATAGTGCCACTCTAGTCTAACCGCTCAATTCTCCGCCATTTAGGAGTTAAATCATTTTTTTCCTATTTATCCAGACAAAGCCACACCTCCCATTGCTATGAGTTGTACAGCAGCACATTGTGTTTGCTTTAGAATTTCCTATCTCCTTCTCCAGTAATTGAACTTTATTTAACACACACACAAGGCTCTAGCAGGCATTAACTGAGCAGGAGATCAGAAATTCTTAATTAAACAGAATGTCCAATAAAGAAAATTGAACAATTTCAGGAAGTGTCTAGGGAGGCTGTGTGAGTCTCAGCCAGGGGAGGTGCGGCTAGGGCTGCATATACATAGTGATTTAACTTCTAAATTGCAGAGAACGAGCACCAAGGATGAAGAGGTATGATCTATAAAACAAAAAACACTTCATTAAACTTAAGCTGTTTTGGTGCTTAGTGTCCCTTTAATCTCGATGGTGTCTGAATACTCAAATCTTGTTCCATCACTCTGACAAACGGGGCCAGCAACAGTTCAACTTAGATCTTTACCTACAGCAACCAAATCACCAATGTCGACTCAGCACCTTATGTCAGGCTATGAAACTGCTCAACCCTTCAGAGAATCACCAACATTGGGCCTTTTCTCTGTTTGATATGTTTGAATGTACCAACACCACTAAGCTCAGTAGAAAGCTGTACACGCCATTCAATGTGCATTTTTCTTAGAATTCCCTTAAAAAAGAAAAAAAAGAAAAAGAAATCCAGTGCATGCAAGCCAGAAAGGCATTTAGTGTGCTAGCTCAATAGTCACAACCCACTTTGCCCTATGGGTGAGCAAATTGGTATAGTAATTGTATCACTATTAGCTGCTAATAAATGAACATTTTTTTTGTTTTTATGACTGATTGGAAAACAAGGGGTTTCTTTATATTAAAAATATACATTAAAAAGTATACCATCTTTATTGCTGCTAAAAAAAAAGTACATTAAAAAAAAAATAAACAAGGTAAATGAGTATTTGACTGTTTTTATAATGTGTGTGATTCAGCCCTAACCAACAGATGTGTCAATGTAGAGAGCATGCTTGGCCACTCCAAAGCTAATCCTGCTGCTCCCAGCTTCTGATAAACAGATCATTACAGCCTTACTGCCAGCAAGCTTTCAATTTCTTGATTATATGTTTGCTGCTTTTGGCGACAGACTCAGAACCAAGAGGTTTTTCATTTCTTTCAAGCACCAGTATTTCATAGTATATATCCCACTGATGTCTAGTACAAATCAGCTAAAAATGTGAATCACTCTATAAATAAGCGTTTATACAGTTGAAAATGTACTGCTGTGAGCAGACAACACAATTGTCATATTAAGCCATGGGACAAAAAAAGTATTAAAAAAAATATTGAACACAGTTATTTTTCCAGCTGGGCTACTGCGGCCTACATTTTGGAATATGCAAAAAGAGGGAAAAAAACGAACCACACTCCAGTCACGTGAAGATTCGGGTGCTAGACTGGACCAATGGCCAGCACCAGCCCCAGGGAATAGATACCAGTGGTAAAAAGAGGATCCAGGCACTCCAAGTATCTTCATTTATTAGGATAAGGGAGACACAGCAACGTTTCTACCCCTGAAAAGGTCTTTGTCAATCTTGTTTAAACCTTTGCAGAAAATATCTGAAAGGTACTGACCAATGGGCTACCGTTCTAAAATAGAACACACTATACAATTGTTATAATAATCATTTAAGAAATTGATCAGGGTGGTTTAGTTTTGAATGTGACATCAAAATCACAGTTAGTTACATTCCCCAACATATTTGGAGTCTACTTTAACCATAAACTGAACAACATTAACAGAACAAAAGCATTGGATTTAATACTTCTCTATAAGAAGCATTGCAAGCACAGTCTAGTAAATGCTGCGCATGTGTCCTCTACAAGAAGGATTAAATTGGGCAGGAGATCAAAAGACCGTTATTGATGATCTCCTGGAGGGCAGAGCAGAGCTAAGAAGATAAGAAGAGAAGACCTTCTTGACAGTAGATTAGATGTAAGTAACCCATTATTTTGAAGAAAGGGGTGGGGGAGATGGGGCCCAGGAGACTTCCCAACATTACCGCATATTAAATAATTGGTTCCATTGAGCCATTGGAGCCATCACTAGTAAGGATTATGCAACCCCAATAGTTCTCTTAAAGAAATAACGGGGCCTTAAGGCATACGTGAATGCTTCTAACAGAAAAGCAATAAACCTAATGCTTTTCTGTGAGAAGCAATACCTTCCACTTTGAGTGATGCCACTTAAGACATTCATGAAACTACTGTCTCTGAAAAGCACCAGTTTATAAAGTAAGACAGAAGGAACACTCTAAAAGCACTTCAGTAAGCTGAATGGGTCAGTTAGCAAACTGAAGTACTTTAGAAGTATGGAGTGTTTCTTTAAAGACATATTTTAGAAGGTAATATGTTTAAAGAAGTTGCCTAGGCATTGTAACTACAACATGCTTATGTAGAAACCAGTTTGACCAAAGACTGGGGGACAACATCCGCGTAATGGTGCCATAACCATTAGATGAGTGTGTAGTAGTTATGGTGTCTTAACTGCACTAAGCAACATTTTGACCTCACATAGTTTGAGAAACGTAGGAGTCAGGTTGAAGCATTGCCTTGTGCAGATTTTTTAATAAAAGTGACCGTTTCAATTTAGGATTGCTGGATCATTGTATGCCCAAATATTTTTTTAAAGGGACTCTCCCGTGCCAGAAAAACAAACCGTTTTCCTGGTACTGCAGGTCCCCTCTCCCTCCCACCCCCCATCCTAAGTTGCTGAAAGGGTTAAAACCCCTTCAGTGACTTACCTGTATCCAGCGCCGATGTCCTTAATGGGCACGCATGGCAATGCGTGATGACCTCCAGCGACGCTATAGCACATTTTTCGTGCCCTCTAGCCACTTGAGGAGGAGTTAACCCTGCAAGATAATTCTTGCAGTTTATGAAAACTGCAATAATTACACTTGCAGGGCTAAGGGTAGTGGGAGTTGGCACCCAGACCACTCCAATGGGCAGAAGTGGTCTGGGTGCCTGGAGTGTCACTTTAACAAAATGGCACTTACATTTCTTGTCTCCAGTGCTGAGAACTTTCTTGTTATCTCTGTTTTTCAGTGAACACTTTAAATCATGCAAAATTGGATTTACAATTTGCGCAGAAAATAAGCGATTTAAGATTGGTTTAAATAAGCACTTAGAAGGTCATTGTAAATAGGAGTTCCTCAATTAAAGATTTTTATTTATTTTTTTATTAAAACTTCTATACAGTTTTAACCCCTTAAGGACTGGACTGTTTTTGCGATGTTGTACATTTGCGACCAGGCATATTTTTACACTTTTGTGGTGTTTGTGTTTGGCTGTAATTTTCCGCTTTCTCATTTACTGTTCCCATACAAATTATATATTGTATTTTTCAGGACAAAATGGGCTCTCTTTACATACCATTATTTATATAATCTCATGTATTTTAATTTTAAAAAAATACAAAAATCTGATGAAAAATTGAAAAAAATACATGTTTTTTGACTTTTACTTGAAAAATCTTTTACTCATCTACAAAAGCGAATGAAAAAAACTGCTAAATAGATTCAAAATTTTGTCCTGAGTTTAAAAATACCTAGTGTTTACGTGCTTTTTTGCTTTTTTTTGCATGTTATAGGGCTATAGGTACAAGTAGGATATTGCGGTTTCAAAACATACATTTTTAAAATTTATCAATAGTGACATTGTAACACTATTATCTGTCATAAATCTCTGAATAACACCCCACATGTACATATTTTTTTTAAAGTAGACAACCCAGGGTATTCAATATGGGGTATGTCCAGTCTTTTTTAGTAGCCACTTAGTCGAAAACACTGGCCAAAGTAAGCATTCATATTTGTTTGTGTGTGAAAAAAGTAAAAAAACTAAATTGAACGCTAATTTTGGCCAGTGTTTGTGACCAAGTGGTTACTAAAAAAGACTGGACATACCCCATTTGCAATACCTTGGGTTGTCTTCTTTTGCAAATGGTATGCCATCATGGGGGTAATTCTCATTCCTGGGCTACCATACGCTCTCAAAGGCAACGTAACCAACCTGGCCATTTTCAATGTAAAAATATTTGACCCATATATTTGACCTTGTAACTTTCAAAAATGCTATAAAACCTGTACATGGGGGGTACTGTTTTACTCGGGAGACATCGCTGAACACAAATATTAGTGTTTAAAAACTGGAAAACGTATCACAACAATTATATCATCAGTAAAAGTGCTGTTTGTGTGTGAAAAATGCAAAAAAAGTAACTTTCACTGACAATATCATCGCTGTGATATGTTTTACTGTTTTGAATCACTAATATTTGTGTTCAGCGAAGTCTCCCGAGTAAAACAGTACCCCCCATGTACAGGTTTTAGGGTGTCGTAGAACGTTACAGGGTAAAATACAGTGCTAGCAAATTAAATTCTCTGGAATTTCGGCCTGGGTTGGCAGGCAGGTCCCTCAAATTGCAATCAATAAAATTACTGAATTATGTAAAAATATTACATAAATACGCACGTAGAATTTAAATATATATGCATATTTATATATTTGAAGTCTACGTGTATATTTATATAATTATGTAATTTTGTATATGGACGTATGTATATTTCTTATTATTTTTATTTATTTTTATATACATAGATATATATACAAATTCATTCTAAGTGTATTTTGATATAAATATATATATATTAATTTTAAAATACAGTTGGAATAAAATTTCATATAGCTATATAATTTTTTTTTAATTTTTTTATTATTATTTAAAAAAAAAAATTATTTAATTTAAATTACTTATTATTTATATTTTATAATAATATATATATACAATATATATAGTTATTATATATATTATATATATACGTGTGTAATTTAATTATAGGTGTATTTTTATATTAATATAAGTACATATTAATATAAAAATACACTTAGTATGACATTATATATATATGATATATAGACATATATTATATAGGTATAATATATGTCTATATATCATATATACACATATATAATTATTTTTATTTTTTTTATTAACACTAACTTTAATTTATTTTTTGATTTTACACTAGCAGGGAGACTGCCTGTCAGCACAGGCAGTCCCCCTGCAGGCAGCACTATGGACACCTATTGTGACCATGTGATCGCTGTGTTAAGCGATCACATGGCCACAGGGGTCCTAATCAGTGTGGGGAGACTGTCTGGGCTGCAGGCAGTCTCCCCACAACCGGAGCCACGCTGATCGCCGCCGGGGGAACGACGGCGATCAGGTAAGTAGCTCTGACCGTTAGGACGGTTCAGGACCGTCACCGGTCGGCAACGCAAAAATGCCGATGACGGTCCTGAACCGTCCTCGGTCCTTAAGGGGTTAAACTATATGCAAAGCTTTAGTAACCAATAAGATATTTTTTTTCTTTTCAGGTGATACAATGCATATTTAAAAACTTTAAAAAAGTTCACTTAGCTTATGATCTGAAACAGATTTTCTAGATCTATTTTTTTTCTTTCTTTCTTTTTTTTAATAATTATTTATTTTATCAATGACAGATATAATTGTGCAATGCAGTTATGTGGCTTGCGCAGAAGCCGCGGTATCATTCAGGCAGTTTACATGTCATTCCATTTACATCGTTTGTGATAAACACCTGTCTGTCATTGTTTTTCAATAATACAGTAAGACCAACACTTAAAAACATATAACTTAAGTTGTAACTCTTAACTGGATATTTAAGTTGCCATCTTGTTGCAGTGGCTTTGGTGTGTTGAACTTATAGGTCGGGTTACCGGTAGACCCGAACTTGTATTGGGGAAAAGGTAAGTGAAAGGTAGGAATTAACATAGAAAGAAGGGGGGGGGGAGGTTGAGTAGGGTGGGGGGATGAGGTGGTCTTGGACGTTTCTAGTGGTTTACTAGTCATCTGTGTAGTTGTCCCATGGTTCCCATATCTTTGTGAATGCTTTCATAGAGCCTCGTATTTGGGCCGTCAATTTGTCCATGAGGTGACACTCTTTGATCTTGTTGAGTACTGTGGTCATTGGGGGAGGGGTAGGTTTCAACCATGTTTGGGCTAGGGTCTAGATCTATTTTAACGGGTTACTGCAAGCACCATAATAACTTCAGTCTGGTTAGTGTATAATGCAATTCCAATTTTTATTTCAGCGATTTCTCTCACGCCTGACTAAGAGTAGATTAAGGTGTGGCCAGGTGGGGAGAGCGCGTCCCATATACAAAGAGTACAGCTTTCTACTATATAGAGTACCAACAGATTCCTGTGCACACTAAATTAAAGGGACTCTCCAGTGCCAGAAATACAAACCCGTTTTCCTGGCACTGTAGGATCCTGCAGTGCCCCCCTACCTCCCACCCACCCAATCTCATGTTGCTGAAGGGGTTAAAATCCCATTCATTGAAGTACCTGGATTCAGCGCCGATGTCTGGCGGGGGAGACCTAATGCACATGCGTGGCAATGGCTGCGCACATTAGACCTCCCCATAGGAAAGCATTAGTCAATGCTTTTCTATGGGGATTCTGGCGACGCAGCGTGAGGACGGCCAGCATCACTTAAAACACTTTTCGTGTTCTAAGAAGCCAGAAGTCCCTCTAGTGGCTATCTGATAGACAGCCACTGAAGGAGGACATAACCCTGTAAGGTAATTATTGCAGTTTATAGAAACTGCAATAATTACACTTGCAAGGTTAAGGGTGATGGGAGTTGGCACCCAGACCACTTCAATGAGCTGAAGTGATCTGGGTGCCTTTAATATATTGAGCAGACCTTTATTAAAGCAACCTTACTTTTGAAACGTTGCTTTAGTAAACATCTGCTCACTTTATCAATTCAGTGTGTACAGGAATCTGTACTCTATAATGCAGTCCCAGTCACTCTATGGGATGATTGTAATGGCAGTTGGGGGATAAATTGCTGGACAGACCCCATACACCTGAACCAAGCATTTCATCTTGCTGTGGGAAAGGAGGGCTTGTAATGACAGATGCACTAAGCATAGCACCAAGAGAAACTTTCAAATTAACTTTTTTTTTTTTCACTGCATTACCTTTAACATGTATTACAAAATATGGGATCAATGTTGAAAGCAACTTTGTATTTTGCAAATACCCTCAAAGGTGACATACCTGCTATGGTAACCACCACATTTTTTCGAGGTACCCTTTTTAGATCATGATGTTTCATCCTCTTGAAACCCTCATTACGGTCAAACGTTCACACACGCATAAGAGTACAAAATGGAGGTCTATGTGCAATTCTGCAGGATCCTCTAAATAACAACTTCAGCAACCCACAAGAAGATGCCTCTCTATCCCCGCCTTCACTAGTGAAGGATGGGGGAAATGGGGAAAAAAGTTGACCGTAAAAGCTCTGCCTTTGGTTATTATATATTCTAACATAGGATACCTTATGATATCAATTTAAGTATTTTGTAAAGACTTTATTTTTATGAAGTTCTCAGAAGTGACAGGACTGCTTTAACTAGACAATCCCTTAATTAACCTTGCAAACCAGCATTTATACTGCTGATTGAGTACTTAGGCGCTTAATATAAGAGGAAATACTTGGTAATCTGATCACATGACTCATCACATTAGTCACAAGCTTATTACTAAATCAGAGGATTTTAGCCACAATGTTTAAAGACAAGACAAAAAATGCACACGACAACCTACACTTTTAATAAAATATTTCAATACTAAAAAATATCTGCAAAATACAATAACATTATGCAATAAAATATAAAAAAAAATGTAATGCCACAACACTGTACTGCTAAAAGAGGAACCATAAGTAGCCAACATTTAAAGCACTATGTTTAAAATACCCTTTAATTAAAATAAATGTTTTTGTAGGGTCTGAAAAATAAAAATAATTGTGGAAACCTACAATGTTATTTTTATTTATTTTTTTATTTTGTATTTTTGCTGTGCATAAGGATAGTACATATAGACCTGCGGTATCCCAACGGCAATCCACAGGTTCGATAGTGTGCTGAACAATTGGAGGTACATGAGTATATAAGCACAATTTTATACTTTTATAGTAGCTTGACATTTGCAGAAACATGCATAATTTTAAGGTGTTGAGATTGTTAACAGGGGTACTTCATGCCTGTCTGATAAACTGCACAATTTTATAATTATAGTGGTAGATAGCTAGGCATAGCAACTATTAATAATGGCTGGTGGTAAAGATGAGTGTTACATATGATTATTACTCAGTGCATATAAATGATAACTACAAGTGACATAAAGATCGTCCTATGCACCGGTGGGGGTGCAGCCATATTTAAACTCAGAGGCTTGTAGAGAACAACTGAAGTTTCAGGCTATTAGTGCCTCAGGGGTTAATTGCTAGGACTACAGCTATCACGACATATGAGTTGGTTTACAGGCTATGATACAAGAAATAGCTCTCTCAGCCACTGCCCTTGGAGAGTGAGGCATGAGAGTTGAGCAGGTGGCTCCATCGAGCCCCAGCCGTAGCCTGAGTGCATTGCTTCCATGAGGCCAGTCCTGACCGGTCTTTGATCTGTGGCGTGTGGGCTTTCTGGTTCGTGTAATTGTTCGTGTAACTAGGATCCTCCCGAGCAGTTTGCGGTTCGGGTAACAGGTAGCTTGCTTGGAGGTTGTGACGTCGAGGCTGGTGTTCAGATTGCGACGTCCGTCTGCGTCTGCACCTCAGCGGTATCACCCGAGGGACACACAGTAGGGGCCGCTCCATGCTTTGTTCTTTGGCAGGTTGGTACTGATGGACAGGAGGTTGGCTGCTCGTTTGCAGCTTTGTCCAAAATTACACTCACAGATTTCCAGCTTTTTGTGAGTGTAGGCTGTGTGCAGGCCTTCAAAGAAGCGGGGCCCAGGTCTAGCGGCCATCTTGATTTGGGCCTTATGCTTATGTAGTGGCGTGACAGTGCCTCTGTGTGCTGTTATGGGGCGAGGACCAGGATCACCCCCACAGTCCAGTGGGGGAGGGGAGAATCAGGACTGGGTCCGCAGAGGTTCAGCTTGTCTGTCGGGCTCCATTGGGTTGGATAGTGGAGCGGCGGCCGTCCACTCCACTCACCGCCGGGCAAGGTCCCGTCTGATACAGCTGAGATCTCACCTCTCCTCGGCTCCGGCGGCCCTGGTACACCAAGGGTCGCAATTGATGGTCCTTTAATTTATGAAAAGTCTCGGTTTGCAGGCTTTTTAGATCGGGGTTTGCAGGAGCTGGTCCTTCCTGCGACCGCTCAGCTCGGCAGCCCGGCCCCGCCCCGCCACGCCCCCCACAATGTTATTTTTTTTTTACATTTTATTTAGTTTTCTTTATACACTTATTTCGTACATGTAAACATGTACAACATAATCACATATCACATAACAATTACAAGCAAGACATAAAATAGGACATGGTGTCGGTAGGTGCTACTGTAAACAATGTCAATACCCTAGTACAAATATAGATATCTGTGCTACACTGGTCAGAACTCTGTTGTACATTTTTGTGCGCTTTTCTTTATTTTCTGCTTCGCTACAGATTTTACCCATCAGAATTAGAATTATATATATATCATATTATATTTCTTCTCCTAATTCCTTTAATATATTTTATTCCAGAATGGGAGGTCATTTTTTCTAATATTAATAAAATTAGTTATGCCTTTTTCCATTCTACACTGGTATGTCATTTGTGCCTTAATAACTGGCCAGTTGCTTACTACTGTAGACTTCTAATTTTTTGCGATGGAAAATTATATCGCCGTTACTAGATGTAAGAATATTCTGGTATCATTTCTATATAAATTATTAAAGGACCACTATAGTGCCAGGAAAACATACTAGTTTTCCTGGCACTATAGTGCCCTGAGGGTGCCCCCACCCTCAGGGACCCACTCCCACCCGGCTCTGGAAGGGGGAAAGGGGTTAAAACTTACCTTTTTCCAGCGCTGGGTGGCGAGCTCTCCTCCTCCGATCCTCCTCTTCTCCTCCCCGTCGGCTGAATGCGCACGCGCGGCAAGAGCTGCACGCGCATTCAGCAGGTCGCATAGGAAAGCATTCATAATGCTTTCCTATGGACGCTGGCGTGCTTTCACTGTGAAAATCACAGTGATAAGCACGCAAGCGCCTCTAGCGGCTGTCAATGAGACAGCCACTAGAGGAAATAGGGGAAGGCTTAACCCATTCATAAACATAGCAGTTTCTGTGAAACTGCTATGTTTATGAAAAAATGGGTTAACCCTAGCTGGACCTAGCACCCAGACCACTTCATTAAGCTGAAGTGATCTGGGTGCCTAGAGTGGTCCTTTAAGAGACATATGCAGTAGCACTCTCATTGGGGAAAACTCATATCCGTGCCCGATTCAGGTTGCAAAGAATTCTTCTGTCTTTTTCCATAGTTATCTTAATAAAGGACATGACCACCAAATAGGAGTCTGATCGCCTCTAAAAGTGCCACATCTCCAGCAGAAATCTGTATTATTTACATACATTTTAGCAATTCTTTCTGGTACTAAGTGCTATCTGTTCATCAGCTTAAATTGTGACTCGTTTAAGTTTAGACAATGGATGTTGCTATAGGTCATTTTAAAAGATCTATTCAAGTCTGGTAGCGTTATTACCAATCGTAGTTCTTGCTCCTATTTCTTAAGTGCCGGAGGAGTTGATTCTTTTTTTAATAGTCTTCTCAATTCTAAGCACTTACTTAAAAAATTTTTATAGTCTTCCTGTTAGATTAGTTTGCGCTCTTTAGAAGTATCCTCTCTAATTACATATTTTGATACTTTACCCTTCACTCTTTGATATTTAAATGTGTCCCTCAGTGGTAGGC
Source organism: Pelobates cultripes (assembly GCA_933207985.1). NCBI lineage: Eukaryota > Metazoa > Chordata > Amphibia > Anura > Pelobatidae > Pelobates > Pelobates cultripes. Next base: position 71,657,447 of record OW240922.1, on the reverse strand, counting down.
CCAATTCTCTCTGTATAGTGTTCAAGTGTTTTATTTCCTTGTTTTCCAGGAGATCACATATACGTTACTCCTTTTAATTCCCATAAAGACAGGTCTAGGTCTTCAGTTAAGTATTGTTGCATGGGTTAGTAATGCGGATTGAGCATTTTCCTTTATAATCGGTATCCCTAAGCCGTCTTTTTTTTTTTTTAAAGGATTCCAAACTTAATCTTGCTTATTTTTTCCTGCCCAAATAAAACGATTACAAGTTGATTGTATCAAGTGTAGCCAAGCTGGCGGTACTGCTAGGGGTATTATTCTAAAGATATATGTCAGCTTTGGGAGTACGTATCCCTTTACTATGTTTATCCTCCCCCACCATGATGTACCTAGGCCTTTCCATATCTTTAATGAATGGTTAATTTGTTTAATTAGGGGTAATAGGTTGATCTCCATCCATTTCTGGATCTAAATGTTTATTGCCAAATACTTGAGATGCAATTTAGCCCATATAAAGCCATACAACCTGATCAATTGTGTTATTTCTTCTTGTTTTAAATTTCATGATAATGCAACAGTTTTCCCTATATTTCCCTTGTAATTTGATACGTAGTTATATTTTGTGATTATATTCATTGTTTCTTGAATTGAATTTATAGGGTCTTCCAGTATCAATAACATGTCACCTGCGTAAAGTTAAATTTTTTGATGTTCTAACCCTCTAGGTCCTTTAATATCCTTGTTGGCTCTAATCTCCCTAGCTAGTGGTTTCAACAACAGAATATACAGTACGGGAGATAGAGGGCACCCCTACCTTGTTGCATTTTTTATTTGGAACCAGTCAGATTTAACACCTGACCCTACCACTCTTCCTGTTGACATGGAATATAAAGCCATTATAGCCTGAGACATTATGCCATTAATCCCAAAAGCCTGCAAGGTCTCTCTTATGAAACCCCAGCTAACCCTGTCAAACGCCTTTTCGGAATCGAATGACAGTGTCAGCTGGGATATCTGTCTTTTCTCTGCATCTTCGTATAAGCTCATTAGACTCCTAATATGGTTTGAAGAGGCTCTCTCATTAATAAAAACTACCTGATCGGTATGAACCAGATCTTTTATATTATTTTTGATCCTGTCGGCAATTATGCCTGCATATAGCTTAGAGTCTATATTCAATAGCATAATGCCTGTAGTTTACTATGTCAGTAGGGTCTTTCTCTTATTTTAAAATAGGGGTTATGCTCCCTTTTAACATCTCTTCTGGTAATTCCCATTTATCTACAATTTCATTGAATGTTTTCAACGAGTGGGGTGCCAACATGTTTTTAAATGTTTTATAAAAAAAAAAAGGCATTAAAGCCATCTGGTCCTGGGGCTTGTTAATTTTCAGGCTATTGATTCTATGAATAATTTCATGAATAGAGAATGGTTTATTAATCTCTTCCAATGCCTCCTTAGATATCTTTGGAAATATATTGTTCTTAAAGTATTCTGAAATTTCTATTCAAGTAGCCCCTTTAAGTAGCGAATATAGAGCTTGATAGGAAGTGCTGAATGCCTTTCCTATTTTGTCTGGAGACAAAAATGTCTCTCCATTATAAAAAAATGTTTTTAATCCTGGTTTCATTCCTTTTATTTTTAATCCTGCTCGAAATCATTTTTATCAACCTTGTTACCTTTATATCTTATCGTATTTATTATCTCCAATTTTTTATTAGCCTTTTCTATCAATTGGAGATTGTGGTTTTTTTCTATATCGTTTATCCTAACAGAGATATCTATTGAGGGACTCTGTTTGTTTTCTTTTACCAAGTTAAATAACTGTATTTATAGCTCAGATAGTTTTTTTCCTCCCAGATTGTTTCTTTAGTTGAGCTCCTAGTTTCATAAAGAGGCCTTATGTTACACTATTGTAAGCACACCATACAACTTACAATGTTCTAGTTAACTCTGTCCTAGAAAATACGGCCTCCATCTGGTTGTCTGTCAATCAGGACTACGAGCTCAGCCCTATACTAAGAGCTTAGGCAGAGGAAGGCAAACCAAAACAATGTTTCTGTTTCCTCTCCTCCAATGCAATGTGTACCCTGGCTATGCCTGAACTGGATTGTGTCGCCAATTGCTACACCTTTAAAGGGCTACTATAATTCTTTTCACAATAACTTTTTTTTTTTTTTTACTTTTAAAGGCACTGCTGTGCACTATTCACATCCACACCAGCTATTCAGTAAAAAGGCCAAAAAACAACAAAAAACAAGAAGCTTTTTGATAAGTATGATAAGCTTACCTGGAACCCAGCACCACAAGAGGTTCTCCTCCATCGTTTCCTCGCCCCACTGGCATGTTGCATCACTCCAAGGTCCAATCAAATGCTTCTTATAGAGAAGAACTTGATTGGACCAGTCTCAGAGCACATATATGAATTCTCAATAAGAGAGGGTAGAGAGTGGACATAGGGAGGGACATAAAGTAATAGAGGTCCAGGCCCTCCTTGTTTCAAGGCAGGTACTTTATTAGGAACCACAACAGCAACATTTCGACCCCAAAAGGTCTTTGTCAACCTTTTGGGGTCGAAATGTTGCTGTTGTGGTTCCTAATAAAGTACCTGTCTTGAACCAAGGAGTGCTTGGACCTCTATTACTTTATTAATTTTTGGAAATATGGTGTTTGATTCCGGTTCAGCAAGCACCCTGGCTCAGATTTATGGGAATGAGTGCAGTTCCACACACATGCACTACTATAGGGAGGGACATGACATTTAAAAAAAGAAACAAACAAAAAAATTAAAATTTTTTTAAAATTAAATAACAGTAAAAAAGGCAGGAGTAGCACACAGAGGGAGGAGTAGCACACAGAGAGACCACTAAGGGACACTGGGGGGAGGAGAGACCACTAATTGAGACTGGGGGAGGGAGAGGAGAAAAGACCACTAAGGGACATTGGGGGGCAGGGGAGGGGAGGAGACCACCAAGGGACACTGGGGAGGGGAGAAGAGACCACTAAGGGACACTGGGGGGAGGAGAGGCCACTAAGGGACACTGGGAAGGGGAGAGAGACCACTAAGGGACACTGGGAGGAGACCACTAGGGGAAAGATGAGGGGAAAGGGAGACAACTGACACTGTGGGGAGGGAGAGGAGGAGAGACCACTAAGGGACGATGGGGGGAGGAGAGACCACTAAAGGACACGGGGGGCAGGGGAGAGACTTCTTTTAATGCACCCCTTAAACGCACTCACATTGCATTACATTACATACACAGAAACACACCTTGCATCCCTTACACATACAAACACAGATTCACACAATGCATCCCACACACACAATGCATTCTTTACACACAAACACCCACTACTTCCTTTACACAAACTGGTATCCCTATACATTACATACCAAAGGAACACACACACACAACACATCTGCTACACACATACATTCCTCTCCTTGTGAGCGAACTCATGTGTGGGCCATGCAGGTGGAGTTATGGGCAGGCCTTGTAGGCATACTCACGGTCAGGCCCTGGAACTGCTTCCTGTTCGTTGTTTTTGTGAGCACTGCCTCCAGAGAGCCTGTTTTAACACCAGACCAGTGGAGCCAGACTGCAGCCTGAGCCCATCATCATCCTTTTGTTCTCATCTGGAGGTAAGTAGGCAATCCAGTATATTATTAGTGGCACTAATCCCTAATTTACCTCACATGCAGCAAGCATGTCAAACTCTCGGCCCACAAGGGACATCTTTGTGGCCCGACGAGCTGTGAGTACATGGCTAGTGTTTTCCCCACATTGCAGGTGCCTACACTGCTAAAACTTACCCGGCCGGGGAGGAGGGCCAGTGAGGGAACTCAGTGTTATGACGTCATATTGCGGCAACCGGCATCACTAAACCGCGCAAGGGAGCAGTGAGGAGCAGATAGAAGATGCCCAGGGAGTGGCCCATCTTCAGCTCCAAAAGGTAGGGACCAATAAAGAAAAGAATGTGTAAGTGTGTGTGTGTCAGTGTCTGAGTGTGTGTGTGTGTGTGTGTGTGTGTCTGTGTCTGAGTGTGTGTGTGTGTGTGTGTGTGTGTGTGTGTGTCAGTGTCCGAGTGTGTGTGTCTGTGTGTGTGTGTCAGTGTCCGAGTTTGTCTGTCAGTGTGTGTGTCAGTGAGTGTGTCTGTGTGTGTGTGTGTGTCTGAGTGTGTGTGTGTGTCAGTGTCTGAGTGTGTGTGTCTGTGTGTGTGTGTGTGTCAGTGTCTGAGTGTGTCTGTCAGTGTGTCTGTCAGTGTGTGTGTCAGTGAGTGTGTGTGTATCAGTGTCTGAGTGTCTGAGTGTGTGTCTGTCAGTGAGTGTGTGTGTCAGTGTCTGAGTGTCTGTCAGTGTCTGAGTGTCTGTCAGTGGGTGGGTGTGTCTGTCAGTGAGTGTGTGTGTCAGTGAGTGAGTGTGTCAGTGAGTGAGTGTGTCAGTGAGTGAGTGTGTCAGTGAGTGAGTGTGTTGGTCCGTGTTGCATTGGCTGCAACTGGACAGTGGAGTACCTGGAGGTGCATGGAGGCACGCAACGCCACGTCAGATTCCGACGTGACATCAACGTGCTCCCCCTTCACAGGGTTTCAAGAAGTAGCGAGAGGATCAGATTTGGCACAGGGTGCGGACGGCGCCATTTGGGGTATACCAGAGGCCGGATTCCGGAGTCACATACTGGCTGCGGCAATGTGAGTGGAGTCTGCTTGTTGACTGGGGGGGGGTGCTGAGATTTAGTAGAGGGGGAGGACTGGGATTTAGTAGAGGGGGGACTGGGATTTAGTAGAGGGGGTGCTGTGGTTTACTAGAGGGGGATGCTGTGGTTTACTAGAGGGGGATGCTGGGGTTTCTATGAAAATTTAAGGTTTTTGTTTTTTTTGCGGCCCACATAACCTTAAACCTTGTTTATGTGGCCCATGCTAGACTTTGAGTTTGACATGCTTGATCTACAGCTTGATGTAGTTTTTCTGGTCTCTATAGCCTGTCTAGGCAGGCTTTTTAATGTAAACACACTGCCTTTTCAGAGAAAAGACACTGTGTGCAGCACTGGCGTTGGCTCATATGGCAGATCATATGGGGGAGGCGGCCACTTATAAAAGCACAGTGGTTGGAATAGCTTTTTAATATACGTTTAAAAGAAAATGAAGCATCACATAGAGAAAAGGTTAACACAAGTTACAGACGATTTTCAGTTTTTCTCATTGGGTGATTTCCAAAAAAGGGTCAGTCCCCCTGTAGCATCTTCCAGCATGAGCTACTGTTAAAATCTCTAAATCCAGTGAATCTCTAAATCCAAAAACAAAGTTATAAACTAATAATGGGCTTGTAAAAGCAAAGTAAGAAATTAAACTTCAAAGTTTAACTTCTAATCAACGAGAACAGCTGACACCGATAAAGAGGAAGAGTAAAATCATGAGAAAAAATGAGATAAGGATTTAAATTTACAGTCATGGGAAAAAGAACATACACTCTATTTGAATTCTATGGTTTTACATACCAGGTTACAACAATCACCTGTTCCCAGGGGCGTATTAGCCGCGAGGCAAACTAGGCATTTGCCTTGGGCGGCATTTTTCAGGGGGCGGCAAAAAACGCCGCCCCCCAAATGCCCAAGGCAAATGTCTTGTTAGCCTCGCGGCTAACAGACATTCTGGACGCTGGGCGGCAGTGGCTGCAGCGCTGGGTGGCCGGGCGGCCGGCGAGGGAGCTCTTCCCCTGAACGCTCTGCTCAGCTCCCTCGCGCGCCGCCAGCAGAGTGAGGCTGGGAGCCGGGTTGATGACGTCATATTCCGGCTCCCAGCCTCACTCTGCTGGCGGCGCGCGAGGGAGCTGAGCAGAGCGCTCAGGGGAAGAGCTCCCTCGGCGGCCGCCCGCCCGCCCTGCAGCCACTGGACCCCAGGGAGAGGAAGAACCCCCCCCAGCATTACCAAAGGTAAGGAGGCTGGGGGGGGGTTAAATAAATTAAAAAACACTAGTGAGTGTGTGTATGTCTGCTAGTGTGTGTGTGGATGTCTGTTAGTGTGTATGTTAGTGTGTGTGTGTATGTTAGTGTTAGTGTGTGTGTGTGGATGTCTGTTAGTGTGTGTATGTTAGTGTGTGTATGTATGTTAGTGTTAGTGTGTGTGTGTTAGTGTGTGTGTGTGGATGTCTGTTAGTGTGTATGTTAGTGTGTGTGTGTCTGTTAGTGTTAGTGTGTATGTTAATGTTAGTGTATGTATGTTAGTGTTAGTGTGTGTGTGTCTGTTAGTGTGGATGTCTGTTAGTGTGGATGTCTGTTAGTGTGTGTTTGCCTGTTAGTGTGTGTGTGTGTTTGCCTGTGAGTGTGTGTGTCTGTTAGTGAGTGTGTGTTTCTGTTAGCTAGTGAATGCGTATCTGTCAGTGAATGTGTGTGTGTGTATTTAGAAGGCGGAGCAGGGGGGAAGGTTGGGTGGCGGTTGCGCGGGTGGGGGTGGCGCGGGGGGGTGCCTGAGTTTTGTCCTGCCTAGGGCAGCACAAAACCAGGATACACCACTGCCTGTTCCTTAACAGGTCTTAGAATTAGGTAAATACAACCTCAGATGAACAACACATGGCATATTACACAGTGTCACGATTTAACAAAAAATAAAGCCATAATGGAGAAGCCATGTGTGAAAAACTAAGTACACCTTATGATTCAATAGCTTGTAGTACCACTTTCAGCAGTAATACCTTGAAGTAATCATTTTCTGTATGACTTTATCAGTCTCTCTCTCTCTCTCTATATATATATAAATTTTGGCCCACTCTTTTTAAAACGTTGCTTCAGTTCATTGAGGTTTGCTGGCATTTGTTTATAGTCCTGCCACAGCATTTCAATCAGGTTGAGGTCTGGACTTTGACTAGGCCATTTCAACACCTTGATTCTTTTCTTTTTCAGCCATTCTGTTGTAGCTTTGCTGGTGCGCTTGGGATCATTGTCCTGTTGCATGACCCAAATACGACCAAGCTTGAGCAGTTGCACAGATAGCCTCACATTTGACTCTAGAATACTTTGGTATACAAAGGAGTTCATTATAAACTTAAAGGACCACTATAGGCATCCAGACCACTTCAGCTCAATGTCCCTCTAGTGTTAACCCTGCAGCTGTAAAAATAGCAGTTTCAGAGAAACTACTATGTCTACACTAGGGTTAATCCAGCCTCTAGCAGCTGTCTCACCGACAGCCGCTAGAGGCGCTTCTGCGCTTTTCACTGTGACAATCAGTGAGAAGACGCTGGACGTCCATAGGAAAGCATTGAGAAATGCTTTCCTGTGGGCTGTTTGAATGTGCGCGGACTCGCATTCGGAGCTGATGTCGGCAGAGGGAGAAGAGTTCCCCAGCGCCGAGGGAGTCCGGCGCTGTTGAAAGGTAAGTGTTTTAACCCCTTCAGCCCAGCGGGGGTGGGACCCTGAGGGTGGGGGGGAGGGGTGACCTAAAGACCCTATAGTACCAGGAAAATGAGTTTGTTTTACTGGCACTATGGTGGTCCTTTAATGACGGCAAGATTCCCAGATCCTGTGGTTGCAAAACAAACCCAAATCATCACCCCTTCACCACTCCGCTTGACAGTTGTGCTGATATATGTAGCACTGTATCTAGCGTGAGAGTGACAAGGCATTTGCCTTGGATAGCACATTCAGGGGGGGTGGCAAAAAAAGCTGTCCCCAATCGTCCTGGCAGATGCCACTCTCTCCCCCTCTCCCCTCCCACCGATGGCATGCGCTGATGTTGTAGGCAGACGGAGGGAGTACTCTCTCCTGAGCTCTCCCTGCTCAGCAACCTCGCACGCCCTGCAGTGATGCTGAAGCCAGAATATGATGTCATTCTGGTCACGGCATCGCTAAGAGACGCACAAGGGAACTTAGCAGGAGGATCAGAGCTCCCTCGCCGCCCGCCTCCAATGTGAGCATGCCATTCTTATTTCCAAGCCAGCCCAACTGGACCCCAGGGAAGAATCCACTTAAGCACTTTAAAACGTAATGTGAGTTAAAAAAAAAATTGTGAGTGTGTTTGTGTGTGCTAGTGTGTGTGTCTGTCACTGAGAGTGTATATGTGTGTCAGTGAGTGTGTTTGTCAGTGAATGTCTTTGTCAGTGAATGTGTTTGTTAGTGAATGTGTAAGTCGGTGAGTGTGTGTCAGCTAGTGCATATATGTCTGTAAATGAGTGTATGTGTGTTTTTCAGTGTGTATCTGTCAGTGAGTATGTGTGTATCTCAGTGTGTGTGTGTGTGTCTGACACTGAGTGTGTATCTGTCAGTGAGTGTGTATGTATCTGTTAGTGTATGCATGTCTGTGAGTGCATCTGTCAGTGAGTGTATATGTATCTGTTAGTGTATGCATGTCTGTCAGTTAGTGTGTATGTATGCGTGTCTGTCGGTGAATGTGTGTGTAACTGTGAATGAGTAATTATGTCTGTTAATGTGTATGTTCAGTGAAAGTGTGTGTTGGCTAAACAGTGTGTGTGTGACAATGACTATATCTGTAAGTGAGTGTATATCAGTGCATGCATCAGTGAGGGTGTGTGTCTGTCAGGAAGAGAAATTTAGAATAGGGAGGGGAGTGGGGGTTTGTCATGCCTAGGGCAGCACAAAACCAGAATACTCCACTGGAAATATGGCGTTTGGTTTTCGCCAAACGTGGTACTGTACATTATGGCCAAGCATCTCCACTTTGGCCTCGTCTTTCAAAAGGACATTGTTCCAGAAGTCTTGTGGTTTTTAGAGGGAAGAGGCTTTCTCCTAGCAACCCTTCCAAACAAACGATACTTGCTCAGTCTTTTTCTAACTGTACTGCCATGAACTTTAACACTTTTTTTGTTAATCTTTATTTTTGCTGTGCAAAGAATAACAAACTTTCTTGCAATGCCCCAACAGTAGTAGCAAGAAAAATACATATAACAGTGTGTGGCAATTGAGTTCACTGTACAATTTTTAAAAAAACATCGAGAGAGAAAACAGGCTAAGTCAAGCATGTCTAGCTATTAGTCATGGTATAGGCAAAGGAGAGTCTGTTTTTTAAGAATTATAGATTATGAGTATGTAAGGTTAGCTAGACATATAGACTATAAGTAAATTATAGAGCTATAATATAAAGACAGGCTTGGCTAAGATACTAAATACACCATTGTTATGACTGCACCAGAATAATTAAGAAGAAACCAAAAACATTAACTGAAGAAAAAAGAAAAAAAAATCAGTAACGAGTAGCAAATATGCTTTGAGAATGCCTGAGATATAAGAGATGGCGTCTACCAATGGCAAAACCGGGACCTATTACATGTAGTGGGGTGGCACAGAAATCCAAGTCCTTCCTATAATGGGAGCAACAGAATGCCTTGAAGGTGCATTGCCGTTTATGGTGGGTGACAAGTCGGGGTAACACCCTCCAGCTACCCGGGCAATCCTTATGTGAAACCAATGGGTGAGAGAGAGCTAAGCCCAAGGGAGGCCCACTCACCCCCAGACACTTGTGCCGCCTGTTTTCTCTGTTGCTGGTGCAGCATTAGTACCGTACGGTTCTCCAGATCTGCCCAAAAGCATTGAAAAAAACACTTCCAGCTGTTTTAAAGACTGTACTATTGAGTTATGGGGATCTCTCTTTGGTTGTTTAGGAGTGTCTTCATGAAATTCAGGCACGTCCGCCATCGTGATAAAGCCCAACATGTAACAGTGGTTAGCAGAATTCAGTCCAGGTAGAAATAACCAGTCAGTGGGGACTGGGATAACCCCCACCAGTCAAGGGGGGAGGGGAGGAATGGGGCAGCGTATTACTATTTTTTGGGTGTAGCACTGCGTGGCTTGGGAGAATTGCCGGGCAATTCCACTAGGCCTCACTCGTGTCACATGGATGTGCAGTGACAGTAGCTTCAGAGAAAGGCACCCTGTCCGACCCCATAAACATATAGGCTTCAAATTGTGATGGTCAGGCAAGCTAAGACACTAGGTATAAGCCGCAATATAGGAGAGGAGTGAGGAGCTATCACAGAATGTGCCTGGGCACCATGAAGCACATACCCCACCCCCAACATTTAACATGCTAACTGAGGCCTGTAGAATCGGAGAGGTAACTTGTTTTTTTTTTAAATTTCTCTGAGCATTGCACGGTCTGACCTTGGGGTGAATTTGATGGGACGTCCACTGCTGGAAAGATTAGCAACTGTCTTGAATGTTTCCACCTTTAAATAATCTTTCTCACTGTAGAATGATGGACTTTAAATTGTTTGGAAAAGGCTTCTCTAAGATTGTTGCTGATATCTTTCCTCCTTGGCATTTTGTTAACACACACCTGAATGCTCCAGACCACCAAACTACTACAAACTTTGGCTTTTACAGAGCTGGTCACATTTGCTGATGATCAATGAATCAAATGCATTTGATTAGCAGTATCCATTTGCTACTTAGCCTCTTAATTCCACACATGGCTTCTCCACTTCGGTTTTATTTTTGTTAAATAAATCATGACACGTGTAATGTCATGTGCTGTTCACCTGAGGTTGTATTTACCTAACTTTAAGACCCACTAATGAATAGATCATTATTATGTTCTGATATGTAAAACCATAGAATTTAAAGAGGGTGTACTTTAATTTTCCCATTACTGTATCTAGATATTTGACAAACTAAACATTTACGGTCAAATCAGTGCTACCTCAAACCAGCACCAGCTATAAATGTAACACTGCGAGATCCAAGAAGATGCTTAAAAGCCTTAAAAAGTAAGACATCTTGCAGCCAGGTGGTGCACCAGGGTTAAGCGTTTATGGAGATTATTTATACAGCTGGGAAATCTCAGATTCACTCACAAGACTGCTGTAGACACTGATAAAATTACTAAAACTGTTAATTAAATCAGAGACTATTGCAATGAGATTTGTCATCACTAAAGCAATATTGGGCAGAAATTGTGACATTGCCATTATGATCGCTGCATGCCCTCTAAAAAGGTTGCAAAACAGTAAAGTATTCTGGTTTCTTTTAATACCTTTTTATTGGACTAACAGAAATTTGTAATGCCTTGATAAAGGGAATAATTCCTGATAGCCTGTCACTAAAAAATTCCGTTAGACTAATAAAAAAGGCATTAAAAGAAACTACAAAACTACAATACTTCATTATTTTGCATCTACATTATGGACTAATGCGTCAACTCAAATAACATGACTCTAAAAAGTTTACAATTTTAATGTAGCCAATCCAGACAGAGGGTTTAACCCCTTAAGGACCCATGACATGTGTGACATGTCAGGATTCCCTTTTATTCCAGAAGTTTGGTCCTTAAGGGTTTAAAGAGATATGACTTAAGTGGTTATATTTAACACAGACTAATTATCCCATGAGGAAACCTAACAAATGCCACTCAAGGAAATGTATAAAATTTGCAGTTTTTCTCTTTAAGTCTGTTCCTCGGGCATCCTTTAAAACTGTGAGTGAGAATCATGCGGCCACGGCTAGACAAGCTTGCTTTGTTACATATTAAGAGCTGTATATAAACAAAAATAGCTGCCTCTCAATTTCCTGGGGACATTTTTCAATACAATGAAAGGGGTAGTCTAAGTACCAAAACCTCTAAATGTTCATGTAGTGATTTTGATCTGTTTGTTTTGGTGCAGAGAGGACATCAATTTTCTCTGACAAATGTAAATAAACATTGGCGTTTCTGAATAATTGCGCCATTTACTTTTCTAAGGGAAAATGCCTCTATTGGCTGTTAGACTGACAGCCACTGCTTAAATAAGACTTAAAAGGAGTTACATTTGGTGTTATGATGACAGTGGATTAATTCTTCATTCTTCTCCTAGATAAGCAGGATTCAAAAGTTCTATATGAGAAGCAACTGAGATATGAAATAGCGTTGCATGCGCCTTACTCCCTAAATGCTTATCAATGATAAGCATTGCATTGGACAAAAATTATCAATCATGATAACTTCATCTAAGGTGGAATAGTATGACCCAGTTCTTACTGTGCGAGCCTGTACTTTTCTCAGTCATGTTTTCCGGTACAGGTGTGCGTAGATCTCTTCTCCATGCCACGTGCACTATGCACATGCACAATAAAGTTATGGCATCTTGTTGTGCATGCACAAGATCATATATGAAGATCCTGCACGGTCAGGGCCGGCGCTACCTGTTAGGCGGACTAGGCAGCCGCCTAGAGTGCCCCTTAGGAAGGGGCGCCACCAGGAGCGCCGGCCCCCCTCATGCTGCAGCCGCCCGAGCGCTCGGTAGAGAGCCTCAGGCGGGTGCAGCTTTGCCCAGGCTGGTGCGTCCATGAGGGCGCACCGCCCGGGCGCAGCATTAGGAGAGGGGCTGACAGGAGGGAAGCACTCAGCGCTCCCTCCTGTCACTCCCTCACTGTAGCGTGGCCGAGCTCTGTATGGTCTGCGGGTACAGGGAGCATCTGTCTCCTGTACCCGGCCGGACTAACAGGAAGTGCACACTGAGTGTGCACTTCCTTTTAGTCCTGCCGGGTACAGGAAACAAAATCTCCCTGTACCCGCGTTTACATTAAAAGGCCTGCAGGGACAGGCTATAGACACCAGAACCACTACATTAAGCTGCAGTGGTTCTGGGGACTATAGTGTTTCTTTAATGTGAGGTAAATTATAGATTAGTGCCACGAATAATATACTCGATTGCCTACTTACAACCAGATGAGGATGATGATGGGCTCTAGCTCGGCCACGTTACTACAGTGGTGGCGGGGGGGGAGATAAAGAAATTGGGAGGGGGTGGAGAAGGAAATTGGAGAGGGGGGAAGGAAATGGAGGGAAGAAGAAGGAAATTGAGGGGGGGGAGAAGGAAATTGAGGGGGGAAGGAAATTGAGAGGGGGAGAAGAAGGAAATTGGAGAGGGAGGAGAAGAAGGAAATTGGAGAGAGGGGAGAAGGAAATTGGAGAGGTGGGGAGGAAATTGGAGAGGGGGGAGGAAATTGGAGATTGGGGAGAAGGCAATTGGAGAGGGGGGAGAAGGCAATTGGAGAGGGGGGAGAAGAAAGGAAATTGTGGGGGGAGGAAGAAGGAAATTGGAGAGAAGAAATTGGAGAGGGGGGAGAAGAAGGAAATTGGAGAGGGGGAGAAGAAGAAATTGGAAAGAGGGGAGGAAGAAGGAAATTGGAGAGGGGGGAGAAGGAAATTGGAGAGAGGGAGGGAGGGGGAGAGAAGGAAATTGGAGGGGGGAGAAGGAAATTGACGGGGGGAGGGGGAGAAGGAAATTGAGGGGAGAGATGGGGGAGAGATGACATCCATCACACACAATGCACCCCTTGCACACAGAAAAACACACAATGCATTACACACAGACACACATACACAAGCAATGCAACCCTTACGCACAATGCATCCCTTACACACACAGACACACACAATGCATTCATTACACACACTCAATGCATCCCTGTACATACACAAAACACACCTTGCAGCCCTTACACATACAAACACAGATTCACACAATGCATTCCTTAAACACATCAGGACATCCCCTACACACTCCACCCCCTGTGAACAAACTCATTGGTGGAACATGAAGGTGGACCCTGGGACCCAGACCTTGAGCTGTGTAAAGGGCCCCCCAAAAATGGAGCTGCTTCCCGTTCTCCCAGAACATTGATTTTTGTGACCACAGTTACAAACCGCCTCCAGAGAGCCTGTTCTACACCAGACCAGTGGAGCCAGACAGCAGCTAGAGCCCATCATCATCCTCATCTGGTTGTAAGTAGGCAATCTAGTATATTATTCGTGGCACTAATCTCTAATTTACCTCACATTAAAGAAACACTATAGTCCCCAGAACCACTGCAGCTTAATGTAGTGGTTCTGGTGTCTATAGCCTGTCCCTGCAGGCCTTTTAATGTAAACACGGCGGCACTGCAGCACTGGCGTTAGTTAACATGGCAGATCATATGGGTGGGGCATTGTGATGTCACATGGGGAGGGCGGCAAACTTTACTTTTGCCTAGGGCGGCAAAAATCCTTGCACCGGCCCTGTGCACGGTCTTCTATAGATCCCTGTTTTCTACATATATATATATATATATATATATATATATATATATATATATATATATATATATATATACACACACACACACACACACCAGTGATGCAGCCACTGGCCGTACTGGAAGATTGAAGAAGTGATTGGAAAAGAGGACCGTGTCATTATGGTGAGACGATTCAGATAAATATATATTTTACCTTCACTACCATGGGCACCATTATGAAGGCAGAGTTTGACACCTTGAGGAGGTATTTGGAAAAGATCTTAAATAATTTGAATAAATAATAAAATTATATTAATGTTCCTCTGTGTGTGTATGTATATATGTGTATATACAGTTGCAAGAAAAAGTATGTAAACCCTTTGGAATGATATGGAATTCTGCACAAATTGGTCATAAAATGTGATCTGATCATCATCTAAGTCACAACAATAGACAATCACAGTCTGCTTAAACTAATAACACACAAAGAATGAAATGTAGCCATGTTTTTATTGAACACACCATGTAAACATTCACAGTGCAGGTGGAAAAAGTATGTGAACCCTAGACTAATGACATCTCCAAGAGCTAAGATGGAGTGAGATGTCAGCCAACTGGAGTCCAATCAATGAGATGAGATTGGAGGTGTTGGTTACAGCTGCCCTGCCCAATAAAAAAAACAGACACCAGTTCTGGGTTTGCTTTTCACAAGAAGCATTGCCTGATGTGATTGATGCCTCGCACAAAAGAGCTCTCAGAAGACCTACGATTAAGAATTGTTGACTTGCTTAAAGCTGGAAAGGGTTATAAAAGTATCTCCCAAAGCCTTCTGTTCATCAGTCCACGGTAAGACGAATTGTATATAAATGGAGAATGTTCAGCACTGCTGCTACTCTCCCTAGGAGTGGCCGTCCTGTAAAGATGACTGCAAGAGCACAGCGCAGACTGCTCAATAAGGTGAAGAAGAATCCTAGAGTGCCAGCTAAAGACTTACAAAAGTCACTGGCAAATGCTAACATCCCTGTTAGCGAATCTACAATACGTAAAACACTAAACAAGAATGGATTTCATGGGAGGATACCACAGAGGAAGCCACTGCTGTCCAAACAAAACATTGCTGCACGTTTACACAAGAGTTTGCACAAGAACACCTGGATGTTCCACAGCAGTACTGGCAAAATATTCTGTGGACAGAGGAAACCAAAGTTGAGTTGTTTGGAAGAAACACACAACACTATGTGTGGCGAAAAAAAGGCACAGCACACCAACATCAAAACCTCATCCCAACTGTGAAGTATGGTGGTGGGGGCATCATGGTTTGGGGCTGCTTTGCTGCGTCAGGGCCTGGATGGATTGCTATCATCAAAGGAAAAATGAATTCCCAAGTTTATCAAGACATTTTGCAGGAGAACTTAAGGCCATCTGTCTACCAGCTGAAGCTCAACAGATAGATAGAAGTAAATCAACAACAGAATGGCTTAAACAGAAGAAAAAAAAAAGTCCTGACCTCAACCCGATTGATATGCTGTGGCATGACCTCAAGAAAGCGATTCACACCAGACATCCCAAGAATATTGCTGAACTGAAACAGTTCTGTAAAGAGGAATGGTCAAGAATTACTCCTGACCGTTGTGCACGTCTGATCTGCAACTACACGAAACGTTTGGTTGAAGTTATTGCTGCCAAAGGAGGTTCAACCAGTTATTAAATCCAAGGGTTCACATACTTTTTCCACCTGTACTGTGAATGTTTACATGGTGTTCAATAAAAACATGGCAACATTTCATTCTTTGTGTGTTATTAGTTTAAGCAGACTATGATTGTCTATTGTTGTGACTTAGATGATGATCAGATCACATTTTATGACCAATTTTGTGCAGAAATCCATATCATTCCAAAGGGTTCACATACCTTTTCTTGCAACTGTATATTTATATATATATATATATATATATTTATATATATATATATATATATATATATATATATATATATATATATATATAAAAACCCTCCCACAGTTCCGCATGAATTGTCATTGAGCAGATGAGGGAGTAACACTAGCAGGATATATTTTCAAGACTATAATAAAGACTGTGAGAATGATACTCATTTTTGTAAAGTCATGTAACAGAAATGCAGTTAGCAAAACCTTTTTAAAAGTCATTTTAAATCACCAAAGTTTTACTTTCTAAAAATGTCACCAAAACGATTATCCATTTCACCCCTCACTGTACAATGTGGATAGGAGGATATGGACCAAATGTCATTCTTTCTCCACTGCTGTGAAACAGCTGTGTACAAACATTACGCCATAATCATGTGATGGCCATGCTGTTGCAATGTGACATGAGATGGTGTCTTGCAGGTTTGCTTCGCTAAAATTGGCAGAGAAACTCAGTCATCTGTTTTCATGGTAATTGAATACATAATGTAACTGAAACATAACAAACATGTCAACTACAAATAATTAAACTTAAATCTCCCTAAAAATCCCATCCATTTACATGCTGGTAAACGCTTTTCTTGCACTGCTGATATATAGAATATATATTATGCATTCTCAGCAGCCTATAGATTAGGGGAGTGAGGCTGGGGGCAACAGCCTATAGATTAGGGGAGTGAGGCTGGGCAGCTGCCTATAGATTAGGGAGTGAGGCTGGGGCAGCAGCCCATATATTAGGGGAGTGAGGCTGGGGGGGGGGGCAGCAGCCTATAGATTAGGGGAGTGAGGCATGGTGGGGCAGCCTATAGATTAGGGAAGTGAGCATAGGCATGCGCAGCCTCTTGCATTAGGGTATATATATATATATATATATATATATATATATATACACACACACACGCTGACCATCATTTTACACTCATGGCGTCACTTTACGTTCTGTGGACGGGGCTCAGCGATGCACATCACCTGGGTGAGTTCATTATTCACTTATCTTTCACCTATATATTTAGTTAAAATTGTGGATGTATTCTATGTTTGACCCTGAAGAAAGTCCTTGTCTGGACTGGACTGAAGCATTGATCATTTTAAAGGGACACTATAGTCACTTGAACAACTTTAGCTTAATGAAGCAGTTTTGGTGTATAGAACATGCCCCTGCAGCCTCACTGCTGAATCCTCTGCCATTTAGGAGTTAAATCCCTTTGTTTATGAACCCTAGTCACACCTCCCTGCATGTGACTTGCACAGCCTTCCATAAACACTTCCTGTAAAGAGAGCCCTATTTAGGCTTTTTTTATTGCAAGTTCTGTTTAATTAAGATTTTCTTGTCCCCTGCTATGTTAATAGCTTGCTAGACCCTGCAAGAGCCTCCTGTATGTGATTAAAGTTCAATTTAGAGATTGAGATACAATTATTTAAGGTAAATTACATCTGTTTGAAAGTGAAACCAGTTTTTTTTTCATGCAGGCTCTGTCAATTATAGCCAGGGGAGGTGTGGCTAGGGATGCATAAACAGAAACAAAGTGATTTAACTCCTAAATGACAGTGAATTGAGCAGTGAAATTGCAGGGGAATGATCTATACACTAAAACTGCTTTATTTAGCTAAAGTAATTTAGGTGACTAAAGTGTTCCTTTAATGCATACCAAATAAATTGGATTTTATTGGAAAACTGTGAGTGCAGCTTTCCTTCACTTTTGTTTATATATAAAAAAATATATATAAAAATATATACACATGGGGACGGGGCCTGACCTGCAAACTGAATGGCCGCATGGTGGAGGAGCTCCCGCTATGAAGGCTGATCTAATGCCTCAAACGTTACCGGGGTATGCTACCCAAGATGGGGGCACCCTGGTGAATCGCCGGATACCAGACTCAAGCGTATCCCACACTGGTGAACCCAAGGTAGTAGGCCGAGGCCTGTGGTGGACTGAGCTGGAGGGAGACGGCCGCTCTCCTCGCCCCTATGCCGGAGGTACTGAGCCACTGCTTACATGCTCCCCCCCCTCAGGCCCGGGGGGGGTGATCCCGGTCCAACTTATTAAGGCAACAGGGCTACGACAAGCACAGGCAGCAGAGCATCACAGGCAACCCCTTGCTACACAGGCCTACACAATGGCGGACGCCACGTGTGGCCACAACTACCAGATTCTGACGAAGCTGGAAGCCATATTCAATGCCTTCTGGGCGAAATTGGCCAGCAGAGAACAGCAGCCCAAAGCACAGGTACACTCACCCAGCAAAACATCCACAAGTACCTGCCACAGCCGTGCCAATGGCAGAGACCTCTCCCGCATTCACATAAACATACAAGACTGCGCCACACAGCGATGCCTGACCGAGGGGGCCTGCAGGCTTCCCCCAGACCCTGCATGACACCGAGAACCGCAACGCAAACAAAAGCAGGCAAGCTCCCCTCACAACAATGAACGCTATCTATGACCATACTGTAGCCTCATAAACTGGGACTTACTAATAACATGGAACTCTAACGTAAAATTCACTGCTTGATCATTTTTCTTTGTTTATGTTCTTTATCCATGCTCTTTACTGATGTTCTGTTTAGTACTCTCAAATAACTGTATAAGGCCTTAACACACGCATCAGTTAAACTCCTAGATTGCCTGTCACCTGCAAATTAAACGACAAGCCCGCCTGCCTGGCACTGTATATGTTTCTCTCACCTGTTTTATACTCGAGACACATAGACATTTATTATATCTTAGCTCACATATAACCGCACATATGGGAGACCACATATCGACCGCTTACCCGTGTAATTAAACATACGAGATATGCATTATCAAACTGAGCCCAAGCTACTTTAGTCATAATGTGTGTGGCTGTCTCAAATGTATATTAATCTTACTATAAAAATGTGCCGACTCAGCGAAATGAAACACAGCAATTGCTTTAAATGTTCAAACTTTCATGTAACATGTTTCATTGTGGATTATGCAAGTTACTGCTTCTGTTATTGAGACAATGCAGGACGATCTGTTAAATTGTGCACAATAAAAATAAAGAAATAAAATAAAAAAAAATATATATATATACACACACACACACTTACATCTTTATACCTGGACGCCTCCATCTTGTTCGGCTGTGTCCATTACGTCTGCAGTTTTCCCTTCTTTTGACTGATGCATTGTGGGTAAATTAGCTTAGCAACTGAAATGGAACTTTGCTTAAGCTCCTCCACTCATTACCAAACATCACGCTCCCAGTGAGTAAAAGTAGCCCCTATTATTTCTTATGTATAACTAAAAAAAAAAAACTAGGTATATTTCAAAAAAAGTATCAACAACGAGAATTTGAGAGACAAAAAAAGGATCAATTTGTAAGCAAAACCTGCAAAGTGATAGAGTAGCTTTAAAAATGGAATAACTCTAAACAAACTGACACATTGTAGCGAACATGTGGAGTATTTCAAGGTGTCCTTTTAAGTTCCAGCATCACCAGCATTATTTTTTCTTTCCTTACTTGATATGGAGAAACATCAAATGAATTTTGCCATTAAAAATGAAAAGATGACAAATGTGCTTTATGACTTCTATTTCCTGTTACAAATTGCATTTCAAGCTAAATTCAGAATACTTTGCATATGTTTCCTCCTTTTTTGTATATATTTCTATTTTTCCTGTAAATAGTGAACTGCAAGTTATTAGGGTAACTAAATTTCAACAATCTGTTATTCTAGTTTTAACAATACTCAAACGTGAATTACCTTATTTATTTTTCCTTCGTAGCCGAAAATGCTACAATTTCTGTTCAAAGTAACGCATAAATGGTGTCCAAATGCACTATCTAAATCAAGCAAAGGGCAACCAATGTTTCCGAATCTACTAATGGCTATACTAAACTATCCTATGAGCTCATGGATTAGGAATCAGATAACTAACTTCTCCTTTAGTGTTTCTGAAGGTAGCTTTGCAAAGCAAAAATGAATCTATTTATTTTACGCACACGTCATCATTGAGATGCATCTAATAATATTGAACTTTAACTCCTTAAGGACGCATGACGGAAATTTTCCGTCATGCAGTATTTTTCCAGCAGGGTCTATTACCTTCCTGGCAACTATGAGCCCCAGGTATCATTTGATTCCTGGGGCTCCCCTCTCTCACCTGGGGCCAGAATTAGTGGCCCCAGACTGACCGATGCTCGGTTTGCGGAGCTCAAAGTGAGCGCTGCAAACAAGCATTTAAATGGGGATTTAAATACCCACGATTACAATTTGGTGTGATCAGGGTTAAATCCCTGGTCACACAATGGAGTTCCAGGTATCAATGAAAACCTGAGGCTCCCCTCTATCAGCTGGGGACATTTTTAGTGACCCCAGCCTTTTTGATGAGCTACATGCAGTGCTGGAAGTCAGCGCGGCATGTATCTGCTTAAATAGGCATTTAAATGCCTATATCTAGATTTTGGTGTAAGCAGGGTTAAATCCCTGCTCACACTAGGAAACCCAGGTATCATTAGAAACCTGGGGGTCCCCTCTGTCAGCTGGGGCCATTTTTACTGGCCCCAGACAGACAGCTGAGCTGCATGCATAGCTCAAAGTGAGGTCGGCAAGCAGCTCTTTTAATGGAGATTTAAATCCCCATAGACGGCAATGTAGTGTGAGCAGGGTTAAATCTCTACTCACACCAGGAAACCTATGGGTCCCCTCTGTCAGCTGGGGCCATTTTTACTGGCCCCAGGTTTTTTGATGAGCTGCATGCAGAGCTCAAAGTGAGGTCGGTAAGCAGCTCTTTTAATGGAGATTTAAATCCCCATAGACGGCAATGTAGTGTGAGCAGGGTTAAATCTCTGCTCACACCAGGAAACCTAGGTATCAATAGATACCTGGGGCTTCCCTCTGTCAGCCGGGGCCATTTTTAGTGGCCCCAGACTTTTTGATGAGCTGCATGCAGTGCTGAAAGTCAGCACTGCATGTAGCCATTTAACCCCTTAAGGACACATGACATGTGTGACATGTCATGATTCCCTTTTATTCTAGAAGTTTGGTCCTTAAGGGGTTAAATCCACAAAGAACACTGCAGCTGGGCACTCAAGCTCAGCTACAGTCATTCTCTCAAGTGATCTGGTGCTTGGGAGACCCCTAGGGTCTGAACAGACCCTGGAGGGTCACCCTCTATGCCCCAATGCCATTCTGATCAGTGCTCGGCATTTTCAGTTGCCCAGCACAGATCAGATTGCATTGGGCATAATGTCTTCAATGTAAGAGATGGGAGACTGCAATACTGAAAATAGCCAGTAGATGGCAGCAACATACCACTGACTATTTTAGTTTAAAACCCCTTTACTTAAATCAGTACTGATATTAGTAGAGGGAAACCTTTGGGATTAAGATTAAAATAAGGATTACAATTAAGGATTATTTTTCGGTTTAGAATAAGTACTAGATTTATTATCAGGTTTATTATTGTGTTTATTGTTAAGTTTATGTTTAAGATTAGGTTTATAATTAATTGTAGTATTGGGATTATGTTTCAGATTAGGATTCAGATTATGGTTCAGATTAGGATCAGCACAGGCATCCCTTGCTGAATATAGCAAGTAAATTCCTCTGCTGACACCAGCAGGGGGAATCATTTTAACACTATTGCTAAAGGTAGGATTGAGATTAGGATTAACATTCTAATTCAGGTTACACATGGGATTACGTTATGGGTTAGGATTGTGGTAAGGGTTTATTATTAGATTGAGGGTTAGATTTGGGATTAGGATTTGGTTTAGAATTAGGGCTTGGTTTAGGATTAGGGATTTAGATTGGGATTAAGATTTTGCTTTCTGTGATGGCTATTGCGACAATTTTGCTTTCTGTGATGGCTATTAAGCTTACAAGACAAACATAGCAAATTCTAAAATAGCTCCACATTAAAATTTTATTTTACTCCTTGTATTTTGTGACCTGTAACTTTCAAAATAAGATGAAATCCTAGACATATTATGTACTCTGAAAATCAGAACTAATTGAATATTTTTTTTAATTACTTTCCTTAAGCTGCACTTATTATACACAAATTATTGCCTAAACTGTGAAAAAAAAACATTTTTGTTTTTGCATTTTTTTGGATTTTTTTATAATAAATAAGAATTTATATATGTATATGTCACATCAGATTAAAGCCATTTTTGTCCTTTAAAAAACTATATATAACATGTGTTGGTGCAATAAATAAGAAAAATGCAAACGGAGGTTGAACACAAACAGCAAAAAATACTTGTGTCCTTAAAGGACCACTCTAGGCACCCAGACCACTTCAGCTTAATGAAGTGGTCTGGGTGCCTGGTCCTTCTAGGGTTAACCCATTTTTTAATAAACATAGCAGTTTCAGAGAAACTGCTATGTTTATTAATGGGTTAAGCCTTCCCCCTATTCCCTCTAGTGGCTGTCTCATTGACAGCCACTAGAGGCGCTTGCATGCTTCTCACTGTGATTTTCACAGTGAGAGCACACCAGCGTCCATAGGAAAGCATTGTAAATGCTTTCCTATGAGACCGGCTGAATGCGCGCGCAGCTCTTGCCGCGCGTGCGCATTCAGCCGACGGGGCGTAACGGAGGAGGATCAGAGGCAGAGAGCTCCCCGCCCAGCGCTGGAAAAAGGTAAGTTTTTACCCCTTTCCCCCTTCCAGAGTCGGGCGGGAGGGGGTCCCTGAGGGTGGGGGCACCCTCAGGGCACTATAGTGGTCCTTTAAGGGTAGGTCCAGTTTTTGAAGCTGCGTCCTTAAGGGGTTAAAAGTAACCCCAACTGTTTTTTGAATATTTCATTTTGTTGGACACATGCATTGGTGTTAGCAATGATTTGATACATTGCAGTCGCAGAACAATTGTTGTATCCATGTGCAAATATACCTTTTGTATACTCTTGTTTGATTGATCCCTAGCACACTTCTACATGAGATTTGTGTCACATAAGACAGATGTACTACAAAATTAACAAAGGAATCAAGATGTATCAAACACATGAGCCACCCGATGTGCTGTTTCTCTAGAGAGAGAGCTACCAGTTTATAAATAAGAGTGCTTAACCCCTTAAGGATGGAAGTGATTGTAGTTCTGACCAAAACAAAACCTAGAATTTGAGCAAAAAAAATACCACATGTATTACTATTCTGGGGCCTATGTTGCCTTTGAGACCACGTGGCAGCCCAGGAAAGAAAATTACCCCCATCATGGCATACCACCTGCAAAAGTAGACAAAGCAGTTTATTTCCAACAGGGGAATGTCCAGTCTTTTTTCGTAGCCACGTCGTTACAAAACCTGGCCATATGCAGTGTTCATAGTTACATAGTTACATAGCTGAAAAGAGACTTGCGTCCATCAAGTTCAGCCTACCTCACATTTGTTTTTTGCTGTTGATCCAAATCATATTTTTTTTTGTGGCATTTTTCACTCAAACACTGCAATTTCAAACATTGCTAGTATAAACCTTATCTAGTCATAGGTGATTTCACTGTATTAATTAATGGGATTAGGAGATCGAATACAATTTTTCCAATTGTCCTCACAGAATGAAGGGCTGCATGGTGGATAAAGTATTTCCCTCAATAATGTGAAATGCAAAGATATAAAAAAGGAAAGTAAATACAGTGCTTATTCGGGGACAGCAAAAACTGCTAACTGGGATACCCACAAGCCCAAACCACGTAAACTGAGAAAACCACAAGTGTTGCATTGGCACAACTTATAAAATTTTATTCCATAGCAAGTCTTCTTAGATGGAATGTACTGCTTGAAAATCAGTTTTCTCTTGATTTTCAAAAGGGACTCGTCTATACAGTTGTTTTGGTCATGGGTGTAATTTTCTGAATATGTTTGTGACCTTTGATCAATTAGGGTCCTAATTTTGGGTATCTAGAAATCTAGAAATGTTTTTATGTTACACTTTAAAACACAGCCAGCAATGATCTTTCTGCCTCAGCATCAAAGTGAGGAAAGAGAGAGGCAGACATCACAGCTCATGTTACAATTCATTGACTGGCAGCATTGTACCAGTGATCACGTGGACAGCGATCACACCAGATTGGTTCGGAGGATTGCCTTGGTTGCCAGGTGGTCCCCTGATCAGATTTGGCGAGATGAGTATCAATGCAGGGGGACTGGGTGTGCAAGGTGGTGAGGTCATGTCATTACGCTCTAATCCCCTAAAAGCCCATGCCTTTCAGGATGTAATGACACCTCCTAACGGCAGCAAGGAGGTAAAGGCTTATGAACTTTGAGTTTCTTCTTCTAAAACTACTACATGCACTTTAATTTGGAATTTCAACATGACCTCTTTGCTGGCTCCTTCATGTACTGTGCCATAAGCCCACTCCCGTTAAGATGTCTGCCACTACTCCAGTCCACGTCTTGCATTTCAAGAGCAGCCATCCTGCTAATCCCCAATCCACACACTCCTACCCATATGATAGACTATTGTTAGATAGATAAGTAAGCTCTCAAACAAACCACAAGACCTTTTATCAGACTATGTATTGTTTACCAAATGTCATGAGTGTCAGTAAACAATGTAAATAGATACAGCTAATAGACAATGATGCAACCATTACCGACTCAAGGGTCAGATGTAGACCGCAATATTATTTCTTAGTATTTCCGTGTGTCCGAATAATCTACATATTTCGTTATATTTTATCACCAATCAATATTGTCTATTTAACTCTTCATAAATGCACCAACACAATAGTGACACATCTGGTTTTCCATGTAATGACAAAACCAACTGCTAAAAAGTGAAAACATTCTAGCATAGGTCAAAAGGAGTTTATGTCCTTTTCGTGTCACAAAAATTGCCTCATGAGAGCAAAGTTTCTCACTGACAGTTTGCTTTGTTGTCTCCTTAAAGGGACACTATATTTGTTCTTCATATCAAAGAAAGCTGTTTTTAATCCTTTCTAAAAACTCTGTTCCTTACTTTAACAAGGTGTGCTCCCTTGGCTACCTTACTATTTACCTCTTGTCCAGTATGTCTGACATTTTATTGCCCAAAAGCCATTACCATTGTTACGGTTAATTCGTGTCAAATGTAAGTATTCTTTTCTTCAGAATTGTATCTCCTCCTTGGCTCTGGAAATAGCGAACAGTCTGTTTGCTTCTACAAATATTTGTCAACCCTTGCCCCATCGCGCATGTGCCATGTATAGAGCAGATTAACTGCAAACAATGGCGGTGACATCATGGGAATTTACATTGAAGCACACTGCCAGATTGCAGGTCGTTTTATGGCTTAATCAAATGGAACATTACAAAAGATATTGTGATAGCACCGGGTATGAGCATTTTGTTAGGTTTAGGGAACCTTGCAGAAAAACAAAGAGCCATAGATTGATTTGCCAGAATGTTTTCTTCAAGTAACAAAATCTTTAAACGATGAGTCAGGGTGTAGTAAGTCAGCCTATACTGTACTCAGAGAGTCCATGCCAAAAGCAGCAGAAGAGTTCAAAAGAAATTTTTGGATTTTTCTGGTCTTTCCAGAAAAGGGCCTACTTAATGCAGGGGTACCAATGGTAACAAGAGGCCTAGGCTCTGATTGGTCCTGGTTCCTATAAACTAGTACTGGATTTTAGAGATATTTGGTTAACACTGACCAGTCTTAAGATGACTTGAGTACAGTATATAAGTATCCTGACTTCTTTCTTTTCATACTTGAAAATTGGAGAGGACATCATTGTCCAATGATGTCAATGTGACATTGACTCTGACTGTATACACCACGGAGGTTCTCTCTCTTAAGGCTAGTAACTTAATAGCAATTTAGCCTTCAACACCTACAGTATCGGCAAATTACAATTAAATGGGAAATACAGAGAAGATAAATTAACATTTTTTTTTAAAGTGAAAAATGTAAATCACATCCACTTCATAAAAACTGTGATCCAAAAACACATTAAAGGAGTTTAAGCATGCGTGGGATAGGCATAAGGCTATCCTAACTATAAGATAAGGCTAGGGACTAATGAAAGTATTTAGAAAATTGGGCAGACTAGATGGGCCGAATGGTTCTTATCTGCCGTCACATTCTATGTTTCTATGTTTAAAAAGATTATGCAACAGTCGTTCAAGTATAAATAAAAGTAGCTCAGAGCACTCGTCAAGGGTACCTTATTTCCCTCACCAAACAACAAATTATAATTACAATGTGTATATTACAACTGCAAGATATATAACACAAAGTGGAGTGCTGTACAAACAAGAATGGCTTGCCCTCTTGCAAATATGAGGTTAAAGCAGCAATATATGGAAAGATACAAAAATAAAAAGCAAATAGTGTAGATGGCAGCAACTCAAATGTTTATGAAGTGGCAAGGCATGTATGCAATTACCCAAGACACTCCTAAAAAGCTTTAAAAAAGCTCCCAACTATGACATGACCAGCTAGGACCTGAATGAGACAGTATATTATATAGCCTTCTTTATATCAACTGTGAATTAAGCAGAATCCCATTTGCACACAAGCCCTTTCTCATGGTTCAAAGCATGAGGCTTCTGTATGAAAAATGATCGGAAACCCTGGGTGGTATTATTAATGGAATTCTTAATAAATAACTATTATGTTATGTTTATGGATTTATTTTATTAAATGGTTCACTAAAGTGAGATTTGTGGAAAATTTACAAGGATATTGTCAATTGTAAGGTAAAATATTCCAAGCTGGAAAAAGAGTTTCCAATTTGTTTAATAAAATAAATTAGGAGATGGCTCTTATTCCTTTCATTGTAAAGTGCCTTGACCTGTAAAATAGCATTAAAAAAAAAAATCACAATGACTGGCAGGAAGACCTCCAAGAACAGCTCTCCCCAAGAGAATGGGAGGACATATTCACAGCACACGAAGGTTTATCCTCATGTGCGGCACATTTTGAAACGTCACGCAAACTGCTATATAGATGGTACATGGTACCCTCACGGCTACATAACATGTACCCTGACACACCGGACATATGTTGGCGCTGCAACTCACACAGAGGCACAATGTTACACGTGTGGTGGACCTGCCCCACTGTGAACGAACTCTGGACAACGACGGAACGTATGATTCAAGACGTTATGATTCACGAGCCCAAAACAATTCTCCTAAGATCATTCCCTGACACCATCCCCAAACCAGCAAAAAAAATGATATATATCATATTGAGCACAGTCTCCAACCTAATAGCTAGAAACTGGAAGACCTCTACACTACCCTCAACACAGGAAATTAAAACTCTGTTGTCAACAACAGTGGAATATGAACTACAAATGTGGAATCAACTCAAAATAGGGAAACTGAGCCTACCCATGGCCGAGATGTGGCGTACCTACCTGTCAACACAGCAGCCACTCCCAAACCCCCCCTAGCCTAATGCGAAAAGAGGCTAACATGACTCAAGACACCTTAAACCACTGCCACTATGAGTAGCAAAACCTGCCAGCTACTCAAGCGAAGCTCTATCACACTACACGACCGAACTTGACTAAAGCCACGACCCCCTGCCCAAAGATGTCCTCGTCAGTAACGGACTTCACCAGGGTTATACCCACTACCCTAGCTATGATCCCTACCCCCTGCATCCCTCTCCCCCCCCCAGCCTCGAACCTTAACCACGAGCCCTGCAGGGAAACACGAAATCACGCACTAGACTTTTTACAAGATATCACAAATGGAAGATGCGAGATGGCTACCGTATACAAATATAGCCCATGGTTCAGGTCCTTAGGAAACGAAATCACCAGATCTCCTTTACACTAAAAGCGAATGAAAACACAGGGCACCTAGAACAGACGTACCACAACAAAGAATACTTAGTGAGCAACCGCTACACCTACACATACTGGGAGCACACTCTAGCCTAGCAACTTACCCTTAAAAGAAATGCGCTATATGCCGAAATTCACACCCGGGACTCGGACGTCCTCGTCCGACGAATAATAGTGAACACACATAACAAATTATAACGAATACTGTGTCAATCCTATGTATGTTACATACGTAATATAAAATGCTGCTTACCCTCACACCCTAGAACTGCGGAGAAAGACAAAGAGGCTGATCCAAGAAAGAATAGAAATAGATGACAGCAGGGACGGTCCCTGACAGACCCCATGAACAAATGTTAATAAGCTGCCTCGGTATACTAGGTATCCCCCGCTAACCAACCATCAAGGTGTCACATAATATAGCAACATAAGGACCTGTTTGATAAAAAGAATCACAGTACAAGTGCAATTTCATGAATACCAATGTCAATGACTTGTTTAACACAAAGCAATGTTGTACAACTGCAATTTCGTGATTTAAACCTTTTGTCCCCCCTTCCCTTTTTACTTTCTGTACCCCTACCCTTTTATATGACAAAACAATAAAAATTGTCAAATTGAAGAAAAAAAAAAAAAAATCACAATGAGAAAATCACAGAGTATCTAAAGACACAACAATGACAAATCAGGAAACAAATGAGAGACAATGTAGGACAGATTACGGATGTCACGTCTCCGCAAGTCAAGTTTTAGGAATTTACAAATCTACTGTAGTAATGCAAAGTCTAATTGGTATCTCTTTTACTTATCTGTAAATAAAGGACTTTTCCCATCTTTATACCTTATGTCAATATCCACATAAAAACGGTTATCTATAGCCCAAAATCTTCTTACATCTCTGACATACCAACATAAAAAAATAAAAACAGTTATGGTGTAACTTTGGGTTAGAAGGGACACATTAATGCCACCTAATCCATCCACTGATCGTATTAGAGAAATTAAGAGGACTAATCAATAAAAAAAAAAAAAAGTGTTTATGTGTGTTGAGATGACAATCTTGGAATTGCATCGCAAATTTCAAGAATCATTATTATGATGGCTGCTGGAACTCCTGGAACAATGTTTAGCGAATAGCCAACCGGAACCTGAGATTAGGGCCGATGAGCAGTTTAGCTCCCAGCATTTAAAGGGAACCTATGGGCCAGAAAATAACGATTGTTATTTTGTGACTATATGTTCCCTTCTGTCAACCCCCCTTTTTTAAAATCAAAGAAAAAAGTAAAACCAAGATTACTAGCCTCATTTCCAGCACTGGGACTCCTTCACAGCATGCCTGCTGACTTATTTGCGATCTCCTCCAATCCACTGCATCTTAGAAGAAGCAAAAGGTTGGAGGTAGACATTTGTGGCAAATTGCCGCAGCCCTCCAATCACATGCTGCAATCAGCAGTATTTCATTCCCAGATCATGTTTTAGTCCGTCTATAGAAGGAAGTGCCTCTAGTGGTTGTTTGAGGTGGATTTAACCATGCAATGTAAACCATTGCAGTTTCTAAAAAACTAAAATGACAGGACCACTGCACCTAGTCCATCTCATTCAGATGAAGTCATCTGGACGACTATAGTTCTCACTTAATTTTGTAGAGAAGTGGAAATGGTTGCTTGGTGTGATTAGCGGCATTTGTGTACTTTAGATTGTAAGCTCACTGGCTATCTAACTATGCACTTTGTATAAAAGAGCTTCAAAGGCTAAATCTAAGCGCACAGGCATATATTGTACCTTTTTTCCCTCCCAATTGTTCAGTGCTGTGGAATATGTAGGAACTTTATAAATACCAGGAACTGTAACAAGCAAACCTAGATTATTCAGTTTTTATTATTCATATTTTATAATAAACAAAAAAAAATGCTGAAAAGATTCTGAAAAAAGCTACACAAGTTAGGTGTAAATCTCATAATACTTTATGATAGTTAAATTACATTTTCTGTAAAAAAAACAAAAAAAAGGTTGTGTCCAGCATAATAGAAAGTATTAACACACAAAAAAAAATCCTTTTACTCTCACAATCAGCATCCTATTCTGCCAATGGTAGTATCATTAGAACCACTGTACATAACATTTTCCAGGCTATTATTATCCCAAAATTCGGTCTCTACATTTATGAAAATCCCTTGCAGTGAAAAGCAGAACAAATCCTTTTCATCCCCTTTTCGCCATTTATAGCACATGTATAATTTAACACCATCTCATTTATTTTCACAACAGGTTCGCCACTAGCAAGTGAAACCTCATACAGAATATTGGCTCTCCTTCCAAAGGGCAAGAGACAACATTTAAAATGGGATTTATTTTTACAAGGCTGGAATATAAAACCCAATCATTTTGGAGCCAGAAATAACAGCGATTAAAATGTAATGTGATTTACCTTAAAAGCTTACAAATCTGCAAATTTCATTAAAATAAATATTTAAAGTAGTGGGGGAAAAAAAAAAAAGTCCACTCAGCCAAAAAGAAATTATAATGGAACGTTGCAAACAACGGTACTTTGTAAGTATTTTTCACTAGATGCGCTTAAACAAAAATACTCACTTTGGGGTATATTCACTAAAACAGGACCGGAGAAGAACTGATAAGAGAATTAAAAATTTGAGACCAAAAAGATGAATGAAAAAATGCACCAGCATTGAAATACATTTCCAGGCTGGTTATTTTCCTGGTTAAGTTTCCACAATTCTTAATTTCACTTACTAATTATCTATGCTTCTTGTTTTCACACTTTTTTTTTTTTTTTTTTTAATGGCATTAAATGCAAGGCACAGCCTGGCATGCAATGCAAATTAAAGAGACATTAATTTCACAGAGACAATGGTCTAATTAAAAAACTTTGAATAAGACAATTGCCTCACTCTGCAGTCTAAAAAAAAAAAGCAGGTAAATGTGATTTTGTTTCCCTTCATATTTATCTGCTTCTTCTTTTGTATGCTTTCAAGATTTAATCAATGTCCTATCCCTAGGAATGCTGGAAAAGTGCATTGGGCATGGCTGACAGAGTCACACATGTGCAGTTGGGAGATCTCTTCACCTTGCAACATCCTGACAGGGGGAGAAGAGAGGTAGTCTGATCAGTGTGTTCATGGGGAGCAGGCTCTGTTGTCTCTTTCTCTCTCTTGCTGCTGCACAATGATGCCCTGCTTCTATCATTAATGGACTAGCCTGAAACTGGGCTGCGTGTGTAAGTAGGAGCAGGGGGTGAGGGCAAAGAAACTCCCTTAGTTGAGAGGCGTACTCAATAATGCAATCAGACCAAGTTTATAGTACGTTTCTAAACATCGATTGCATACTTTTCAAAGTTTTTTCTTGCTTTATTTTGGTTTTCTATATTAGTTTAAAAGTGTTTGCTGGTTTAAATAATAAAAAAATTGAAAAAATGATCAACTGAATACTTGCTTTGCTGTACATACGGTTTAGACACATAACTTAGCCTGACTACTATATTATCTTACATGATACATTTGTGCTGAAATATCCCAATGCCATGCAATCGTCTCACTGTGTTATCTAACCTGCTTTCCCTTGATGCCGTGGCAGTGCAAGCTTGCCTGTATTTTCTGTGCATAACAAAAAAAAACACATTAAGACACCTTACACCTTGCACACTAGCTCATTTCTGTCATGGTGCCCAAGAGTGACATTTATATATATTATATCTAGGAAAAGGGTGCACAAACAATGCCAGTGCAATCATTTTGACTGCTGAATAGAGTAACACAGGTTTACATACAAACCAAAGGCAAAGACAAAGACAATATTATGTTTATCTATGGAACGTCAAAGTACCCTGAATTCAACAAACAATCAAAATCGTATTTTGATTCATTAGTCCATTACAAAACACAAATTCGTATTGAGTGCTCTTTTAATCATTTTCTGGTGACAAGAGGCGAGTTGATTGTTCTGTCCTTTTGTTATTGTCAATTTGAGAATGGAGATAATTGGATTCAACTCTAACGCCTAGATATTATCAATGGCACTGTCTGCAGCTAGTGAAAAAGATTGTTTAGCTTCTACCAACTGATAACACCAAGGTTGCAGCTTGTTTTAAAGCAGGCATGCAGGACACACAGAAGAATGAGTTACATTTTCAGGGTGGAGCACAGATTTCAAAACAGTTACAAATGGGGAGATATTGCTAGTGCAATATGGTTTATAACTGAAATGCATCAAAGTGGAACGGAGTAAACATTTCCGATTTCATAAATTGTAGAAAACAGAAAAAAAGTGCAAAAAAACGGTGCAATTTTTACCAAAGTAAAGAGATTAAACATACAAAAAAGCTAATATCAAAAGGTTACTCCAACCACCATGAGCACTTCAGTGATTTAAAATGGTCCTGGTGGTAAGAGTCTGGATGTAAAGTATCTCTGCCTGAAACACTGCATGTAACGGAGCTTCGTGTACCCCAGTTGGGTACCTCCGCTGACGGATGCTCCTAGTGCTCACCGAGGACTTCAAGCACTCCACCAGACACCATCAGCACCGCAGTCCCCACGTCCAGCGTTACAGCTTGGCTGGGAACTCGCCGTCTCCTACCCAACCTGGAACTACGACAATGCTCCAGGTTCCAGTGAGTGAACCTCTCTTCCTCCAGAGAGTCAAGCAGGAACAGCTCTTAAAAGAGTTTAGTGATTATAATCCTTGGGAGTATAATGATATAGTAATCCCCAGGGTAGGTGCAGCCTTTCCCCCATACATGAGACGCGACTCTATGTTGAGGGTAAAACAGGAACTCAGCTTTAATGGGGCACACTGGCCTTTTATACAATTCTCCAGGCCAGAGGAACACCCCTGGACCTGATTGGGCACAGGAACACAAAGGACATAAACCAATCAAAACAAACGTACAGTCTGTGACACGCCCATGTACAGCAAACAATCCCTCCCCTCTGCTTGGGAGATAATTAAGTAAAGTCCTGTAAGTAACTCAATTATCTCCAAGCAGAAAAACCAAATTTTCACAAAGTTCAGAAAGTACCCCAAAACATAACATACCACCAAAAATGTTACATCCCCAGATAGCCCTGGGTGAACAACATATCCAAAAATCACCCAGATCAGAGGAGGGGTTCAAAAGTTTCATGAAAGTCTCTTTCTGACCAGCCGCAAGCATGATTTTTATACCCAAAACAGTTCCAGGGAATTAGGGCCAATGGTCGATTTTGCTTTATGGAGTACAAAAGTACTTACATTACCTGAATTAAGCCTTTTAAAGTGTATTGGGCAAGGCATATTACAGGGCCCATAGTCACAGGGCAGGAGGCAAGCAAACAGGCCTCTAAAAAAACCAGGGGCGAGGTCACTTTCGTCACACCGAACATCCAGAAATAGTGTTATTTTGGAAAGTGGATTGTTGCTCTGCTTGTTGAAGCTAATTCTCCCAACCCCTCCTTCCCTGTCACACCGAAAATCGTTACAGGAACATTCCAAACACCATAAAAGTGTTTATAGTGCCAAGATTGCCCTGCACCCCCCTCCTCAAACTGGAACAAAACAAATAGTTTTAAAAAGATTAGACTTCTTACCTGGGGTCCATCAGGCATCACTCCCTACCTCCATTATTTCCTATGGAGAACGAGAAGTTCCTAAGAAGGGCTAGCTCGTTAGATGATACTGACCTGCAGGCTCTCCACAGGAAGTAGTGGAGGCAACGAGTGGCAACCAGCGGGCCACAGGTAAGAAGTTAAACCATTCTAAAAGATTTGACAACACAAGCACTACCGCGAACATACAGATAATTTAAAACATACATCATTCTCACCTGTTTAGCTTTTCATTGCTCTAAGAATCTCCGCATCCGAAATAAAGCAGGAAATG
Source organism: Pelobates cultripes (assembly GCA_933207985.1). Classification (NCBI taxonomy): domain Eukaryota; kingdom Metazoa; phylum Chordata; class Amphibia; order Anura; family Pelobatidae; genus Pelobates; species Pelobates cultripes. The sequence continues at coordinate 71,623,912 of OW240922.1, read as the reverse complement.
TGAGCTGCAGGGAAAGGGAGAGAAAATGAAATACATCTGAATCAAATGTTTATTAAGACAACAGGTAGAAAGCAAATATTTGCTAGTGACCGAAAGATTTTCAGGACAGGTTAATCCGAATACACATAACCTAAGGATAAACATTACTCCCACTTTGTTATACAATTAATTTCACATTTGTTTCTTTAATTCAGAATGAATTTAATCATTTTGTGTACAATATTGATAAAAGGAATTCATAAAAACGCTGACTGTTTGCCTTTCAGAAAAGTAAAATTTTACAGCAGCTTATTACATATCGTGGAATATTCCATATCAATTCAACATATGAAAGACAGTAATCACTGCATCTCAGCCACAGGCTTGCACCTTAGATGTATTTTTGAGCTAGAGCAATTAAAATCTTCCAAAACAGAAACAGATCACTAAGAAACAAATCGAATCACACAGGATATCACAGTGCTCTTCTAAGCGGTGTGAAATTAAACAGCTGAACAAATGTTTCACTATAGAAATAAATCTTTTTGTGGATTAGTCATCCATAAAACATGTGGATGACTTCTGAAAGGTATATCTACTAATCTATGCAGAATGCAAAATTACTGCCAAATATCTAGAGTAAAACATCTACTTACGTAACTGGATGTCCCTGCTCTTACAAACACCAAATGACTCATACACTTGTTGACCACTATACACTATACTGGAGGGGGTAAGACACGTCTAGGGGGCTGGGTGGGTAAGACACGCCTAGGGGGCTCAGGGGGGGGGTAATATACGCCTGGGGGCTTCGGAGGGGAGGGGTAATATACGCGTAGGGGGGTTCGGGGAAGACACGTCTAGGGGGCTGGGAGGGAAAGACACACGCGAAGGGGCTGAGGGGGGGGAGACACACACGTAGGGGCTGGGGGAAGAGACACGCGCATAGGGGCTGGGGAAGAGATAGGGGCTGGGGGGAAGAGACATAGGGGGCTGGGGAAGAGACGCATAGGGGCTGGGGAAAGAGACGCATGGGGGCTGGGGGGAAGAGACACGCATGGGGGCTGGGGAAAGAGACATGGGGCTGGGGAAGAGACATAGGGGCTGGGGGAAGAGACACATAGGGGCTGGGGAAGAGACAGAAGAGACATAGGGGCTGGGGAAGAGACACGCATAGGGGCTGGGGGGAAGATACACGCATAGGGGCTCAGGGGCTCAGGGGAAGAGACGTAAAGGGCCTGAGGGGAAGAGACACGTATAGGGGCTGAGGGGAAGAGACACGCATAGGGGCTGAGGGGAAGAGACGCGCATAGGGGCTGAGGGGAAGAGACGCGCATAGGGGCTGAGGGGAAGAGACGCGAAAAGGGGCTGAGGGGAAGAGACGCGCATAGGGGCTGAGGGGAAGAAACACGCAAAGGTAAAAGGAGACAGAAGGTTTGAGGGGGAGAAAGAGGCACACATAGTTGGCCATTTTTCTTTTTTGGGGAGGTTGCGGGGTGTAGCTGGTCTCGCAGAGGGCATAAAATAGTGTAGTACCTGCCCTGCTTATAGCATTTCACTGAATAGTAGAGAACACACAAATTGCATTCATAGTTTACAAACTCGTGGACTGATAAGGACAACAAAGATTATGTATATGATTAAACAAAAAAGAAATACATTTAACAGAGATTCCACTTGTTTACAAAGTGTTTGGGTACCATAACCACTACAATAAATTGTTTGGGGTGTCAGTTTAAATCTGGGATTATTTTTTTTACACATGTAGAAAATTTGGCAACAGAAAATTTTAACAATAATCAGCTAATACCCCAATTGTATATAGAACAAAAGTGTCACAAAACACTCAATATAGAGTTGTGGTATTAGCTACATTTGTTTTGCACTAATTAGCAGCAAAACCTTTTTTTTAATTTTTTTATTATTATTATATTGAGGCAGCCCAAAGAATGAAAAACTGCCATGTACGCTTCAATGTATTTTCTCCACAAGGTTCACACAAATATAGCTCAATGGCTACACTTGAGAAATTAAAGAAAACTAATCGGTGCAATAGCTCCAGAGCACATTTTCTGTAGCCCGAGTCTGTACAACAATTAGACATGCCTGTTGGTAAAGAGACTCTATAGGCACCAAGACCATTTCATCTCAATGGGATTTAATAACCTGTGTGTTTTTATTTTAAATACCAACACTTACAACATGGATGAGATGGCAACAAGGCACATTTAAGATCTTTAAGGTTTATTGCTTATTTAGAACCGTTCTAAAAGGTCTTCGTCATAGGAGAGCACTTGGATTTGGAATCTAAATGAACTGCATGCATCAGTAAAGCGGCAAATTAAATACAGGCTGCACCATAGACCTCTATTCATATACACTAAGGGATGGAGGGAATGAGGAAATGACAGATTTTAATTCATAAACTCTCTGACAGCATAAATATAAGAAACTCAAACCTCTAGACCCCTCAAATGGCAGATGAAGGTCAGATTCATAATAAGGGAAGTGTTAGGAAACAGAACATAGACATATATTGAATTTAAATGCCCAGGGCAAACATTGGAAAGTATCCAGAAGTAAAGGGGTATATAGTATAGTTACGACGAGAGTGCGGAAAAATGAGTTCCATGAACTGTGCTACAGTGAGGGAATATCTACCTAACCACCCAACCTACTGGTAATTAGAGAGAGACTGTTGGTACCATAACCAGTATATCAAATGGTTATAGTTTGCAATGCAGAATCTGTGGGTGGCAGCCCCCAATGATACTATTTTTGTTGAAATGAGGTTGACATTACATAAATGGCATTAATGGGTGATCAATTCTTCAATGTAATGGGTGATCAATTCTTCAATGTAAAAACCAACTCAAACACACATGGACTCCCGGCTGTTAAACTACCCATGGTGGTGCAGAATTTTGAAAAGGAGGTGATCGTATCCCACTGTAAACACTGGAGAGATTGAGAGGGTGTTTAGGGTAAGGATTAAAGAAACACTGAGAACACCAGCTAACCACTAGAGACACATTCTACTTAAAGGGACATTATAGGCACCAGGACTATCTGATCTCAATGATATCACAGATTTTAAATGCCTCTAGCGGCTGTCACTCATTCAGCCACTAGAGGTGCTTCCTCCGAAAAAGCAGGTTGAAATTCTGCTGTTTCAAACAGATGGTATCCTGCCCACTGACTTCCAAAATATTTCTTATGGCAAAGCACTGGATTGGGGAAATTGCTTTAGAGCAGTTAAGGAGCAGTGTTACATTAGGATAACAGCCATAAAGACTGGGAGATGGTGGCACTTGCACTCGGGAGAGGAGCAATGTACAAACATAATAGTTCATGAAACCGTTAGATATACCATTGGTTATTATAGGATATAATTATTGTTTAAAGGGACACTATAGTCACCATAAAAAATACAGCTTATTGTATGTGTTCTGGCAAGTAAAATCATTCCCTTCATGCTTTTTACAGTAAAACATTGTTTTTTTTTTTCAGAGAAAATGCAGTGTTTAGATACCTCCACTGGCCACTTCTCAGAAGGCAGCTAGAGGTGCTTCCTGTGGCAGTGCTGCACAGTGTGCAGTCCTGCCATCCAATGACTCCATCCTCTGCATGGAGACACTGAATGTTCCTCATAGAGATGCTGATTGGCCAGGGCTGTGTTCCCCTTGTGATGATTCTGCCCCTGATCTGCCTCCATTACAAGCTCAGCCAACCAATGCTTTCCTATGGGAAAGAATTGTGCTTGGCTCAGATCACCACTTCTGATTATGTCAGCCAAGCAGGCAGATCAGGGGCAAAGTAAGATTTTACTATAGCTAGTGGAGGGAAAGGCAGGGGTCTGGATAGTGATTTTAGCACTATAGGGTCAGGAACACATGTTTGTGTTTCTGACCCGATAGTGTTCCTTTAATTGAGATCTCATGGTCCAAAGTAAACATTTCATTACAGGATCACTTTAAATACCAGCAATTATCAATACATACAGCAATTTAAAATACATTTTAACTTCTGTTTCTCACTGCTTTTTTGGGTGGGAGTTACATTAGTGACTGTGTTATTGTATCACTTAGAATGTTTTCTAAAACCTTATCTCACTAAATACCTGTCTTGATCTTATCAACAATATCTTTATAGATGTTTTACATTATCTTAGTGCACTCCAGATCAGTCACCTCTTCAGAATACACATTTTTAAAGAGACAGTAACAACAGTTTAGCTTTAAAGTGAAAGTGGCACTCTAAGCATTATAAGCACTACAGTTTATAGGGTGGGAGAGGATTACTCCAGTGAACTTAATGTATCATTAGCTGTCACCGCCACCCAAACGTTGGACAAGCGGAATACTGAAGCAGAATAAAAAATAAAAAAAAGATATGTACCGGAAATAATAAATATTTTACTTTTTCGTGGTAGTCTGTCATTTTCCTGTAGGTTTTAGCAGCTTGTGTACTCTGTGATTATATTACCTACTTATTCACTGATGACTGTATCAATAACAATCTATGCAAAGAGCTACAATATATGATTTTTAGTGAAATGTTAAAACTAAATTTTTTACAATCTCTTTGCAACGCTAATATCCATGTAAATTAGTTAACAGCTGGGGCAAAGCACTTAACACGGTAGCAAATTAATTATGGTTGACTTAAAACCTCTCAGCTTGCACACTGATACATTGTAATAGGTTTAGTTTAAGGAATTCAAATTTATGTTTGTTCATACAGAGTTACCTCGGTTTACAAATGCCTCAGTTAACATAATTTTCGGTTTACAAATGAAAATCCATTGAAAATAATGCCTCGGTTTACAAATTTTTTTCGCAATACAAAGCGAGTTTCCCCAGGATGTATTGTGCCTGGGACGTTTATAGAGCCGCCCCTGTGCAAGCTGGAATCTGTGGTTAGGACGTGGCGTTGAGTGTGGAGGTGTTGGAGCGGCTTTTGCATTGAGTTTTGGAGCCATTCTGGAAATTCTTTGCAGTGGTTTTGGGACTTTTTTGGAACTTTTCTGGTGCATTTCTCAAGAGATGGAAAGGTAGGGAGCTGAGCTTCGTCATTTGCATGCCTTTTACTGTGTGTTCTGCATTGTGGTTTGGTTTGCATGCCAGCTCATTTTGACTTTTTTCTGACTTCTAGAACAGATTGTTTGTTTTTTAAATGGGAAACCGCGTTTCAGTTTACAAATTTTTTGCAATAAGAAATGTCCCGGAGAACGTATTAAATTCATAAACTGACATATTACTGTAATTCAACAAAAAATCCTTCATATCTTGATTTGTGCTGGAGGTCATTAGTGTAACTCAGGCTTCCCCAAACTCCAGATGTTGCTAAACTACAACTAACAAGATTCTATGAATGAAATAGGCTGAGAATCATGGGAGTTGTAGTTCAGCAACATCTGGAGGGCCGGAGTTTGGGGACGCCTGGTGTAACCCATTAAAACATCTGGTATTTTAGGTCAAGCACACTATTGGTCATTTGAGGGTCTACTTTTGTGAGATGCCTAATGCAACATTGTATAAGAATTTAAATGTGAAAAGAAACAGGATCATTCCATAAGATGATACCACACAAAATTATTTTGGTACAGTTGCCCATTATCTAGCCATATAGTAGGGTTATTTTTATTTTATTTTTTGGTATATTTAAAGTGACAATCACTCTCAAGGATTTTACATTTTTTGGCTATTCACCAATGTGATATGTTCATGCAGAAGGAGGAGAGAAAGAAGGTCACAACATCATCAATATGAATACAGGGGTCCATTTATTATTATAATTATTTTATTATTTATATAGTACCAGCAAGTTCCGTAGCGCTGTACAATGGGATTATGATTTGGCAGGATCTTCCACAGATTATTACGTTTACACACAATAAACTGGTTTAGGAATCTAATATGCACTGCACAAGAAGAGTCCTGCCCAATCCAGTGATGGCATGATACGGTAGTAAAAGATCAAGCCATCAACACTTATCTTCTTATTGCGTTAGAATTTCAATGAAATTCCAACAGTCTTTATGAGCTTTTTATTGATCTCCTAACTTCATAAAAATGGAAAATTGTCAGTGCCGCTTTAGTGCCCTTACTTTTCGGGGGAAAGTTGTCTGTTTAATCGCAGAAGAGAAGGTAAGGTTTATTTGAGCTTGCGGAGGATACGGAGTGCCCAGAGAGACAAATCGTTCATATAAAAAAAATAAAAAAAGATCAACACAAGGTATACACAGTAAAAGGAACATTATGTCATCAGGAATATAATCCTGTATGACCAACACTGTAGTGCCATTTTTCTTCATTCAAGATAGGTCCTCCTGCCCTGTTTGGAATTAAAATTAATAAAAAAATAAAAGTTTTTTTTAACTTTTTTCAACTTTTTTCAACCTGCTCATCTATCCACCTACCGCAAGGCCTTCTGTGGAGATGGTCCAATTCAATGCTCATCATAGAGGAGAATCGAGGACCATCCAAGTTTCCCCAAAGGAAAGCATTATATTTACTACTTTTCTATGGTTGCAGTGTCACATGACCAAGTTTTACTCTGTCAGTACAACAGACTAGTATTCAATACAGCCACTAGAGTTTAAAAAACAAAACAAAAAAAAACATTGCATGGTTTAAAGTACAGGGACACTGCAAACAGACCACTTCATTGAGATGTGGTCTTGGTGACTGTAGTGTCCCTTTAATTACTTTGCAGTAGTGGAGACAATATTTAATGGCAGAGTCACCTTAATTAACCTGCATTTTTGAGTCGCATACTATGGTTTTCCTACTGGCAATAGTTTTGACAGGAATTTTCACCCATTTACAAAACCAGAATTGTACAGAGCATCGACATGGCCGACCCACAGATCAGTGATGTCTAACTGTGGCAGCCAAGATTAGTTCAGGACACAAAAAAAAAAGCATATAGAGAACAACTTGAAACTATAGTGCCCTCTGCTGGCCATACTCAACATATTTAGATTGATTGTTTGGAAAACAGCAACGCCAATTGCAATATTAAAAGATTAAAAGACCCTTCTGGGCACCAAAACAACTTTGAAGAAATTAGGTTGTTATGGTGTAAGGAGGTCCCAAACGCCAGCCTACCACAATGAGTGAAACTGGGTTAAACTTTTGATTAACAAAGTCTTCAATCCCGCACCTGATTGGTCTGACCCTTCACTTCTGTTCCAATTCAAGGCTTCAAGTCAGGAAGCCTTGGACTAATGCGCTGAGAGCATCAGCTGACCATCTCAGCCTATCAGTAGATCCATATTCACAAAACAGAGTAAAAAAGATGCATACAGTTCATTAAGGGGACACTCCACTGCCTAAATAAAAAAATAAAAATAATCACTGTTTAGTACATATACGCTAATGAAAACATGCGCGCATTTAAAGGGTTATTCCAAACAACACCTATGCTATATGTGAACTTGTCATCCACAAATTTTAATCCCTTAAGGCACCAGGCCTTTTTGGCACTGTTGTCATGAGTTCATTCTAACACAATTTCCCCTTTTCTGTTTAAGTGAACCCCTATATATTATATAATGTTTTTTAAAGGAGAAATTGGGTTATTTTTTGATAACCAAACATGCATACATAAAGTAATATTAAATAAGAATAAAATATTTAAAAATGGGAAGAGGGGAACAACATAAAACAAAACAAACAAAACATTCTCAGTTTTACATATAATTTCTTATATGCAGGCTGGGGCACGCTTAATAATACCGAGGCTCAGCTGCTCTATTTAAAGAGCTTTTAGCGCCGCTTATAGGTCAGTCAGTCTGTGGTCACTAACGTAACCCCCAAATGGCAGATGGGACCCAAAGGTATACACATACACAAAAAAAAAAGTATCTAAAGTACAAAACACAGTACAACACAAATACACACTGTATGCTAATAGATTATTTTTTTAAATCAAACATAAAAACAATTATGTTTCCCATTTTTAAACAAATGTTAAGTTGTTTTGTAAACCAAGAAAAAAAAAACCACTTTGTAACCTTGAAAATACATAATGTGATAGTAAAGGGTCAATGAACAGCATTAATTACCAACATCTAAGGAAGTCATTAGACGGAATCACACCCAGAAATCAATACTGTAAGTTTTCATTGCCATAAAATGTCAGTGTTCTCTGCATTTAAAGTGAGTATTATTATAATGCATACTTCTCACTACAGCAAGCATGATGCTTTAAACGGGTAAATGAATCCACAGAGGATTCACCAAACACGCTAAAGGAACACTATAGTTTTAATACAAAACTGTATTCCTGATGCTATAGTATCCCTCGGCCTCCATGGCACACCCACCTGGTGATAAAAGGGTTAAAAAAAACCCCCAATTTTTACAATCACCTGTTTCCAGCGCCGAGGTCTTCCTCCCACGATGTCACGCCGATGGGGGATACTAAGACGCCTGTGCAGCTAGCATTAGACAGATTTAATCCTATAGAGATTTTAAAAACCCTGGACAACCTCGTGCATTGTGTGAGGAAGTCCAACATCAATATATGTCATGAGAAGCCAGGATGCACCTCTAGTGGTTGTCTGGAAGACAGTCACTGGTGGTTGTCTTTTATCCTGCAATGTAAACATTAAAGTTTTACATTGCAGGGATAAGAGGACAGGGACACTGCATTTAGACCACTTCAGTAAGATTTAAGCGGCACTGTCATGCCGATCTTACCTTTCCCTAATCGCTTCCTCTTCTCTTGCTCTCTCGGGATCTGTTCTTAATTTTTTCCTGTCTGCTCTAGTTTTCTTTAAAACATAAGACACTTTGTCTTATGTATATTTCCTACGTCTGACCAGCTATATGACCAGCGGAGGAGCAAAGTGTGCTTAATTTCCTGTGGTTAGAGCAATTTCCCACAATTCTCACCTTCCTCATTTAGACAGAACGCTGGCAAAACTACCGAACTTCGCCCTAACAGAATGAGAACAGTTTGTTCATTCATGTTAGTACGACAATAGGTACTTTTAGTTCAGTTCCAAATTTCATTCGAATGAATGAAGTTCCGATCCGAACCGTGCTGTGGTTGCATCTTGCAGCCGCTTAGTAGATAGCTCCCTAATTCCCACGGTATCAAGGTTAATCTTTCAGCCAGCTTTACTAATACTAAGTAAAGATTACTTAGTATTCATAATTAATCTGCCCCTGCTCGCTATATAGAGAGGAGGGGCATGGCTAGTTAACAGGTGTGAGACCTAAAGGACAATGGGGGAGACCTATTGTCCTCCCCCCCCCCCAGCCCCCACCCATTTTGCTTTAACTCTTGCCACCATAAACATGTCAAATCAGTGAAGTGGTTATGGTGCATCAAGCAACCCTTTAAGCATTGGATTCAGCTTTAAGATGTAATTTATAATGTGGGGATCTGCTTCTATTGTCAAACAGATTGTAGACCTTTAAAGAATAAATGGCACATACAGAGGGCATATAGGCAATCTCCAATCTAGATGTGCTCAATAAATCAAACTCAGTCTGTCACAGCTGTTGTATATGGAGGAAAGATGTTCAATATAAACACATGTATCCATTATCTTTCTAGACTACCATCAGTTGGAACAGAAAGATTTGAAAGTTGGACCACCGTGAAGTAGTATTTTAAGAGAAGACAGAACTTTTATTTAAAAAAAATCTCTCTCTATAACAGGTCAAACACAGGACTGATACATTTTTAAAGATAATCAAATCAATGTGACCAGCTGCTATATTTAATAACTGCCGAATGAGCATCATTTAAGTAGACTGACACTTTCACCATTGACAAAACCATCGAAAATTTCCAATACATTGCAATAATTTTATTTGTTCCATGTGATGTTTTCTATAAATGTTAATCAAAGCAACAGTATAGGGTAATGAACACAAACACGTATTCCTGACCCTATAATGTTAACAACATCGTCTAGGTACACTAAGGGCCCGGGAGGGGAGGGGAAAACTAAGGGACCGGGAGGGGAGGGAAACACAAAGGGACAGGGAGGGGAGAGGTACACTAAGGGACAGGGAGGGGAGAGGTACACTAAGGGACAGGGAGGGGAGAGGTACACTAAGGGACAGGGAGGGGAGAGGTACACTAAGGGACAGGGAAACACTAAGGGGGGGGAGAGAGAAGGGTACACTAATGGACCGGGAGGGGAAGGGAACACTTAGGGACAGGGAGGGGAGGAAAATCCTAAGGGACAGGGTGGTGACAGGTACACTAAGGGACAGGGAGGGGAGAGGTACACTAAAGGACAGGGAGGGGAGAGGAAAGTTTACAGATTATACAGGCTCTAAAAAAAAAATCAATATCGGTCAATCCCGGCCACAGAGAGACACTGCGGCGTTGGATATGAGTTAAGTAATCTACCTTTTTAACCCTTACATTGAGGTAGTGGTCACATAGAACAGTGACCACTGGAAACACGATAGTGTTAAGCATATACGTTTGAATTTCTAACACTATCGTGTTCCTTTTGTAAACCTACCCCATTATTACCGTTTCCTGGCTATTTTTATGCATTCTGCCATGTGCAAAGGGCAGAGCTTGCAACAATAATTGAGAAGACAGTCGAAGATGCTGGTGCTAAGTTTCAAGTCGACACAGTGTTAACTTTCCATTTAATTTTTTGGGCATCACAAACAGATTTTAATCAAATAGATAATGGATAAGCAAACATAATATTAAAAAAATTCTCAGGAAGTGATGGTTTCCCTTTAATTGTTTCAGCTTCAGGTTTCTTGTTTCAAAGGAAAAACTGATTTTAAATGTTTATACTTCCTCATCTTCAACATAAAAATATTTCACTAAACTTCCTCATCAACACACAACCTACTGTTTATATTGCTTCCCACGACACGTAACTTATCCAACTAAGTCCAGCTAAACTCAAGTCTGACATGTTTGTTTTCACTCAAAGTGCAGAACAAACATGGCAGAATAATAGGTAGCTATAAAGCCTTTCAAAACCATGTCAATGCTATTTGACTAGTTTGCCATGTTTAGTTTAATTCAGTGTTCTCTTTAGTTTATCATACAAAAAGGCGATGTTGCCACATTTTAATAGGCGCTTGTGTTAACTTTTTGACTGCTGTGCACAGACAAGCAAATGTTTAAATTGCTCATAATGTAAATTTACTGACCTTATTCATATAGCTTTACAACTGCTAGTACACTTACAAGGCCACCATCTCAAGTGTCTTTACGTGTTAACGGGGATTATAAAAATTGTATTTGCAAGCAATTCAAAATTGCTATCTTCTTTCCCCGTAGCAGCACCCTTACAGGCAGAAAAATCTTTATATACACACATACGCACACACACATACACGTAATATGTAAAACATATTTTAATGTTAACGTTATGCAAACAAAGTCAAACTGCATGTGTAACATGGGTCAATATGAATTACATTTTTGTGAACTGCTATTTAAATAAACATGAGCATGGCCGTCTTGGCATGTAATGAACCATTATAGCTGTTGAGAAAGACATGGTAACCTTTGCATCAAGATGTAGAAGTGAATTCCATCGTGAATTGAAATGATCCCAGTGGAGTTCCTCTATGGGACTGTGAAATCCAATTAGCTCACAATGGAACCCACCGGGAATCTACAAATGTATCAAGTTGCACACGTGGAAAGTTTGTCATTAATCACGATCTGCTCAGACGAGAAGGAGCATAAGAGACCTACAGCAGACCGTTCTAAGAGGATTCAGTACGATCTCCATATGCTCTTCAAATCAATTAAGGTGATGAGATCCGGTGAGAAAAATAAAATAGTGAGCTGAAAGTTACATGCTTAACATGCTATGTCAGTATGAATTGTTCTTTCTAATTGAAATAATAAAATCTATAAAACCACAAGCTGCAAACTAAATTAATATGTCCTATACATTTCTGTCCAGCTGTGTAAGTAGTTTAATCTCAGATTCAAATATTAATAATGTTACAAAACCATTTCAGAGGACAAACAAAAATGTTGTAGATCTGACCCGACTCACTCATATCTCCATGGTGTGAGGGATAATAAAAACTAACAAAATTAGTTTTCTACTAAGCTTTCTAACTACTACAGCCCATTGTAGTGGTTGTAGTGTACAGAGTGCTCTACAAAGGTAAGTAGTCACATCATTTTGAGAACAGTTTAACAACAGCTAGGGCATCCAGCAGATCCCATGTCTAATCAAGCTGTTATCGTTGGGTTGCACAATGGCACTATAGCAGGCATTTGACAGCCCACTTTTGAAAATGATTCATGACTTTATTTAAAGGAACAAAAACATGTATTCCTGACCCTATAGTGTAAAAACCACCATCTATCCCCCTGTCCTATTGCCTCCCTGAATATAGTAAAATCTTACTTGTATTCAATTCTGCAGCTGCTGCCTTTGCCCCTGATCTGCCTGCTTCACTGACATCATCAGAAGTGATTTTCTGAGCCAATGCCAGTGATTTCATATAGGATTGGCTGAGACAGTCAAGGAGGCAGATCAGGGTCAGAGCCAGCACAAGCCAAACACAGCCCTGGCCGATCAGTATCTCCTCACAGAGATACAGTAAATCAATGTTTCTCTATGAGGAAAGTTCAGTGTCTCCGTGCAGAGGGTGGACACCCTGAATGTGCTCGATGGCACCCTTGGTGACTACGTCGTCGAATTCGACCTGAAGGGACATGCCGTCTATTTGAGACATTCTGAGGGGAGTAGGTAAAGACATTTGAACTGGGTTCTCTGTAAATTCTAGGTGGAAGCCAGACATGGTCTAAATAGGCGGGGCTTTTTAGGGCAAAGTAACGCAAAGCGTTGTATCAAGAGTGGTGTCTGTCACCAACTGAACGTGGGGTCACCCACAAATATAATGTGGTAGAAAGAGTAATGAGGGGGCCATCCTCAGGAGACAGTGAGGCAATATAAATATACTTTTAGAGGGGGTCACCCTCTATAATGAGGCAGGTAAATATAGTATGGAGGGGGTCACCCTCTGTAATGAGACAATATTATTCACTATAGGATTTTTAGTTTTAGATTGGAGATCTGAAAAAAAATCAAATTGAAGATACTTTAATAATAGTAATCTACCAGCAAAGTGCTGTTTAATTAGATTTATTTATTACTTTTCTTTTTTTTTTTTTGGTTTAAATTTAACTTACCTGAATAACCAGTAGAAGGCGCTGGAGAGCCGTGGAGAACACCGAGCTGCAACAGACGTTCCGGAATGGCGGAGATGAAGCGCGGGAAAAAGCCCGTGCAATACAGGGGAAGGAAATGGCCGCGAGAGGACGGACCCGTCGCTATGGTGACGGTAAGGGGGGCGATCGCGGCAATGCAGGTGGTAGTACCACCCGTGGATGGCAGCCGGCCAAAAGCCGCGATCAGGTTACTGACCAGTAATCCTGCCAGTAATCCTGATTGTACGTTAGTGTATAGATGGGTGCATATCAGATTCGTTTATTCGTTTAAGAAACAGTGGTAAAACAGTAGTTGTGGCTTAAAAGAGGGAAAAACGTCCTGCAATTTATTGATATAAAGGATAAAGTAACTATTAAGTACTATAGGTATGTGAATGGTAGTTTAGAAGTAAAATTTACACCATGTTAATATATATATTTAAAAATGTATTACAAGCTGTTATTGGAATAGACTCACCTGGGAGGCTAAGCAGCAAAGAAAGAGGAGCTGGGAGGAGCCTGATGACTGGACATACTCTATTGTACACTCTGATTGGTTAATTTTTTTTACTTACTGTTAACTATTTCTTTGCTGCTGGTAAGTTACAGTAAAGAAAGTAAAGCAAATATGAAGCTTCCTGTCTTGCCACAAAATTAATTTTATGCTGGTAAAGTACAAATATATACATATTCTTTTTTTATTTCACAATGGACTACAATATCAATCAAATTAAACCAAATAATCAATTATCAATATGCTTAATTCTTATGTCGTTTTTACAGCCTACATGTCATTTAAGAGCAAGCCGTGTCACAACAGAAATAAAATTCAGTTTTCCAGGACATTAGCAGTAATATGCAAACGTTATAGGCAGCTCAGATATTGCTCAGTAATAAACACAGGCCATTCGATTTCCCGGTTTCAGACTATACATCAGCTTGTAGTGATAGATACATTTTACGATATGTAACAGCAATGTAGAAGAGTAAATATTGGATATATACATGTAAGAATGGTTATATATTATGCTGTTTTACATAAACGTTGTTATTACCAAACCAGCAGGGTTTAAGAGCTGGGAGAGCTCAGTTTTTTACCAAACTGGTTTAAAATGGTATGATAGGGAGGGCATGGCTTTGAGAGGCTGTTTGTGGTTATTGGGCCAATTTAAATGCTTGCTGTACTGTAAGCACCAAAACAACCTATGATCACTGCACAGATTATGTAGCATAGAGAACCCTGTCACTGTGCATTGTGACTTACAACGGCAGTGATTGGTAAACATCACTGAGACTATGAGACTGCCCCATGGATCAGTGACTTTAATTAAAGCAATTTTAACTATTTCTTTGCAAACCGAGGCTCCAGAGAAAGCCCCAGATGCAGTCATGAGCATGCTAGGTTGGCTGTGATGCAACCAGCCATGTTAAAAACTATGAAAGAGCCTGTGAACGGGATAATAGCAGCATGATACGGCCATTATCAGCTTACTGAGCAATTTCTGCTTAATAAGTTTAGTCGGATAGCAGAAACCCACAGAATAAAAGAGAGGATCCAGATTGGTGGAGACAGAGACATAACAGGTGATCTGGAGCAAACATCAGAACTTAAAGAGATACACCTAGCACCAAAATAAGTTCATCTAAATTAAGTTGTTATGGTTACAGGAAGCACCTGGAGGCTTCCCTCTAGAGGTTGAACCGTTCAAACGGTTTAACTCCAAACTTGCCTCCAGCGGCGATGTCCACTCATCCACTGGCGGCATCCGTTTTCTGAGTTTTCAGATTCAGTAAGAAAGCAGTGCTGCCGGGCATTGGCTGAGAGAGATCAGCAGACACTCTCAGCCAATCAGTGACTCCCCATTCACTAAACTGGCTTGGAAAGCCAGTTTAGTAAATGCTCAGATTTTAATATAGATACAAGTCATTAACCAAGTGTGTTAAATACTATAATAAAATCTAATTAGCAACATGATTTCATTATTTGGGGCGTACCATCAATTACCACTGCAGCATTCTAGATAGATTAAAATGAAGCTACTTTAAAATGCTAAATGTAGCATTCCATCTGTTTTTAAAGTCCAGCAGGGCAGGTTAATTTTGCTAAATTAACATTAAGCCTAAAAAAGCTTTTCTTTTACAGAACTTTTCATAAAGTTAGCCGTGCAACTTGTGATACAAATTTATTTGAAACATTTCTTTACATAACATCATTCTGACATTATCACTAGTAATCAGCTCCTTACATTTCTGTTCTGTGTATCATTTTCTCATTCAAATGAATTCAACGTGCAGTCAAAATGAATAAATAAAGGGAGGCAGTGGCTTCCATTCACTTGCATGAGCCGTTACTTTAAAAGGTTACTCCAGCCTCCATGACCACTTCTGCTTTTAGACGTAGCCATGGAGCAAGACATCTCTATATGCAGCATTTCTGCTTGAAACATTGCACACACAGAGACATTTGCAATTTTGTACCAGTGGTAACTTGTACCCGTGACTTAGGATGCAAAGATGACAGACAATTTTATTACAAGACACGGAGGCTCATATTGCATATCCCTTTCTTTACTGTCCACCAATAGCAACAAAGAATACAAAACAGAATGAAAATTAATGCATACATAGTAACATAGGCCACTTCCAGCCAAGTCCCAAAATAATAGCAGGCACCACCCTCAGATTTCCCTCTTTCTTTGCTGCTCCACAGACAGATAAGTATCTGATTTGCTCTGTTCTGTGGGATTGTCATTTATTGTGTTTTTCTTGTTGCAATTTTGCTGTTATTGTGCATGTGTTTTCAGTTTGTGTGTACTGCAGTATTTTTGGTAGACTCAGGGCCCCAGACAAGCTAAACCTGCTCTGTCAGGGGTTTTCTCTGTTATACCCCTACCCCTTTTTCCATTGTCCCAGGTTTAAGCTCCTGATCAGGATTCCCTCTGCCTGACCTTTATTCCTGCTGGATTGTTCTGTTTTTCTTCTATTTACCCTGCCATGTTCCTGTTGTTCCCCTTCTGTTTTGGGGCTCCTGGTGGTCCCGGGCCGTTTTTGGTGCTCCATTCGACCAGTGTGGACTGGCGTTCAGCAGTTTTTATTGTACAAACGCTAGGGGCTTTCGTTTAGTGACCGTGTTCGGTTTGACTTTTACCCGAACGTTCGGGTGTTTTGCCCGTTCGCATATTTTGCCTTACTAGACGTGCCTGACGCTCAAACACGTCTCATTTGCGAGCTGAAAGCGCCTATTCGGTAGTAATTTTAACCGAGTTCGTGGGGTTTGTTGCCTCCTGCAAATCTCGCGAGCTGTGGGAACTGTGTGCTTCCTTCAGATCCTTCTCCCCCCTATTTTGTGTCTTTGCCTGCCTGCCTTGTGTAGTTCCTGATGAAATTTTTCCCTTGTTACCTTTTCCTGGTAGGAAGGTTTTCACCCCTTCAGCAATCGGAAATGAGGGGTGGGAGTGAGAGGGGACCTACAGTGCAAGGAAAATGGATTGTTTTCCTGGCACTGGAGTGTTCCTTTAACCCCTTCCCGACCGTGGACGGAAATTTTCCGTCAACCTTGTCCTTCAGTTAAGGACCGTTGACGGAAAATTTCCGTCATTTTCTTAAGTTAACCCCAGATCGCCGCGATCGCGGCAATCGCGGGGTTAACGGTGCTCCGGTCTGCCTCTGCATTAGAGGCAGACCGGGAGCACCCGATCGGGCTGCCCCAGCACCGGTGCTCGCTCTGACAGCATGTCAGAGCGAGCACATGTGCTCCACATACTCACCTTCCGCCTCCCTGCACTTCCGGGTTCTGTGTGAAGTGCAGGGAGACGGATCAGTGCTGATCTGCTTCCCTGTGTAAAAAAAAAAAAAAATTAAAGTTAAATCCCACCCCCCCTGCCCCTGTTTTAATAAAATTAACCCCTTCCCTGCCAATTGATCACTGACTACAGTGATCAATTGGCAGGGTATACATTTTAATGTCATCTGATTTTTTTTTTTTAACCCCTGAGGGTTAATTATTTTTTTTTTAACCCTCAGGGGTTAAATTTATTTTATTAATTAATTTAAATATTAAAAAATTATATATTTAGCTAGCTGGGATGGGTGGAAGTTAGTGGGGAATTGGGGAATTTGGTGTTAGGCTAACTAGGGGTTAACGTTAAAAAAAGTTTTAAAATAAGCTTTAAAAAGGTAAAAAAAAATTTTTTAAATGTTTTAGTAACGTTTAAGTAAAAAAAAAAAAAATACCACCCCCTTTACCCAGTCTAAATAAAAATTAACCCCTTCCCTGCCAGCTGATCACTGCCTACAGTGATCAAAATACAGATCACAGTATTATACTGTGATCTAATTTTTTTAACCCCTGAGGATTAACTTTTATTTTTTTTAACCCTCTGGGGTTCCATTTATTTAATTAATTAATTTAAATATTTTATAATTAAATATTTTGCTAGCTGGGGTGGGTGGGAGTTATGGGAAAATGGGGAATTTACGGTTAGTGCTGCTTACTGCTAGTTAGGGGTTAACGGTAAAAGAAAAGTTTAGAAAAAAAATTAAAAGTGTAAAAAAAGTTAAGATAGTGTAAAACATTTAATAAGTAAAAAAAAAAGTTTAAAAATGGGTTTTACAAAGTAAAAAAAGTTTTACAAAGTAAAAAAATACATTTAAAAATGCTCATTACCACTACACTTGGTACAAGCTAGCGGAAATATTATCCCACGCTAAGGTTCAAAATATGCCTTTTGAATTACCCTGGGATGTCTTCTTTAAGAAATGATATGCCTTTATGGTGTAATTGGATTATATAGCCTTGTAAAATACTCTAAAATGGGACATGGACACAGCGTAAAAATTCAAAGTTTGGAAAAAACTGGAATGGCTGTGTCTCAAATGTGCCCCTTCAATGTCCACATATACCTGGCAAAGGTACATACGGGGGTATTGCTGTACTCAGCGACATAGCTGAACAACATATGAAGTAGTATACAGTCGTAGTACACATAAGGTTTGCAAAATATACTGCGCAAACTCACTTTGTGTGTCAAAAAGGCAGAAAAAATGCTTATTACCACTACACTTGGTACAAGCTAGCGGAAAAATTATCCCACGCTAAGGTTCAAAATATGCCTTTTGAATTACCCCGGGATGTCTTCTTTAAGAAATGGTATGCCTTTATGGTGTAATTGGATTATATAGCCTTTTAAAATACTCTAAAATGGGACATGGACACAGCGTAAAAATTCAAAGTTTGAAAAAAATGGAATGGCTGTGTCTCAAATGTGCCCCTTCAATGTCCACATAAACCTGGCAAAGGTACATACGGGGGTATTGATGTACTCAGCCGACATAGCTGAGCAACATATGAAGTAGTATACAGTCGTAGTACACATAAGGTTTGCAAAATATACTGCGCAAACTCACTTTGTGTGTCAAAAAGGCAGAAAAAATGCTTATTACCACTACACTTGGTACAAGCTAGCGGAAAAATTATCCCACGCTAAGGTTCAAAATATGCCTTTTGAATTACCCCGGGATGTCTTCTTTAAGAAATGGTATGGCTTTATGGGGTATTTGGATTATATAGCCTGGTAAAATACTCTAAAATGGGACATGGGAACAGTGTAAAAATTTAAAGTTTGAAATGAACTGGAATGGCTGTGTCCCAAATGTGCCCCTCCGATGTCCACATATACCTGGCAAAGGTACATACGGGGGTATTGATGTACTCAGCCGACATAGCTGAGCAACATATGAAGTATTATACAGTCGTAGCACACATAAGATTTGCAAAATGTACTGCGCAAATTTACTTTGTGTGTCAAAAAGGCAAAAAAACGCTTATTACCATTACACTTGGTACAAGCTAGCGGAAAAATTATCCCACGCTAAGGTTCAAAATATGCCTTTTGAAATACCCTGGGATGTGTTCTTTAAGAAATGGTATGCCTTTATGGTGTAGTTGTAATATGTAGCCTGCTCAAGTGCTCCAAAGTGGGCACGGACGCATCAAAACCCTCCATGAAAATTCACACTTAAAAACCTTAACTTGTTACGTCTCTTTTATAGCAGTGTAACTTCACAAAATAGTGTCTAGGTCATACATTGGGCATATTGTTTTACTCAGAAGACTTAGCTGAGCATAATTTGGGGGGTTTGAACTTAGTGGCACATATGAAATGTACAAAATGCCCAGCAAAAATGTAATCCGTATGTAAAAAATGCCCAAAATTATTTTTTACCACATACTTTGGCATATATTGGTGAAAAAATGGGGGCATGTTAAGGCACAATATGCACCATATGAGATACCCTGGAGTGTCTACTTTTATAAATGGTAGGCCTTTGTGGTTTTTTTTTGAACAGTCAAACTGCTATAATACCCCAAATTGAAGCATAGGCCCATTAAATCCGCCTCTCAAAATTCTACTGTAAATGTTGAAACGGACAGGTCTCCTATATGGCACTGTAGCTTCACGAAATAGTGCCAAAGACATACAATGGGGGTATCGTTGTACTCAGCAGAAGTAACTGAACACAAAATAAAACTTTGTACAGGAATAGCACACACCAACTTTACAAAATATACATGGGAAGTTCTTTGTTATAAGTTTGTGTGCCAAAAACTCCAAAAAACTAAATTTTACTCCAATATTTAGCAGAGATTGGCGGTGAAATGGCTACTTAGAAAGTGTCAAAAAAACCTTAGGACAATAGCCTGTGATGTCTACTTTATATAAATATATACTTTTGTGTGGCAATTTTGTTTTCTTTTATGGCTATTAAGCTTACAAGACAAACATACAAAGTTCTAAAAGCGCTCTACATTAAAAGTTTATTTTACTACTTGTGCTTTATGACCTGTAACTACCAAAAAAAACTTTAAATCCCAGACACATTATATATTTTGTAAATCAGAACAACTAAATAAATTTATTTTTAATTACTTTCTTTAACCTGCACTAATTAGGCACACATTATTATTGCAAAAACTGTACAAAAAACACAAAATTTTTCTTTTTTTTGCATTTTTCTGTATTTTTTAAATAATAAATAAGCATTTATATATATATATGTTACATCAAATTAAAGCCCTTTATGTCCTTTAAAAAACAGTATATAATATGTGTCGGTGCAATAAACGAGAGAGATGCAAATTGCAGTTGAACGCATACAGCAAGAAAATGCAAAAATTGCTTGTGTCATTAAGCGTAAGACAAGCTTCTGAAGCTGTGTCCTTAAGGGGTTAAGGTAAAGTTGTTTAGGTGACTATAGTGTTTCTTTAATTTTGTGAAATAATGCAATTAAACTCATTGTACTGTATATGTATTGCAGAGTTTAAACTTTTAATTACAATCATCTTGTCTTGCTTTTCCTACTTTTTTTTCTGTGTTCAAACATCCTTACTTTTCACCACTTCTAATTTCTATTTCTGAAAAACTAATCCCTCTTCTATGAGGCTGATGATTGAGCATTAGCTAGAACTATTTTGAAGGACCACCTGTTTCCAAACACTAAGGCAGGAAACACGGTCAAAATTGTTATTGCAACATTCATCAGTTTTCTTAAAGTGCCACTAATACCACTCATTTTAATTCAGTGACTTGGGTGCAGTGGCCCTGCAGGTTTACCTCTATAATGTAAATCATTGCAGTTTTTTTTAGAATATGCAATGTTTCGTTGCAGGGTTAACCATGCCTTCCTGACAGCCACAACATGTGCTTCCGCTCCTACAATTGAGTGAAACTTCATGTCATGTCATCAAAGAGCATCTGAATTTTGCAGCACGGCGTTCTGACGTGCATACGCATCAGCCTCCTAATGTTTCCCAATGGAGCAACATTGGGTTGACAAAGATCTTCAATCCTGATTATCTCAGCCAAGGAGGCGAAGAAGCAGGACAATGACCGGCGCTGCGCAGCAAGGGCGGATAAGTAAGTAAAACTCACCTTTATACACTCACCAACAGGGAGGAGGTGACAAATTATTTATTTATAAAATATTTTACCAAGAGGATGCATTGAGATATCTCTCGTTTTCAAGTATGTTCTGGGCAAAATAAATAAATATATTAAAAATACAGCATTAGAAATACATGTTTGAATGCTGTAGAGATGAATTTCTACAGCACAAACCTCAGAGTACCTACCTTTTCTATTACAATATACAAGAAACCAAACACAAGATACTTCACGCATGCTCACATAAACCATTCTAAAAAGTTATGACAGCTCCTGCTCCTACGAGAGAAGCTGAAGATGGAAGTCAAGGCAGACTCACCACAAACCACTATTGGTTAACTGTGGCACAGTACTACTGAAGCCAGGAAGCAAAGCATTTGCCCATGTTCATTGTGGGATCAAGCAACTAGACACAGAGCAAAACATAGTTAATATTTTATGTTGTATCCTTATCTAGAAAGCGTTATATATTTTGTAATCCACGTACAAACTTCGTGCAATGTAAAAAAACTGTTAAAAGATCCCTGTTGCAGGTACTTTCCAAATCTGGCCCCCTCTAGATTGCATTTGATAGAATTATTGGTTAGTCATTTTAGTGAAGTCTAGAAATAGAGCCCAGAAAAAAAAAATGGAGTGACACAGACACTCCTGGTCTATATCAATACATCTGGAGACAATGGGTAGAAAGAAAATGTACCCGCATTTTGCCTAATAACTATTTTTTTGCCGTTATTTACCTGAAGGCCATTTAGGGCTGGCAGCAACATTCAGACATCAATGTGCGTATTTTCGAGCCCTGGGCAATTTAAAACATAGTTTATTTGTTTACTAAGTGCATTGTAGACTGAGATGTCTGAGTGTTTCCATAACTCTTTGTCCTGGTTCCAGTAATACTCTAATGTGGAATGATGTAATTTCTCACTCGGTAGAAGCATGTGGTATTGCAAATAAAGAATGAAAATAATATTTCTATTGAGCCATTATTATCAAACACCATAAGCACCCACTATTCTCAAATACAGCAGCAAACTAAATCAAAAACAATAAAGGCAAGTGAATGCAACCGATTTTTGCCACTCTAAGCCAACTCTGAACACTTAAGATTGTTAGCTATAATCAGATTTTTTAGATGTATTTTCTTTTTTTTTTTTTATTCTTTATTTTTGCGGTGCATGTAAGAAACATATGCAAATACAGACATGACATCGAATGATATTGCGAAGGTGCAAAAGCATCAGACATGTCAAGAAAGTTGCACAATTTTTGGTGAAAACAAGCATCATGAACCAGATATTGTGCTAACGTAACATTAGTAAACTTTTGATTCTTGCTGGGTAGCCGGTGTGATGTGACAGTATGTTCTAGTATGTGTGTCTGAGTTTAGTTGTCGCTTGGCCTGGGCCCTCTTGTGTAAGTCGTTTGCCTTTCTAGTGAGTGCTGCGAGGGCATCCCTGTCCCTACTACGGTCAGTACCCTTTGGCTTGTGCTTGTGGGTGTGCGGTGGTATTTTCTAGAGATAAAGCCCCCCACCCCCATCATATTCATTACAGCTGTAGCAATTTGGAAATAATTATAGAAAATGTACAATTAGAAATAAATATGAAAAATTTATCAATTGCCTGAAATCTGTGTGTGCAGTGTTTCGCTTTGAAGAGATGGATAATGTTAATTCTGTGCATATTACAGTGCATAGAATTGCATTCATTGGCTGAGAGTTGGCAGCAATAAATGGCCGTCAGGGAGCCAGAAGTCATCACTGGTCACAAGAGGACACTCAGGCGGGCAGGGACAAAGGTAAGAGGGAAATCTGTTGCAAAACCGTTTGATGGGAATCGGGACAAGGTTAACCCTGGTATCATAACCACTACAGCGGGCTACGATGCTTTGGGTAACACCTGAAGGCTTAAATGTTCTATAAATAATAGAATGGCATGTGTAATTTGATAGCTGCACAATCCTTATTTTTCAGTAATGGTGTAATGATATAGTGAAGAATGCCTGCTAAGTGCTGTTATGGTGTGATTCATGATTAACCACCAACTATATTGAGTGTGCTCCTCAATTTAAGCCTGGTACCAAACTACATTATCTAAATAATAGCAGACTCATAGCAACTGATATCTCCCCAACCACTAGCAATGGATGTGATACGGGGTAATTAGAATCAGGCTTTTGTGTTTCTGCTACAGTTTAGTACAATGCCCAATAAGTGTTGGTGACCACGTCTTGTACTTGATCTCTAGAACAAAGACCTCCTTATGTGAAATTGGTATTGACATTGGCTTTGGGAAAGAGTTGAAAAGTTCAGAAAACAAAGACGCTCTGTCAATCCCTACCCCTGCTGGTGTTTGTAATACATAATCTTCACTTAATGTGAAGAAATTACTGCAATGGTTTTAAATGGGCTCCAGGTTTGAAGGAACTAGATTCCTGCCAGAAGCACTTTGCTTTTAAACTACAAATAATAAATGCAATGTACTTCACCTCCAGGTGCCAAGGGTAGCCACCATCAATAAAGCAGCCCTGCAATTCACTTGAGTAACCTGCTCTATAGAAAACCCCTTATCAAACATTGAGCAATTGTTTGCGTTTTGTAAAAGAGAATAGCTTACTGGAGCTTCATTGTAATATATCTAGAACAGTGTTTATCAGATCCTCTACAATACTGGATACTATTTTTAACTATGTAACTATGGGCTGGGAACAGATACTAGTGTATTGACAAGCTAATGTTGGGTGTTCACTTAAAGTGACCATATACCTGCAAATTATTTAAATTTATTTAGTGTATTCTTTAGATTAAAAGGGAATCTATAGTTGTGAAAATAATGTGTGACTATAGGTCCAACCCCCTTTGTTTAAGTTAAATAATAATTATGTTTACTCACCTTGTTTTTAGCTCTCGGGATCCTCCGCTGAGGCTGCCCACTTCGCTTCTGAAGGCGTCAAGCAGGCATCTTCCACGCCCTCCTTCAATCCAATGCTTCTCATAAAGAAGCAGTGGATTGAAGACACACAATGCTATCAGGAACATTTGATTGCAGGATTGAGTTTCAACAGGAACAGGTAGCGCATCTTAAGGCTGTCAGGAAGAGGTGTATTTAACCTGGCAATGTTAAAATGGCATTACCACTGCACCCAGACCACTTCATTGAGATGAAGTGGTGTAGGTGACTTTAGTGAATTATTTAAGAAGTTGTAAAAAAAAGTGCAAAATACTTTGTATTAACCCATTGGCTGAGAACATTGACCTGAAGTACTTACAAATGCTGCAGGGCTTAGTTCAGTGAGGAAAAAAGAAACTCCTTGCAGAAGCTTCCAGCACCATAGGAGGCTGTGGCCAGGGCCTGGTGTACCCCAGGTAAGTTGTCAAACCATTCACAAACACAAACCTTTCTTAAATGGTTAGAAAACTTACCCAAGCAGTATATACAAAATAGAGTGTATATAATAAAGGAGTGTAAATATTAAGGGGGAAACAGCAAACAAAATAAATAAAATGAAAAAAAAAAAAATCTTAGTAGGTCTATAAACTTTGCAGTCACAAGAAATAAAATAGACCATGAGCACGCCCCTTGACAATTTTTACGGTGGCTTCTAAATCACTAATAATTTAACAACCGCACCCATCATGCCATGTTCTGTAGAGATGTCTGGCCATGGCTTCTGGTATCCAGTACTCTTTTTATAATTCTTGTTTAGTTTTTCTGGTTTTCTATTCCATGTCTGGTTTTCTTTATGCTGGGTTTTCTGGATTCATTCCTGTATTCCGTCCCTGGAATTCCCAGTCTCCAGGATTCATTTAAATGTTTGTTTTATGTTGCCACACCCGTTTGTTTTCCATCATTTCTTTTTGTTTCAGCGTTCCTGCAGGCAGCTACTCAAGTCTTCTGCCCTTTCTTGCAGGTAAGTACAATGTGTGTTTTCTTTGCTTGGTTTAGCTTGCATTAGGCAGTGTAGGACCTGCCAGATATGGAGTACATTGGCGTTGTGGCAGGCTTATGCAATGTATGATCATATAATGTAACTAAATCCCTATAGTTTTCATATATAGTACTTAGCTATGTCTCCTCTTGTTTTGACTATCATATCTGGTCTTGTTTTAGTTTGTATTCCCAGTCCAT
Organism: Pelobates cultripes; assembly: GCA_933207985.1. NCBI lineage: Eukaryota > Metazoa > Chordata > Amphibia > Anura > Pelobatidae > Pelobates > Pelobates cultripes. Next base: position 71,598,684 of record OW240922.1, on the reverse strand, counting down.
GTACAGTCCTGTCCTGCCCTGTTTGTCTGTTTCCCTAATGTATTGTGTACATGTTCTGGGTTTAGCTTCCTATCCTTCTCTGGTTCTGGGTTCTACTAGTTCTGTCTTGTTTTCATGTTTTGGTGACTATCCTAGCCTTGCCTTGTTTCTGTACTGGATACATTCTTGCTGCAGAGCCTTCCTATACAGCAACTGGGAGGTCTGCTTATATCCAAGCTCCTGGTTCCTGCTGCAGAGCCTCCCTGCTCAGCTCCTGGGAGGTCTGCTTACTTCCTAGCTTCAAGTTCCTGGGATCCGCTGTAGCTGCATCAGGGTTCTGGTATGTGGCCGCACAAACGCTGGTGCTCAACACCAGAGGGCGTGTGGTTGCCCTGCACCCGGCACTGATAATCACCTTCCACGCTGAAGACTCCCAACTTCTCATCAGGCATACGGGGTCCTGGTTTCCGTACCGCCACCCATGACAATAATGACCTCTTGTGTCAGAGCTCCCTCATTACACTGTGCTATGATATCATTAAAACAGTGCTCTGCACACAACCCAATCATTGCTTAAGGTGGCTGTCATGTTTTTTCGGCTTTCCTTTCCTAAATCTTAATGCATTAACCCACCTCTTTGCCACATGCTTATATTTATATTTATATATTTTCTTCCTTGCATTGGATCTTAATATCTGGGTACTTTCATTTTGTTCGGCTCTTTCCATGAAGTCTACAGTTTGCCCTTCTCTGGAAAATTGAACTTTGCTTAGATTCTGACCATTGCCAACATTTGCCAAAAATCACGCTTCCATGGAGAAAAAGTAGTCCCTACATTTTTCTAATGTGTAACTATAAATCGAAGGTGAATTTCAAGAAAATAAATACAATGAAAAAGAGAGACAAAAAAGAATTCATCTAAAAGCAAGACCTACTGACACAATCACGTTAACAAACTGGATCATAAGACAGTACAGACGGAGCATTATTGAGGTAATGAGTGGTGTTTTTAAACATTTGTAAGAGGACTTACAATAAATCTTCAGAGACCCTTGCTGCCCAAATGTTCTGCTGGTAACTGACAGACCTGAATATCCAAAATGAATTGGCTTTAACTTTTATACTGTACAATCTGGTCATTTTATTTAAGAAAACGTGCATGTTGAGTCTTCCATGTGAATAATGATCATACTAGTATTACAATGTTAAAATTAAGGTTATCCAATAGAACACGTGCCAAAATGCAGTTATCAGCTATTTAATAACATCGATGTAGGGCTTAAAATTTTAAGTCCCCTTCCTAAGATTGGGCAGTAGATAGTTTTCAGGTTCATTTAGTTTCAATTTTTTTGGCATATCTCTATTTTTTTTGCATAACTCAAGATTTAGCTCCATAAGCATAAGGGTGTACCACGTATTTAGAATGGTTGGCATTATGGCTAAAACCCATACCTGGATTTGGGTGCTTTGACCTTTGGACGTAAACCCTTTGTGGCTGTCAGCATCCTAATTACCCACTCAGTAGCGATCCAGGTGTACTGGAGATATTTGTCCCAGATGGTTCTTTTCCTTAACTTACCCAACTGCTTCCATCCCCAGCAAGCTGGCGAGAACACAACGAAACACAACTTTGACAGCTAGCAGCAGGCTAGCCTCTGCAGATGCATGGAAATTCCTGCATAATTTTAAAACCCTAAATTCGCTGGAACCTACGCCACTGACCATACTGTCTTTCCGTTTGTTTATGTATTTCAGATTTATCTATGTGTCAGTTTCTGTATAAATGCATGATATAGTGTACCAGTGAGTTGTGAATAGAAAAAAGTATATATTTGGACTTTGATCAATATGCATTACCTAGTTAGAATTTGGGGTTAAAAGGTAGAGGGGCAAGAAAAGGGGAGACTAATGAGGTATAATCCAAATACCACAAGTAACAAAATTAATAAACCTAAAATTATTTTTGATAAATTTAAAGATACACATGCAGGTACCATTTTTAACACTGAATAAAATAAATTTTGGGACTAAAAAAAAGCATAATAAAATCACATTAATATATGTATGGTGGATTTAGGTCATCACAGCATGATATTGGAAGCCTACTAAGAACTATTTAAAGTAACAATACTAGGGATTTAAATGTAATTATAGAAATGTGAATCAATAACAATTCCTAACAAACCACAAAATCAATGCAATGATTTAAATAGCAGCATCAGGAAGCAGAAAAATCAATTTCAAAAGTAATGATTGGAAACCAACGTACACCATTTATAGAGAGTATATTTTTAGAAACTCCTTCCTCCTCCTGAATTCTTTACATTTTACACAGCAATCATTTATTGGTCACTCAATTCAAAGTTTATCAATGCATTATATATAAATAAAAGTGATTTTATTTTTGATATTCGTATACAGTATCTAGGTAACATATATATATTTGTGCTCGGAATTTAATGTGTAATGTCCGAGATAAAAGTTGGTTGTGGTGTGCCGAAACCAACGTCCGAGTGGGCCTGTAAATAAAAGAGGGCCCACCAAGGAGAATTGTATGTTCTAAGGGTGCTGGTGGGTGGGGAACACTTGAACTCGAACGTCAGAGGTGAGTAGGGGCTGGGTGTTTAAGTAGGGGACTTACTCCTCCCACAAATTCAGGCCTAATGGCCTTTCTACTTGTGCTCGGAATTTAATGTGTAATGGATAATGTCCGAGATAAAAGTTTAGTTGTCATATCTCTAGAAATTACAACCATTGACTAAAACAGTTAAAATCGCCTACAAGTTGTAGGCGGAGCCTAGCAGCCAAGCGGACCAGACGTGCTCAGCACGAGCTCCCACGTCTGGGGACACAAACCGGGCTGTTCCAGACCCAAAAATCGACGCTTACCGACCACAACCTATATCACTCAACCCGGGAGAGGTTGCTGCACCAGACGGTGCCTTTCCCGAGCACCAACACTGTCGGATCGAGGCTTACGGCCTATACCAGGCTGAGACACGCAGAGACAGCTGCTCACCGGGCTCACAAACAGCTGGACACCCAGGGAAGCACTCCTCCACCTCCCCCCCTGGACCACTGGGGGTCATCCCGGTCCACACCAGGCTACCCTACGGACAGCTAAGCCCACAGGTGCCTCTCAACCAGCGACCCTTTACAAAATGGTGGATACTACCAGAGACATGCGGCAGACCAAGCCAGACGGGTGCACCACGCTGGATCACATGCTGCTGTGCCTCGACGAATTCTTCGCCAGCTTCTGGGAGATGCTGGAGGTACTTGCAGCAAAGACTACAGGGGAGCGGAAGAGCAAAGAGGCTCAAGCAGAAAAGGGGTTGAAAGAGGCCCCAACAGGCACAACCTCCCGCCGAACCCCAATCCGCACACAACTAGCTCACCTGGGCAGAGCACCAAGAGAGAACATCTCCCAAAGTCTCCCCCACAGAGACAGACGTGCGGGACTCACACGAATCGACAGACCACCCAGAGCCTCTTGTAACCTACAGAGGCAGCTACCACTGGCCGTCCTACACGTCTTCCCAGGCCGGAGATCACCTGGAGTAAATCTCCAAGGCATCGACCACACCGAACATCCAAGCTCCCCACGGCGCCCGACAAAGGGAAGACCCGGCCTCACCGAGACACCCAGTCAGTGGACCGCTGGTGCAGGCCTTCATAATGACCTGGGGCTGGCAGACAGCCATCAAGCACCCGCATCCTGCTGCCCCTTTGTGGACTCTCTTAGCCAAAGGTGCCACCTTGCAGAGCAGGGGTATCGGCTGATTAAAGACTCTCTGCCTCACAGACCTGACAGTAAAGATGCTGGCTGTAAGCCTTATAAGACCCATGCCGCAACTTTTTAATGGACGCTACCCAGTGGGCTCTAACTAAGCGGACACGCTCCCCATGTTACCTGTTAAATGCTAACTTTTTGAGTACCATACCCACTGTCTGACATGCCAGAGACTTAATCCTACCTACAAAGCTTCCCTAAATGCAACACAATACCTATGCACTTACCCACACTCATGAGACCTAGCAGGATCACACATGGGTCATGGGAAAGGTAATTAAGACAACACCAACCTATGTAAGACACTGATTTCTTTATGTTCACACACAGTCAAGGCGCGGCAGCTTCACATGTCTCTAAGCACTCAATTGTTAAAGAGTTTAACCGCACTAGCATGTTTTCACAACCAACCTTTTGCTTTCACACTAATCATATTGTTCAAAAGCGTAGTCTCAGTATTATTTTATTAATTATACAATACAGTTACATGCATGCCATTAATCTACTTAACAAATATAAAAAAAGAGGCTGACAATTTTCAGAGATGATATATATTATGCTGTACCAATCCCAACTTGTATGTATCTTTATCGTCTCCCCTTCTTCATTCTGTACCCTTGCAACTTTACGCTTCAATAAGATTGACAAAAAAAAAAATCAAGTCACCTACAAGTTGTCTTATTCTAGAGTATTTCATAAAGATTATTTTTTCTATGAAATAAAGATAATATCTTACCATCAGTTCTCTAGAAACTACAACCATTGACCAAAACAGTTAAAATCACCACCTACAAGTTGTCATCTGAGTATTTCAGAAAGATCATTTTTTCTATGAAACACTCGTATTGTCCCTATTCGTTTTATATGTTATGTTTTCATTTTGTCAGAAAATAAATTAAATTACTATGCAACCAAAAGATATAGAGAGTCACTATTTTGTCTAATGGTTGAGACTAAAATTGCTAGATTTGATCTATATAGAATATCGCACAATCGCATAGTTCTGTGCTCTTGCACATAAGCAAGAGTACAGCAGTGGCATGGGCTCCTGGTGGTTGAAGTGTCAGGAGCTGAAAAAAATTAAAAAAAAATATTGGCACCTGTGAGAGAGATCTTTAATTTTATCTTCACCCCCAGATTGCCTCACACTAAGCAAAGATGTCACTTTTTACTTTTTTTTTTTTTAATGTGATTTGGTTTCCTTACAAATGTATGGCCAACATTTAGCACCCAACATCCCAATCCAGTTTAGTGCAGGCAGAGCTAGGGCACATTATTCATTAGAAGAGCAGAAACATTGTGACAAGGTCTCCACTTCCACGTACTGATGATTAACGGCAAAAGAGGCACAGCCTCTTATAACTTTTTACTGACCGAAAACAAGATTGAGAAACTCAATTCCTAGACTAGGTTTGAATAGGGGTGGGTTTTTACATTTAATTTTATTTTCCAGACCTGATAAATATATATTTGTTAAATATAAGTAAAATTAATATTAGAAATTCTGAGAAGTGACAGTTGCCCTTTAAGTGATTGCTAATGTTCTACAGTGTTTAACAAAACAAATCCAAGAAGCATCTAACTTTCCCTGAATACTAATGTGCCAAAAGGTATTGTGTAAATGCACCAGATAGGCCTTAGACATGGCAGAAAAGTAAGAGATGACATTTCATCCCTGACAGGTGAAACTACACCTTTAATTACAGGATCCCTAAATAATTCATTGCTCCTGACAGTTCTTAAGAAACAACGTAGCTACAAAGATCCAGGTTCCACACAGACGACCTGAAAGTATATCGGGATTTTCTTCTTTTTTTTTTACATTTTTTTGCTATTATTTTAAAACTAATCGCAAGATGCTTTTTTCCTGTTACACAAGAGGAAGTGAAGTGAATATGTAAAACTGAGCATAAGCTGTCTCTGAAGATCAAACATGCGGTTGAAGATATGTATCTCTTTATGTACTGCTGTGCTTGTTTGGGAAATTAATTTGGACATTATCCAGTTTGCTCTATCATTGGACAATACAATACGGTTATAGTAAATCTAATTAGAAAGAAACAAAAAGTGGCAATGCAGTATTTTATAGGGCAAACAGCACCCATCTTCGATTGTATTTTCATAACACTACATTCTAAAAGCACATGTTGTGAATAGTCCAGCTCTAAATATCAAAGAATAGGAATCTCCCTTGTCTCTATCTTTAACCCCTTAAGGACGGAGGCAATTGTAAATGTTCTGATCAAACCAAAATGTAAACAAACCCTAGAATTTGAGCTACATGTCTGTTCGACCATAATTTACCTCTTTCGTATAACGTGCGGAAACACTTCATATATATCATTTGGTTCAGGAGAAACAGTTCTTTCATTTTACATCAAATATTTAGATATGAAATATAATTTTATAGGAATAAAAACTAAAAAAATAAGTGTGAGAAATTAAGATTTTTTATTTTCTTAATTCTGTGTGGCATTTTAACTGTGACTGGCATAATACGGTTCGCTTTTACTGCAATAAAATAAGCATTTTTGTCTTCAGTGATGTCTCACGAGTACAACAGCATCCCCCATGTACATGTTTTATAAGGTTTTGGAAAGTTACAGGGTTAAATATAGAGCTTTGCCCTTTTCTGTTTTTACACATTGAAACTTGCCAGATTGGTTTGTTTGGCCTAGGTTTCCTTTGAGACCGTATGGCAGCCCAGGAATGAAAATTAACCCCATCATGCAAATAGAGAAGGAACGAAACACTGTCCTATGTTGGGATTATTGATTAAAACATAACTTTTAATAATAGAATAGATGTAAACAAAAAATAATAAATGAAAAAATATATTAATAGAAGTGTAGACAAAAAATTACTCTCAAAAACCTGAAAGTGAGATAAAGTAATTAGAAGAGATAATATATGAAACTTAAAGAGAGTATTAAACTAATAGACACAATGTCTTTGGACAGAATGTCTATGTAGACAGATCTAAATAGAAATATATGTCTTAAATATAACTTCTGAAGTCTCATTTATTAGTACAGTGTACACATGTGTAAGGGCTAGACTAAGTAACTTGTAAATGTTGCAATAAAGTGTACAATTGCTGTAGCAACATTAAGAGCATATGTACAGATTATCAGAATCCAAGTATTTATTAGCAACAGTTTTGTTCGTGCCAAGATCCCAAAGATAAGCCCAACAATGAATGTATATAGCCTAAACCGTTATCTTTGTTATCAGGACAGTATGTACTAAATGCCTGTCTATGAAATGAAACTTAACAAAAGAAATTCTATTTAACGGTCTTCTTACTAACTCCAAGCATTTCCTGGGTTGCAGTTAGAGATTCTGTTAGTGCTAGTTAGCGTTAAAGGTAAGATTACAGAGTTGATCTATTAGATAAATGTGACTATCATCTGTGCCTTCAACTGTCAGTATTATCAGCTGCTAGGTTCGCTTCCTGACTAAAGATTCTGTCTGGTACTAGCATGCATGGAACGAAACATCCAAAATTATTTCTAATAGATATAAGAAGTATAACTGTGCCTTCGAGGGGACCTACCCCAAATGGTAACTGCACAGCTCGCTTACTAACAAGAGAAAAAAAACCTGCAAGACACAACACTGCATCAACTTGCAGACGGCTTAATCGGTCCGAAGCCCCAAGCCACCCAAAGTGTTTAGATAAATTGTCAAAGGAAAATCCCAAAAATTGTATTAATCTAATTGAGAGTGGCCTAAAAAAATTTCACGAGAGGCTGAGGCTATCAGATTTCTGTGATCTCAAACCCCGACACGCGTTTCGCCAGTAAGCGGCTCTTCAAAGGGGAAAAGAATCCCTGTAAGTTCAGGTTTAAATATCGCGCTCCAGATCATGAGAGGTGGATGTGGGTGATGACATCACCAATTAGTATCTGACGTGGGATGGTGGTCAGAGTGGACCACAAAGGTCTTTTATTGTTTGCAAATGACTGTTAGTGCATTTATATTGATGTTAAAGCATATTCAGTTGCTATTGATTTAAAAACAGTCATAGATCACATCAAGTGACATGAGATATTTATAAAACTCATATTAGATGTTTGTAATTAACTAATAGTGTATATGCCAAACAACTTAAATAGAAAAGACACTTGACAAGTAAAAATGAATGAAATTAAATAACAAGATAAGAATAAAATTAAAGCGTAGTTTTAGGGCTTGGCATTCTTGATAGTACGTAGAATCCTGTGAGCAATTCCTCCTAGCTCTCAGGTATTGCCAATGTGGGATTAACCCTTTCAATTTGTATGGGTGGTGGCTATATTAGTGGATGTAAATACTTGGATCCTGATAATCTGTACATATACTCTTCGTGTTGCTACAGCAATTGTACACTTTATGGCAACATTTACTTAGTCTAGAGCCCTTACACATACCGTACTAATAAATAAAACTCTCTTTAGGTCTGTCTACATGGACATTCTGTCCAAAGACATTGTGTCTATTAGTTTAATACTCTTTTTAAGTTTCATATATTATCTCTTCTAACTCCTTTATCTCACTTTTAGGTTTTTGAGAGTAATTTCTTTTGTCTACACTTCTATTAATATATTTTTCATTTATTATTTTTTGTTTACATCTATTCTATTATTAAAAGTTATGTTTTAATCAATAATCCTAACATAGGACAGTGTTCCTTTCCTTCTCTATTTGTATTCCTCAATCAGGGCTAACCCCTTCACTGCCCTAATGACCTATGTTATACTAGGCTTCCACTCTATTTAATTTTTTTAACCCCATCATGGCATACCATTTGCAAAAGTAGACCCAGGATATTCAAAATGGAGTATGTCCATTTTTATTTATTTAGTAGCCACTTAGTCACAAACCCTGGCCAAAGTTAGCGTTCATATTTGTGTTTTGCATTTTGTATGAAAGTACTGCCTTTTCACCAATGACATCAGTAGCATTATATGTTTCACTGCTCTAAAACACTCATATTTGTGTTCAGCGATGTCTCACGAGTACAATAGTACCTCCATGTTCAGTTTCTATGGTGTTTTGGAAAGTTACATGGTTATATATTTCAGTTTTTACACATAGAAAAATGCCAGGAATGAGAATTACCCCATTATGGCATACAATTTGAAAAAGTAGTCAACCCAGGTATTCAAAATAAAGGGTATGTCTAGCCTTTTTTTAGTAGCCACTAACCCAGTCCAAAGTTAGCTTACATTTTTTTCCCCCATACTAAAACTAAATTTTAATCATCATTTTAAGTTTGACTTTTTAAAACACTCATATTTGGCTTTATGGTGTTTTGGAAAGTTACAGGGTTAACTATAGGGGTAACAAATTACATCCACTGAACTCTCTGCTTGGGTTGTCAGGCTAGTCCCTTAAATTGTAATGAATAAAATCCCATAAGATATATACTTTCATTCTACATGTATTTTGAGATCTATATACAAACAAATAATTAAAATACACTTAAATCGTGTGTGTGTGTGCTTGCGTGTATACACACAGACATAATATAGCAAAATTCCTTGCACTCTTGCCAAATGTGTCGGGCACCGGATATCATACTAGCTCACACCAGGTTCAGAGAGTATTCATTGCATTATAGTGTCAGCTCTCAGTCAATGAATACACTTGAAACCTGGTATGAGCTGATATTATACAGAAGTATGAAATCAACTAAAACTGACGGGCCTGCAAGTTCCAGACACAGTTAGTCAAGTGCCAAATTGTTAGTCAGTGAGCACCCAGAGAATCCCGGCACTATAACCACTACAGAGCCTTGCAAAGACTTCTCATTGACTGGCATTGGGAAGTCAGTGATTGGACAGGAAGGAGAGGGCTTGTAAAGGAGGAAGAGAAAAAAACTGCAGCTTCTGGAAACTGTTTTTAGACATACCCAATAAAAAAAAAAAATAAATAAATAAATAAAAAAAAGCAGAAACACATGCATGTTTTAATTTAGTTTGTATATACTAAACAGTTATTTTATTTTATATGTGGGCAGTGGAGTATCCTTTTAAGGCTCATAAATACAGGATTTTATTAAAAAAAAAAAAAAATTATGTTTTTTGCTACAAATTCCCTAATCACCTCCCATTCAAATATTTAAAAGGAAAATGTAACGCATGCACCTGCAAGATCGGCATAAGCGACAACTCAAACTAGCATGGAATTCTCACTGCAATTTACACAGGGGTTAAAAATCACAGGAATTTGCTGCAAAAATTACAGCTTGAAAAGTTTCCCCCCCATACATAATATAATTAAAGTCAAATGATAGGATTGACTTCAGCCCAGAAGGTGTATACGTTACAACTGAGCCCCAAAATTTTGAATGCACTGAAAATATATATTTAAAAATACATTTTGCAAAAACATTATATAGCAATAAAAAATAACGGCATAGGGAGTAGGATGTATGCTATGATAAATTGACAGTTTATGTCACACGTCTCACATGGTGCCCAAAAGAACAATGTACCATAACCTCGGTGATTAGCTATATTGGTTGTGGTATCTTGAGGGCTCCTTTAACAGTCTCACCCTTTCTTCTAACTTTAAAGTTAAATTTATATCTGCTACTGTATCCAGGCAATCACATACAGCCTTCTGAGAAGAGATTAACCAGTGGATCACCTTGCTTAAAAATGCAGCTGTGTCCTTAAGGAAAATAAACACACTAAATAATAAATGAGGTTATTCAGCAATCCTGAATATAGATCAGTCTCTGTTGGGAAGCCGGGTACCAAAGAGAGACATGAGATGCCTGTCAAACATTATACTTACCACATATTGTACAAACATACACGGTTTCTTATCGAAGGAGATATTCAAATACACCAGCATCAAGGGACAGAAGAATGTGCATTAATTAGGAAATACAAATATCCAAAGAGTATTGGAACAAGATGAACAGAGAAAGGCATTTTTCAGTGAAGCTAAAAAAACAAATATATAGAATTCCTATATTAAAATTCTAGTGTGATTTTAATGATTTACTATACAGTTTGAATCTCAATTTTAGCAACAACTAAAGGACATATAAAACTGATTTTAAAAAATGCAATCTTGTGCTGATGGTGATTTTATTAAAGTCTTAAAGGGACAGGCTAAGCGTGAGCCATTTTTGGCGTTGGGAGGTTTGGGAGCTTTCCTGGTTAGACCATGATTGGGGTGTCCGGGAGATCCAGAGCTCTGAGGAAGGGAGGGACATCCAGGGGGGAGGTAATAGAGATGGTGTTTCCCTTGTTGGTTACAATTAAGGCAAAAGGGAACCCCCATCTGTATTTTATGCTTCTGTTTCTGAGGAGCTCTGTATGGGTTTAAGAGCCCTTCTTGCTTGAAGCGTGTACCAGGATAGGTCCGGGTAAATTTGTATGGGGTTGCCATGGAAAAGCAAAAGTCGTGTAGTGTCCCTCAAAGCTCTCAGTATAGAATCCTTGATAGTGAAATAGTGTATCCGGCAGATAGCATCTCTTGGGGTGTCTTGAGACAATCCTCTAGGGTGGAGAGATCGATGGGCTCTATCTAGTAGTTTCTGGTTGTCACTGGGTTCACCCAAGATCAGGTTAAATAATTCAGTGAGTATTGCTGCCAAATCTTCGCCCTGAGTCTCCGGCACCCCTCTTATGCGCAGGTTGTTTCTACGACCGCGATTATTGAGGTCATCTAAGTGCCGCTGGGTTGCTGCCATGAATTGTGTGTGAGAGTCCATTGTTGAAGATATATTGGTGATTTGGGCCTGCATGACATCTCTTTCCTCTTCTAGATCATTAATCCGGAAGCTTAACTGTTGGACGTTGGAACCCATTGCTTCCATTTTGGAGTGAAAGGAGGCCTCCAGCTTACTCATCATGTGCTGAAGGTCAGACTTTGAAGGTAGGTTTCGTAACAATTCCCTTATGTCTGGTTCAGTGTTGGTGGTGGTTTCTAGTGATTTCAGTGAGAATTCTGATATCTGTGGGCTTTGTGGCTGTAAGTCGGAGAGAGTTCTGTCTCCAACATTTTAAAGGTCGCGGTCGCGGCCTCCGCCTCGCGGTCTGTGTTCTCTTTGAAATATCGGGCCATGGAGACAGATTTAGTGGTAGGTGTCTTCCCTGGTTGTCCTTGAGACTGGTGTTGTTTTTTAGGGTTGCCCATGTTGAGTAAATACCTCCGATTGCTGTGGATTGTGCCCGGGTCTGGAGGAGCGAAGTTAGAATGCGTCCATTAAGCTCCGCGGGCTAGCCACGCCCCTCGAAAATATTTAAATTCTATGTGTATATTTACGTATGTATATATTTAAATTCTATGTGTATACTTACATAATCTTTTTACATAATTATGTGATTTTACAAACTACAATTAGAGGGATTTGCCTGACAACCCAGATCATCGGTGAAAGGGCAGGTTAATTGTGAAAAATGCAAAAAAAAATGAGTATGAACGATAACTTTGGCCAGTGTTTGTGAGTCAGTGGCTACTAAGACTGTACATAACATTTTGAATACCTTGGGTTCTCTACTCTTTCAAATGGTATGCCATTATGGGGGTAATTTCCATTCCTGGGCTGCCATTTGGTCTCAAAGGCAACATCTGGCAAATGTTTAATGTGTAAAAACTGGAAAGGGCAAAGCCCTATATTGGACTGTGTAGCTTTCCAAAGCACCATAAAATCTGTACATGGGGGTACTGTTGTACTTGTGAGACATCACTAAACACAAATATTTATTAGGACATTTACAGTTAAAATGCCACTCAGAACTAAGAAAATAACATTTCTTAATTTCTCGCACTTTTTCAGTTTTTATTCCTATAAAATGTTTCATATCTAAATATTTTATGTGAAATGAAATCCCTGTCTCTGCTGAACAAACTGATATATAATAAGTGTGGGTGCACTTAATATGATAGAGGTGAATTACAGTTGGACAGACATATAGCGCAAATTAAAGGTTTTGTTTACATTTTGTTTTGATCAGAACGTGTACAGTTTTCTCTGTCCTTCAGGGGTTAAGACAGCCAGCCACCAGGGACTTCTGACACAATTAGATTCAATTATTGAATCTATCTGAGGTCTGGAGCCAGCATGTCAAATATGCTGACACTGGATGCTGTGAGCATCTGTGTTCTCAATGAGAAGTATTTAACTGGAAAAGCAATCAGTTTTGATGACATCATCGGAGGACCAAGCTACAATACACAAACAGTCGGAGAGCTTTATTACAGGTAAGGTGTATGTTTTGTTTTTTTAGGTAGAGATAGACAGACAGACAGACAATATTGTATTTTAACATCAATGATAATTGATGGCTTGTAAAATTTATAGTCAAATTCATGGACAGCTACCACAAGATGAAACTTGATAGATACCACAAATGGTCACAACACATAAATGCTTCATTGCTTAGTTAAACCAAGACATTAACCTCTTGGTAATGCTATGTTAAACTTATTTATATAAAGAATGTTTCATGTGACAGTTTTAAAGCTATGAAACAGAGTACACTAAAAAAAAAACGAGTCCTCGGTGGAAAAAAAAGGCCATATAAGTAGATTGTTATTATTAGAAGTCTTCCAATTATTGGCCATTAGATTAATGGAAACATTAAATATCCTTAATATTTAACACTGTAGATGTACACTGTGTGTTCTTTAGACAGTAACAAACATTTAAAATCACACTTTTGATCTATTAAAATCTATTAACATTATTCTTAATTTCGGTACAGGGAAATGTAGGAGAAAAAAAAAAAAGATCAATGAGATTGTTCAGTTATCTGTGCATTTAAAGAGACACTCTAAACAACTGCTCAATTTAGGAGTATAATCACTTTTGTTCTGTATCCCTAGCCACCCAGAATCACTCAGTCACCCTACACACAGGGCCTGTGCACAGGATTTGTGGCTAAACAGGCAAATTTGCATTTTGTTGACCTCCAAAAATAATCTTTGTGTCTCTTAATCCTGCTTTTGCCTCCTCAGCCCCTTTTTGTGTGTCCCCCCTTCTGAGGGTTGTATCCTTTTATCATTTCTATTTCTGCTTTTGTGGGGGGGGGGAGATTTACCCCATCTTAGTGTATCTTATCCTCCCTTTGGTTCCGCTAGTGTTCTAAGCACCCTTGTATCACTTATTCCCCACTGGTGTCTCTCAACCCCATGTCATTTACTACATCCCTGACTCTGCTCCTATGTGTCAGTTTATCTATTTGTGCCATTTACTCCCTTCTGTGTGTCACTCAACTCCATGTTTCTTGTTCCCCCACCCCCCCTTCCCTTTTCAAGCTCTCACCTTTTCCATAGCGTGACCTTGCCGACCGGGGATATTGGTTCATCTTTATCATTTTATACATCTTCTTTATGCTCTACCCGGTCTGGAAGGAACCAGCTCACTGCTCATTCCGCTCCCTGTCAGACTGAAATAGTCCAACAAGACCTTTTACAGTGGTTCAAGAAACCAGGCTGGAGAGCGATAGGTGAGAAAGGGGACCTCTGTGCCCCCTCACCCTGGCTGTTACCCAGGAAATTGCTACCCCCAGACATGTGTGCCTTAAGGCCTGTGTGAGTTTAAATTTCAATTAAAGGAACACTATAGTCACCTAAATTACTTTCGCTAAATAAAGCAGATTTAGTGTATAGATCATTCCCCTGCAATTTCACTGCTCAATTCACTGTCACTTAGGATTTAAATCACTTTGTTTCTGTTTATGCAGCCCTAGCCACACCTCCCCTGGCTATGATTGACAGAGCCTGCATGAAAAAAAAACTGGTTTCGCTTTCAAACAGATGCAATTTGTCACGAACGCACCCTACTCCAAGAGTGTGCGTGACGTAGTTGTGGTGGTGAAAGGGTTAAAGTACACTATTTGTCTGCACTAGACCGGAAATAATGACAAAATCCCCCTTTAACACCACCCACACTTAAACATAATAATATAACTATTACTACTTTAACGCTGCCACCACCAAGACAATTTATAAATGGGGTGCCTTGGTCCCCCAGGTAAATCAATAATAAAACCCACCAAATATTACTTAGTACAATATTTAAGGAATTATAAAAATACTAACTAGTCTCTTCAGGTAACGTGATTCTTAACCAGACAAAGGCAAAACTTAATAAATGAATGTTTATTATGAGCAAAAGATAGTCACAGTGCATATAAAAATATATGATAAACAAATTATTTACACCAACAACAGATAAAAACAAAAAGGATAAAATACAGAAGTCCTAATTACTCACTTAGGTTTTCAAAGTACAACTTCTGTCCAGGGGGTCTCTGGCAAGGAAATATGGTGACTCACTCAAAATTAGATCTTGGCCCCAAGCAAGTACACCAACACCCTTCAGGATCATTAGATATATACCCTGTGGTTTATCAAGTCTTGCCCAGGGGTGGAGTTAAGGCATACCTACAGTAATAATAACTGACCACCTCCTTTGTTCCAGACCACTGTCAATCCAAATGGAAACATTTGACTCTATCTTCTTTTTTGTACCTGCCACAGAAATAATAATTGCATCTACAAATTTGTTATTATTTTCCCATTCCATAGACATGTTGCACGTCCCACCCACGATCCAATAGGACGGACATCACAATTCCTTTCCCTAGGGTCAAGTTAGGCCACTCATGTTTGGACTTGGTTAGAAGATGGCGCTTGTCACATTCCAAATATAACAAAAATGAGGCTTAATTATTATTCTGTGGGGGTAAATATGAATGTTTTTGTCCTTCCTTTGGATATGATACTAGAACAAAGCTAATGGCATTTACATATCAAAGAGATTTACTTACATCACTTCCATTTGGTACAGGCCAAATGGATGAAGAGACATTCAGACTTTTTCCAAGTGTAGAACCTCACACCTTGCAGACTTCACATCCATACAGTAAAATCCTTTTCACATTCCTATGCCATTCACACTACCCCTTCTGTCATCTGCCCTCTGTGGGGGTCCCAGCTTCAAAAGATGTAACCCCTGTTGACCTCAGCAATAGCATCTCTGTAATTTGTGCCATTTACTACAAGAAATCACATTAAAAGATGATATTCCATAGTGTCATAATAAATTATACACCCTTGCCGTGACACCTCCCCCAAATAAGAGACGCAATGGGAGAAGGCTCACATGCCTCTACCTTGTGTATCAACACTTGTTCCTTTTTTGCCTCCACCTCATATACTCATCTTTTTCAGAACTCTGGTTCTACATGAATGGGGTAACCCTCACGTGTTCACACACCTCCCCCAAAAAGGCTTGCCCTTTGTCCCTAAGCCATATCACAGCCATATCCACAACACGCATGCCTGATTTGCCTGTTTCCATCTCCCACTGCGCTCTGATCACATCTCTCAGGCCACACCCACTGCGCCCGTGTAGTAGCTCTAAGGGGAAGAAACCAACCGATTTCTGCAGTACTCCCCTGTAAGCACACACAAGATGAGACAGAGGACACTCCCAGGGTACCTGCACTGTATCCACACTCCTTATCTGTTTTATTTTGTGGTCTGTCTGCTGGGCTCGTTGCACCTTTTTACTCTGAACCTTTGGTTCAGAATCAAAAAGTTGCTTAGAGACAGACGCCTTCTCCTGAGCTGGCTTGGGTGTATGTTGGAGGTGTGATTGTGATATGCTGACAAGGATGGTGGTTCCCCCATCAGTATGTTCCCCTGCGGCCATTTTCCCTGGACCCACAGGTTGAGACTGTCCATGCCCCTCACTTTGGGCAGACCGTGGACGGGTCCCCCTATCTACTGATGGAACCTCTGTCTCTCCCTCACCTCCACTCCATGTCCTCACACACACAGCACCTTGGGAACTGGCTGAGTCTTGTGCAGAGTAAGGCTCACACACACTCTGCCCTCCCTCAAAGCCATGCTCTCCCTCCACACTTTCACACAGCCCAGCCAATACATTGGCGTCAGGCAGATTTTGGCACACATATTCATTCAACCCTCTCTCCCTAGAATTCTCTTCCTGCACATTGTCACATAACACCTTTAGCACCCCTTGGTCAGGCACTGGATGTGAAACACACTCACGTAATTTCATCTCCCAGCCAGGCCATCCTTCCATAATCTCACATAGCCACTCACTTTGTCCTTGTTCTGGCACCTGACATACTCCTGACTGAGATACAGGTGAACACATCAACTCATCCTGCCCCGCCTCGCTGTGCAGCTGTTTTTGCCCACTCACACATGGTATTGCAGGCACCCCTAGTACTGGCACAGACACGCACACATGCTCAATTTGCCCTCGCTCCCAGCACAATTGCCGGCATACACCTTCACCTGTTTCCACAGACACCCCTGGTTCAGGCACAGATTGATACACATTCTGCCCTCCCTCCCAGTGAAGTTGTCCTGGCAAACTTTCACCTTGTACCACAGACAACTCTGGTTTTGGCACAGCCTGGCACACATGCTCATTCTGCCCTCCCTCCCAGCAACTTTGTCTTGGCACATTCTCACATGATATTGCAGACACCTCTGGTTCAGGCACAGACCTGCACACATGCTTATTCTGCCCTCCCTCCCAGCACAATTGTCTGCATACATTTTCACATACTGCCCTCTGCACAGTAGGGCCCCTATGAGGCTTGGGTTTATAACATACATTACTTTCTGGCACATACTGTGATAACAATCTACCTAAGTCAGTACCAAGTAATACATTTGCAGGGATATTCTCATCTACCCCCACATTTCTGAAACCCTTCCCCACTCCCCAATCCAAATAAACTCGTGCCATTGGCACTACAAGTCGTACCCCCCCAATTCCTTTAACTGCTAGAGTCCTGCCAGGAATTAACTCCTCAGAGCACACTAGCTCTGGACGCACAAGAGTCACATCTGCCCCAGTGTCCCTGAGTCCCACAGTTACCTCTCTTCCAACTGTCACAGGTTGCAGATTCACATTGTTGCTGCCTTCTGATCTGGTTACAAACAACACAGAGGACGTTGGTTCTGAGGAGCGTCCCTCCCCAGCTGATGATGCTGGCTGCCGTTTCACAGGGCAAGCAACACTAATGTGCCCCACTTGGTTGCAAATAAAACATCTGCGACTATCTCCTTGCGCAGACATGGCACTAGCTCCCCCTCTCCCTGAGGTAGGAGCTGAAACAAAAGATGGCCCGCTAGGCCTGGTGATGGGGAGTCGTGGTGGTGTGGTCCTCCAGCTGGAGGTTCCCTTGGCAAACCCTCTGCTCCGGTCCACTGTTGCTCTGTTGGCAGTGTGGACATCTGCCAGCTTACCCGCTTCCAATGCTGTTTTGGGGTTCCGGTCCAGCAGCCATTCCTGTACATCAGCTGGGCAGAGCTGCAAAAACTGTTCTTTTATTAACAGGTCTTGCAAACTTTCCAAAGTGGTAATCTCCAGCCCTGTAGTCCACTGTCGGAATGCTGTCGCCAGGTGCCCCACAACCGCTGCATAACTCTCTGTGGGATGCTTTTGCAAAGTCCTGAATTTCTTTCGGTACACCTCAGGAGTAAGGTTGTACCGTTCCTGCAAGGCAGCCTTAATCGCATCATAGTCCTGGTCAAATTCTGCTGGAAGCGCAGCAAATGCTTCCAGTGCAGGACCTCTGAGACCAGGGGTGAGGTATTTTGCCCACTGGTCCTTTGGTAGCTGGTACTGCCTGCAAACCTTTTCAAAACTGCGCAGGAAAACATCCAAGTCACCATCCTTGTCCAAAGTTGGAAAGTTCTCTGCACGTGGTTTGGGTGCAGAAGAGTCTCTGGAATTAATACTTACAGGGGAGGCAGTCAACCTCTCCAACTCAGCTATTTTTAGCTCATGCTCTCTGGCAGCTTGGCGCTCTGCGGCCTCTCTCTCTCTCTCAGCTTGGCGCTCCGCGGCCTCTCTCTCCCTCTCAGCTTGGCGCTCAGCAGCCTCCCTCTCAGCTTGGCGCTCAGCAGCCTCCCTCTCAGCTTGGCGCTCTCTCTCAGCTTGGCGCTCTCTCTCAGCCTCCTGATATTGAAGGATAAGCTGTAGTCTTTGGTTTGCGTCTGCTGAGTCCACATATTTCAACACAGTTTGTAAGTAACAATCCAAAGGATCTCCAGAACTCGGTACATCACGGACAAAAGCTGCAGGTATCTCCCCTGCAGTGTTTGAGGCATCATTTTGCACTGCTTGTTGCATATCATAGTCCATGAGTGCTTGCAATAGTTCCTCTTTTGTTTTTCCCCGACAGGGAATAGATCTCTCCCGGCAAAGCTGGTCTAGCGCTGCCTTGGATTGTGCCTGGTACTCCATTTAGTAAATAAAAGATAGAAAAGAAAAAACAGAGAAGGGGGGGGGGGACTGTTGAGGTGTAAATATATTATATATGCACTGAGTTCAGCCTTTGGAAATTGAGACACAATTTCTTTTAGTGCCTGGATTAACCAACAAATCCAGCAACACTAAAATCTGATACAAAAAGATGAAAAATCTTTTTAGTTATCCCACCGCTATGCCACCAATTTGTCACGAACGCACCCTACTCCAAGAGTGTGCGTGACGTAGTTGTGGTGGTGAAAGGGTTAAAGTACACTATTTGTCTGCACTAGACCGGAAATAATGACAAAATCCCCCTTTAACACCACCCACACTTAAACATAATAATATAACTATTACTACTTTAACGCTGCCACCACCAAGACAATTTATAAATGGGG
This sequence comes from Pelobates cultripes, assembly GCA_933207985.1. NCBI lineage: Eukaryota > Metazoa > Chordata > Amphibia > Anura > Pelobatidae > Pelobates > Pelobates cultripes. The sequence continues at coordinate 71,579,261 of OW240922.1, read as the reverse complement.
TGCCTTGGTCCCCCAGGTAAATCAATAATAAAACCCACCAAATATTACTTAGTACAATATTTAAGGAATTATAAAAATACTAACTAGTCTCTTCAGGTAACGTGATTCTTAACCAGACAAAGGCAAAACTTAATAAATGAATGTTTATTATGAGCAAAAGATAGTCACAGTGCATATATATATGATAAACAAATTATTTACACCAACAACAGATAAAAACAAAAAGGATAAAATACAGAAGTCCTAATTACTCACTTAGGTTTTCAAAGTACAACTTCTGTCCAGGGGGTCTCTGGCAAGGAAATATGGTGACTCACTCAAAATTAGATCTTGGCCCCAAGCAAGTACACCAACACCCTTCAGGATCATTAGATATATACCCTGTGGTTTATCAAGTCTTGCCCAGGGGTGGAGTTAAGGCGTACCTACAGTAATAATAACTGACCACCTCCTTTGTTCCAGACCACTGTCAATCCAAATGGAAACATTTGACTCTATCTTCTTTTTTGTACCTGCCACAGAAATAATAATTGCATCTACAAATTTGTTATTATTTTCCCATTCCATAGACATGTTGCACGTCCCACCCACGATCCAATAGGACGGACATCACAATTCCTTTCCCTAGGGTCAAGTTAGGCCACTCATGTTTGGACTTGGTTAGAAGATGGCGCTTGTCACATTCCAAATATAACAAAAATGAGGCTTAATTATTATTCTGTGGGGGTAAATATGAATGTTTTTTGTCCTTCATTTGGATATGATACTAGAACAAAGCTAATGGCATTTACATATGAAAGAGATTTACTCACCACTTACAAAGTACAGGCCAAATGGATGAAGAGACATTCAGACTTTTTCCAAGTGTAGAACCTCACACCTTGCAGACTTCACATCCATACAGTAAAATCCTTTTCACATTCCTATGCCATTCACACTACCCCTTCTGTCATCTGCCCTCTGTGGGGGTCCCAGCTTCAAAAGATGTAACCCCTGTTGACCTCAGCAATAGCATCTCTGTAATTTGTGCCATTTACTACAAGAAATCACATTAAAAGATGATATTCCATAGTGTCATAATAAATTATACACCCTTGCCGTGACACAATTTACCTTAAATAATTGTATCTCAATCTCTAAATTGAACTTTAATCACATACAGGAGGCTCTTGCAGGGTCTAGCAAGCTATTAACATAGCAGGGGATAAGAAAATCTTAATTAAACAGAACTTGCAATAAAGAAAGCCTAAATAGGGCTCTCTTTACAGGAAGTGTTTATGGAAGGCTGTGCAAGTCACATGCAGGGAGGTGTGACTAGCATTCATAAACAAAGGGATTTAACTCCTAAATGGCAGAGGATTGAGCAGTGAGGCTGCAGGGGCATGTTCTATACACCAAAACTGCTTCATTAAGCTAAAGTTGTTCAGGTGACTATAGTGTCCCTTTAACAGAGCAGGAAATAACAGTGATTGAATTAAACATACTGTATGAGTCACATCCATGGTAGGCGTGGCTATGGCTGAATGAACAGAAACAGTTATTCTTTAAAGGGTTAATAGAACCACCATTACTACTTTTGCTTTTAGAAGTGGTCATGGTGCAAGCAGTTTGTCAGTACGCAGTGTGCAGGAGACGGATGTATTCAGCTCCTTCACTTGCAGTCAACTGACCAATCCTTACTTCCACACGCTAAATGCTCTATTCCCTTATATCCAGTTCTCCACACTTCCCTATGTTAAAGGAACAACTCAGCGTTAGAAATACAACTGTATATTCTTAATGCTACAATGATCTGCAGCTGTTATGGTGACCTCCCGGGCACATTAAAAAAGGTCCTGCTTTCATGTCATGATCTCAGCTGATCCGAAGCTTTCTCACTGTGAGGCAAGCGCTACCAAATATGATGGTGCTATATAAATTCCAATAATAATAATGTGCATGCTCAGCAAAATGCTATACTGCCCCAATCAGATGGTGACCATGTGATCATCTAGTAGAAATAGATTTACTCTGCTATTTGGACAGAAGCACCTCTAGTGGTTATTGCAGAACGGAAATGTTTGCAGCTGCAGGCTTAAAACAGCTACTTTTTTTTTTTAATTTTCCATATTCTTCATATTTGTATAGACTCACTGCACTACTGGACTCAGTTTTTTTTTCTTCTTTTTTATATGACAAATTTGAGGGGTTTTGAAAATTACAGACCAAGATGCAGGTGAAGACTTGGACTTTCACAACAACATTTTTAGGTATGATATTATATCAGTGTCATATTCCCAGTTAGGTGTATGAATGTGATTTTTCTGTGTTACACTTTTTGGTTTTTGTTTGGGCTTGGAAGGATCCCTTTCCACTAGATTTGCTGCCTTCACACTTCATTTCAGTGTAAAATGCTTTATTCTGACTACATTGTGTTATTTCTTGCTAGTGCATTTAAGTAAAGCCATTTTTTCCGGGCAAATCATGACCTTCGGAGTAGCCATCTTTAAATTCTCTAGTCGAAACAACTGGTTATCAATCTAAAGTGTGTAGGTAACAGGGAGCTACTGTGCATCCACAAATCAAGATGCACATGAGAGATATCTTAAAAAGGTGCTGTAGTCAGTTTCAACTGCTCTAATTGTGCACAAAGACACAAAGTGCATCTCACCAATGAGAACTTAGAGATTGCCACCTTCAGGGTGAGCCAGGAGATATATGGAGGAGAGGTACATATATGTATGCATTACAAACAAAAACACACAGCTCCTATAATACAACTATATTTTAATTCTTTAATAATAAAAAATAAAAAAAAGACAGTTAATCTTTAATGAGACATACTGCAATGGCTGTCTCCTAAACCCTATACACGTGTCTCACAACCAAAATATACGAACGTCAAAAAATTCCAAATGTAAGTTTTGGCCTTTCACAGTCCCAGCCAAAAAAGATGGCTACTCTACAGGAGAGAACAAGAGTTTATGTTTGGATTAGTCCAATACAATTAAAGAGACAAAGACAAGATCTACAATTTGGCTTGTTGTTTGATGTTAATTATCAAGTTAATTAATAAAAAAAATTAATTGTACTTTAAAAAAAGATTTTGGCTTGCGTGGACAACACAGCAAGGTACTGCATATCTTCTTCATAGCCAATGGAATCTTGGAACCAAAGAAGCTCAACTGTAAGAATCCAAGGTTAGATTGAGAGCTAGCAGCATACATTATGTGGGTTTTGTGTTGTACCCCTGATTTCATTATACAGTTATATGTAAGCAGCAAAATTCTACGTGCTACTTTGTTTCTAATCAGCAGCTGTTAAAGGACCACTATAGGCACCCAGACCACTTCAGCCTAAAGTGGTCTGGGTGGCAGGTCCAGCTAGGATTAACCCTTTCTTCTATAAACATAGCAGTTTCAGAGAAACTGCTATGTTTATAATAGGGTTAATCCAGCCTCTAGTGGCTCTCATTGACAGCCGCTAGAGGCGCTTACGACTGTGATTTTCACAGTGAGAAGATGCCAGCGTCCATAGGAAAGCATTGAGAATGCTTTCCTATGGACTGACTGAATGCGCGCTCGGCTCATGCGCATTCAGCCGATGACGACGACAAGGAGGAGAGTCCCCCGCCCGGCGCTGAAAAAAGAGGTAAATTTAACCCCTTTCACCCCCTAGAGCCTGGCGGGAGGGGGACCCTGAGGGTGGAGGCACCCTCAGGGCACTATAGTGCCAGGAAAACGAGTATGTTTTCCTGGCACTATAGTGGTCCTTTAAGCAATTCTGATGCACTCTCAAGATAACCGCCCTCCACATTAAAACCAATATAACTTCTGCTAAATTTAAATTAAAGTTCAATCATAGAGTTAAAAAGAACCGCAGGAATAAAATGGCTCATTTGGAAATGGATTCAAAAATAAAGGCAGATCTATTACATTGTTTCTTTGTTTTGATCCATTTAAAACCATGAATGATTTTTAACCTGCTGCTCTACTAAGCAACAAGGGATACATAGCAAATTACTTACTTACTGAATAGGTCATTAAGCATGTCAGTGGCATTGGTTCTACTCGGTCCCAAGAGGAAATAAATACGTACGCACAAAATAAATATATAATATAACTCACCTTGGCCAGGAACCAGAAAGTCCACGTGAGAGCTCTGACATCTAACTGTTAGCTAGTATAAACAGATTAACAGTGAGTGTGGAATAATTCAAGCTGAATTATTAACGGGCATGCTGAAAGGTTGAGCTCTCTGCGATAATTCTATAAAAGGAAACCCTTCCCATGAGGTTGAAGAGTGAAGAGCAGTGGTTTTGTGATTCATAGTGAAAACGCCACAGATGGAACCTGTAAGGACATCTCAATGCAGACTGTAAAGCCTTAAGCAGAAAGATTCACATGTAACAGAATTTGTTAAAAAAAAGTTTTTCAACATAAGGCAAACCTAGTTACTTATTACAATAAAATAGTATTCACAATAGTCTTGTATATGGTTATACAAGTAGGTTTCTATGCTTGATGATGTCTATAGAAACAATGTGATTTGTGGTTGATAGTTCTTGTTTAATACTTTGTTGCTTGACTGAATAAGACCGTTCTTTACATCTGTACACATCAGCCCAATATCCAGCTTTGGCACAGATGGGTTAATACAAGAACAAGCATAAAGATAAGAAATCCTAGCCTTTTGACTGGTTGGACCTGAAAAGAACAGCTTCAACAATTGGTACCATCGAAGGTCTGCCTCGTGAAAATGACAAATGATTTCTCCCCTTTAAAAACATTAGCAATCGCTTTGGCAATATATAATTTGTGCATGTAATGCGTTCTTGGTATTGTCACTATTCGCTTGTGACCCCACGGAATGGGCTGGCTTACTTACAAAAAAGCTCTGCAAAATGTTATACTGCCTTCTAAAAAAATAAATAACTTATTAAATCTTAAACATGAGAGAAGGATAGCTACAGAAATGCTCGACACTCCTTTTCCGCCTTTCGCTACTTACATCCTGCTCTCAGCTGTGCAAAACCACGGTACTATGGTCCAAGACTGAAACATGCTCTACACGTCTGTGTTCCTTATTTAAAACACATCAAAAAAGATAATGGAACATGAAAAATAGAAAGATAATTGCTTTGGCTAAATTGTATCAAATGAAGATATGGAAAAATGTGACCATAGCATTCTTTTAGCATTGATAGGATACTGGTTTGAAATTTGTGCAAATTCTTTTATTTATATAAATCCCATTGTTAAAGGGGCATTGGTTAAAGGCTAGACCTCGCCTACTTGTTAAATGTATTGGTATCAGGAGTCCAAATAACACCAGGCCCAACAAACCTAGCCAAAGAACAAAGTTGCATTACTGGGCCTTAGAGTTGGCCTGGCTTAACAGTGAGAGAGAAGAGGAATAATTTCAAGAACAGGCCAAAGCAAATGAGAACTAACCAAGGTGTGGGATCACTGGTGGTTACAAGAATGGTGAACAGCATAGGGTCAAATATTACAGAATAGATAATGGTCAAGGTAAAGCCCTAGTTAGGACGCCAAGAATCACTAAATACGAATGCACTCATGAATCACCATAATAGAAACCACATAAGAACAAAATAAATAATGCTCTTAGGAAAACTGATCGGTTTGGCATCATTCCAGCAACTCCAAATTGTGTAATCGCAAAGTTGCAGAAATGACTCCGTTAGGCATGCATTAGAAATGACACAAAGATCTTGAGTATGCTATTTTGTTTGAAATTTTTTTTTCCCCTACAGGAACTGGAAATAGACACTTGGATTGTCTCCTTGCTCCCCTTTGGACTTATATGAGGCCCACTCTCGTTCCCTACTATACTGCCCTTGTTTTCGGGCAATATTACATATTTTGATCTGGTTGGTGTTTTCTACTCCAGTGGTTGGCGCAAGCACCAATCACTGAGCAATTTGCGTTCTTCTATGTGTTGGAACGCATATGCGTTCCACCTTATGCTACTTTATTCCAGGTTTGGGGACCTGAGGCACGTTAGTGGCTAGCGCATGTGCCGGGCGTTAACGAGCGTTCATAGCTCAGTGCTGTTGGACGCATGTGCGTTCCACTTGGTCCAGTTTACTTCCGGATTCTGGGTTTTCAAGCGCTCTATGCGGCTCGCGCTTTTGCTGCAGTCTCAATGTAACTGTCACAAGTTTAAGTTTCTCGATCAGGTCTCTTCATCTGCTACCTGTGGTATTTATATTTGTCTGGATGTTGGATGCATGAATTTCTTCCTATTTGTCATACAGTTTGGGATATTTACATACTAACTTACTTTTTATATATATATATATATATTTCTCCTCGGTATCAATATAATATGCCCCTGTTGGTCAGTTCATTATATGGATACTATATGTTTGTATATTTGAAACCAGTTCCTGTACATTATATCTACTGAATTAACCTGTACATTTCTCAGTTGAACCTGTATGTTATATGTATGTGTTTATTTACATTTTTGGTTTCCTTGCTAACCATAAACAGGTGTTTATGGTTGTTAGGATCCCAATCACTATGGGTGGCCACCCATTTACTTCAGGTGTTCCTAATGTTTTTATTTACTTTTGGGTATTTAACCCCTTCAGGACGGGTGACGGACGAGGTCCGTCACACAGGGGAGACCCTTAACGACGGGTGACGGACCTCGTCCGTCACGCGGTAAAATTAACCCCGGATCGCCGCTATTGCGGCGATCGCGGGGTTAATGGTGCTCCCGGTATGCCTCTGCATTGGAGGCATACCAGGAGCACCCGGTCAAGCTGCCCAGCACATGTGCTCGCTCTGACCGCAAGTCAGAGCGAGCACATGTGCTCTGTATACTCACCTACCGGCTCCCTGCACTTCCGGGTTCTGTGTGAAGTGCAGGGAGCCGGATCAGTGCTGATCCTGCCCCCTGCTGTTAAAAAAAATAAAGTTAAAGTCCCCCCCCCCCTTTACCCATTTTAATAAAAAATTAACCCCTTCCCTGCCAATTGATCACTGACTACAGTGATCAATTGGCAGGGATTACATTTTACTATGATCTGATTTTTTTTTTTAACCCCTGAGGGTTAATTCTTTTTTTTTTAACCCTCAGGGGTTAAATTAATTAAATTAATTAATTAAATTATTTTTAAATTATATATTTAGATAGCTGGGGTAGGTGGAAGTTAGTGGGGAATTGGGGGATTTGACGTTAGGCTAACTAGGGGTTAACGTTAAAAAAAAGTTTTAAAAGAAACTTTAAAAAGTTAAAAATTAAGCTTAAAAAAATGTTTTAATAACATTTAAGTAATAAAAACAAAAAAACACACTTTACCTAGTCCAAATAAAAATTAACCCCTTCCCTGCCAGTCGATCACTGCCTACAGCGATCAAATAGAGATCACAGTATTATACTGTGATCTAATTTTTTTTAACCCCTGAGGATTAACTTTTATTTATTTTTTTAACCCTCAGGGGTTCAATTTATTTAATTAATTAATTTAAATATTTTATAACTATATATTTTGCTAGCTGGGGTGGGTGGGAGTTATGGGAAAATGGGGAATTTACTGTTAGTGCTGCGTACTGCTAGTTAGGGGTTAACAGTAAAAAAAATAGCTTAGAAAAATGTTAAATCTGTAAAAAAGTTTTAAGAAAGTTTAGGAAAGTTTAAAAAAAATTTATAAGCAAAACAAAAGTTTAAAAACTAGTTTTTAAAAGTAAAAAAGTTATAAAAAGTAAAAAAATACATTTTAAAAACGCTCATTACCACTACACCTGGAACAAACTAGAGAAAAAATTATCCCACGCCAAGGTTCAAAATATGCCTTTTGAATTACCCCAGGGTGTATTCTTTAATAAATAGTATGTGTTTGTGGGGAAGTTTCAATAACCAACCGTCTAAACTATTCCAAATTGGAACATGGACACAGCGTAAAACTTCAAAGTTAGAAAAAAACTGAATGGCTGCGTCTCAAATGCGCCCCTTCAACATCCACATATACCTGGCAAAGGTACATACGGGGGTATTGCTGTACTCAGCCGACATAGCTGAGCAACATATGAAGTATTATACAGTCATAGTACACATAAGGTTTGCAAAATATGCTGCGCAAACTCACTTTGTATGTCAAAAAGGCAGAAAAAATGCTTATTACCACTACACTTGGTACAAGCTAGCGGAAAAATGATCCCACACTAAGGTTCAAAATATGCCTTTTGAAATACCCTGGGATGTCTTCTTTAAGAAATGGTATGGCTTTATGGGGAATTTGGATTATATAGCCTGGTAAAATACTCTAAAATGGGACATAGGCACAGCATAAAAATTCAAAGTTTGAAAAAAACTGGAATGGCTGTGTCCCAAATGTGCCCCTCCGATGTCCACACATACCTGGCAAAGGTACATACGGGGGTATTGCTGTACTCAGCCGACATAGCTGAGCAACATATGAAGTATTATACAGTCGTAGCACACATAAGGTTTGCAAAATATACTGTGCAAACTCACTTTGTATGTCAAAAAGGCAGAAAAAACGCTTATTACCACTACATCTGGTACAAGCTAGCGGAAAAATGATCCCACGCTAAGGTTCAAACTATACCTTTTGAAACACCCTGGGGTGTCTACTTTAAGAAATGGTAGGCCTTTGTGGGGTAGTTTGAATTTAAAACCTGCGAAGATGCTTGGAAATTGCACATAGGCCCAGCGTCAAAATTCAAAGTTTGGTAAAAACGGATATGGCTTGGTCTCCTATATGGCACTGTAGCTTCACAAAATAGTGACAAAGACATTCATTGGGGGTGTATTTTTACTCAAAAGACTTAGCTGAGCATAATTTGGGAGGTTTGAACTTAGTGGCACATATGAAATATACAAAACGCCCAGCAAAAATGCAATCCGTATGTAAAAAATGCACAAAATAATTTTTTTACCACATACTTTGGCATATATTGGTGAAAAAATGGGGGTATGTTAAGGCACAATATGCACCTTATGAGATACCCTGGAGTGTCTACTTTTACAAATGGTAGGCCTTTGTGGGGGTTTTTTGAACAGTCAAACTGTTATAATACCCCAAATGGAAGCTAAGGCTCATTAAATCCATCTCTCAAAATTCTACTGTGAATACTGTAAAGGACAGGTCTCCTATATGGCACTGTAGCTTCACGAAATAGTGCCAAAGACATTCATATGGGGTGTCATTTTACTCAGAAGACTTAGCTGAGCATAATTTGGGGGGTTTGAACTTAGTGGCACATATGAAATATACAAAACGCCCAGCAAAAATGCAATCCGTATGTAAAAAATGCACAAAATTTTTTTTACCACATACTTTGGCATATATTGGTGAAAAAATGGGGGCATGTTAAGGCACAATATGCACCTTATAAAATACCCTGGAGTGTCTACTTTTACAAATGGTAGGCCTTTGTGGGGGTTTTTTGAACAGTCAAACTGTTATAATACCCCAAATGGAAGCTAAGGCTCATTAAATTCATCTCTCAAAATTCTACTGTGAATACTGAAAAGGACAGGTATCCTGTATGGCACTGTAACTTCACGAAATAGTGCAAAAGACATACAATGGGGGTGTCATTTTACTCAGCAGATATAACTGAACACAAAATAAAACTTTGACGAGCGAGAGGAGGCGGGCCCGAGCGGGGAGCCGAGAAGCCCGGGGGCTGAGCGGAACGGGGCGGCGACAGGGGACTAGATAACAGACCACCAACCCACAACCCCCTCGCTCACTCACTTAGGACACGACCACACACACTAACACTCAAGACATCGACCTTAGGCACAAGAGAGGGTCACATTACCGGACTCAGGAAACAGAGACACATAATATTACACCAACCACCGGCTAAGGCGACACCCGCATGATACACCAGCCGCACACAACACAAACACCAGGGAATATATAGAGGAACTACAGCGAACAAGCACGGATAGAACAGGATGAAACAGCGTAACACAAATGCCCCCACACTACCGACAAGAACACAGGAAACACGGGCCGCAATAACAAACCCACTCGAAAGCTGTGCTGCCCATGAGACCGCAACAGACCTGGCACAACACACGACAACAAGCAGGAAAATAGGACGAGACAACAGGGGCCACAAATGAGACGTGAGGGAAAGACACCGACTAAGTGACAGCAGTCCAGTAGCCCGAGACGCAATAAGCACCCACAACACATACCAGCTCAATACCTCAACACACACAGCCCTAGGAACGGGTTGAGCGCACGCGGCGCAGGCAAACTCCACTATAGATGCGATAAAAAAGCGCTGCAACATGTGACAAGTCCTAAAACAAGCATCAGAATACGCACCACACTCATCAAACAACACACACACCAGCCAGACCATACACAGCACGCACACTATGATAGCTAATAATTATATTACATTATATAGTTAAAAGTAAAATACTCGAACCGCCTCTGCGCAGGCACCTAAACGACACATCTGCTGCAATGTGAAACGAGCCTCTGCGCAGGCAACGAAACGCTATGATAGATACACAGTGACACAAGCCTCTGCGCAGGCAACTAAACGTTATGTTAGATGCAATGAAAAAACGCCTCTGCGCAGGCAACTGATTGTTCCGATCACCGCAACGAGAAACACGCCTCTGCGCAGGCAACCGACTGTAATGTTTAAATACAATCGTAAACCACGCTTATGACATGATACCAATAAAAATATTTAAAACAAAATAAAACTTTGTACAGGAATAGCACACACCAACTTTACAAAATATACACGAGAATTTCTCTGTTATAAGTTTGTGTGCCAAAAACCAAAAAGAACACAATTTTACTCCAATATTTAGCAGAGGTTGGCGGTAATATGGCTACATAGAAAGTGTCAAAACAACCTTAGGTAAATAGCCCGTGATGTCTACTTTATATAAATATATACTTTTGTGTGGAAATTTTGTTTTCTTTTATGGCTATTAAGCTTACAAGACAAACATACCAAATTCTAAAATCGCTCCACATTAAAATTTTATTTTACTCCTTGTGCTTTGTGACCTGCAACTACCAAAAAAAACTTAAAATCCCAGACACATTATATATTCTGTAAATCAGAACAAATAAATAAATTTATTTTTAATTACTTTCCTTAACCTGCACTAATTATGCACACATTATTATTGCAAAAACTGTAAAAAAAAACAATATTTTTCATTTTTTTTGCATTTTTCTGTATTTTTTTTATAATAAGTAAGCATTTATATATATATATGTTATATCAAATTAAAGCCCTTTCTGTCCTTTAAAAAACAGTATATAATATGTGTCGGTGCAATAAATGAGAGAGATGCAAATTGCAGTTGAACGCAAACAGCAAGAAAATGCAAAAATTGCTTGTGTCATTAAGCGTAAGTTAAGCTTCTGAAGCTGTGTCCTTAAGGGGTTAAGAACAAGTTTTAGTTTCTCTCAACAGGCTCCCTTGATAAAGGCATTTTTGCCGAAATGTTGGGGGTGCTTTGGTGATTGACTCCGTCCCTGCTTCTCACTGGGTCTGGTATGATTGATGTATTTTTTCTATATGTACTTATATTTGTGGGACTGGATTGTATTGGTATCTCATTTAACTACCTATTGTACAGATTTTTTGCTATTTTTACATTACGCATTTGGCGTTTATATGTACATCCAGAATTGTTCTGGCTGTTACATTATAACATGATATGACTTTATATCTTTGTTTCTCATGTAATGAGATATTCCAGTATTGTGTACCCACTGAATAAAGATTTTTTTTTTTTGTATATAAATACTTATGGTTGTGCTCCTTACTCAATTTGTATTTGTATGTATTTGGGCTTTTGGGGATAGAGCCTTTTGTTAGGGAGCACCCTCTTTCTTATTTATACAGAAGCTCCATTTGTGGCTAGCCTGTATTTAATATTGGAGTGTGCCTACCTTATTTCATTTTCTACAAAGATCTTGAGTGTCATAAAATGACAAATGTTTTGAGTGTTCCACACTTATGGCAGATGTAGGACAGTGAAATATGTGGTAGAATGATGCCCTTTGTACAGCGCTACAGAATCTGATGGCGCTATATAAATAATATAATAATAATGCTCAGACTAAGCAGATACCGTGACATCAGTTTCAAGTCAATTATAAGCTTTTTACTTAACCCCTTAAGGACTGAGCTAAATGTACACGTTGCGATCAAAACGTAAACAAAAACTTGGAATTTGACTATATGTCTGTTCAACCGTAATTCGCCTCTTTTATATTATATGCACCCACACTTATTATATATAATTTTATTCAGGGGAAACAGGGCTTTCATTTATCATCAAATATTTAGGTATGAAACCTAATTTAATATGAATAAAATATAAAAAATGGGAGAAAATAGGAATTTTTAAAACATTTTTAGTTCTACGTGACATTCTAACTGTGAATGTCATACTACTGTTTGCTTTTACTGCAATAAAATACACATATTTGTATTCAGCAAAGTCTCACGTGTAAAACAGTATCCCCTATGTACAGGTTTTATGGTGTTTTGGGAAGTTACAGGGTTCAAATATAGCAAGTTAAATTTTTCAGTTTTTTCACATTGAAATTCGCCAGATTGGTTACGTTGCCTTTGAGACCGTATAGTAGCCCAGGAATGAGAATTACCCGAATTATGGCATACCATTTGCAAAAGTAGACAACCCAAGGTATTGCAAATGGGGAATGTCCAGTATTTTTTAGTAGCCACTTGAAAGAAGAATTAGAAATTTTATAAGACTGAACAAAAATAATCTAAAATCAGGGAAACATTATCTATTCTGGCACAAGTAACTATTTTACTTTATTCATATAAATTTAAAAAAAGAGATCCAGTATTTATTATCTGATATATATTTTTAGTTTCAATTGAAAGAAAGTTTTGAAAATTTAAAATGTGTGTGTACGCATGCCTCCCAGCCATCCTGATTTTTGCGAGACAGTCATGATTTGTGGGTCCTGTCATTATGCCCTGCTTTAGTCCACTGGTGTCCCCAACAATAAAAACACAGGTGCAAACATTAGATTCACCAGCGCTAGGTTTACAGCCCCAGGACCCTGCAGGGTCAACCTTCAATGGGCTGGCTGAGGTGACTGACATGCAGCTTGGTGTGTATTCAAGATAGGCTGACCTGTCAGTAATGTGGGCCTGGCCCTTTTGCATGCAGATACGCCTCCTTAGTGCGGAGCCATTGATGCAATCTCCCGATGTTGGGAAGTATGTGAGTGTTTATTTTTTTTTATTTCATTTCAACTGGCTTGTTTAAATAGATTACAAATATATATTTTAACCTTGACTTTTGCTTTAAGAAAGCAGTTTAAAAATCTCCCTTCCAAAAGAATTCACGATGAACCCACATATGGATTATGCAATACAGATATACAGTATCTCACAAAAGTGGGTACACCCCTCACACTTTTGTAAATAGTTTATTATATCTTTTCATGTGACAACACTGAAGAAATGACACTCTGCTACAATGTAAAGTAGTAAGTGTACAGCCTGTATAACAGTGTAAATGTGCTGTCCCCTCAAAATAACTCAACACACAGCCATTAATGTCTAAACCATTGGAAACAAAAGTGAGTACACCCCTAAGTGGAAATGTCCAAATTGGGCCCAAAGTGTCAATATTTTGTGTGGCCACCATTATTTTCCAGCACTGCCTTAACCCTCATGGGCATGGAGTTCACCAGAGCTTCACAGGTTGCCACTGGAGTCCTTTTCCACTCCTCCATTACGACATCACGGAGCTAGTGGATGTTAGAGACCTTGCACTCCCCCACCTTCCGTTTGAGGATGCCCCACAGATGCTCAATAGGGTTTATGTCTGAAGACATGCTTGGCCAGTCCATCACCTTTAGCAAGGCAGTAGTCGTCTTGGAGGTGTCTTTGGAGTCGTTATCATGTTGGAATACTGCCCTGCGGCCCAGTCTCCGAAGGGAGGGGATCATGCTCTGCTTTAGTATGTCATGGTACATGTTGACATTCATGGTTTCCTCAATGAAATTTAGCTCCCCAGTGCCGGCAGCACTCATGCAGGCCCAGGCCATGACACTCCCACCACCAAGCTAGACTGTAGGCAAGACACACTTGTCTTTGTACTCCTTACCTGGTTGCCGCCACACACGCTTGACATCGTCTGAACCAAATAAGTTTATCTTGGTCTCATCGGACCACAGGACCTGGTTCCAGTAATCCATGTCCTTAGTCTGCTTGGTTTCAGCAAACTGTTTGCGGGTTTCTTGTGCATCATCTTTAGAAGAGGCTTCATTCTGGGATGACAGCCATGCAGACCAATTTAATGGAGTGTGCGGCGTATGGTCTCAGCACTGACAGGCGAACCCCACCCATTCAACCTCTGCAGCAATGGCTGTGTGTGGAGTTATTTTAGGGGACAGCAAATTTACACTTGTAAACTTACTACTTTACATTGTGGCAGAGTGTCATTCCTTCAGTGTTGTCACATGAAAAGATATTATAAAATATTTACAAAAATGTGAGAGGTATACTCACTTGTGAGATACTGTAAACCTTTCTGACATCAATAACAGTTTTTTTGGAGCTGTTTTATACACAGTTTCTATTTTAGAGCTATAAATAGTCTAGTGACGATTGTGCTATAATATTCATAAGTGAAATCTAACACATTTTCAGCATTTCCCTTCTGCAGTTCTTGCGAACGCTTATGCACCCAGTGCGAGAGCAGAGACAGCCTAAAGCAGCAGCCTTTCACTTGTAGTACTGAAACGCTGAAAGAATTGCTAGGATTCCCCCATGGGGATGCAGATAAAGTCCCAGCAGGCTTTTCTCATAACTGCAAGTATAAAATACACAGCAGCTCTGGAGAGATCCAAAGGGAGCCTAGAGATGATATGTAAATCAAGCATTACTTTTAACCATTCTGGGAAATTCAATCTGAAATTCAATCTGCATGGACAATCTAACACAGTGCCCATGTTAGCAGATTTTCAAACTTCCTTTGCATGTAGAAAATAACTGCACTTTAAGAGAAGACCCCAGGCACCATGACATTTACTGCCAGCTGCAGCTGGCACTGTCCCTAGGTAATCTGTCAAACAGCTTTAGCATCACTAGACATTTACCTGGGTCTCGTCTGGTGCCCACACTGCATTTGATCTTCTTCAAGCTGGAGACATCAGATGCCAGACTCGTTCAGTTCATTCATTGGCTGAAAGCACTGAGTGACATTAACAGCCAATAAATGAAATCTTAGCAAACAAATTGCGCGATTTGAAAATGTTTCCGTGCACCATTATATACAGTAATGGGAATAAGAAAGTACACCCTCTTTGAATTTTATGGTTTTACATTTCAGGAAATAATAACAGTAAACCTTAAAATTAGTTAAATACAACCTCAGGTGAACAACAACACATGACATATTACCGTGTTTCGTGATTTAACAAAAATAAAGCCAAAATGGAGAAGCCATGTGTGGAAAAACTACGTACTACTTATGATCCAATAGCTTGTAGATCCACCCTTAGCAGGTTTAGTAATCATTTTCCATATGATGATATAAGCCTTTCACACCGTTGTGGAGGAAGTTTGTCCCACTTGTCTTTACAACGTTGCTTCAGTTCATTGAGGTTTGCTGGTATTTGTTTATGCACAGCTCTCTTAAGGTCCTGTCCACTGCATTTCAATCCAGCCGAGGTGTGAACTTTGATTGGGCCATTGCAACACATTGATTCTTCTCTTTTTCCACCACTCTGTTTTAGACGTGCTGGTGTGCCTGGGATCATTCTCCTGTTGTGTGACCCAATTTCAGCCAAGCTTAAGCTGTCAGACAGATGGCTTCACATTGGACTCTACAATACTTTGGTATACAGAGATGTTCATGGTCGACTCAATGCTGAGTAATGGTGTACTTAGTTTCCACACATGGCTTCTCCATTCTGGCTTTATTTTTGTTAATAAATCATGACACTTTGTATTATGTTGTGTTGTTGTATTTACCTAATTTTAAGACCTGCTAAGGAACAGATGACGTATTTCCTGATTTGTAAAACCTTAAAATTCAAAGGATGTACTTTATTTTTTTCCATGACTGTGGTACTTTTAAAAGCTGCTTAAACTTGCTTACATTACATTCAACATTTTGTATCATATAAATTCTCTGCTAAGAGGAATGCTGGGAGCTAACAGCTGGTAACACACGCTTCTAATAATGAACAGTACCATGGCTTTGTAAGGGATTATAAATGTGACTCAATCCTGCTCTACAAATCATGTCTATATTTATTTACTTCCAAGAAACACATTTGATGTTGTATTGTTCAAAGGAAAGCAGTATACATAGCTTTGTACTTTTACAAATATAATAATATAGACTACAGCTTAGCCATATTTATAAAAATATTGCCAACAATCACCAGCAATTAAAGGAGCACTCCAGACAAACCTCTTCAACTACATGTCCGGAAACTGTAATTTTTTGACAGTTTATAAAAGTCCAGATTTCAACGGCAATCAGCACTTGTATAACTCAGACAGTCAGGAAGATTTTCTTTGACTTATGTTTGCTCCATGGAGCTGGGGAAGTGGCAGACATGCTATCCTAGAGCGCGTCTGTATTCGCCTTTCTCAATGAATGGTGCTACAGCTCACTGAGAAGCATTGCAAAGAAGCACAGCTGCTCACAGCTCCAACACAGAAGGTTTTCAGCGAGAAGCCTCTGACTGAACTAAATGTATTAGCCTGGGCTAAAGCGCAGGGTTTGCAGGCTGTTTTTTTTTTTGTTTTTTTTTTAAGTATACTCCGAAAGAAAACATGCAGAAAAAAATCGTTTCTTTTTGGTATCTGTCAATAGTAACAAAAGCAAAAATTAAAATCAACACAGTTTTCCTTTAATCAGAATGCCAGTTTCTAAGATCCAAGCAATACTGAATTTCTTCATTTATCATCTCCCTGCAACATCCAGGTACTGACTGAAACTTGGAAGATACAGTACGATGGGAAAGCATTGGGATTGGCTGAGATAAACAATTCTGATTATCTCAGCCAAGGAGATGGATAGGGAGCATGGCCAGATGCGAGAAGCCCCGTGCGAAGCAGAGCACCTTTCTAACCAGAGGTTAGAGGGGCCAACGGTTTAAAAATATAGTGTCAGGAATACACGTTTGTGTTCCTGACACTATAGCGCCCCTTTAAGTAAGTACATAATTAGTAATAAATACAACTCAAGTTAAAAAAAATATCCCAGTTTCATATTTCTTTTTAGAATTCCATATGACATTTTTGTTAATCAGAAACACACACTGTGGCACCCTCTATTTCCCCTGATATTGGAAAAATGCATAGCTACAGCATTTGCCATATAAACCACACACAAAATGTTAAAATACTGGATATTCCAAAAATAATACTTTCTTCCATGTTTCCCACAGCTGAATGTCAGAGCCTTTCTCTGGATACAGTATCCTAATGACCCTTTTATGGGAAGAACCCAGATCCCCAAATCGAAAGGCTGCACAGCATAGATCATGCTAAAAACCATGCAAAGAAATGTTGTACATTAACATTGTCACATTTTTTTCCCCCTGAGCTGGAGTCAAAGAGAAAATACAAAACACTGTACATTCCCTGTACACTGTTGATGATATCCAATAGATATCACTGACAGGCAAATGCATATGAACAATATTGTTGCAGGAACGCTGAAGGTAAAATGCATTATAGCAGATAGGTATTTTATATTGCCATTTTACTCACTTTTTCCAAAATACGCACATTGAAAGAGCTACTTTCATCAGCGCACTAGCTGTAAACCAGACTCCAAAAGGAAACCCAGTTTATATTAAATCTAAAACTCAGTCTGGAAGCCATTCACTCTTAGAGCGTGAATATTTCTCCCAACTTGACAAGCATGATTAATAAGCCAATTACCAAAGCCTCTATTCTGTGATTTCCTCTCCTGGTAGCCTATACAGTTTACTGCAAACCCATCACCGCTGCCAAGGCTACACAGCTAAACACATCAATACCAGCGGCAGGAATTTCTCGATTTGCTTTCAAAAATGATCTTGAGCCTTTTAGACAATCAATACATACCTGGAGACTAGCTTGTATTCAAAGTTTAGATTAAAGTCACCATAGTGGATTTAACCATTTGCTACAAAATTTGAAACACACTTTTAAAAAAAAAGAAAAGGCAGCTTTAGCATATTTTTGACAGCAAACATATGACATGGTGTAATTATATGTGAGCTGGAAATCTGGCCCCACTCAGGACCAGAAACGGAGTAAGCTTAAAGGACCACTATAGTGCCAGGAAAACATACTCGTTTTCCTGGCACTATGGTGCCCAGAGGGTGCCCCCACCCTCAGGGTCCCACTCCCGTGGCGCTGAAGGTGGAGGAAGGGGTTAAACCCTTACCTCTTTTCCAGTGCCGGGACTCTCCTCCCTCTTCTTCCGTCATCGGCTGAATGTGCATGCGTGGCAAGATACAGTCAATGCTTTCCTAAGGACGCTGGCGTCTTCTCACTGTGAAAATCACACCAACACACTGGATTCATTGCCAGCGTGCTGCCATCAAACCTGAATGAAGTCTGTCACTCTACTTCTATATTATTTTAGCAAGAGTGTGATATACTTTCTAGAAGAATAAAACACAGCAACTACAGTACATGCGCTATAGCTGCTATAATAGAGAACCAAGCATGACTGTAAGCTCAAGGGCCATTTAGTAAGTCGTTTGTATAGTATAGTACAGTGATGGCAAACCTACGGCACGCGTGCCAAAGGTGACACGCCTGGCCCTCTCTGTGGGCACGCGGCCATAGGTTCGCCATCACTGCAGAGTAGGCACCTGCCTGCCCAAAATGGCAGGTGCCTACTCTGCTTCCGGGTCTGGAGGCAGGGGGAGGGATCTGTGAAGCAGCTCCCCGTCCTCCCGTGAGCAATCTGTGTGGAGTGTTGCCGCGCGTTACCATGGCAACGCTCAGGAGGACAAGGGAGCTGCTTCACAGATCCCTCCCCCTGCCTCCCGACCCGGAAGCAGTACTTACCACCACCGGACCACCAGGGATGCTGAGCAGGAGGGAGGGGGGATACAGATTTAGTATACTTTTATTTTTCTAACCAACCCCCCCTTCCACCCCCTCCCCCCACGCAGTACCCCTACCCACACAGAGCACCTCTACACCCCCCCCACACACAGCACCCCTAGCCCCTCACACACAGCACCCCTACGCCCCAACACACAGCACCCCTACGCCCCCACACACAGCACCCCTACCTCCCCAAACACACCACCTCTACCAACACAGTGCACCCTACCCACCCAGAGCACCCCTACCCACACAGATCACCCCTACCCACACAGATCACCCCTACCCCCAACACACACACAGCACCCCTACCCTCAACACACACACAGCACCCGCACCACCTCCCCCACACACACAGCACCCCTACCTCCCCACACACACAGCACCCCCTACCTCCCCACACACACAGCACCCCTACCTCCCCACACACACACAGCACCCCTCACACACACACACAGCACCCCTAACACACACAGCACCCCTACCCCAACACACACACACAGCACCCTAACCCCCGCCCAGCACCTGTACCTCCACACACACAGCACCCCTTTACACACACAGCACCCCTCACACACACAGCACCCCTCACACACACAGCACCCTAAACACATAGCATCCCTACCCCCAAAACACACACAGCAACCCTACCCCCCACACACTGACACACACAGCACCCCTACCCCAACACACACAGCACCCCTACCCCAACACACCCCCACAGCACAGCAACCCTCCCCCCCACAGCACAGATACCCTACCACCCACACAGCACAGCACCCCTACCACCCACACAGCACAGCACCCCTACCCCCACACAGCACAGCACCCCTCACTCACACACACAACACCCCTCACACACACACACACAACACCCCTCACACACACACAGCACCCCACACACACACACAGCACCCCACACACACAGCACCCCACACACACACACACTGCATCCCTCAATGCAGTATGTGTGTGTGTGTATATTCAGCAGTCTGTGTGTGTATGTGTGTATTCAGCAGTCTGTATGTGTGTGTGTATTCAGCAGTCTGTGTGTGTATGTGTGTATTCAGCAGTGTGTTTGTGTGTATGTGTGTATTCAGCAGTGTGTTTGTGTGTATGTGTGTATTCAGCAGTGTGTTTGTGTGTATGTGTGTATTCAGCAGTGTGTGTGTGTGTATGTGTGTATTCAGTAGTCTGTATGTGTGTGTGTATTCAGCAGTCTGTATGTGTGTGTGTATTCAGCAGTCTGTGTGTGTGTGTGTGTATTCAGCAGTCTGTGTGTGTGTGTGTGTATTCAGCAGTCTGTGTGTGTGTGTGTGTATTCAGCAGTCTGTGTGTGTATGTGTGTATTCAGCAGTCTGTGTGTGTATGTGTGTATTCATCAGTGTGTATGTGTGTATTCAGCAGTGTGTTTGTGTGTATGTGTGTATTCAGCAGTGTGTGTGTGTGTGTGTATTCAGCAGTCTGTGTGTGTGTGTATTCAGCAGTCTGTATGTGTGTGTGTATTCAGCAGTCTGTATGTGTGTGTGTATTCAGCAGTCTGTATGTGTGTGTGTATTCAGCAGTCTGTATGTGTGTGTGTGTGTGTGTGTGTGTGTGTGTATTCGGCAGTCTGTGTGTACTCAGCAGTGTGTCTATTTGGTGGACTGTGTATGTGTATCCAGCGGACTGTGTCTGTATGTATTCGGCAGTCTGTTTGTGTGTACTCGGCAGTCTGTTTGTGTGTACTCGGCAGTCTGTTTGTGTGTACTCAGCAGTCTGTGTATTCAGCAGTCTGTGTCTATATGTATTCAGCAGTCTGTCTATATGTGTATTCAGCAGTCTGTCTATATGTGTATTCAGCAGTCTGTGTAGTCTGTGTGTATGTATTGCATTTGTTGGAGATACTAATAAATATAAGCTTAAATTTATTTATATCCTTATTTAATTACTCTCTGTTGTGTTCGTCTTTTAAAACAAAAGTTGTTAATTAGTTCGGACAACTGTACGAGTTGTTTTTTTTCTAAATTTAAACATCAGTATTAAAGTTTAATTGTTGGCACTTTGAGGAAACAAACGTTGGCATGTATTGCAGTTTGGGCACTCGGGCTCAAAAAGGTTCGCCATCACTGGTATAGTAGTTCTTAGCTCACAATCTGGTCCTTTTTTTGATGGTCTCTGAATACTGTACTTTTTTTTTTCTGCGCTGTGGAATATGTTGGTGCTTTATAATGAAAGCAATAAAAATAATACTAAACAAAAGGGATCATGAAAATGCTTTTTCTGGTAATACATTTTTAATTATTAATAGAATAACCATTATTGTGGATTTTTATAGATATTTCTGAATTATCAACTAATACATCATACACCAGCTCCTTACATGCGATGAAGCATTAGCAGGTATCCACTTATTCTTGTCCAGTGTGTGTTGAGCTACACAAATACTTGATCCTGCACAATAGTCTACACACAGCCTGACTCAATCACAACAGCGTCCTTGAGGTCCAGTTTGCTATAGAAGAGTTTTTCTCCCCCTTACCATGTTCCTAACATTTGGGATGATTTGGCAAACAGACTAACTAGATCTGTACAGCTCTTATCTCTCTATACAACCTGAGAAATATGACAAAAAACCCACGGGTGTTCGCAAATCAGAATTTAAAACAAAGAAACCCTATTATTCCACCTGATCACCAGTTATACAATCAAAACATTTATGCACTGGTTTCATTAAATTAATATTCCATTGAAGCATAAGGAAATAAAGAAGAAATTAGAAAATTAGTCTTGTGGGTGCAGTGTTTTTCCAGGTTTCACTTCCCCTGTGTTTCAGTAGAGTACTATGTGCACATTTCTTATTTAATTTCACTTATACAAAGAAATATGGCATCTTGTTTCATATTCAGCAGCTAAACTTATTGATGGTTCACTTTGTAATGAATGTAAATTGCATTATTATTGTGACCTATTTTATTTTAATTTTTTTAATGTCTAGTCTGTTCCATATTTTAACTTGACTAACTGCTGTGTAATACCAGAGATCCTTTAAAGATTTTTTACCTCTTGTTTTAGTCCGAATACAGCCCAAGTAAAATCACAACAAAGCACAAACGGCGTGAATGCCCATGGGAGTTATTAAATAATTGATTCTTAAATTCCCAATGAACCGTAACAGGGAACCAGGTGTATATTCCCAGCGGAGTGTCGAAGTATCCTGTTGCATGGATTCCTCTCAATATACTAACGAGATCTTAAGAACGCACTTGGCGGGTATGGCAACTGCCAAAATAAAAGAAGCTAGTAGACTGTATTCACTATAGGTCTGGGACTGGAAGAATCTTAAAATCAACATGTAGATACAAAGAGGAGGTTTGCATTAGTATTGTGGTTTCTTGTGTATGCATTCAAAACAACGACATACTGTACTATTCTTGGATCTCAAAATAATTCAAGCAGTTTGTCTTAGGAACAAGTGGGTATTCGAATAACCTGGAACAAGCATAGTCATATATTAGTATGCTTAAACGTAACAGATACGTATTTTATTTATAAGTGTTTTGAAGCAAAATTTATCTTTTCTTTGAATACAAAACTAAAAGGGAAATTTGAAATAATGCGGTAAGCTGCAGACAAATTGTTGCGTAGAACCCAACAAGCAGTGTGTATCTGACAAATATTATGTTGCTAACAATATCATGGCATGCTTGTGTGGTATGACTGGCACAAAATCACCACATTTGGCTGCAGGGTCTCAGAACAAATGGTTTTGCAGAGCATGCAGCACCTAAGAAAACCAACCAGAAGCAATTGTACAATATGACAAAAAATTATTCACAAAAGTAAGAATTCAGGATTTCAAATTTAATTTCAAGTCAACTAGGCTTTCAGCTCAGCTATTTTAGCCCTGTTTTGTCAATTTGACAAATAATTAAAACAAAAGAGTGTAAGGAAGACACCCTAGAACCATCACCTGATATCAAACTGATATCGGGTTTACAGTGTCCATTTATATAAAAAAAAAAAGGAAAACAATATTAAATGGAATACAAAAATTAAAAATAAAAGTTAATTTAATAAAATGACATATATATATATATATATCAAATAGTGATATTAGTGTTATTTCCACTACAATATGAAGAGCCAAAACGTCTTGGCTCTAAGAGAGGTAAAATGGTTATAGTGCCAGAGTGTCCCTGTAAAACTATAAGCATATCTAACCTAAGGTTTTAAGTGGTTTTTTTTGTATGGATCAGAGGTAGGCAACTTTCAGCACTCCAGATTTCGTGGATTAAACCTCCCCTGCTTTGCCAGCATTATGGCTGTAAAAGCATCATATGAGATGTAGTCCACAGCATTACTAGTGTCAAAGGTTGCCTAACCCTGGCCCCCCTTGTTGTCTCACTGCTCAATTATCTGACATTAAGGCGTTAAATCACTTTGTTCATGCAGCCCTAGTCACACCTTCCCTACATTTGACTATCACAGTCTCCTTACAAACTTCCTGTAAAGAGAGAGCTAACATTTAAACTTCCTTTATTGCACAGTATGTTTAGTTTAGTATTTCTTACCTCATGCTCTGTTAATAGCTTGCAAACTCCTGCTGGAGCCTCCTATGTGTGATTAAAACAATGCTGTCATGTCACAAGCCACTTAAAAAGTGAGAATTTCATAAACATAAAATCTTTATGAAATGCTCACATTGACTGTGTTGGAATTTCTCTGAAATTCCAAAACAATCAGATTTCTTAAGTTTGGCAACAGTTGTGGAGCTACCGCTTTCAAATTTTGTAATTTCCCCCAGCCGTCATTAGTGACAGCTAAATGGAAAAAGACATTGTCTATGGAAGTCTCGTGGGTTCCTCCATAGACCTCAGTGTTGTACTCTTACGCATGAATGAGAATACAATGACATGGGCCCACGGCCACCAGACAGAGCAGAGCAGAGCAGTGAGTGGCAGGGTTTCTTTGCATAATATGCAAAGACCAAAAACTGAGACACAGACAATTTAAAGTTCGATTAATAAAACAGGAGATAAAAGCTTCTAAAGTAAACACACTGTGCTGTCAGTTCTGACTGAATATGAAACCATTATTTTCATGAGTGGCAGTGAGGGAAGATGTGGCTAGCGCTGCATAAAAAACAAAACAAAAGTGATTTCACTCCTAAACGGCAGAGCATTGAGCAGTGATACTGCAGGGGCATACACTACTATGATGATACACTAATACTGCCTCATTAAATTTATGTTGATTTGGTGTTTAGAGAATCCCTTTAATTAGGCAATGGTTTTCTGTTTAAGCAATTAATGAGATATGCACTTTTATAAATGTTATAACAGCTCTTGATTTATATCATAAAACAAACTGATATCTTGCAACATCACAAAAACATTTTTAATAGTATGTTATTTTCAATAATAAAAACACTAATTTGTGGGCGTGGCTGCGACACGGAAAGAGCTAGACGCATGAAGGACTAGCTCCGTCAGACTGAATAATCTACAGCATATGACCGCACAAAATACAGTTATTACCGCTGGCAAGAACCGTAGAAAACATTATGACAAGCAAACCCTCTACAAAGCAGAGGCAAAAGACCGCAAACCTGCAGATTTCAGCCCTCTCAATGCGGAGCAGGCTGATCCAAGATGGCGCCGAGACGGCGCGCTCCCCGGCATCAGAATCAGAGGCAAGTGATGTAACCTCAATGTCCCATCTCCAGCAAATCCCCCATGCTGATGGGGACATTCGGCTCCTGCTGGCAGACCTTAAACAAACCATGACAGCTGACTTTCAAAAGTTAGCTGCTGACATCAACAAAGATGGACGAATGCAGACTAGGGGAGGTCGTGATAGGAGGAGACACAAATTTCATTCTCGACCTCCTAGAGCAGAATTTCATAGACCCATGGAGAGTGATGGACCCACAAGTAAAAGACTTTACTTTTCACTCCTTGGCACACAACTCGTACTCCTGAAAAGACCGACTTTTGATACCCACCTCCCTGATTAGCAACATTGGTAACACAACTGTAGGTCTTATAACGGGGTTGGACCACGCTCCGATCATACTTCACCTGAACGAATAGTTTCCTGCTAAGGGGAGGGGAACCTGGCGGCTTAATGAAAATCTGCTTACTGACCCCCAGATATTGGAGGATCTCCGTAAAGAACTGAAGGCTTACTTTGAAACTAACTACCGACCAGACACGTCCATAGAAACTACATGGCTAGCCCATAAAGCATACATCAGTACTGCTTAAACACTAGGCATGTGCATGGGGAAAATATTCAGCTCGGTTTGGCATTCCGAAATTTGGGACTTCGTCAATTCGGCACTTCAGAATTTGGCAACTTCGAAATTTCAGAATATCGGGACTTCGGGACTTCTCTTGCAGCCGCTTGGTAGATAACTCCCTAATTCCCACGGTATTAGGAAGTTATCTACCAAAAGGCTGAAAGACCTAAATTGGTCTTTCAGCCAAATTTACTAATACTAAGTAAAAATTACTTAGTAAATTTTACCTACTGTCCTCGCCACCGGCCCCCACCCCTGCACGCAGGTGGGGACCCTAAATAAAAATGGGGGGGACCTAATGTCCTCCCCCTGGCCCCCACCCCTGAGCGGTGGGTGGGGGCCCTAAGTACAAATTTGGGGGGGACCTAATGTCCTCCCCCTGGCCCCCACCCCTGAGCGGTGGGTGGGGGCCCTAAACTAGAATAAGGGGGGACCTATTGTCCTCCCCCCGGCCCCCACCCCTAAACGGTGAGTTGGGGCCCTAAATACACATTGGGGGGGACCTAATGTCCTCCCCCTGACCCCCACCCCTGAGCGGTGGGTGGGGGCCCTAAATACAAATTTGGAGGGGACCTAATGTCCTCCCCCCTGACCCCCACCACTGAGCGGTGGGTGGGGGCCCTAAACTAGAATAAGGGGGGGGACCTATTGTCCTCTCCCCTGGCCCCCACCCCTGAGCAGTGGGTGGGGGCCCTAAACTAGAATAAGGGGGGGGAACTAATGTCCTCTCCCCAGGCCCCCACCCCTGAGCGGTGGGTGGAGGTCCTAAATAGAAATTGGGGGGACCAAATTTCCTCCCCCCTGGCCCCCACCCCTGAGTGGCAGGTGGGGGCCCTAAATACAAATTGGGGGGGGGGGACCTAATGTCCTCCCCCCTGAACCCACCCCTAAGCAGGGGGGTGGGGGCCCAAAATACAAATTTAACCCCCCTCCCCCCAGGTGACTAGGGGTCCCCAAACCCCTAGTCATGCCTTCCCCCAAAGAATTAACCCCTACCTACCCCCCTCACCCACGCACGCTTTTCTACACCACAAAAATAACCATACGTATATGGGATAAGTTTCGAGCCATTCAATCTAACACACCCATGTTCCATAGATTGGCCCCCATTACGAGCCCTGTCACCGGTTTTACCAAGGCTCCCACTAACTTCGTGGGCTGAGGCAGGCATCACCAAAATATCCCAACTACTCACGGGCAATGAGATCACTCCCTTTGCAGAGCTCCAACACAGGTACAGACCAGAGCCGGACTGGGGATACGAAGCAGCCCTGGAAAAAAATCTATGCCAGCCCCATAAGTCATTGTGCTATGTAGGGTGATATATATATATATATATATATATATATATATATATACACACTGGGAAAATCCTTGCACACATGCTCCAGTGGTATATACTTGTTGGGTGCTTAAGCTTGGGACTTTGATATCCAGATTGTGAAAGAAACTGCAGCACTCACGGTCTTCACTTAAAATCTTCTTTTATTTGCAAGATTAAAACATGGATCAACGTTTCAGTCCCTAAGTGGGTCTTTCTTCAGGATCAATACACACACACACACAGGCAGACAGTCACACACACATACATACATACACACAGGCAGTCACACACACACACACACACACTGACCTGCTTCTTACCTCCACATCCCTTGGCTCCCCCTGCTCCCATGGGGTCCTGTGCAGCCTCACAGCTCCCACATGGCTGGCCGGATTTACAGGAGCCTGATAGGTTCCGCGGCCCACCGGGAAATTTCCCGGTATCCCGGTTGGCGAGTCCGGCCCTGGTACAGACTAGCCCCATGATATGTATTTCCTTAACTCCAAATTAAGAGTGTACTACTAGAGCACGTAGATAGAGCTACTGAGAGCATAGACAGGGAACAGAGTAAGAAATGCCATCTCCTCCAGACATGTTGGAAAACACCCATCAGACCCAAGTTACTCTCAGTGTGTTACAAGGCGATATCAAACCACCCAGACTCCCCGTGCCTATCGTTTATGTCCCAGTGGGAGAGGGAAAGTGGAAAGGCTCTGACTCCCCACAAATGGCTAGCATTGTTGGACATACTACATCCTATTCTCACGTAGAGGCCCATAGAAAACTAATGTACTGATGGTATCGGACGCCAGACAGGCTTAACAAAATCTACCCAAACACGCCTGCCCAGTGCTGGAGATGTCGTTGCGCAGAGAGGCACAATGCTCCACATATGGTGGGGATGCGACCTTATTCAACCATTAAAGGACCACTCTAGGCACCCAGACCACTTCAGCTTAATGAAGTGGTCTGGGTGCCAGGTCCTTCTAGGGTTAACCCATTTTTTTATAAACATAGCAGTTTCAGAGAAACTGCTATGTTTATTAATGGGTTAAACCTTCCCCCTAATCCTCTAGTGGCTGTCTCATTGACAGCCACTAGAGGCGCTTGCGTGCTTCTGCGTGATTTTCACAGTGAGAGCACGCCAGCGTCCATAGGAAAGCATTATGAATGCTTTCCTATGTGACCGACTGAATGCGCGCGCAGCTCTTGCCGCGCGTGCGCATTCAGCCGACGGGGAGGAGAAGAGGAGGATCGGAGGAGGAGAGCTCTCCGCCCAGCGCTGGAAAAAGGTAAGTTTTTACCCCTTTCCCCCTTCCAGAGCCGGGCGGGAGGGGGCACCCTCAGGGCACTATAGTGCCAGGAAAACGAGTATGTTTTCCTGGCACTATAGTGGTCCTTTAAGCTGCTTAACAAAGTAGGTATCAACCTCCCGGCGGAGTTTGAGTCCTGTCTATGGTTGGACCTTCCCACCAATTGGACGCTGCTTGAGAAGGTGCTGGCCACACAGGTGATATTAGCAGCTAGAGCCCTTATCACGACAAATTGGAAATCAGCTAGAGCCCCACTGAAGAAAATCTTATGGACAAGGTCCGGCTAAATTATGTGTATGAAATTTCCTCTGTGGTATCCCCTACCCAAAAACTTAAGATCTCTCAAATTTGGGAAAAATGGTGCCGACAATACCAATTCCAGTCTCCATAGCTCAAGAAAACCAGACCGAGATCCTAGATCAAACACACGCCCGTTAAACATAAAAAACAAAACAAAAAAACTATAAAAAAATAAAAAGGAATACAGGGGCCTTCCTTGTTCCTTCTCCCCTTGCCCTCGCCACCGCTGGTGGTAATGTCCACGGGAGCTTCAATGGGTGTGGGCTAGCCTACAGTTTTTCCCTCAGGAAGTTTTGACTGTTTCAACCCATTCTTTACTTTTTCTTACTCAAGGTTAACCAAGTTGTAAGATAACCTCAGAACTCATACGATACCTCACACGGTACACCCCCAATTGGACATTCAGATAGAATTAACTGTGTACGCACAGTAGACAGAGCAAGATACGCTACCACCAGAGTAAGATGTACCCTGAACCCTTCCGAGCACTCTGCAATCTCGGTACTGTCAAAAGGCGAGATAATACCACAACGAATAGGCG
Source organism: Pelobates cultripes (assembly GCA_933207985.1). NCBI lineage: Eukaryota > Metazoa > Chordata > Amphibia > Anura > Pelobatidae > Pelobates > Pelobates cultripes. The sequence goes on along the minus strand of OW240922.1, from coordinate 71,550,409 downwards.
TGAGGTATGTAGAGAAATGATCTGGCTACTAACAGATGAGTTAAAGGCAAATACGCAGGGGGGGTCGACATTGACACTACCTCTGACGCCGGACACACGTAAGGGTTGACAGGCTGTGAAGCATAAGTTAAGCAGCGAGCACTTTCTGCCCAGAAGGGCAACATACACAAAAATGATGTAATAGAATAGACGTAATGAATGCTGCCTTGATGTACCAGATCCCCTGTGATGTAACCTTGAACACATTACCCTCTTTTTTGATCTGTACCCATCCATTCCTTTTGTTATTGAAAACCAATAAACTCAAATGGAAAAAAAACAAACACTAACTTAAAGTGAAACTATTACAACCAGATCATTAAAGGGTTACTCCAAACTCCATGACCACTTCAGCGATTTCAAGTGGTCATGGTGCTTGGAGTCTGTATGTGCAACGTTTAGCTATTAAAAGGCTTAATTCCGGCAAGCACACACTTTTGCTTCCCTTAAAAAAGACGGCAGGTTTTTTTTTTTTTTTTTATTCTTTATTTTAGTTGTGCTCGGAATAACAACAATCTTGCGTGGCCACAACAGCCGTAGCAAGCATATTTATAACATTTCAAATTGTGGCAGATCAGAAAGCACATTTTATACATATATTATATGAAATTAGCAAACCATGTGATATCCATATACAGCAGGAACCATACTATAACATTAGATTAACAGGCTATGGGACTTCAGGCGTTTATATCAAGTAGTAGGCTTCCTGTGAGTTTTAGGCAACAAGCTTGAAAGTTTTAATAAATGATTATCGTCGTAAGTAATGGACATGCTTAACTGAGTTTGCTTACAAATTGTGTCACACTTAGATAAGTAGGCAACATGCATAAAGTTTTAACTGTGTATGGACTACCACTGTTGAGTGCTGAGTGTCACCCCCTCACCCCCCCTATTACTTGTTCAGTCCAGGTTTATAGACTAAATTTGTGTGGCAGAGAGACTTGCTTTCAAAGTGTCCTCACATGTCTCTCGGTAATCTCTGCTTTCTTTGGGCTCAGCGTGTTCCCGCCGCAGGTCGGCTGCCCATGTGTGGTGTGATTCCGTCGGGGTCACCTGGTGGGCGCTGTGCAGCAGACCATGGGTAGTGTGTGGCTCCCAGCGGGGTATCTCTGGATCTCAATGTGTCAGGGTAATGACAAGTTGCGGCTCAGGATCCTGTGGTCTGTTCTGTGTGGCTTGTGTTTGCCCTCTTCACTGCCTGTCGCGGTCTTATCCAGGCTGTGTGGCTCATTTAAATGTGAGGATGCCTGCGGGTGGATGGCTGCAGTAGTGGTCTGTGCTGCTGGTGCCTTCCATCTGTCTTGTTTGCTGCCATTGCAGGTAAGTAAGTGGTTTCTGGTTTCAGCGCCCGCACATGTGGCCTCCGCCATCTTGGTTGCACTGTTTCCATTGCGGGTCGGGGCACCTTTGCTGCGGCACCTTGTGTGCATTGTGGTGGTCGGGGCTCGAGGGTGAGGACCGGGATCACCCCCCCGGTCCATAGGGGGGGGAACGGAGCCGGTTCCTCGCGGGTCTGGCTCTTGGCAGAGCACCAATTGGCGTGACAGCTGGGCAGCGGCCGTCTGCCCCGCTCACCGCCGGAGTAGGCCTCGTTGTGCCAGTAAGGATTCTTCCTCCAGGGGACTGAAACCCATTGGGCCAGCCTCACCCTGGTTTTAGTGCTCTCCACCCGGTAAGGGCCACCATCGCCGGACGTTTTTATGTCGTAAATCTCGATTTTATAGCTTAGTTAGTCTGTAGTTGCTGGAGCTGGTCTTACATGCGCCTGTCCAGCTCGGCGGTCCGGCCCCGCCCCTCGCAGGTTTTTTTTTTTTAACTGTAAACAATGTATTCACAAAACACATGCAGATCTATATAAAAAATAAAATTAAAATAAAAACACACGTGTTTACATTCAGACATAAGCATTGAGTAATTTTTACTATGTGCATATTCAGCAGAGTCACTTTCTCCACTGTACATCATTGTACACAAATCTGTAATATATACCTAAATCACTTCTTTGTTAAATGGACAGATGCCAAGTAACACCATCCTAACAACTACTGCTGGAGCTTCTCCCTAGAGATTTCTACCTAAATGCAAGGGACTAATGTAGTGCTACAGAATGAAAACTTTTTCTAAATAAGTAGTTTGTTTACTAAACAGTGATTTCTGGTAAAAAAAAAAAAAAAAAAAAAAAAACCGGCTACATTTTTTACTTTTGTCATGTTGTGTTAAATATTGCAAGTTAGATTTTCAATTTATTTAACCCCTTAAGGACCAAACCTCTGGAATAAAAGGGAATCATGACATGTCACACATGTCATGTGTCCTTAAGGGATTAAAGGTAAAAAAATATTTAAAAAGTAAAATAATGGATTAAAAATACACAAAAAAAAGTTCATTTTATTTTAACTTGTAAAGATCCTACTTTGCTTGCATAGAAGCAGACAGACCTCTCAAGCCTGGTTAACATTTTAGAGAGCAGCTCAGGAAGTCTGTGACCTGATGACCACAGACATACTGTAAGACATTGGTCCAAGTTGTGAGTTAGGTGCATTTATATGGTACACAAACATCTTGGGCAAAATTTACACTAATAGACTTTGCTGTCTGAAGGCTGGGGGAGAGGCGATCTTATAGTAAATAAAAACATTTTTGTATAAAAGAGACTACTGCAGTTATACAAAAGACACTCTCACAGTTGAGTACAAGTACGGTTTTAGGTAACTCTTGAACTTGCCAAAGGTGCAAAGCTGTTATGGTGCTTAGAGAGACTTTTTAATAAATTCTCAATCGGTTGTGTGATCTGTCTATTCGTTTAACAAAAGTGTTGTTTCAAGTCACATATTTTGTTATTCTGACACCATCAACCTAATTGACGATGTTTGAAGTACACAGATACATGAATATATTATTTCTATCTGTGCTTTTGCATGCTGTGTCAGTGTCAGTGTCTGACTGTAGCAGCCTGGAACAAGCTATCCCTGGAACTCCAGCAGCAGTGGAAAGAAACAGAATTAATTACTGAGAAACTATCATGTAAAATAAAAGATACAAATAATTAATTGTAAAAAATGCACAGGACTATATTCTCACCATTATGTTTTGGAAACTTTAGCAATGGCATCTAGAATCCCTTGATGTGCTTGTGGGGGGAGATGAAATGCAATAGTTATTAAATAAAAATGTTAATACTTACTACAAAGTTAAAATCAATAGAAATATTCAAGAAGCGCAAAAAATACAATCTTGTCACATATAGATAATAAGCATACTAAACATTTTATTATTCTTATTGAAGTCTAAAAATATATAGGATAACAATAACTTAAAACAATGTTTGGTAATATTAATGCTATATATAGTGTGCACACTTCTATATAATATAGCAGAAAGAAAGGTGTGTGTGTGTGTGTGTATATATATATAAAAAAGCATAAAAATATATGGTAGATAAAAATGAGCATACAAAATATAGAAAAATGTAAAAAAAAAAAAAAAAAAAAATTTCTATATTTTGTATGCTCATTTTTATCTACCATATATTTTTAGGCTATATATATATATATATACATAAAACAAGAGGGGGTTGGCTGCACTCACCTGAACATGCATAAATGGGGGTGCTGCTGGGGGCCAAATAATACAATACACAAGATCCAGCGCACTCACCTATCCACTAAACAGCAACTTCAACCTCTTGTTTTATGTATATATTTGGGAGTCTAGCCAACTCCTTGGTTTTGCACCCCTCCCTGTCACAGGTGCCTCATCCCAGGGCCCTATTTAGCCTTGTACTGCAGAGAGCCCCAGATGAAATTTTTTTCCCCAAGTAAGTAGGTTAATCTCATAAGAGCAGACATTAGGTTGTTAGTGTAGGACCTGCCAAAGATGGGGTACATTGACGTTGTGGCAGGCTTATGCAATGTATGATCATATAATGTAACTAAACCCCCATTATTTTTGCCTAGATTAGGTGTTTTAAAAAAAAACTAATAAAATCTTTCAACATTGAAGTTGCTGTTTAGTGGATAGGTGAGTGCGCTGGATCTTGTGTATTGTATTATTTGGCCCCAGCAGCACCCCCATTTATGCATGTTCAGGTGAGTGCAGCCAACCCCCTCTTGTTTTATGTATATATTTGGGAGTCTAGCCAACTCCTTGGTTTTGCAACCCTCCCTGTCACAGGTGCCTCATCCCAGGGCCCTATTTAGCCTTGTACTGCAGAGAGCCCCAGATGGAATTTTTTCCCAAGTAGGTTAATCTCATAAGAGCAGACATTAGGCTGTTAGTGTAGGACCTGCCAAAGATGGGGTACATTGACGTTGTGGCAGGCTTATGCAATGTATGATCATATAATGTAACTAAACCCCCATTATTTTTGCCTAGATTAGGTGTTTTTTAAAAACAAATAAAATCTTTCAACATTGAAGTTGCTGTTTAGTGGATAGGTGAGTGCGCTGGATCTTGTGTATTATATATATATATATATATATATATATACACACCCCGTTCTTTCTGCTATATTATATAGAAGTGTGCACACTATATATAGCATTAATATTACCAAGCATTGTTTTAAGTTATTGTTATCCTATATATTTTTAGACTTCAATAAGATTAATAAAATGTTTAATATGCTTATTATCTATATGTGACAAGATTGTATTCTTTGCGCTTCTTGAATATTTCTATTGATTTTTACTTTACAAAGAAAGTGTAGGGATACTTTCTCTTAAAGGTGCAGCATCTCAAATACCTCTCTCACACTAGTTACTGACACACCATGTATTAAGTGAATTTCACTCTTTCCTAAATAATAATATTCTGTACTACTATTCATTCCATCACTGTGATTATATTTGTTTGCGCAGTTTATACGTTTGCCAGAGAAGTTCTCATTCTCTAGGTATCTATTATTTTACTACAAAGTTAAAGGACCACTATAGTGCCCTGAGGGTGCCCCCACCCACAGGGTCCCCCTCCCGCCGGGCTCTGGGGAGAGGAAGGGGTTAATATCTTACCTTTCTCCAGCGCAGGGCGGGGAGTTTTCCTCCTCCTCTCCTCCTTCCTAGCGACGTCATCAGCTGAATGCGCATGCGCGGCAGGAGCCGCGCGCGCATTCAGCCAGTTCATAGGAAAGCATTTACAATGCTTTCCTATGGACGCTGGCGTCTTCTCACTGTGATTTTCACAGTGAGAAACACGCAAGCGCCTCTAGCGGCTGTCAATGAGACAGCCACTAGAGGCTGGATTAACCCTAAGTGTAAACATAGCAGTTTCTCTGAAAATGCTATGTTTATAAAAAAAAAAAAAGGTTAACCCTAGCTGGACCAGGCACCCAGACCACTTCATTAAGCTGAAGTGGTCTGGTGCCTATAGTGGTCCTTTAACTGGTTCAGCCCTGTTTGCCAGTAGTTCCACCACCTACATTTTTAGTGTTAACACACAAGATGAATGGAATAGATGTATACACTTATAGTAGCCAGTCTGGTTAAAAGGTTTTATGAAAAGGGCTGTATGCAGCAATCTCCTGAGCAATTGCATCATGCACTGGGCTATTGTGGAAGATGGGTTGGGTTTGCATGTTATACCTCCAAAAACTCAGACTTAAGATAAGGTCAGGACTACTTTATCTTAAACATAACTTGTAAGCAAACGGGAACATACTAAAAATTTCTTAGTGCCTTTTAAAGAATGTATCTACCTTAAAGACACCCATGTAGCATATTCACTTATATCTGCATTCATGTGTCCCTAGATCATCAGGATGGTACATTCCTTCTGAGATATCTCAGCAACTGAATCATGTGTGTTCAAGAGTCGGAAATTAGCAAGTTCCTGATGGTGGTAATACGGATTTACATACCCTATTAGACAGAGTGACTTCAAAAAACAAATTTGCATATAAAATCCACATTAAGTTTACCAGGGAGGTGTATGAATAATACAATTGACTAAGCTGTGCCAATTATCCATTGTTCAAAAAAAAACCAAAAAAAAAAAACCAGCCTGTTGAATAAACAGGCCTAAGTTATATCAAAGCTCTTGACATCCTCTCAAATATGTATGTATATTATCGGCTCCCACACACTCAGCCTGTCATTACGCTTATCACTCTCAGTATGGAGTGACAAGGCTACATGCTCATCTCCTTAAGTAACAAGATATCCGTGTCACTAAAACTTGAGAATGTTTCCAACAGTTTATGCATCTTCTATACAAGCACATTACATTTAATTTAACAGACAAGATTATTTATGCTCTATTAACGCAGTCCAACAACTGATCATAGTTAGAAGTATGAATCTGACTTCAAGGTATCACTGGAAAATATGTAAAACTTATAATAAACTCAAAGGCACACATTTTTCTCCGAGGTATATAGGTAGTGCAATGTGATATCCTCATTATATACATAAAGAGATCTGCATTTTAGGGAAATTAAACAAAAGCAGCTGTAAAATAAGAAAATACACGCGCATTTATATTTTGGAAAAGATGCGTTTATCACGGACCCTGACAGTTCCCTATAACAATAAGAAAATGAAGATGCGACATGTCTGAATTGCACTGCAGTTACTATAGCAACTAAAAGGCTTCGCTTAACATATAGAACACAGATATAAATTGGAATATAGGACTTTTTGTGATGGCAAAGACAACTTGTTGCGGGACATTAAAAATGTTTCATTGGACAATAATAAGTGTCAACTTTATATATGAAAATGGGTACAATGAAAAAAAAAAAAAAGCATAAAACTTAATCTACACCTGTGGCACTCAAAGGGTTACTATATTCTAGAACTGATCACCACCTAATAAATTGGACCAAGACAGCAGTAAATGCATCAAATAGTTAATAGCCTTGAAACTGGCATGTCAATCATTGCTACCAACTATTAAATTATATTGCCTAAGCAGATCAAGCATTTCTGCAGTAGCAGAAATATGTCTATCAACACAGGTCACCCATGTTTGTAGCTTTTCCACAAAACCAGATTACCTGTTTGCATGCACACATTATTTATAAAAGCAGATGTTTTGTAAACACACATAGAGAAGGTGTGAAGTCTGGTGAAGGCCTGGTTGCTTGGGCCAGTAATAACTGGGTAGATCCCCTGCCATACATACATGCATTTAACTAATTTCCCAATATGGCCACATGTTGTTATGACTGGCCAAGCAGCCCTGACATACATGCATGTATTCAATCTTGCTCCTGGCTGAAACCATATTGTCCTATATATTGAGGTGCTCAGGTGCCTATGGCATACATGCATGTATTTAAATTGGACCCTGGTAAAGACAATGTTCTGGCTAGAACCTGCCATAGCAAGTACTGAGCCCAGATCCTGCAGAGCAAGGGACCCAGAACTGTTGGCAGAGCCAGCCCTGTGTCAGTTGATGGCAGAGACAGCACAGTGCCAGCTGATGGCAGAGCCAGGAACTCACAGCTAATAGTAGGCTAAGCCAGCCCTATGGCAGAACTAGCTGAAGGCAGAGACAGTCTTGTGCTAACCGATAGCAATGGCAGCCCTGTGCCAGATCATGGCAGAGCCAGCCCTGAGCACACAACCCTGTGCCAGCTGAAGGCAGTGCCAGCCCTGTGCCAGCTGAAGGCAGAGCCTGCCCTGTGCCATATTATGGCAATACCAGCCCTGTGCCAGTTGATGCCATCCCTGTGCCAGTTGATGCCAGTGGCAGTCTTGTGCCAGATTATGCCAATGCCAGTCCTGTGCCCTGTGCCAGTTGATGCCAGCCCTGTGCCAGCTGAAGGCAATGCCAGCCCTGTGCCAGTTGATGCCCGCCCTGTGCCAGCTGAAGGCAGAGCCTATCCTGTGCCACATTATGGCAGTACCAGCCCTGTGCTAGTTGATGCCAGCCCTGTGCCAGCTGAAGGCAGAGACAGCCCTGTGCCAGGATTTGGCAGTGCCCGCCCTGTGCCAGCTGATGCCATCCCTGTGCCAACTGTTGCAATCCCTGTGCCAGGATTTGGCAGTGCCCGCCCTGTGCCAGCTGATGCCATCCCTGTGCCAGCTGTTGCAATCCCTGTGCCAGGATTTGGCAGTGCCCGCCCTGTGCCAGCTGATGCCAGCCCTGTGCCATCCCTGTGCCAGTGGAGGTGGCGGACCGTGACCGTGAAAGCTACTCACTTGTTCCAGGATGTCGCTTCGGGAAGGGTTGGCGGACGGAGCTCTCCTAACGGGACCGAGGATTGGGAATAGAGCCGGTCCCAGGCGGCGGGCGGGTCAGTAAGCGGATCTCCCCCCAGGGTTTCCCGGAGAGGGGGCGGACAGAGAGCGGCCAGCTATCAGCTGCCCACCATTCACAGCGTTACTATCAAACGGGGAGACTCCGTGACGATGACAGCGAGAGGAACTGGGAGAAGACATGACGGGCCTGGAAAAGTCAGCTACCACCTAGCGGCGACCGTGCAGCATTGCAGGCACACAGGTAACTGGGGTCTATGGCTGGGAGGCTCAGTGACCACATGTAATGGCCTCTACCAGGACTGACTGCACTGCAGGCTCACTGTGTGCCTTCACAGCTTCACCACTGCAAAAACTGTGCCTTAAAGTCATTATAACATCATTTTTTACATTACTAGCAGACCTGAAAATACAGATAACTTGAAGTATAGTTCCTCTAATTCAGCTCTTTTCACCTAAATTCACATTTAATTCCTGACAATTCACACTTAACGGGTCACTTCAAGTTAGTCGAGAAGCATTGTTGGGCTTTGGACGCACACGCGCGGGAGGCAGGGAAGGACCTGACTGGAGGGACTATAGGGATAATTGTGGGGCAGACAATGCCAAAAGTTAGGGGGAGCGAGTTCAATGTTAGGAGGCTGGGGCGGCGGCTGAGCAGACGAAATTGTGGTGGCAGGGTAAAACTGAAATATGGGATTGAACAAGCAAAGTATTAGACTGTGTATGCGTGAGCCGTGCGCACAAACCACTGTCTGCAAGTAAATAAGTTTATTATATCAGTCGCCAGCACACAGTGCTTGCTGACGATGGACATATCTTTTGCACAGAAATAACATTAGGATGTCCAGAGCTGTTTGCCATAGATGCAATTACACCCTGACCCAAAAACAGAGAATTCTTTTTACAGACAGTGTTTCAAGCAGAAATGGTGTCTTCGAACCCTTCATAGACCTCACTAGAACAGCACGGACGTGGGCTCCTGGAAGCTGAAGCAACAGAATCTGGTGAGGGACAGGCTCAGGTAAGTATAACTCATCCCTGCAGCAACCAGACCCCCAGCAGCAAAGTAACTGTCGGGGGTCTTTGAATATTTTACAAAGACCCAGGGTCCAGACCATGACAGAGCCACTTTTAACTCAGATTGAAATCAAGTAGTTCAAGTTACTTGTGAATTTGAATAGTGTAACTCATGCTACTTATGTATAGTGTGCTGCTCAAAGTTTTCATATAATAATGAATAATTTGTAGTTAGATTAACTCAAAAGTGTGAAAGAATTTACTTTGATTCTAAGGTTCAAGCTTATAGGTGTCATATTAGATATCCTATATTAAAATTGGCTCACTTGGACTCAGGAAATGCTTAATGCTTAAAACGACACTTAAGACCATATATGTCTAGTTCCAGGAGCAGATAGCCTTCACCTGAGCCGTCTCTCCTAAATCAGTCTGTTCTTTCCCTTTCTCTGAACTTATCTGTTATATGTACATGACGTTCATCCCTATGTCTTATCTATACTCCCTTTACCCTTTTACTCCCTTCCTACTACTGTCCTATGAGTATTTGCACATAAGCACTTTTTAATGTAAAAAAACACATACTGAAAAATAAACGACAAAGGCTTATTTTGTTTACCAACACGCGTCTGGTGTCTGAATTCACGCTCCTCCAAGTGCACTTGAAGTAACAATTTGTGTTCCCCTGAATAAAACAAAGATCGATATTGGATCTATATAAAAAGGTTAGCTAAATTTAAGCTATGTATCTTAAAAGTTAAGCTATCCCTTGATATTTGCTGTTGCTTATAAATAACACCTGCATTTATTTGCTGTCACACACATAACTTGCTAGTATGGTAATGTAACACAATCTATTTAGCATCTTAAATGATAAACTGGGTATAGCTAAGCAGGATTGTATTAAATGCAAGATTTCGTGTGACTGGTTGGCATCATTGTTTTAAAGGGACACTATAGTCACCAGAACATCTACAGCTTATTGAATTTGTTCTAGTGAGTAGAATCATTACCTTCAGGCTTTTTGCTGTAAACACTGTCTTTTCAGAGAAAATGCAGTGCTTACATTACAGCCTAGTGATAACTTCACTGGCCACTCCTCAGGTGGCTGTTAGAGATCCTTCCTGGGTTATGGCTGCCTAAAATGCATCCAAACATTCAGTGTCTCCTCGCTCTGCATGCAGACACTGAACATTCCTCATAGAGATTCATTGATTTAATTCATCTCTATGAGGAGATGCTGATTGGCCAGGGCTGTGTTTGAATCATGCTGGCTCTGCCCCTGATCTGCCTCTTTGTCAGTCTCAGACAATCCTATGGGGAAGCATTGTGATTGAATCAGGCCACCACTTCTGATGATGTCAGCAAACTGCTGTTTTTCTGAGTCTAACAGCATGCAGAGTTACAGCTTCTGGCTTGCATGCAGTAAGATTTTTACTATATCTATCAAGGCATGAGGGGCTGGATGGTGGTTTTAACACAATAGGGTCAGGAATACAGGTTTGTGTTCCTGACCCTATAGTGATCCTTTAACTAACCACACCCTACTTTGACAGTGTTATGCTCTTGTCTCTTGTTTAACAGCCCTTCCCTGCTAAACTTCTAAAAATTCAGTCCACATTACCATTATTCGCACATATTTGTCTCTTGTAGGAGTTATACTACGAGCACAGTGCAAATAAGCAAGTTTGGTTACATTTGGTAGCATTAGCATTTCTTATTAGATTTCTTGTATTAGGATAGAATGTCTTCAATACACCAAATCATTGAACTCGGAGAGGAATAAATTAATTTATATTTCCTATAGAAAATAAGGTTTAGTTATTAAAACAAAATGGCAGTTTATATTGGGCGAGCAGTGAAAACTAGACTTGTGCACTGATGCATTAACCTACGCCCAAACAAAACAATTTTTGGGATTTACCAACGGAGTCTTATTCATTAAATAAAACTTAACTGGTAAATCCCAGACGGATTGGTTAGTTTGCGCATAGAATAAAAGGAATTTAATTTGCTCATACCAGTTGAAAATAATTAATGCACAATTCTAGTGAAAACAATTCCTAATTGTGGTAAATTGCAGAGACTATTAACAAACTGTGCTGGGACGACGAGTAGTTATTTAAAATATATATAAAAAGGTTTTTTTATTTGACCTTTTCTGAATGTTAATCTGTGTCTATGAATCTGTGTGTGAAGGGACACTAAACTGAGATGCCCACTTTGGATGAGGCATGCATGTCTTTGGTGATGACATTGCTCTGCTCAGTGAATCCCTTTATATACTGAGTGATAGAATGTTCTGCACAGTGAATCCATCTATCTCCTGACATGCATTGCTCTGCACAGGAAATCCCTCTTTATACTGAGTGATACACACTGCTCTGCGCTTTAAATTCCTCTATGTACTGTATACATTTAGTTTTTATGTGTGTGTGTGTGTATATCACAATAGTCACAATAGTTTCTGGCACTCATCACATAGCAAAAGCATTAATTCAGCAATGACCAGGTGCCTCTCCGTGCAAAATATACAAATGGAACAAATTGAGAGCACTCATTGGATTTAGTAAACAAAAAAATATATTAAATCAAACGCATATAAATCAACGTTTCGACCGTCTAGCGGTCTTGATAAATATCAATATCAAAATATATTAAATCAAACGCATATAAATCAACGTTTCGACCGTCTAGCGGTCTTGATAAAGACCGCTAGACGGTCGAAACGTTGATTTCTATGCGTTTGATTTAATATATTTTTTTGTTTACTAAATCCAATGAGTGCTCTCAATTTGTTCCATTTGTGTGTGTGTGTATGTGTGTGTATATATATATACATATATAGAGAGAGAGAGAGAGAGAGAGAGAGAGAAAAAGAGAACATAAAATAAAGAGATTCTGGTTTCCCAGCATACTTTGCAAATATCATAGCGTGTACATAGTTTTTCTGCTAGTGCATGTGAAACTGAGGTGGCTAAATTAGTGGGCGTGCCCAACAAAGCAAGCTGACCAAGTTTCTAAACATTTATTAGAAGCTTTCCAATGTTTTTGTTTTGTTTTTTCCTTAGATTTTTTTAGTTTGTATATTAGTTTAAAAGTTCTTCCTTGCTGGTTTAAAACAAAAAAAGTGGAGTAATGCATGTCCCTTTAATAAGAGTATTATTGTCCTTCTGTCATCCTAGTCTTTTGTGCGTGTAAGGCATATGAGTGTGTTGGAGTTACTCTGTGTGCCAAATGTGCTTATACCTTACATTAATTTGCATCTCAGACTAAGATCAGGAAGACATTTGCATGAATGAAAATGTCCTGTGATCCTACCCACATAAAAGGTTTGTTTTGCCACCACTTTGGCTTTTCAACTATTTTATTTCTTCTTTGCATACCACTGCAAATCAAGGCTATAAAAAAGTGTGCACGATAGGTGAAACATTAAAAAGTGTGACATTGAGAACTTGCTCCCTGAGATACAGCAATCAAAAACATAATTATATGCAAACTGGCAATCAGAGTTCTGCCCTTGACTGCTCAAGGCTGTTCGAATTAAACTAGCATTGCTGAAAGAAAAGTTGTGAACTCTCATAAAAATAGCAAACTGCCCAGGGAATTTTACTCCATCTGCAGCATAACAGCAGTTTCTAAGGGTCATAGAGTATAAATGACCCCTTCATATTGTACATTGATTTTAATGTAACAGACTTCCCAACGGTGCTATACGCACTAGTATAGCATAGTAAAAATCCCCGTTTTAATAGAGTGACTGAATTAATGCCAACTATAAAGCAGCATTGACATTGCCAATTCTCTATGTTCCATCATATTGCAGTTTCAAATCTTCTGTCATATGCAGTTCTACTGAAGAAATGCCAAGCAACCACACACTGATGCAAATGTTTATAGAATGATGATGTCCTAAACACAGATGAACCATTCACTTTTTAGATCATCTATAATGAGGTAGAGGCAGAATATCTACCTACACTGTTTCAATAAAAATACATGATATGTAAACTGTGCAGCCATAACTCCCACTGTTCCTCCAGCGCAATAGTCAAAACCAGAAAAATTTGAGAAATGCGCAACTGGTATTTAAAGTGCACACCCAGGTGCTACCATATATATATTTTTTTATTGAGTCGGCAAAAAGGCAGTTGGGTACAGAAAAGAAAAAGGGAGGGGCGGATACCATAACCCGGAGGGTACATTACATTACCAATGGATACACACATAACAATTATTGTTCGGTAACAAATACATATTTTCAATCCTATGCTACACGTAAGGTTAATGGGGTGCATATCGTCTTAGGCCTAGTGGCCGGGTATGGGGTGGCCTGTCTATATGAGTGGTGCCATGTTGGATTTGGTCTCAGACCTTGTGCCTCTTATCGTGTCTACGTTGTGCATTGTCTTGCTGCTCCACCCACTTCAGGTGTTTGCGCAGGACCTAACTATTGGCAGGTCAGGTGGGCTTCTGGTTATGGTAGCTTAACTAAGACAGTTTTTTTCCATTCTCTGGTTAAGGCTACTGGCCAGTTCGGCAGTGCTTTGTGGTGGGTTTTTTGTTTTTTTTTTAAATTGCGTGTGCTTGCATAGTGGTAGTAATGCCTTTGTGCCTCCCTTCTAAAGGTGGTATTCAGATGTATCCGTTTCCCCCCTGTTCCTCCCTCAAGTCCGCCTGACCGCTTGGCTCATTTTCCTTTTTAAATTTGTCATGTTATAAGAGCCCTACAGGTAGCGTCCCGTGTTGTTACGTCTTCCCCCGCCTCTCCCCCTTGGTCACATGCGCATGGGGTGTGGGTATGCTCCGTGTGTGTTTGAGTTTTAATGTAGGTGTCCCACATGATTCCCGCTCTCTGTATATGTTTTTTCGGGCTAATATGCTTATGGGCCATTGACTCATAGTCTGCGCTGTAAGGGCAGTACGACCCGGTATTTCTGTAGATTTGCATGCTCTGGCTATCAGCAAATTTGCAGCCATGAGGACGTGGAAAAGTAGGATAGAGGCCGGTTTAGAGATGTTTTCCAGTGGCATGAATAGGAGGCATAAATCAGGTGTGAGTGTGATGCCCATCCCCAATGCGTCTCATAATACGTCTCCCACCATACGCCAATATCCCTCGATCTTGGGACAAGTCCACCAACTGTGGTACATCGTCCCCGTTTCCTGTAAACACCTCCAGCAGGAGCTGGTAGTGTTCGGGTAGATTCGCGCCAGTCTGTCCGGTACCATATACCAGCGATACTGGATTTTTCTCATCAGTTCTAGGTGTGACGCACAGCTTGTCTTTCCCTTGTGAGCTAACATTGCTTTTTTCCAGCTTGTGACGTCAAATGTTTGGTTTAAGCCAGTCAAGCATAAATTTTTTGTAGCTGCATGCTGCCGGGACTGTCAGTACTCGGTATATAGAGGCTAGTAACTTGTTTGGCGTCATAGGGGCTAGGAATGCTTTTTCAAAAAAGGCCATGGTCGGCGAGTGTGAAAATGGGGGGTTATGTGTGAGAAGCGCTTTTAGTTGGAGGTATGAGGAACAACGCCCTCGTCGGTAGTTTGAATTTATGTTGGAGGTCTGGGAATGGCAGTATTCCATTGTCTCCAAACAGTTGGCCTATTGAAGGCGCCGCCTCCTTTCTGCCAAGGCCTCTAGTCAAAGGATGGGTTAACAGCATGCACGCAAGATATGGGGGCAGCTGGGAGCCACATATGTTTCTTGCCCATGTTTTGTTTTAGTCTGTCCCATGTATGAAGGAGCAGGTCAGTGGTACGCAACATGTTTGGCATGTTCGGGCATTTATGTTTAGGTATCCAGAAGAGATGGTGCATGCTCTTGGGGCACGACCAATGCGACTCAATTTCAATCCATTGCAGGGGGAGGGTAGCTGCGTGGGAAGCTATAACTGAGGCTAGCAGTGCAGCCCTGTAATACTCTTTAATGTTTGGCAGTCCAAGTCCGCCGTGGTCTAGGGGTTTATACAGAAGTTTTGAGGAGACGCGGATCTTACGGTTTTCCCATACAAATCGGGTTAATATGGCCTGAAATTTTTCTAAATAGGTCTTGGGGATAGATATTTGTAGCGTTCTGAGCAGGTAGGGAGTTTAGGGAGGATGGACATTTTTACTGCAGCTATCCTGCCAAGCCAGGTTAGGAATTTAGATTCCCCCCCTCTAGTGTTTTTCGGTTATGTCCCTTAAAAGTTTCTCATGGTTGTATTTCAGTAGTTCGGTCAGTTTTTTTGTGAGGTTAAGTCCTAAGAAGGTAATGTAATCAGATCTCCAATCAAAGGAGAATGATGCCCGTAGTGTGTGTAGTATTTGGTCTGGGATCCCTATGCCTAGGGCTTGAGTCTTGGCCACATTAAGCTTATAGTAGGAATGGGTCCCATAGTCCGTGATTACTGCCAGGAGATTTGGAAGGGAAATCTGCGGCTGCGTAAGAGTGAGCAGGATATCATCTGCGAACAGGTTTGCTTTGTATTCCTTTTGGCCAACAGTGGTTCCATGTATAGAGGTATGATCTCTAATGGTTTGCGCCAGGGGCTCTAACGCCAAGACGTAGAGCAAGGGGAAAAGTGGGCACCCCTGCCTCGACCCGTTTGTGATCAAGAAGGGGTCAGACAGGAACCCCGCATTGAGCACATGTGCGATAGGATGGCTATAGAGGGACCTCACCACCAACAGGAACCCTTCAGGTATTCCAAATTTGAGCAATACTGCCTCTAGAAAGCCCCAATGTAGGCGGTCGAAGGCTTTTTCCGCGTCTAATTATATCAGTAATCCACCCTTCCCTGGCGTCTTTTATAGCCATGCATTATGTTCAGTACTTTTCTCGTATTTTCCGATCCCTGTCTGCCCGCCACGAATCCCACTTGGTCGTTGTGAATAATGTGGGGAAGGATGTTTCTTAATCGGGTTGCATGCAGTTTTGCGAAGATTTTGGCGTCCGTGTTCAATAGTGATATAGGTCTGAAATTCTGGGGGAGTGTGGGCGATTTGCCTGCTTTGGGCAGTGTAACAATGTGCACCAATAGCACGTCTTTGGATAGGGATTTGTGGGCAATTGCATCTTGGAATGTTTGTACTAGGTGTGGAGCTAATGTGCTGCAAACATTTTTATAGTAAAGATTATCCAGACCATCAGGTCCAGGTGATTTGCCCAGAGGCAGGGTATTTATAGTTGAAATAACCTCGCTTTCCGACACCGGTTGGGCAAGTTTGGTCTGTTGTGTAGGGGTCAATACTGGCAGGTGAAGGCCCTCCAGGTATTTATTAATGTCTGCACTTTGGGGTTGGTGTACTTGCCCATCATGTTTAAGATTATATAAGCATAAGTTTTATGCTGAGACACCCGATCCTTCAACGCATGTATCGTTTTACCCACATACCCCAAGCCGCATGGACACTTTAGAAAATAAACCACATACTCAGTCTGACATGTAAAAACCCTATCAATTTAATCCGTTTTCCAGTTCTAGAGTGGGTGCAGAATTCACCCTTAATGATCCCACCAGAATTTGTTCTGGTGAGTAGAATCATTACCTTCAGGCTTTTTGCTGTAAACACTGTCTTTTCTTAGAAAATGCAGTGTTTACATTACAGCCTAGTGATAACTTCACTGTGAAAAACACAAAAGTATAACCAGTAAATATAGCCTGCATTTGTAGTAAAGTGGCTAGACCAAACATCTCACAATATGCCATTTGCGATACTCTGTGTTACCTACTTTTGAAAATGTTATTACCTAGGCTTCCATGATCTCTCAAAGGCAACTGAAATGGTCATGCCCTATTTTTGACCCTGTAACTTAGTTTTGTAGATCATGATCTCAAAAGTGGAAATGCAGTTTGTGTGTTAAAAATACAAAAAAATAATAATATGAACACTAAATTAAGTTGGGTTTGTGACTAAGTGGTTACTAAAAAAAAGACTTAATATCCCATTTTAAATAACCTGGATTGCCTACTTTTGCAAATGGTATGCTATACGGTCTCAAAGGCAACATAGCCCCAAGCACACCAACGCGGCAAATTTCAATATGTAAAAAGCCCTATATTTAATCATGTAACTTTCCAAAACACCATAAAACCAGTATATCACAGCATACACATATGTATGTATTATTATGTAATAATTGCGGTTTCTCATAAACTGCACTGTTGAAACAGACAGTACCTACTGTATCTAGACGACTTCAACGAGATGAAATAGTTTGGGTGCCTATAATGTCCCTTTAAAGTCATGCATGCTAGGAATACAAATTAATTTTGTTCCTCTGCCTCCTTCCCCCACCCGCACTGTAAGGTTTAAATAACTCCCTTGGTGGTGGGTCATGCTCTGCCTCCTTTGACATCATCCGACAGGCAGAGCGTGAGGACGTCCAGTGTCAGACGACTTAAAGTCACCTAGCAAGCAGGAAGAACCTCTAGTGGCTGTATAATTGAAAGCCACTAGATGCAATCTTAAAGGACCACTCTAGGCACCCAGACCACTTCAGCTTAGTGAAGTGGTCTGGGTGCCAGGTCCCTCTAGGATTAACCCTTTTGTTTTTATAAACATAGCAGTTTCAGAGAAACTGCTATGTTTATAATGGGGTTAATCCAGCCTCCAAATCCTCTAGTGGCTGTCTCATTGCATCCGCTAGAGGCGCTTGCGTGATTCTCACTGTGAAAATTACAGTGAGAACACGTAAGCGTCCATAGGAAAGCATTGTAAATGCTTTCCTATGAGACCGGCTGAATGCGCGCGCAGCTCTTGCCGCGCGTGAGCATTCAGCCGAAAGGGAGGAGAGGAGGCGGAGAGGAGCTCCCTGCCCGGCGCTGGAAAAAAAGTACGTTTTAACCCTTTCCTCTCCCCAGAGCCGGGAGGGAGGGGGACCCTGAGGGTGGGGGCACCCTCAGGGCACTATAGTGCCAGGAAAATGCGTGTTTTCCAGGCACTATAGTGGTCCTTTTAAAAAACCCTGCAATGTAGAAATTGCAATATTTAACATTGCAGGGTTAATAGGACAGGGAAATTGCGCCCAGACCACTTCAACGAGATGAAGTGGTCTGTGTGTCTTTAGTGTCCCTTCAATATGCTATGTGTTTACAAAAGGACTGGTATTAGAATCATTTGGGTACCAGAATTCATAACCCAAATAGAATCAACAATTTGGATGAAAGATTTAATATTTTGAGAAACTTTTTGTCAGTTTACTTAACAATTGAAAAACGTAAACTAAATGTTTCCGGTTTTGTGCTTGGATATGCTGACGCAACATAAAAAGTTTAAAGTAGCAAAAGCAAACAGGGATTTACCTACTATATAGTGAATTATCCGGAATTCAAATCAAATTGCAACAATTCTGGTTTTGAATTCTGGTTGCAAGCCCGCTGTAGTGAATGCACACCAGCACTTCACTTTCACTGTTATCATTTTCCCATATGGGTTAGTGCAGATGTATCAATCTACTACACATTTAAACATTGAATGGGTGGAGATTGTTGCATATGAGAACCTGTTCTCTTGCTTCTAGAATTCTTTACATGTGTTAGTCGGGCTGTTAAGGTCACAGACTCTAGAGAGCGGCCATTTGAGGCGTTGGTGTAGATTTGCAAGTCTTTGAGCACATTAAAGGACCACTATAGGCACCCAGGCCACTTCAGCTAGGATTAACCCTTTCTTCTATAAACATAGCAGTTTCAGAGAAACTGTTATGTTTACATTAGGGTTAATCCAGCCTCTAGTGGCATGCGCATTTAGCCGATGAGGAGAAGGAGGAGAGTCCCTCGCCCGGCGCTCGAAAGAGAGGTAAATTTAACCCCTTCCTCCCCCTAGAGCCTGGCAGGATGGGGGCCCTGGGGGTGGGGGGGGCCTAGAGACTCTATAGAGCCAGGAAAACAAGTATGGTCTTCCTGGCACTATAGTGGTCCTTTAAATCAGTTGATGGTTTTGTACAGATGTTGATTAGTATCTTGGTGGTATTCTATGGCTCAGTTCTGTTACTGAAACTTTGAAGATGGTTATTAATATGGTTTGCTCTTAGACAGGAAAGATGTCATTCAGTCCAGGACTTTATCTAAAGACTGATACTTAAAAAAAAAAAAAAAAAAGTGTGTCATCACTTTCTGGCCCAGGGAGCTGAACATTTACCTTGTCATATCCTCTGTTATTAAAAGATGTGACAATTAACCAGCTCAATTTGGATTTGACATTTCCTTCCAGTGCAGTTCAATTGCTGGACGAGTACTGCTTTGAATATCAGGTTTATAGTAGAATCAATTTAAAAAAATAAACTTTAGTGTTCCATTGTTTCAGCCCCAAATTTATCTATGGTACACAATGTAATTGGTCCCTGAGGAATAAAAAAATCAAAAAAAAAAAAATCAATAAAACAAACCTATATCATTGTATGTTACATTTACAAACAAACCAAAAAAAAGTTGTTTTATATAGTCTTTTCTGGGAAATATATGTTTGAACTATCTTGGACAACTTTGAATCTTCGTACAAGATGGAAGGGAAATTATGTTCATCTTCTCAAACCATTTGGCTCTGAACTCTACATCAGATGGTATTGTGAATGATGACAAGGGCATGGTGGTTTTTGAATCTACTTCTTCCTTTGTTCCTTCATTTGAAATATCTTCCGCCATTATCTAGAGAAAATAAAAAGATTGGTTTGGATATGTTCTGATTGAGTTTCTCCCCCACATTCTCATCTCTTAATTTTCTCAACCTCACACTTTTTAAGGCCCTTGCAATATTCCTCTCCCCTACCATTCTGCTATACTGTCTTGCCTTGTGCCATTTCAATTTCTTCTCTCCTCAGTGTTCCGAATCCAATTTCAGTTTCCCATTTCCCGCCGGCTGTCATAGTTCAGATTCTCTCTCTGAATTACTTCCTTTGAAGGAGTCTGCAGGGGATTCCACAGAGCTATAATAGCTATGCCTACATACAAATGGCAAGAGTAGACCAATCCTGGAACCACTCTGATATCACCACACATGAAAATGCTGGCTGCAGGCAAGAGCTTCATATTCATGAACAAGCTGTAACTACTGAATGCATTCTGGCTCTATTGAATACAATAGAGATCCCCTCTTAAAGCAAAACTATATATTTTTTAAGTTATTCATTATAAAATTCAAAACCTTTCACTGATACACGACTGCAAGAAAACAGAACAAGCAACTTATTTACAGCAGGGAAGCCACAAAATATACATTGACTAAATTATTAAAAAACAAAACAAAAAAAAACTATACCTCAGTCATTAGCATTTGGGTTTCTTCATCTATTCCACATTCTTTCAGCCGTTCTTCAATTTCATCTTGTGCTTTCAGATTGTTTTCCAGTACAAATGATGCTTGCTGTGGTTGTACAAGCTGAAAGAGACGTCTAAGCAAAGGAAAGAGTCTGATTAAATGTACATTTTCTCCATTTACCACCAAAATATAAGCTGCCTTACACATAGATTTGACATTTTTTTTCTTCACTGTAGCACTAACCACATACTGTTTATTTTATTGTAAGGCAATATTGCAGACATTTTTAAAATATGTTTACCTTTGTATCTCCTGCTTTGTTAATTAAACTTTAATCACACAGGAGGCTCCTGCAGGATAATAACAGAAGAGGAGATATATTCTAAATCAAAGAGAGTAAATTTAAACATTAGATCTCTTTTTACAGGAAATGTGTAGGGAGGCTGTGTAGCTTCCAAGCAGGGGTCGTGTGACTAGGGCTGCATAAACAAAGTGATTTAACAACTAAAAGGTGAAGAATGTAGCAGATGAACTGCAGGGGCATGACTAATACACCAAATCCACTCTATTAAGTCTCTTTAGATCACTTTGTTCAGCCATAGCCTCAACTCCCTTTGGTGTGACTCACTCAGCCTCCATAAAAATGTTTTGTTTTTTCAGTCAGATCTTACAGCACAGTGTGTTTACTTTAGAAGTCATTTCCTGCTCTGGTTAATTGATCTTCTATATATTAACAGAGACATTATAAATTAAACACACTGTACAATTAAAGGGACACTCAAGGCACCCAAACCACTTCTGCCCATTGGAGTGGTCTGGGTGCCAACTCCCATCACCCTTAACCCTGCAAGGTAATTATTGCCGTTTTTATAAACTGCAATAATTTCCTTACAGGGTTAAGTCCTCCTTTAGTGGCCACTAAAGGGACTTCCGGGTTCTTAAAACACGAAAAGTGTTTTAAATGACGCTGGACATCCTCACGCTATGCATGAGGATCTTCGCGTCGCCGGTATCCCCATAGGAAAGCATTGAATAATGCTTCCCTATGGGGAGGTCTAATGTGCGTGCATGTGCATTAGGTCTCCCCCGCCGGTGGGCGGGCGCATGGTCGAAGCCTGACCCAGCACCGAGGGACATCAGCGCTGGATTCAGGAAAATCACTGAAGGGGCTTTAACCCCTTCAGCAACATGGGGTAGGAGGGGGCACTGCAGGATTTGTTTTCCTGGCACTGGAGAGTCCCTTTAAAGAACTTTTAAAAGGAGATCTCCCTTTTCAGGATTAGTGTAGGGAGGCCAAGTTTGAGCCATTGGAGGTGTGGCTAGGGCTATATGATTTGACTCCAAAATGGCAGAGAATTGATCAGTGACACTGCAGCAGCTTGATCTACACATCAAAATGTGATTTAACTATCAATCAAGTTACACTGGAGAAATTGCCAATACAGACTACAAACTGCAAGTGTAGTTTATGAAAGTCATGGTGCACACTTTGTAGGTCTAAATTAAAGAGCACTGAATCCAACCTAAACATATCTAAACAGCAGAAATGCTAGCACATTTATAAATTTTAATTTCATACGGTTTACAAATTATCTCCTCACACATATCAATATTGTTTAAGATGCTGGTGGCATAATGGTCTAAGCAAGGAACGGAGTCACAGAGAGAGCAAAAACCCTCTTACAAGCATTTTATGTGCTCCCAGTTCCAATCCATCATGAAGCAGTTCTCATACAGAGGAAGTATAGGATGCTATGATGCCAGGAAAGCCAACATATCGATGATATTAGTGAGGATGTGTGTCCCAAGCAAAGCCAAATACATAACATATATAAAAAGATTTTTTACCATGGTGAAAAAAGGCAGATGTGTTTTAAGTTAGACAAGCTAATAATATAAAATTATATTCGATTGCAGTTTCCTAACGTGTATGGGGACAAACTGATATAATTTTTATGTGGAGAAAGAAAGCAGTAAATTAAGTAGTATTTGAAGGGAATATTCAAAAACAACAAACTTCCCAAAGCTAAGACTCATACACTCTCTACGAGAAAATGAGATGAAAGAATGCCAATAGAATATCATAAAAGTAATAACTACATTATAGCAAATACTGCTGGTTACCTTGCTCGAATGAAAGATGCACAGGAGTTAATCCACAGCTCTGCTTTTGTACAAATATTTATCAATGAAGGGTTACTTGAGTCGAGAACAGTCCTGCTTGTATTATCCATATCATTAAGTATATCCACGTTTCTCCCAATACGATCTAAGCACGGCTGTTCCTCGTCAGCATAGTCATGTTCATTTACTAGTTTAGGTCTTGTGCTTTGGATAATGCTCTGAGCTTCCTCTGACAAACAGTATTGTGAGGGATCCAGAAGAAGTCTTAGGTAGAACTCAGCCAGTTTTTTCCACATCCATGGATTGTATGGGTGCAATGAAATCAGCTGCTGCAAACAGGACACGGCCATAAACCAATCTCTCAAACGGCTATAAATGGTTATATGTAGGTTCAGGGCACAAGTCAATTGATCAGTGTTAAATACACTTCCCTTCTAAAATTGAAAAGAAATAAAACTTAGTTTTATTAGATTTTAAATGCCATTTCTAAAGACAGCACATAATAGTTTGTGTTTATACTGTAAATTCTGTTGTGGGTCCTCGAAGTTAAATATCTGCAGAGGATGGTAATTGGGCACGGTTTAAAATCCAGATTACGTTTTGGAGTGGGAGCTACCAAACCATAGATGTAGTTCATAACAACACAGCACAAGATTTTTAACAACGATTACCAATCACGCAGTCTTAAAGACTGGATGTAGTTATATATACACACTCCTCCATATTTGCTTAACTTAAAGTTGGCAACGAGAGAATATTGAAACAAGCAGGTCCTGAGGATGGTTTCCGTGCAACCCTCAAAGAACCTCACCAAGAAACACACACAGAGTTAGACAGACTTAAAATTATGTTCATTTGTGTAATTACTTTTGCCTCTCAAAAAAATTGAGGGACAAAGCCTATAAAGGGCTATAATATCTACACAATCCCGAATTTTGGAGGATCATCAAATTAAAGTTCAAATACTGAACAGGATCTATGCAAATCGAGAGGTTCAAAGATATGAATGGTGGAATTCTTAAATCTGGAATGGCAACTGTATGCACTTCACCTGCTTTGGACTACACGCCCCATGATGCTTAGCAAACCGAATGTGAAAATGTTTTTTTTTTAAAACAAACTAGCCTTACACCATAGAAAGATGTGTGAAGAAAATGGTTTGAAAATTAGTTTACCAGAGTTTGAGCAACTTCCAAAGCTTCTGTGTATCGTCTCAAGCAAACTAAACACCGAGCCTGGCTTTCCTGGACATCTCTTCTCATTGCTGCATTGGTTCTTGGTAACAGCAAATAACAACGGTTATATGCAACAAGTGCCTTCTAAAAACATAAATATAAAATGTCAACAGGATACTCTCTCAAGTGGTTAACATTGCTAAACAGGAATCATTACATCTAATTGTTATAAATAGTTTAATGAGACATTCAAATACATTAAAAAGGCATCATAGAAAACAAAAACAAACTTCTAGCCACTTTTGGAAAGAACTATTTCTCACTGATCAAATGGAAATATATTATACAACATTCTTTGCTTGATTTAATTTAGGTTATATAAATTTATATAAAATGGAGCAGAGGAATGTATATTGACAGGGGGTTCATATCCCCTGACTGACACATATTATGTTACCATCATTTAATAACAGGCAAAGCATTTAAAATCAAAGAGCATGAGTTTCTATGAATTATCAAATGCACTGAACGTAAGGGACACTCCAGCATCAACATTAAAGGATCACTATAGGGTCAGGAACACAAACATGTATTCCTGACCCTATAGTGTTACCACCACCATCTAGCCCCATCATGCCTCAATAAATATAGCAAAATCTTACTATATTCAAGCCTGAAGTCGTAGATCTGCATGCTGTTTGCCTCAGGAAAAAAAAAGCTGTCTGCTGACATCATCAGAAGTGGTAGCCTGATTCAATCACAATGCTTCCCCATAGGATTGGCTGAGACTGACAAGGAGGAAGATCAGGGGCATATCCAACATGATTCAAACACAACTCCTCATAGAGATGAATTGCATCAATGCATCTATATGAGGAAAGTTCAGTGTCTGCATACAGAGGGTGGAGACACTGAATGTTTGGATGCATGTTAGGCAGCCATGACCCAGGAAAGATCTCTATCAGCTATCTGACGAGTGGTCAGTGACGTTATCACTAGGCTGTAATGTAAACACTGCATTTTCTCCTAAAAGACGGTGTTTACAGCAAAAATCCTGAAGGGAATGATTCTACTCACCAGAACAAATTCAATAAGCTGTAGTTGTTCTGGTGACTATAGTGTCCCTTTAATGATCTTTATGCCACAGTTACAGAATATATCATTGGTAGAGGGACTGAATTAATGGTGCCAGCAAAATATAGTAGATGCTGCCTGGTAGAGTAATGCTAGATGTTGGCTAATGATCCGGCGTTTGCAAATACATATCAGTGGTTACAAAGCACATGAAACACAAACAGATGCACATGCAATCCTTAGTCACTAGAGGGCAGAGCATCATTATGATTATAGCTGAAGTACAATTACTTTGTACAATTATTATTTATACAGTGCCAAAATACTCTGCAACACTTTGCAATTTGACAATGACTATATAAAGCATCTGGTAATTGACAACCAAAATGATGTCAAATGAAACAAGCTGTGAAAAAAAGCCCTGCTCAAATGAGTTTACAATCTAAAAGATTGCAACAGTATCACATTTACATAGCACATCCCAAAAAATAATTGTGAGCAAGTGAGAAGCTGAGAGTTTTGTGAAGAAATTACTTTTTACGCGTATCCCCAAGTATCCCCTTCAATCACATCATGAGAATGTAGTTTAAAGACAAATGTATTAAATCACTCCAATAGAAGAAAAATCATTATTTCACACAGCTTTTTGATCCAAAGAGAGATTTGACTGGTATACTGGGGTCAAAAATTTATATATTCCTAGTTTGTTGCAAAATTGGAAGCTAAATTTGATGGATGCATCTCTCTTTTCAGCCTATGTAACTATCTAAAATAAAGTGATGAATGGTTCTGTCTATCACACACACTCTCACAGGGTCATTCACTCTACTTACACTACTGGTCTATAAAACTGGCAAAACTGTGAAAAATATATTTTCCCTCAAAGTTTTTTTCTAGCTAAATAAGAAGGTATATATTTACGTATTGAAAGCCCTAAAAGTCTTTTTATAAACAAACCGTGTATCATTTGTGTTTGTGCACTAAAGGAGTACGAGGTAAATTACCGTTAAACGAAGACATAACAAAAAAATATAAAAATTGCACTTTCCCAGCTAGACGCTCAAACCATTCTAAAAAAGTTTGGTCACAAGCCTGGGAAACCTGGCAACTGTATATGGAGCGTAATAATAATAATATAACCCCCAATTGAGATGACGGTGGTAGGGATCTACAAACCGACAGCTGCGCCCCTTCAACAACGAAACTGTAAATAATTATGGAGACTGCAAATACAATGATAATGCCGCAAATCAAACAAAACGCACGTAGGACAGATAGTCCTGCAGAAGCGACCACACACAGTCGACTACCCAGGAGAGCCCTACCCTCCTCCCCCTCCACTCTTCCCCCCCCTTCCTCCCGTCCCCCACTCTGATCATCTTCCACAGTTTACCACCCCTCCCCAGTGGTATATGGAACACTAAGGCTCTGCACCCAGCACCAAACACAAACCCAGACGATTGCAAACCCGGAAGGGACTAAAGTGAGCCCCCTCTTATGGCATGGGGCAGACACTAACCGGCAGATCCACCCAGGGCAACACAATGTAACACAATGTCTGCATGAAAATAAGCTGTGTATGATAAATGTGTATACTGTCTTCAAGTCAATGTGTATGAGACACTTCATATTACCACTGCTCCCCCATCCCTATTCTCTTCTGTACCCTTATAAAACTTCAATAAAAATTGCCTAAGATAAAAATTGCACTTTCCCTCAACTTTTAAAACAGCCCCAGTTCTGAAGAGTTTAACCCCTTAAGGACCAAACTTCTGGAATAAAAGGGAATCATGACATGTCATGTGTCCTTAAGGGCCTACAATAGGCATCAAGACCACTTACTTTCATTTAAGTGGTGTGGGTGCATTGCCCCTGTCTGTTTAACCCAGCAAGTTCTGAGAAACTGCGATGTTTACAATGCAGGGTTAATTTCACCTCTAGAGGTGCTTTGGGGTTCCTAATGGAAATATACTCTGTCTAACATGTTCAAATTCCCCACAGGAACACTGATTCAATAATTTACTAGGGGGAAGCTTTAATGTGTGTGCGAGTGCCGCACATGCACATTAGGTCCCACCATTACCGTGACATTGCAGAAGGAGACCTAGCTAGCGCCATGGGAGCCTTGGTGCTGGAAAAAACACATGCTGAAAAAGGGTTTTTAACACTTTAATCGACCACCAATTGTATTCCTAACGCTATATGAGGTTGGAACAAGTGTAAATATTACCTTTAAAAAGGCCAACCATTTTAAATTTTTTTATGTTTTGATCTACACCAACCTTGTCAGCATTATGGCTGCAAGAGGATTATTGGAGGTGTAGCCAACAGGATCTGGTGTGCCAAAGGTTGTCTACCTGTGATCTAAAAAATTCCTGTTTTCAATAAAGGACTGCATGAATCACATTCGTTCATATAAACACACAACTACTCCTGGTCATAAAAAGGTTTAAAGAATCCATTTCCATAGATATAAGGATGGTGTTGAGTAAATCAAAATTAAACATGAAAAGCATTATTAGAGATATACCTCATAGTCTTCATGTCTATATGCTAAATCTCCTCTGAATTTCAGGGCTGTAATAATCTCAGTGCAGTCCTCTCTGTTCAAATCTTCATTAAACCACTGTAAATAAAGCAGATAATAGTGAAACATATTTACTAGTTTATAACTTTATCAACTCCTGCATGCGCTGCCTCCATGCACAACTTGGGCTGACTGTTCTCTCTCCTTCATGGAGACTATCCCTGTGGCTGCCATAACTCTGTAGATAGCTGCACATAGCTTAGTTCTCTAAACCGGGATAAGTATAACCTGATAGCAACTGCAGTACATGCTAGCACCATAACTTCTGTTATGGTGCTTCATTGTGTGACTTTGAATGTCCTATAGATCAGAGATATGGTTGGCAAAGCTATTTCCTGGTTAAGGCTGAGATGAAAGATGATGAACCCTCCTTTAGGAATTTCTTTCAAATCATAATTAACTGTTTATTATGGATGGACTGTTTAGATTTTTTATTTTTTATTTTTTTTAATGAGTTACCTAAATAATGCTTAAAGGACCACTATAGGTTCAGGAACTCAAATATGCATTCTTGACCATATAGTGCTAAAAGAAACACCGTCTATCAGGAGCAAAGCCAGCACAAGCCAAACACTGGCCTGACCAATCAGCATCTCCTCTTAGAGATGCATTGAATCAACACATCTCTATGAGGAAAGTTCACTGTCTCCATGCAGAGGGTGGATACATTTAATGGCAGTGCTGCACAGTGTGCAGCACTGCCCCAGGAAGCTGTAATGTAAACACTGCATTTTCTCTGAAAAAAAAACAACTGTGTTTACTGCAAATATACTGAGGGGAATGATTCAACTCACCAGAACAAATAAAATAAACTGTAGTTGTTCTGGTGACTATAGTGTCCCTTTAAAATAAATAATTGGTCAAATCCATCTCAAAATACCCTGTAAATGAAGACTCCAAGCACCATATCCTTAATTGCACAAAATACTGTTTAGGGTGCCAGGAGTGCCCTGGCACCATCTCACAGTAAATAGAAAAACTATTTTAGTGAAAACTTACCTGGGCCCCACCACGCACCAAGGTCTGCTTCTGGTCTTCTCCTGCAATGAACTCTGGTTAGCCCTATAGAGCTAAGTATGACCATGCAGACCCATGCACAAAGGCTTAGCATGCTAGACCAGAGTGCAGTCGAGCTTATTTCAGCTAACTGAATTTTCCTGCATGAGAAAATAGTTAATAAGGCCTGCAGTTCAAGGGTGCCCACTGAAACCCAGATAAGTTGTCAAATCCAGGCTGCAATGGTTATAGTACATGGAGTCTACCATTAAAAGGACAACTGTCACATCAACTGTAGGTATCTTTTAATATAATGATCCTTTCATAAAATTTTGAATGGAAATAGATTATGCTGGAAAAGAAAAAAATACAAAACCTGTGTTTGAAAACCGACATTCTCCATGATCTTCCTTGCTTCATGCACTAGTTACATAGTTACATAGCTGAAAAGAGACTTGCGTCCATCAAGTTCAGCCTTCCTCACGTATGTTTTTGCTGTTGATCCAAAAGAAGGCAATAAAAAAAAACCTGATCTAAAGCGCTTCCCATTTTGCACAAACTAGGAAAAATTCCTTCTTGACCCCAAAATAGCAGTCAGATATCTCCTTGGATCAAGCAGCTATTACCCCACTAATTAGAAATTATATCCCTGTATGTTATGTTTTTGCAAGTATTTATTCAATTGCAGTTTTAACATCTGTATGGACTCTGATAAAACCACCTCTTCAGGCAGAGACTTCAATATCCTTATTGCTCTTACTGTAAAACAACCTTTTATTTGCCTTACATGAACTCTTTCTTCCAGCCTAAATGCGCTGACATCATCCCTGCACAATGCACTGACATCATCAGACCTATGATTAAATTCAAACACTGTCTGACACAAGGTGTTTATATATAGCTGCAGGATCCGGTCATATACTAAAGGTAGGGATGTGTTTTTCTCGTGTTTTTTTTTTGTTTGTTTGTTTTACATATACCTTATTAAAAAAAAAAAATCTATTGGCTTTACTTGCTGAAAAGAGTATATTAAATAATAGTTATATGATGACAGTTCTCCTTGAACCCAGCAATAAACACAAGTTAAAACCTCTGCTGCTGTAGGGCAACTCCAATAATGACTTGACAGGATAAACAGCAGAATGTATCATTAAATCATATTACTAAATGAATGAGTTATCTGATAATTGTGTGATCCAGAGAATCTACCCATTTAATGTGACATCACAGTAAAACAGACAGGTCCCAGTGTTTGCATGCACCGACCTGTGGTTCACACTGCTTTGCCTTATAAGGTACCCCTACACCCACTGTACGGTCTCTGCTCTCTGAAAACACCGAGTCTTCAAAGCAACATCCTGGAAACTCCATGCTGACAGTAGCAACACCAGATGGTCCGTCACTAAATGCTGCCTCCTTGGAAACAGAGGTCACCACACTTGGTTCCCTTGTGCGGTCTTAATACGCATGCGCGGTCTCTTGGAACGTTGCCTTCTACGCATGCGGCGAGGCTCTGGGTCAACATTCCACGCATGCGCAATACCTCCCTTATAGAATGTTGTGGATCTGTGATGGTATCACATCAGCGTTGGGAAGATCCAGACAGACTCGGACGCTGTAAGTGTATGGGATGAAAGAGACTTTATCAGATACTTTGTATTTTTACACGTCATGAAACAGCAGTAAACTTGTGTTAATGCAATAACCTAGAATGATACTTAATGTCACATAAAAAGATGATATATATTTCAGTCTCAGAGTTGAAATTGGAAATATCTGATATGTGTTTTCTTTCAAAATGAATGTTTGATTCACTATATTTTTTTTGCATACAGTTTTTCTTCTGTGTATTAATACAGTTATTTATACTTAATAATTCAGCTAATTATATGCCTTATTAGGTAACTCAGAATGGACAGCTTGGCTTTATTAAAAATAGAACCATAAGTGTGTGTGTGTATGTATATAATATATGTATATTATATAAACACACTGAACCCATTGTACAGCGCTACGGAATTTGCTGACGCTATATAAATAATAAAATAATAATAGTAACGGATAGAACAGTTCAATGGATCTTCTTCACAGCAACTACAGCACATGCACTGTAGTTGCAATTTGCTATGTTGTGCTTCCCAAGTGGGGCCACTCAGGAAGGAAGAAAGGCAGGTAGAAGTTACTCAAGTGTATAATGGTGGCAACAGCACTGTAGACAGATATTAAAAACTTTAAACAATACACTTTTGATCGATTATTCGGGGGCTTTTTTTCTTATATTTTTCTTCCCTTTATACACATTTCTATATTGTCTTATAATAAGAGGAAAGTTAGAAAATATTTGTGCGTGAAAAATAAATTACCCATATATACTCGAGTATAAGTCGACCCGAATATAAGTCGAGACCCCTAATTGTACCCCAAAAAACTGGGAAAACTTATTGACTCGAGTATAAGACTAGGTTGGGAAATGCAGCAGCTACTGGTAAATTTCTAAAAAAAATTATATCCCCCCCAAAAATTATATTAATTGAATATTTATTTGCAGTGTGTGTGTGTATAATGCAGTGTGTGTGTGTATATAATGCAGTGTGTGTGTATGAGTGTATGAGTGCAGTGTGTGTGTGTGTGTGATGCAGAGCCTTGGTGGGGGGTGGGCAATTTTATTATTTTTTTATTATTATTATTAATATATTTTTTTTTTTTAATTGTTATATTATCAATATTTTATTTTTATTTTATTATTATTTTTTAATATTATTAATATTTTATTATTATTTAAATTTGTATTTATATTTTCTTCATCCCCCCCCTCCCTGCTTGATACATGGCAGGGAGGGGGTCTCTCATTCCCTGGTGGTCCAGTGGATGGGCTGTGTAGGAGGGGGACTGGCAGAGAGCTGTAACTTATCTTTCCTGCAGCTCCTGTCAGCTCCCTTCTCTCTCCACCGGTCCGGTCAGCTCCCCTGTCAGCTCCACTGTAAGTCTCGCGGTGTGAGTGCAACGCTCTGACCCCGCGGCTCTCGCGAGACTTGCAATGGAGCTGACAGGGGAGCTGACCGGACTGGAGGAGAGAGAAGGGAGCTGACAGGACACCAAAGTTCTGTTCCTGAATACCCATCATTCCATTTTCTCTCTGTCAGCATTGAGTTGAATTGGTTATGGTGTTCAGAGTGTTCTCTCAGAGGGTTGCTCTAAGCACCATAAGCACTGCAAGCTGCTGTAGTGGCTGTGGTATCTGGTATTCCCAGGCTCCACAACAAGGGACACTCTAGGCACCCAGACCACTTCTGCCCATTAGAGTGGTTTGGATGCCAAGTCCCACCACCCTTAACCCTGTAAGGTAATTAATGCAGTTTTTATAAACTGCAATAATTACCTTGCACGGTTAAGTCTATTAGACAGCCACTAGAGGGACTTCTGTATTTTTAAAAAAGTGTTTTAAACGACGCTAGACGCTATGCATGAGGACCTCCAGCATCGCCGGAAATCCCATAGGAAAGCATTGAATAATGTTTTCCTATGGGGAGGTCTAATGCGCGCTTGGCCACTACTCCCCCTCACCCGCCCCCTGCCGAGGGACATCACAGCTGGATTCAGGTAAGTCACTGAAGGGGATTTAACCCTTTCAGCAACATGGGATCGGGGGTGGGAGGGAGAGGGGCACTGCAGGGTCCTGGCACTGGAGAGTCCCTTTAAGGAGTCAAACCATTTTTGAATGGTTTCCCCCATTATACTTACCTTGGTCCCGCTGGTGCCTGTGGTCCTTCCGGTGTGCTATGATATTTTTAACGCATAAGTTCCGATTCCGCATCAGCAGTATCAGTTTTTCCTTCTTTGGATATCATTTGCGGAGTGTAAAGACTGAGTGACTGCGTTCAGATACCGCCTGATCTGTGAGGAATATAGAAAACTCTAAGGATTTACATGTACTTTAGGAATGTCAAAGTTGAGAGACTGTTTGTGTGTACATATAAAGTGCCCGTTCTAATCTCTTTATGAGTCCTAAATGTTATCATTTATTAGGACCCTAATTTCTTCTCTTGAACTTGAGCCGTAGATGCTTACTGATGATTATTGTTGTGTAATTAATTTGTGTATGATACCATACTGTTTCTTTTGTAGGGTTCTCATGTGACCTTAAAAAAAAACGAAATAACCTCTGGCGCCACTAAATCCCATGCATTAAGTAGTATTCCAGGTTACCAGTTATTTTTTAAATTGTCACCATGAGTTTTGCATTTACCATGTACAGAAGATGTGTACCTAAAGCTGCTCAGATCCTTCTAATTTCCGTGACCTGGTTCTGCAGTGTGGGACATACCTCAATCACAAGTGATTTTCCCAGACTAGCCTCTTACTTTGGAACCAAAACTAGATATGAAGAGATAAATCCATTTCTTCTGGAGAATCCTCTTCTGGTCAACAGAAAGCAAGATCTATTGCCCAACACTTGTACACCTCTCCAAATTGTATCTGTAATAAGACATGGCACAAGGTATCCAACACACAAACAAATCAAGAAGATGAAGAAAATGCACAATTTGATCCTACAGTATGGTGGGGGTTCTGATCTTGTGGAAGACCTGCGCAACTGGAATATGTGGTACGAGGACTGGATGGATGGTCAACTTGTCCAAAAGGGAGAGCAGGACATGAATAACCTGGCTTTAAGGCTGTCCTCTCTGTTCCCCTCACTATTCACAGCTGAGAAGTTCAAGAATTGCAACATGACATTCCTAACAAGTTCCAAGCATAGATGCGTGGACAGCACCAAAGCTTTTATTAGTGGACTTGAACAACGCTTTTTTGGCTTTCCTCAAGGGTCCATAATTGGATTGGATGGTAAGTCATGTTTTAGTTCTCACAGAAGACTCAGTCATCTAAGGCTCCTTTATATAATGCATAGTTCATTTTCTTTCAACCTGTTGACTGTGTACCTTACATGGGTTACATCTGAAGTTAAAGGAACACTTTAAGCACCACAACCACTACATATTGCTTCAGTAGTTAGGGCACCAGAAGAAACATTTGTGGCTGACTGTGTTGCCAGGGCAGCAAATATCAAAGCCAAATGTAAAGGCTATACAAGGCTATACATTTTTCTTAAACCCTTTATGATAATGGATGACTAGCCACTTAAGGCTACTGACTGACAATTGTAAGTGATGTCATATAGGTTCCAAGATCACTACATTAACTCCTTAAGGACAGAGGCAATTGTCCACATTCTGAACCAAAGCAAAACCTAGAATTTGTGCTGTGTGTGTTGCACCATAATTTAAAGCAAGCATGTCAAACTCAAAGGCTAGCATGGGCCAAATAAACAAGGTTTAAGTTTATGTGGGCC
Source organism: Pelobates cultripes (assembly GCA_933207985.1). NCBI lineage: Eukaryota > Metazoa > Chordata > Amphibia > Anura > Pelobatidae > Pelobates > Pelobates cultripes. Next base: position 71,516,602 of record OW240922.1, on the reverse strand, counting down.
GCAAAAAAACAAAACCTTACATTTTCATAGAAACATAGGTTTGTTTTGAAAAGTACAGTATTAAAAAAACAAAAAACAGCACCCCCCCTTTACTGAACCACAGTCCCCTCCTCTATACTATTTTCCAGTCCCTCCCCTTCTACTAAATCCCAGCACCCACCTCTATTAAACCCCGGCCCGTGTTTAAATAAATAAATAAACATTAAGCAACAAGCAGACTCCACTCACATTGCCGCTGCCAGTATGCGGCTTCAGAGTCCAGCTGTCCACACCCTGTGCCAAAGCGGATTCTCCCTCTACTTCTTGAAACCCTGTGAAGGTGGACCATGTTGACGTCACGTCGTAATGTTACGTGGCGCTGCGTGCCTCCATGCACCTCCATGTCCTCCACTGTCCATCCATGGCCATCGCAACACTGCCAGACACACACACTCACAGAAACACACACACAATCTCTGACACACACTGTCACTCAATGGCAGATACACACACACACTCACTCTCTGGCAGACACACACTCACTGACTGGCAGACACACTGACACATACACTCACTGATAGACACACACACATTACACATTCTTACACACACTCACATCATTTTATTTATTGCTCCCTACCTTTGGAAACTGGAGTGGGGATCTTCACTCGGGAGGTCTTTTACCTGCTCCCTAACGCACGCAGTTTAGTGATGCCTGGCCGGAATGACATCATATTCAGGCATCACTACAAAGGGTGCCCTTGAGGGACTTTGTTCGGATCGGAATTGCATTAGAATAAATGAAACTCTGATCCTATTCGTGCCACGGCTGCATCTTGCAGCCACTTATTAGATAGCTCCCTAATTCCCACGGTATCACGGAGCTATTTACCAAAAGGCTGAAAGACCTAAATTATTCTTTCAGCCAAATTTACTAATACTAAGTAAAGATTACCTAGTATTAGTAAATTCTGTTCCTACTTGCTATACCCCCCATGAAACCATGCATGCAATTAATTATGCTTTTTTTTTTTTCCCACTGGAGTTATATCTAAAAACAACTTGAGAAACTGCAGATATTATGTCTGCTGCCTTTGCAAACCATCCCCTTCTAACCTCGCCCACACCTTCTGTGGCTGTCCAATCACAGACTTACCAATGCAGCTAAGTGAGATATCTTTGCAAGACAGATGCTCTGAGCAATTCCCTATCTTTTGCGTTTTGCTCCACTGAGCTAACCAAACCAGGGAGTAACAGGACCTGCTGCCTGCTTGAAAACTAGTAATGTAACACGTTCAGTTTATAAAAGTGCCTATTTCTATGGAAATCTGCACTTTTTGTATTTTTGTAAAATGGGTGGGGGGGGGAGAGAGCATGCTAATTTACACATAAAGCACTTAAGCAGTCTGGGCTGTCGTTTTAAGAGTATATACAAAGTTGTGGTCCCATGTTGGCTAGGTTAACGGTTTCAATGCACAGAACACACTAAATCACACATATACTCTCCTTTTAATCTTTGTGAAGAGGAGATAAAAATTATTTTGCAGGTATATTTGGTCTCCTTGTTTGAAAGCTCACGTGTGGATGGAGAACCTTTGTGTCTGTTAATGAATTTGTTTATAATGTTGTACTTAGGCTACAATGTAAATTAGTAATGGTGGGAGTTCTCCATGTTGTTTTGAAAAAAAAAAAATAGTGTCAACTGTTGTTTGGAATGGAAATGTATTATTTCAAATGACATCCTTCTATCCTTTTTATTTTCCTTTTACATTAAAAATTGCACTTCTTTTTAAGGAATTTACTTTTTTACTAAAATTGCCTGGCCAATTTACTGAACTCTCTCTGCTAATCACCGTGCATTTGACTCCCCAGAATTAATATGTCGTGAGCCTGTGGTCAATGATACTCTAATGCGTTTCTTTGATCACTGTGAGAAGTTTGTTGTCCAAGTGGAAGATAACGACACCGCGATGCATGAAGTAGACAAATTTAAGGAAAGCCCAGAAATGATGAAGGTGCTGCGCAGAATTTCTGCACTCTTAAATATTCCCGAAGATGAATTAAATGCAGGTAAAAACAAATACAGTAGTAAGTGGTGTGTTTATTTTTTTTTTATTATTTTTTTTTACATTGATCATACATGACTATCTGTGTCCTGCTGGGTGCTCCTGCATCCAATATTCTCTACAGAGTTAAGCAGGTCAAGGCAAGAGCACCCTCACTGGCTGATAATGTCAGCTTAGCGCTCTCAGCCAATGATTACAGTCCTGGACCAACCATGCTTTATTCTATCGACATCTATTTTTATGGAAGGAGAAGACTTGAGGTGCCTTTGGAACCCAGGTAAATTATTCAGAACCTATATGCTGAATAAGTAGGGTGAGCACTGCTTCTGTATGTGTAACAGGAGTCCATTTTGAGGAAGAGCTATGGAATTGGAATAAAATATGAGGAGTGTAAAGGATCAAGAGTATTGAAAAGGCAATGGGAGGGAATGTTTTGTTGAAGGTCAAATCTTCATTTTCTGTTTGTAAATGTTGTGTACCTCTATTATGATGGAAGACGGGTGTACATGTGCTAAGTATGGAAGGCGGTTAGATTCCTCTCTTTCTCTTTAGAGTGGCTTGCTTGTTGTATAGGTCATTGAGAGTGAATAGATGTCTCTATGGGTAAATTGGAGGAAGAACATCTTTATATACTGTGGTCATTCCTCCCTATGTGTTATTGTGAAGAGTGTGATAGTGACTCATTGCCTGTATTTCTTTAATTCTCTATACAATATTTAGGTCTCTGACTTAAAAAAATAAATAACTACATTTAACATATGTTTTATATTAATAGTCTATGCATGATATTTGTTTATAGATTTAATTCAAGTGGCCTTCTTTACCTGCTCTTTTGAACTGGCCATTAACAATACTGAAAATTCTCCTTGGTGTAAATTATTCGATGAAGAAGACGGTAAGGTGAGTTCAAGCTGCGTAAAAAAAAGTTGTAAGTCACAAATGCACATGGTTGGACAAAATTGTATCTAGCTGTCAGTACTCCCCATTCTAGCTGTTTGATATCTTAGAAATGCAGAGATATTATTCAGATCACTGCGATTCTAAGCCACACTTTGAGCTAAAAGTAGGAGCTGAGTGTACTGTGCTCCATCAGCTTTGCAAGGTGCCAGCTACAGTGGTTATGGTGCTCTGAGTCTTCCTTTATTGATTGTAATCCCCTCCATTGCCACTTGCTTTTAGTTATATTTATTATCTTTTCTTTCTTGAGCTTGATCTCTACATCTGGGCATCTCTATTTTATTTTTTATTGATTTATTGTGGGTAAATTAGCATTAGCAAGTGAAATTTAATTCTGCTCTCCAGAAGAAAAAAAGTAGTCCCTAGAGAAAAAAAAAAAACTAAGTTGAATTTAAAAAATCATGAAGACAAAGACGGATCAAAGGTGCACTCAGGGCTCCATAACAAACTCCATCACAGTGACGTAGAGGTCCCAGGCATAGTCTTACTTTAAGAGGTTAAACCGTTTAACCCAAAATTCTGCAAAACCTCACCTGATTTTTGCACTTCCTGTGCAGGTCAGTGATATCCTAAGCTGACGCGGTCAGCCCATTAGTAGCTTCCCATTGAAAAAAGTGAGTGAAAAAAAGTAGGTTTACTCTTTTTCACGTAGCGATCAAAACTTAGTCGTTTTGGAATTAAACTGTCCTTTAATGGTTTTTAACCCCTGAAGGTAAGATTGCCCCGGACCTCCTTGAACCAGAATAACCTAATTGTATTGAACTTGTTATGGTGCCAAGAGTGTCCCTTTAATATAAAAGCCAAATCTGCAAGGTGACAGAGCTGCTCTATCCAACCCTGAGGTTTGTTTACTAAAATATGAATTATCTGGAATTAAAAGTGAATTTCAAATTTAAAGTCAGAATTGCCTAAGTGGAACAATAACTGACGTAGAGAATTTTCCAGTTCAGCTATTTTGGTCTTAAATGTAAAAGGGATTTTGAATTCACTATGAATTCCCAAAAAATCTCACTTTAGCAAACAATCCTGAGAGCGTTTCCTGAAAGATAGCCTGAACCCCCAACTACCTGCAATCAAGATTTCTAATTAACAATTGGTCCCTGCTTTGATTGTCTGAGTGTTTTATCATGCATATTACGTGTTGTGCTTGTCTTCCATTGAGGTATAAGCAAAGAACATAAACATTAAAATGCAATGTTGGCAAGCACAAAGTGTAGGTCAGGAGTTTCTAATTAATTTTTCCTGCGGAACCCTTTGACATAGTGTACCAACATTGTGGAATCCCCCCAAAATAAATTGTGCCATTGCACAAACCTTTTATTTAACAGATTTTAATGTCTTCTTTTTGTCATATTTCTCCAGGTAGCAAACAGGTTGTAGTACTTGGGAGTAGGCGTGCCATTGTGTGTAGAGTTGGTGTTTGTGTATAATTTTAGCATTTTGATACAGGGGTGTGTTTGTTATGCTTTCATTTACGTGCAATAATGTGTTTGGATGTAGTGTTGGATTTTTAATGAGGATGTACATTTTTGTGTATTATTGGGGTTTGAGTGAAAGTTGTGTTTCAGTGTTTGTATATAATTTTAGAGTTGGAGTTCAGAGGTGTCTTTGAATGTCATTTTTGTGTTTGCAGGGGGTGTGTTTGGTTGCTGAGATGTCTGCACATACACACGTACGCAGATATACAGACATATTAACAAAAAGAAACACAGACACACACACTAACAGACACACACATACAGTCATGCGCACACACACACTGTCAGATACACTAACACACAGATACACACACTGTCACATGCATACACAGTAACAGATACACTGGCACACAGACACACACCGGAACATACACACACACACTGACTGATACACTGACACACAGATACATGCTGGCACATACACACTGGCACAAAGGCGCACAAATATACACACACAAGCACATACAAATACTGACAGATACACGGGCACATACACACAGATATATATACACACACACATACACAGATACACATTGGCATGTAGTCACGGATACACACACTGGCACAAAGATATTTATACACACACTGACACACTGGCACAAACATGCACACTGGCACATATACACACTGACTTATGCACTGACACATACTGACACATGCACACACTGGCACATACACACAGATACATACAGTGACACAAACACACCTTGACACACAGACATACACACGATGACACATAGATATACAGACACACACATGTATTAGCAGTCACCATCCTGTTAGATTACCTTTTTCCTTCAGGAGGGTGACTTCCTATGAGTGCTACTGGCGGAGCCTGGTGTCCTGCTCACTCTCCCCGTCCCGCTCGGTGCGCTCTCTGTCTTGGAGGAAGTGACACGCTGTCAGTTCCTCTCGGCATCCCACAATACAGGGGCCCAGTCACGGTCTTAAACAGTTGCGGTGCCTGACTGGACCCCTGTTCAGCAATACCGATCGGGTGGCTAAGCATTTAGGGCCACCCGATTGGCAAATCGCTGCGGAATCCCAATTATGTTCTCGCGAACCCTAGGGTTCCGTGGAACACCAATTGGGAAACGCTGGTGTAGATCATAATGTCAAATATCCATGGTAATAACAACACTTTGCTTTTTCTCTTTTATGCAGGTCTTAGAATACCTCAATGATCTGAAGCAGTATTGGAAACGTGGGTATGGGTTTGCTATTAACAGTCGTTCCAGCTGCAGCTTGTTTCAACATATCTTCCAACATTTGGAAACTGCAGTCGCAGAGAGTAAAAGGTAATGAGATGATTCTGTAAACTGTAACATGGGTGTTTTAATGTAGTTTTGGGCCTATCAGTAATTCTTAAAGGGAATTGAAAGAAAAGTGCATTGCTTAGAGTAAAAACACTGTTTTTTCATGCTTTTCTTTAAAACTGCTTTAATGGTAACCTTGATTTTGTACTGCTCATTCTCTTCTTTCCATTCAAAGGAGATAACAAAAGAACACTTTACTCAAAACACTATTTCCATATATTTTTAGAATTACATAATGTACAGATTGTGATGACTTCACTGCAACAAGGTGAAATAATGCATGGTTTACCCCCATGCAGTTTGGGGGGTTATAATTTCAGTCAGATCTGTGACAACTGCAGCATGCATGGCATTAATGGGGGTTACATTCCAGAGCAGCAGTTGAAATAAGCTGCTGCTCAGGGTTGTAACTTCTGCAATAACTTGGCATTATTTCCATTTATTTCAAACTTTTTTAGGTTTATTGAGGCTGAAAGTCGTCAACCAATACATGACAAGTGTCGATATTAGCTGACAGTAAGCATGGAATAAATTACAGCGCCTCCCATTTATAAAGTATATTTCCACTAAACCAAATATCTAACTTCCTCTACCTCCCCGACACCACTTCAGCCCACCCCGTGACAGGTAAAAGGAGAGCTCACAGCACAGAGCTCCCCTCCTGCTGGTCACTGCATGTAGGTTATCCGGGCCACGAAGCCGAGACGCTTCTGTATCCTCTACCTGGTCTGACAGGAAGTGCTGATTGAGAGCACCGAACTGCTTCCTGTCAGACTGGGTACGGCGGTCCGCTCGGCTACGCTGCATGGGGAGGGGGGACCACAAACGGATGGGGAAGACCATAAAGATATAGTGGGGGTGGGGAGAGATGCCATAAAGTTACAGAGGGAAACACACATGGCTGGGAGGGACTAAGTGACACACAGAGGTGCTGAAAGAGGGGACTCAGAGACACACAGTGGGGCAGGGAGGAGGGGGACGACGACACAAACACCCCGTGGGGCTGGGAGGGGGATCAAAAAGACACACAGTGGGCCTAGGGGGAGAAAAGATGCACACAGGGGCTTGGGGAGAAAGACGCACAGAGATGCTCTGTGAGAAACGTGATTGGACACTGACCAGCACGAGCATGGTAGGGGGGAATCAGTTTAGCTGCAAAGATCTGATCTGCATCTAATGCAAGATAAGTATGTAGTATGTAAGTATCGAATCTCATTGGCCCTGTCTGAATCATATACTCCCAAGTGATCTAATTACCTTACCAGGTGTGTGTCTAGAAAATGTAATTTTAGCTGACTTTTCTGCTTTGATAACTAAGAATACAGAAACTCAACTCCATTTCCTTTCACCCTTTAAATCTATTTATCAATCTGATTAACATGTTTGTTTAATGTCAACATTAGCACAGTGTCTCTCTGGGGCTCAAAGGGCAAAATGAAACTAGCAAATGATCAGCCACTATCTCAACCTTACATTCTTAATGATAATGTTACTCCCTTGTTATTATTTCATAATAGTATGATAAGAAAATATTTAACCAGGAAGGATATGTGGAATTCTCTCCTTATGTATGTCAAATCTGTTAGTTTTGAGCACAGTCTGCACATATTCTCAAACTAAATTTAAATTTAGTTTTTAATTATTTAATTCATGTAATAAACTATGGAGATGTCTGTACCAGATTCCTTCCTATCCTCATACCTTTGTGAGGTATGAGAATATATGTATGCGTATGTTCATTTATTTGGAGATGGGATACTTTTTAGTTGATGTACCCCCAAGAGAGCATATATGTATTTTTTTTTTTTCTGTCTATTTTTTTTCTGTCAACGGCTTGCAAAAACTGCAGACTTGCTGAATAGGCGGCTTTTGCAAGCCCTTTCCTCTTTCCCTAAACAAACTTTCCGTCTATGCTGGGCAATACACCAATCACAAGCTTCTCACTGAGAGGTATCAGTGCTGGAGCTGCGATTGCAGCTTTCCTATGCTCCTCAATGAACTGTATTGCAGACAGCTGATTTAGAATGGGGGAAACATAGAAACGTAGAATGTGACGGCAGATAAGAACCATTCAGCCCATCTAGTCTGCCCAATTTTCTAAATACTTTCATTAGTCCCTGGCCTTATTATAGTTAGGATAGCCTTATGCCTATCCCACGCATGCTTAAACTCCTTTACTGTGTTAACCTCTACCACTTCAGCTGGAAGGCTATTCCATGCATCCACTACCCTCTCAGTAAAGTAATACTTCCTGATCTTATTATTTTTAAACCTTTGCCCCTCTTGTTGTGGTAGACTATGTCCTCTTGTTGTGGTAGTTTTTCTTCTTTTAAATATAGTCTCCTCCTTTACTGTGTTGATTCCCTTTATGTATGTCTATCATATCCCCCCGTCTTGTCTTTCCTCCAAGCAATACATGTTAAGATCCTTTAACCTTTCCTTTAACCTTTCCTGGCAAATTTTATCCTGCAATCCATGAACCAGTTTAGTAGTCCTTCTCTGAACTCTCTCTAAGGTATCAATATCCTTCTGAAGATACGGTCTCCAGTACTCCGTACAATACTCCAAGTGAGGTCTCACCAGTGTTCTGTATAATAGCATGAGCACTTCCCTCTTTCTACCCTCTGTTGCCTGTCACTCAGCCACTGCCTTACCCATTCAACAATATTGGAATCCAAACTTAAAGATTGCAGTTTATTGATAAGCCTTCTATGTGCAACAGTGTAAAAAGCCTTACTGAAATCTAGGTAAGCAATGTCTACTGCACCACCCTGATCTATAATTGTAGTTACCCAATCAAAAAAATCAATAAGATTAGTTTGGCATGATCTCCCTGAAGTAAACCCATGTTGTCTCTGATCTTGAAATCCATGTGTTTTTAGATGTTCATCAATCCTATCCTTTAACATGGTTTCCATCACTTTCCCCACTACTGAAGTAAGGCTTACTGGCCTATAGTTGCCCGACTCCTCCCTATTACCTTTCTTGTAAATGGGCACAACATTCGCTAACTTCCAATCTTCTGGGACTACTCCTGTTAACAATGATTGGTTAAATAAATCTGTCAATGGTTTTGCTAGTACACCACTAAACTCTTTTAATAGCTTTGGGTGTATTCCATCAGGTCCCATTGACTTATTTGTCTTTACTTTTGACAGTTGAAATAGAACCTCTTCCTCTGTAAACTCATGTGTAATAAATGACTAATTTATCCCTTTTCTCAACTGAGGTCCCTTTCCTTCATTTTCATCTGTAAATACAGAACAAAAATATTCATTGAGGCAGTCAGCTAGACCTTTATCCTCTTCTACATACCTTCCTTCTTTTGTTTTTAATCCAACTAATCCTTGTTTTACTTTTCTTTTCTCATTTATGTATCTAAAAAATGTTTTATCCCCCTTTTTTACTGACTGTGCTATTTTCTCTTCTGTGTGTGATTTGGAAGCTCCTATAACTTGCTTAGCCTCTTTCTGCCTAATCTTATAGATCATTCTGTCTTCTCACTCTGGTTTTTTTTATAATTCCTAAATACTAGCTTTTTGTTTTTAACTATTTTGGCCACATCTGTGGAGTACCACAGTGGTTTCTTGAATTTTTTGCTTTTACTGACAAGCCTAATGCAATTTTCTGTTGCCTTCAATAGTGCAATTTTTAAATAATTCCATTTCTCTTGGACTCTATTTAAATTGCTCCAGTCTGATAATGACTCCTCTACCCATATTCTAATTTTAGAAAAGTCTGTGTTTCTAAAGTCTAAAACGTTTGTTTTTGTGTGGTGTGACTCAGTCACTGTTCTTATATTAAACCACACTGACTGACTGATGATCACTGGATCCTAAACTTTCACCTACAGTAATATCTGATACCAAATCTCTATTTGTTAACACTAAATCTAGTATGGCCTCTTTACGAGTTGGCTCCTCAACAACTTGTTTTAGAGACAATCCCAGTAGGGAGTTTAGAATATGTATGCTCCTGGCACAAGTAGCTAATTTTGTTTTCCAATTTACATCAGGAAGATTAAAGTCACCCATGATGATAACTTCCCCCTTCATTGTCATTTTAGCTATTTCCTCAACTAGTAGATTATCCAACTCTTCAATTTGTCCTGGGGGCCTATAAATCACACCTACACGAGTTACTGTGTGATTACCAAATTCTAACGTAACCCAAACGGACTCTATGTTTGCCTCACTAACTTTTATTAGGATAGATGTTATGCTATCCTTCACATATAAGGCCAGCCCTCCCCCTTTCTTGCCTTCCCTATCTTTCCTATATAAAGAGTACCCTGGTATTGCTATGTCCCAGTCATTTTTCTCATGTCTCAGTAACAGCGACTTAATCTACACTATTAGTTGCCATTATTGCCACAAGTTCATGGAACTTATTCCCTAAATTACGAGCATTTGTAGACCTGACTCTAAGCTTATAATTTTTTTAACACACTTGCTACAGGCACCTTCTGTCCTTCTTTTGGGGGACAATTGGATTGATGTTTTATCACCCTTTTGCCCCCCCCTCCTAGTTTAAATACATCCTAGCAAAACCTCTGAACTGCTCACTGAGAACATTTGTTCCCTTTTGAGAAAGATGCAAACCATCTTTTTTGTACAGGCTTATCTCCATTCCAAACAGAGCTACCATGAGAAATAAAGCCAAATCCTTGCTCCCGACACCATTCACCAAGCCACAAATTAAAGTCCCTAATACGCATCCGCCTGTCGTTCTGAGTGTTATGCACAGGCAGAACTTCAGAGAATGACAGTGTGGAAGCAACCTGCCGTATATCATTGGCAAAAACACTAAAAACTTCCTTAACCTCTGAAACCTTATAATGGAATCCCCCAACAACAACTGCTTTCTATTATGCCTCACCATAGTCTCCAAGCCGGTCTCCACAACACCACTAGGCAGGCAGGGAAGGCAGGCACACTGTATCATCGCCCCCCTCCCACTTCAGTTGGCTCTGTGGAGTTAACAGAAGTGGAAGAAAACCTCCCAGCCCGTCTAAGTGAAAGCCAGGTAAGTGTTTCTGCCCCCAATTATAAAAGTGATGATTTCTATTGACATCGGCACTTTATAACCTGTCACAAATATGATAGACTCATGACACACAAAGCACTGAAGCAAGCTGAATTGTTTTATGTGTATATAGTGATTCCTTAAAGGAACATTGTAGTGTTAGGAATACAAAGCTGTGTTCCTAAAATTATAGTAAGTCCATATGCCCTCTCCCCGCGGCATTAAAAGGGTTAGATAAACCTTTAAACATTTACCTTATTCCAGAACCGAGGTCCCTCTGCGCCGTCTCTGTTTTTACCTCCTCCAAAGTCATCACGAGCGCAACGTAATGGGCATATCCTATAAGCACTAGGCCTTCCCCATAGAATAAAACTCCAGAATATAGATGACACTCTCTGCAACTTCACCAGCAAAAAGTAATTTAAACCGTAGCTTTTTATTTGCTCAAGTAAAAAAGTCAACGTTTCGGTTTTAACAGCTAAACCTTCATCAGAACAGAGTTAAAAATAATAGGTAGAAACAATTTATCAAAAACTAAAAGGAGTACAGGATGCGCCAAGAGCAACAAGTGAAGAGTAGAAAAGTAAGTACTTTTTTACTTTATCACTTTTTGCTCTTGGCGCATCCTGTACTCCTTTTGGATTTTGCTGTTTGCTCTTAGGTCTTTAGAGGGAATCCCTTATTTTCAGGTGCTGCCTATATTATTTTTGTTCTGTTATATATAGCACTGCTCTAGCTTTTTTTTTCTTTGTATAGAAACAATATATACCTTTATGACAGTAGACTTTACACCAATAAACATATTAACAAGTGAGCTTACCTCGTCTCACACACCCTTATGATTTAAAAAAAAAATTGTTTTTTTAAATGATCAATTTTATTTAGTTTTATATCCAAATAATGAAATCCGGTATCCAGTAGACAATGTACATATATGGTGATCAGTATTTACACACATAAGATGTAGCTGTTAAATAGTGAGAATGACTTGTATATATACCATATCTTTCTCCTTGCATACGTTTTGCTAAAAGAGTACAACTATTTAAATATTCCATATTATAAATACTTTGTATCGAGACCGATCACGTAAAAATACAAAACAAAAACAATTGAACAAGACTAGACAAATAAGACAAAACATGTTATGAGCGATGTGAAGTACAGACCTATCCGGATTCAATACTTTACATCTTATTCATATTTGGGATTTATCTACTTCGTATATTTTTGTTGCCAGCTACCCCATATTAGATGGTATCTGTCTCTGTTGTGCATAGTAATATCCCATTTCCATTTGAGACTGGTATCTTATTTGACTTATTATTACATCTGTATTGATTACGTCTTGTTGGCGCCATTTCCTAGAAATTACAATTTTCACAGCTAGTAGGCTTTGTGTCAATATCGCCTTATTGTTAAAAGAGAACATATCTAAGTTCATATGAAACAAAGTCCGTTTGATTCTTGGTGGAATAATGGTGTTGGTTATCTTAGATCCAATACTAAAAATATCCCATATTGAAGAATTCCGCAGCTTTTCATATTCATTCAGAAGATGTATTGGGGATTTTATTTCCTCTTCACTCATAAAGTATCTAATTTTAAGGCCTTTAAAGTTCACCCAGTTATTTAGTTTTAATTTTGATAAAAACTAAATAACTGGGTTATTATTTTGTAGAATCCAAAGGGGCAGATGGCAATACTTTATCTTTCGTGCCTAGGGTTTTTGAATGTTAACCAAAAGTCCATACGATTCTTAGTAATCATTGCCATCCTATCCTTTTTCAATATACCAAATTTATCCTGATGGATCCACAACAAACATTCCAAATTGAACATTCCTATTAATTCTTGTTCTATGTAATACCAGCTTTCCTCTTTGCTTTGTTTATACTGAAGCTTAGTTAAATGGCACAATATACTAGCTGCGGCATATCGTTCTAAACTGGGCATATTTAATCCACCTTTCTTGCTATTGGAGCATAAGATTTTATTTATTTATTTTTTAATTCTTTATTTTGGGTTGTGCAGAAGGTTACAGAACAAGCTTGTTCTGCCACGACAGCAGCGACAAGCTAGAACATCAGACATAGTGTAGTTTCAGCATGGCAGTCGAAATTAATGCGCATTTTTATAGTTATGTAAGATATTTGTTACAGGCTAGACACGTATCTGCGTTGTTCAGGTGGGGTTCAGTAATTAAACCAGCAATACCATCTGTGTTTGGGATTACTATCATGCAAATATTGTAAAAGCTTACACTACTGTGGTTCATTGAGTAGTACTAATAACAGGATTAATAACATGTTGGAATTTATAGACAAATTGCTTAGAGTTTTATACTGTATTGTGTATACAGGCTACACTGAGCTCGTTTATGTTAGCTTATAGAAGTATTTGACTAGGCTGCTTTAGGGCTTAATGCCGAACATGGGAAGCTATTGCCTAACAGATAGAAAGTTACAGCATAGGTAGGGTTTACTATAGGTAGACAGTAGTAGGGTTAAGTATATACATGCTAAAGCAGGGTCGTTATGGTTGTGTAGTAGGCAAGAGAAAGTGCAGCTTCTTGATAAGGGCATCTCTGGGCTGCAGCTCACCAACAATAGTCCCCGGAACAGTACATCCGATGCCTGACCTCCTGAGGCCATGGGAACCAGCCTGTGGGGCATAGAGGGTAATTGCTGTTGGCGGAGTCATGCTAGAGCTGGGTCTGTCTGCGTCCTCCTGCCAGGCCTTTCTCTTGGTGAGCCCCCATGAGCCGGGTGTTACAGTGGGGTCTTGGAGTCCCTCTGCATGGTGCGGTTGCTTGGCTAGCGTGATGTGCTTGGGGTCCAGCTGGGTGCTTGAGGGGGTTGCCCTTTTGGTGGGCTGGTGCTTGAAGGTACCAGGGCAGTCCGCATGGCTGGGTGAGTGGCGTCTGTGTGGGGGTTTCCGTCGGATCACCCGCACTCTCCTTCCCGCAAGTCGGGTTGTTCTGCGGCCCCGTCTTGGTGCTGTTGACAGCTTTGCTGGCTCTAGTAGGGTCCCTGAAGGTGAAGGTTCTCTGCGTGTATCTTTGTGTAGGGCGAGTTTGGCCCAAAAAGCCTCCAGTAGGCGGTCTAGTCTCTCCGCCAGCGGGGGCAGTGTGGTGCTGGGTGCAGGGCCGCACGTGGTGTCTGCTATGTTTTCCCTGCTGGAGCAGCTCCCATGGCAGCGTTCCCAGGGGCACCCCAAGTCCGGTGAGTTGCAGATTGTGTTGTGGGGGTAATCGTCCTCCGCGAGGACCGGGATGACCCCCAACTTTTCAAAGGGGGGGGTAACAGAGCTGCATCGGGTTCATGTTTATGAGCATGCCCCCCACCGGGGGATCGGCCGCCTCCCCCAGGTGTCAGGCTCCACTCTGGCTTAGGCCGGCCGGCTGGTTCAGGCAGTGTTGTATCGTTTCGGTCTGGGACAGGTATCATCCTGTTCCCCGGTTGTTCCTTCATCGCTCTCCGGTCACCGTGAGCCAGTAGCGTCATTAGTTTAGTCAGAATTAGCGTGTATTAGCCCACCGGTGCTCAACTAAACGTCCAACTTACCTGTATTACTTAAAGGACCACTATAGTGCCCTGAGGGTGCCCCCACCCTCATGGCCCCCTTCCCGTTGGGCTCTAGGGGGAGGAAGGGGTTAAACACTTACCTTTCTCCAGCGCCGGGCTCCCTCGGCGCTGGGGACTCTCCTCCCTCTGCAGCTGAATGCGCATGTGCGACAAGTGCCGCGCGCGCATTCAGTCAGTCAATAGGAAAGCATTCTCAATGCTTTCCTATGGATGCTGGTGTCTTTTCACTGTGAAAATCACAGTGAGAAGTGCGGAAGCGCCTCTAGCGGCTGTCAATAAGACAGCCACTAGAGGCTGGATTAACCCATATGTAAACATAGCAGTTTTTCTGAAACTGCTATGTTTATAGCAGGCAGGGTTAATCCTAGATGGACCTGGCACCCAGACCACTTCATTAAGCTGAAGTGGTCTGGGTGCCTATAGTGGTCCTTTAATCCTTTATATTTCTGTTTAGTTCTGTCTAGTTGTATTTTATTCCTGTAATCTATAATTTCGTTTATAGGTTTTCTTTTTCTTTATATTCCTGTATTATCACTTCTAAGTTATCCTGTTACTGACTAACCTGCCGGGGGGGGCATATTTCCTAAACCTTCTATTTCTGTAATCTTTCATTATACTTACCTATAATTTCATTTATAGGTTTTCCTTCTACTTATTGCCTATATTTTCG
Source organism: Pelobates cultripes (assembly GCA_933207985.1). Lineage (NCBI taxonomy): Eukaryota > Metazoa > Chordata > Amphibia > Anura > Pelobatidae > Pelobates > Pelobates cultripes. Next base: position 71,501,524 of record OW240922.1, on the reverse strand, counting down.
TTTATAGGTTTTCCTTTTGCCTATAATCTCATTTATAGCTTCTGCTTCTATCTACTTCCTATTAACCTGTCTGGGGCTTATTGCCTAAATCTTTATTTTATAGCCCTCAATATACTTACCTGTAATTTAGTTCATAGGTTCTACTTTCTCCCTTTGTCTTTATTATTTCACTTTCCTTTAAGTCCTGCTACTTTTATTGTTTTCAATACAAACCACATCTAAGAATCCAAATATAGAACCTAAAGTTAACTTTAGTTTACATCTCATATCTGACCTGATCAGAAGCATGACAAGGTCCCTGGTATGTGGCCGCAAAAATCTTGGTGCTCAACGCCAGGGGATGTGTGGTTACCCTGTGCCAGACCCTGATTGTCCTATTCCACACTGTGACTCCTACCAACATCAGGCATACTGGGTCCCGGTTTTTGGACCGCCACCCCGTGACAAAACCTTTCCATTCATGTAGTTGTCTATCCGTATCATTTCACTCCTAAATATGTCATCTCATTAATTCCCCATTAAAAGTCAAAATGCTCCCCGATAATGAAATGTCCAATACTTTGGTATTTATTCATATTTATTTTATAGTTTGAAACTATGCCATATTCTTGAATTTTGTTCATCAATGAAATCAGAGAATTCTCTGGGTCAAAAATAGAAAGTAAAATAAAATCGGCATATAGGATATATTCTATTCTCTAGATCTCCTATCATAATGCCCTTGATGTTAACATTATTCCATAACCTGGCTGCAAATGTGTACAGCATAGAAGCTAAAGGGCATCCTTGCCTAGTGCTGTTTATGCTAAAACAGTCAGATCTTATTCCTTGGCTAATGACTCTCGCTGTTGGTCTGTTGTATAAGGCTATGACATAGCCAGTGAAGATGTCTCTGAAGCCAAAGTTTTGTAGAACTTCCAGATAGGTCCAACTGACCCGGTCAAAGGCCTTCTGTGCATCAAGTGATACAAATATTGAAGGAATAAAAATTAAAATCACATGTGACCTGTGCAGGTGTCACAGTATACTCAGCCAAAAAATTTATAATCATGTGCAACTGCACACATCAATGGGTTGGTTGTCATGGTACAAAATAAATAAAAACAAAAACAAAATAAAACCCATGTGCAAAACAACCTTCTAGTGAATTAAAAGATACTCCTCTAACTTGGTGAAGAAAATGGTCATTTGAAAAATGGATCCAAAAAGAATGCTGTTGATAGTTCCAAAAATCCCTATATATAACACAAAAAATTAACAAAAATAAATCTAGAGCAGCTAAAATGTAATAACCAATCTCATGGAGAATGAGATTCATAAATTGCTCAGCAGTGAATCACACATGAAGGATAAATAATTTCTACCATTATGCCAAAATAATAAAGAGACGTGATGCAAAGGAAATAAGAAGAAGCCATATGAAGCAAATAAAGGCTGCTAAGTGCTACAGTTACAACAACCGGGACTATAGTATGCAAATTAATATTGACAATAAAAAATTCCCCCAAAATGTGTAACATAATAATTTTATACGCCTGTTGGATTATGTTAATTGTCTAGAACCGTGGTTTGTTTTTGTTTTTCTAAAAACACCTTAGACATAACTGGGTAATTCATAAATTCCGGCCTGGAAGGGGTGCATTAAGGATCAATTCAGGAACCACTGTTCCAGACACTTAACATAATCCAGTCCACTGTTAGTCCAACCCAGACTGGCAATATAAAGGGGTGGGACGGTTGGACTTTAAATTGGGAAATTAACATTGCTAAGTAGGACCTTCGATATTACCATGGTCATGTTCAAGGACCAACACCTATCCCCAGGGGTGGGTGGGCAATGCATAATACGACATATGGCAATAAGTCAGGATTACAACAATCAACAAAAGTTGCTTTAGATACCACCGTGTGTATGACACGTGGCCACATGATAACAGGCAAACTGTTTATTCACCCTCATACAGATCAACAATATCATATAAGACACCACATAACAGGCAAAATGGATTTTGTAGTGCATAAACTGGTGTGCTCATGTGGATTGGACTATGTAATCAAAACTGACATACCATTGAGAGAGAGGATAAGAAGCCATAGATCCAACATCAGAATTGCCTACAGGGAAATTAAAGCTGAATTACCTGTGGCTTGACATTTTCTGGAACTTGGCCATCACCTCCCATCTTTAAAGCCATGAAGCCCATCCCACTTCCAATCAAAAAATAATCCATATTAGAAAAGTGGATTGATAGAGATACAAAACAAGAGTTGGTTACTAGGTCCCACTAATACTCTAGTGTTCATGGTCCAAAACAATTATTTGAGGTACTAGGACCCACTTTATATAATACCCCTTCCATCTTTTATAACTAACAGTCAAGAATAGTGGGATTAAAAAGATAAAGGATTTAAGGAGGGCCATATATTCTCTTAAAGGAAATATTACAACTCTTTGCTATGACAATTAAGGGAAAAGAACGCAAGTGAGATTTTTCACTAGAAAACGTGTTTAAGGGTTACAGTAACCTTTTACATTGAATTTGAAGTCTGTAAACTTAAATCAGTAGCTGCATTGCACAAACTCAAAATCCTATAAAACTACACATTTTAATATAGACATCATATTTAAAAAAAAAAACAAAAAAAAAACTCTAAAGGGTCAAAATTCTAACAGACAGCAAAGCCCTTTCGCGTTTCAAGCCTAATAACTTAGTCATAAGCATGGCAAATATCTATTTTTATTTTCTGGTTTTAATTAGCTTGCATTTATTCTGCCAAGTTAATAAAACTAATTGCTAAATGGATGCCAGAGTGAATACCTTAAATATCAGATGACAAATTCATCTCTCGTTACTAGTGTATGAAACATCTCAACATGCATTTTCATAGTGTAACACTAGGAGGCAGTATATCCCTATACTTGTGTTCTTTTTACAGGACCTGTTCTTGTGTTGAATTCCTAACATACATAAATACAAGAATCATGGGAGCTGTAGTTTCTGAATTTGCATTAGTTTTTAATGCCTAGCTAAGCCTCAACACACTACGGTTTATTTTGTTTGAGTTAACTATGGACATTAGACTTAGGCATTCATTTTCCGAGCAACTCTGCTAATCATCAGTATGACGAATGGCTGAATGCAAAACCATCCGAAAGAAATGACCAAATTGCTTGTTGAATGAAATGTTGTCCTTACAATTTAGGTGTTCGTTTGTTTAATTACAAGGAGGGAAGTGAAGGCTCCCTCCTCGTAAATTGATTATTTAGAAGCGACGGGGAGCAGTTCACAAAGATTCCGTTTTCAGTTCACTACAGGTCACTGGTTAGTAAATAAACCCTTATGTCTAAGAAGACTGCGCTGAAATCTATATTTTCTAGATAAGCGGTTACGCCTTGTCCAATACAGCCTCCTCTACTTGGCCCTAACTTGTGGTGGTGTATGATACTGATTAACAGACCTTACTAGAGTAAACAGCAGCTTGTATGTTTTGCTTAGCCATAGTGCAGAGAATGAGGTAGTTCTTTTTAAATATAATGTGTTGAGGTTTAAAAAAAAAAAAAAAAAAAATAGTGTGTTTCTCAGTTAAATAACATGGTCTCCTTGGTAGGTCTTTACATATTTTTTTTTTTTTTTCATCTTGACCATAGGATCATTATAGTGTCAGGAAAACAAAGCGGTTTTCCTGACATTATAGTGCCGTGAGAGTGCCCCCACCCTCAGTGTCCCCCTCCAGTGGCGCTGAAGGGGTTAAAACTCAGCTACTTACCTTAATCCAGCATCGGGCTCCCTCGGCGCTGGTGACCCCTCCTCCCCCGCCGACGCCAGCGTTGCAGATGCGCCTCTAGAGGCTGGCTTAACCCTAAATGATTGCATCTGAAGGGTTAAAACCTGAGGGACCTGGTACCCAGACCACTTCATTGAGCTGAAGTGGTCTGGGTGACTATAGTGTCCCTTTAATTTCATTGTTTTATTTTCTTAATATTTTTCATATTATTCATAATGCAGATTTATAGCCGTGAGAGCATACTTTGGTACCGCAGATTCTTTTGATTATTTTTTTTTAACTGCAATTCCCATAATTTTTTGCCAGCCTAAGTACTTGATGAGGGTTATGGGTACTTTTCCCTCCAAGAATCTGAGGAGCATGTGGTAGACAACACTATCTTAAGGTTACTGTACTAAAAAAAAAAATAAACCCATCCCTTTATTTAAATGTTGAGATAAGAACATGGAGTCAACTAACCACCCAAACTTGTCTTTTCAGTAATTCAAAATCAAATGTTTGGCCATAATAGCCAAACTAGGCTTATTCGTGATGTCGGCTATGTTTTCCGTTTGGCTGAAATCTTAAAACTATATTGAATTCCAGACAGTTTATACTTCATTTTGTATTATAGCTATAACGATTGGAATTTCTACATCGGAAGTAAAGTAGAGAACTGTAGAATTAAATGGACATTCTAAGCACCATATCCATTTTATCCTCTCTATTTAGTCAAGTGGGTAAAGAGCTCTGCCAGTCTGATAAATTTGTCAAATTCAAGGCTGTAGGGATAGGGTTTTGATACCATAACTACTTGAAAGGTTACCTTTTTAATTTAAAGGAACACTATAGGGTCAGGAACACAAACCTGTATTTCTGATCCTATAGTGTTAAAACCACTATCTATCTAGCCCCCTTGGACCCCTCATGCCTCCCTAAATATAGCAAAATCTTACTTGTATTCAAGCCTGAAGCTGCTGGCTCTGCCCTGTCAGCCTCAGACCAGCAAGCAGTCTGCTGACATCATCAGAAGTGGTAGCCTGATCCAATCACAGTGCTTCTCCATAGGATTGGCTGAGACTGACAAGGAGGCAGATCAGGGGCAGAGCCAGCACAATTCAAACACAGCCCTGGCCAATAAGCATCTCCTCATAGAGATGAATTGAATCAATGAATCTCTATGAGGAAAGTTCAGTGTCTGCATGCACAGGGTGGAGACACTGAATGTTTGGATGTGTTTTAGGCAGCCATGACCCAGCAAGGATCTCTAACAGCCATCTGAGGGGTGGCCAGTGGAGTTATCACTAGGCTGTAATGTAAACACTGCATTTTCTCTGAAAAGACGGTGTTTACAGCAAAAATCCTGAAGGTAATGATTCTACTCACCAGAACAAATTCAATAAGCTGTAGATGTTCTGGTGACTATAGTGTCCCTTCAACTTGCAATGCCCTATTGTGCATTAGTAAGTAGTTCCCCTGCCCACCCATAAAACCTAAAAATAAGTAATACACATACCTGGAATCCAGCTCCAGGCAAAGCTCCCCGTGCTGCTCTCCATGCCTCCACTTAACATAATCCCTGCTTTCTCAGAGAAGCATTTAATTGGACCATTTCACCGGCTCATAGGACATGTGTGTGCTCTGTGCAGGCAAACGGACGTAAGGGATAAATGTAGTAGAAAAGAAAATGTAAGCAAAGGAGCGAGAACAGAGAGGAAGGGAAGAGCAAGGCTCCTCCTTGCAGACGCACTACCGGGAAGGAAGAAGCTTACTACATCTGTCGCGAGCACTCTGTACACAATGATAACAGGCATAATTTATGCACAGTATTGATATTGGCATGTTCTGGGCTACCTATGTCATGTGTGATGGGGGTGCAACTAGCCCCTGGCATAGAAGGGATTATATCTCTGAATGTGCAACGTTTCGAGCAGAAACACTGCTCATTCAGACTCCTACAACCACAACTTCCTCAAATCACAGAGGTGGTCATAGTTGTTGGAGTAAAACTTTAACTGCTTCAATAAGGTGAAGTGTTCGAAGCTAAAGTCAAGTTGCCATTTCTATAAGCTAAATAAGGTGATTAATCATGGATTTAAAAAAATATACCTGTATATTGAAAAGTTACAAATTATTTGTAGCATGTTCTGTACTCTGTAAACTTGACTTAGCCGTGTGCTCACAGTCACCTATAGGGTATCTCCTAAATTTTATGGATAGCCAGCTTGGGGTCGGGTCCAAAGTCACTTGTTCAATGCTCCTGCAAAATGCTCTGCATCTAAATATAACAAAATCATCTGTGCATAATAAAAAATTAAATCCCCCCAGGCTATCCTGTAAACTTTTCACTGTTTGGTAATGTGTTCAGTTGCAATCATATGGGGCACCATTAATAAACAAAAATAAGGCTGTGACTTGCAGGTGCCTAATACACTGCGGAGAGATACAAAAATCCATTGATGTGTTGGGTCAAATACAATCACCCTGACTAGTTGTGTTCAAGTGACTTAAGTCACATTAGCTCTAAGTAAATGACAACCACGGGTAGCTTGTGTAAAACTACAACTAAATAACTGTGGCTTTATATTTTGTCTGACCATTCTCTAAGGCCTTAATTATCCTTGACATGTAATGAGACACATCAGGAAATACCACATAATTGTGTTTACAAATCTGTGCATATTATTCTTAAACTTTAGTGGCAGCACTGTCTCCTGGCAATTGAATTTTGCATACATTTTCTATGCACTTCCCTTTCCAGAAAGCCCTCTGTTTAGCAACTCACCATATAGCCACTCCATATCCCCAAATGCCTTTATCATAATAGTTCTGTATCTTATCGGAATGAGGCACACTGTCTGCCATCATGCAAACACTGAGTGGGCGTTGGGGGGGAGGAGGGGGGGATATTGGGTGCAGTCCAGGTACTCAGCACACTGAAAAAACAGAAATCCACTTTTGCCCTCCCTGCCCAAGGTAAGCAAGCCCCAGTTTCCCTGTACCCCAGAGCACCTGTGGCCCTTTACCCCAGAGCCTCTGTGGCCCTGTACCTCACTACTGGAAGAAGACCTTTATTCTCCTTTAATGCCTTATCAGTAACTGAGCATTTGAAAGAAACTGTAGCCAAGAATTCTCTGCACAATGCTGATAAGACCTCACAAGTGGATCGGACAATTTCCACTGCCATGGGCAGTTACACTGTATTTACAAGCTAAGGATTTAGCAATAGTATGCCTGATTGCAGAGAACTCTCAAGAATAAAGTAAAACTGCAGGGAACTGGCTTAGTTAGGAGTAAAGGATTAGAGAGGAGGCACAGCCATAAGCACCATACGTTTTTAGAATCCAGGTAGATTAGATAATCAGTGACTAAAAACCCAGTAGATGTCAGGGGGGGTCTACAGCATACCTCCTATTTAGGAGGAACACTTGGGCATCTTTTTTCTAGGTGCTCCATATTGTTGTGTCTGCGTGTGCAGCAGCTCTACAGCAATTATACACCCAGAATGATGAAGAATGAAGCTGACCTTATACGAGTTGTCAAAATGTATTTGTTTTTATTAGGCATGAATAAGCAAGTACAGTTAACATTTAACAAACTTCTACCAGGTTTTGAATGTGCACTAGCTTATTGCAATTAAGGGTTATGTGTAGAAGGAGAGAAGAAAAATAACTCCACCTGAGAGTCATTTTGAAAAACGGCTTCACTTCACATTGTGGGCAGGGCCGCCATCAGGGCATGACAACCGCAACGGTTGTCATGGGCCCGGCGGTCCTGGGGGGCCCGGACTGCTCAGGTCGTCCAGGCCCCACATTCAGTGGGTACATACCGGGTCGCAGGGGGCCCTGCGACCCCGGTATGTACACACAGGGCCAGCCTCTTCTCCTGGGGGGCCCCCAGAGGCTGGCCCTGCAGACACCCGGGGGGGGCGGTCCGGCGCGCGAGGGAGCACTCTCTGTGTGCTTCCTCTTCAGCTCCCTCGCGCACCGTACTGATGCCGGAGCCGGAAGATGACGTCATCTTC
>OW240922.1:71413410-71493635 GCA_933207985.1 Pelobates cultripes | reverse complement strand
ACAGGGTGCTGATACCAAGACTTGGTCTACAGAGGCTCTCTCTGCTTTCAAAACACTCAAAGAACATTTTGCCTCAGCACCGATATTAGTTCATCCTGACACATCTTTGCCTTTTCTACTCGAGGTAGACGCCTCGGAGACAGGTATAGGCGCTATCTTGTCCCAAAGGCTAGGTTTAGATAAACCGTTACATCCATGTGGTTTTTTTTCCAAGAAATTATCTGGGCCTGAAAGTAGATATGACATTGGTGATAGGGAACTGTTAGCGGTCATTATGGCTTTAAAGGAATGGAGACATTTGTTGGAGGGGACATTATACCCGGTTACTATTTTGACGGATCACAAGAATTTGTCCTACATAGGGGAGGCCAAGCGCTTGTCCGCCAGGCAAGCTCGTTGGTCCTTGTTTCTAACACATTTCAATTACGTGCTCACTTATAGACCTGGTTCTAAGAACTCTAAGGCAGATGCATTGTCCCGTCAACATGAACCTTCTACGGTGTCTGAAGCAGCTTTGTCTTCTATCGTTCCCAAGTGTAATATTATTGCCAACACGTGTGTCAGGATACACTCGCCGTTGCTTGCTGAGATCAAGAAAGTACAACATCTAGCTCCCAAACCTGTTCCTGGGGCTCGATACTTCGTTCCTCCTGACCTCCAAGTGGAACTGCTGCATTGCTTTCATGACAGTAAAATTGCTGGGCACCCCGGCATACGCAAAACGTGTTCCCTGATTTCTAAAGATTTCTGGTGGCCTTCCCTTCGTAAGGATATAAGGGATTTCGTCGGGGCATGTGCTGTCTGTATGAAGACTAAGCAACCTCATGCGCTCCCTTGTGGACTTTTGCACCCCTTAGAAATTCCCGAGAGACCATGGTCATGTTTGGCTATGGACTTCATTGTCGATTTGCCTGTTTCTAAAAAGCATACTGTTATTCTCACGGTGATTGACAGGTTTACTAAAATGGCTCATTTCGTGCCCTTGCCTAAACTGCCCTTGTCTCCCGAATTAGCTGAGATATTCGCGAGGGAGATTTTTCGTTTACATGGTATTCCCTCTGAAATTGTTTCTGATAGAGGTTCCCAATTTGTTTCCCGCTTTTGGAAGTCTTTCTGTTCTCTCTTAGGCATCAAGTTGAATTTCTCATCTGCCTATCATCCCCAGTCCAACGGAGCTGCCGAACGCACCAACCAAAAGATTGAACAATATTTGCGTTGTTTTGTTTCTGAACACCAGGACGATTGGGTTGGTCTGATTCCTTGGGCAGAGTTTGCACACAACAATCTCGTTTGTGATTCTACTCGTTCTAGCCCCCTTTTCTTGAATTATGGCTTTCATCCTTCCATTCTTCCGTCGGTTTCCCCTTCCCAAGGGGTTCCGTCGGTTGATGTTCATGTCGCCAATCTGAGAAAGTTGTGGGATCAGACTCGACGAATTCTTCTTCAGAATTCCATGGTGTTCAAACGACACGCTGACAAACGGAGGCGGGTGGCTCCGGTTTTTGCCCCGGGTGATAAGGTGTGGTTGAGTACCAGAAACATCCGCTTGAAGGTTCCTTCCATGAAATTTGCCCCTCGTTACATAGGCCCTTACAAGGTTCTGTGTCGGATTAACCCGGTTGCGTATCGTCTTGCCCTTCCGCCTGCCCTGCGCATCCCTAACTCTTTTCATGTTTCTTTGTTGAAGCCTTTGGTTTGTAACAGATTTTCCTCCGCTGAGTCCTCCTCTCTCCCTGTCCAGGTTGAGGGTCAGGAGGAATATGAAATCAAATCCATTCTCGATTCTCGTATTTCTCGGGGGAAGTTGCAATATCTTGTTGACTGGAAGGGGTATGGGCCTGAAGAAAGGTCTTGGGTGGGCCATGAAAATGTGCATGCCCCTCGTCTCCTCCGGGCATTTCATGCTCGTTTTCCGTCTCGCCCCAGTTCCTTCCGCCCGGTGGGCGTTTCTGAGAGGGGGGGTACTGTCAGGTTACCTTTGGTGTCTACCTCGGAGGAGGTTAGACACCTAGACGTCCATCCTCCTAGGGGGGCTGACTCACCCGATCCTTGCACTCCTCCCGGCCGTTTACACGCCGGCCGCGATAGCTCCGCCTCCTTTTATGACGCGGCACTCAGTAGCCGACGTCATGACGGCAATCACGTTCCGACCCGTCAATCACGGCAACCAAGTGCCGAACAACGAATCAGGACTCGTTGGGGGCGGAGCCAACAGTTAAAGAGCCATGGTATAAAAAAGGGTTCTGTGGAATGATTCATTGCCCTGTCGTGGTTCTAGCTAGTCTGGTCACTCAGTGCACTTACCTCTATTGTCTTTTGGTTCCTGACTCGGCTTGTATTTTTGACCCTGCTTTCCTCTCTTGTCCTTTTTGACTCGGCTTGTCTCTCGCTTACCTGATCTCTCGTTCCATCGACCTCGGCTTGTCTCTGACTATTCTTTTGCTTTCTCCTTACGTTAGTCCGGCCATTCTAAGGTCCGGTATACGTACCTATCTCCTGTTTGTATTCTGCGTGTTGGATCCCTGTCACGATCCTGACAGAAGGAAATTGGAGGGGGGAGAAGAAGTTGGAGGGAGGGGGAGAAGAAGTGGAAGGGGGAGAAAGAAGGAAGTGGAGAGGAGGGGAAAGATTGACATACATCACACACACACACAATGCACCCCTTGCACACAGAAAAACAAACAATGCATTACACACAGACACACATACACAAGCAATGCATCCCTTACACACAGCAATACACAATGCACCCCTTACACACACTCAATGCATCCCTTACAGACGCACACACTGCATCCCATACATACACAAACTCACCTTGCAGCCCTTACACATACAAACACAGATTCCCACAATGCATTCCTTACACACATCAGGACATACCCCCCACACGCACTCCACCCCCTGTGAACAAACTCATTGGTGGAACATGAAGGTGGATCCTGGGACCCAGACGTTGAGCTGTGTAAAGGGCCCTCAAAAAAATGGAGCTGCTTCCCGTTGATCCCAGAACATTGATTTTTGTGACCACAGTTACAAGCCGCCTCCAGAGAGCCTGTTCTACACCAGACCAGTGGAGCCAGACGGGAGCTAGAGCCCATCATCATCCTCATCTGGTTGTAAGTAGGCAATCTAGTATATTATTTGTGGCACTAATCTCTAATTTACCTCACATTAAAGGGACACTATAGTCCCCAGAACCACTACAGCTTAATGTAGTGGTTCTGGTGTCTAGCCTGTCCCTGCAAGCCTTTTAATGTAAACACGGCGGCACTGCAGCACTGGTGTTAGTTAACATGGCAGATCATATGGGTGGGGCATTGTGATGTCACATGGGGGGGCGGCAAACTTAACTTTTGCCTAGGGTGGCAAAAATCCTTGCACCGGCCCTGCAGACACTGCATTCCTGTGGGCGAACTCGGGGGGGGGGGAGGGCTGCAGCACTTTAGGCGGACTCGGGTGCAAGCACCGGGGGGCCCAGACCTTGAGCTGTGTCAGGGGCCCCACAATTTCTGATGGCAGCCCTGCTTCAAAGCTGTGATGGTGTGGATATGTTACTAGACTTACTGTATAATTGCATGTCATATTGTGAGGACTCCAGGTCAGTGGCCATCACAACAACTGGATCTGGGGCAGTCAGGGTCCTGATGTCCTGCATGACTTTTTTTCTATCTGTTGCAGAAGTCCATCAACAATGCTTTGACAACAGTTCACTGTAGCAACTTACACCGATAGAGTTCCTTGGCCATCTAATATATATTCCACTTTATATATCTATTTGTAGAACCAGTTGTTCATATTGACAACAGAATAATTTAATGAATGCAACATTTATTACATTTGTACAGTATAGTTAAAATGCAGATTAGCTTTGCATTTGTTAGTATGGAACGTTATTAAATGCTGCAGCAAAATCTAAATCGATTAAATCCTCTGCAAATCCCTGATCTATATTCTTACTTCCTCAAGGATTGCAATAAGGTAGATATGACGTGCCGATAAACATTAATATCACAGGCAGAGAGATTGTATAGAAGAAGAACGATTTGAATGTAACTATCCCTCTTGTGTGTTAAAGGGACACATTAAGCTATAGTTGTTCTGGTGTCTATTGCCTGTCCCTGCGAACTTTTAATGTAAACACTGTCTTTTGAGAGAAAAGGCAGTGTTTACATTGCTCCCTAGGGATATCTCCAGTGGCAGTCACACAGAAATTCAGCATGTCCACGCTCTGCATGGTGCCGCAAAATGATCCTCCGAGAGATGCACTGATTCAATTAGAGATGCTGATTGGCGCAGCACAGTTTTTGCCGAGCATGTGTCATAGCCTCCCAATGCTTTCCTATGGGAAAGCATTGGATTGGCTGAGATAATCAAGTTGGATCTGGGCAGGGACAGCCGCGACCAGACCCTCACGGTGCTGGAAAAGAGGTGAGTTTTACACCTTTTTAACCGGTGCCTAGGGGACTACACGTTCCTGACTCTATAGTACTCCTTTAAGAAAGATTTGTGTAGGCAATAGCATAGCACAGTGGTTTCCAAACCAGTCCTCATGGCCCACCAGCAAGCCAAGATTTATGTATTTTCCTTTCTTATGTCCAATGGCGATACTGTGCTGACAAAAAAGTGATAAATGGTTAAATCATCTGTTTGGTGCTCTGCTTCCAATATATTGAGCACATGGAAAGTGCTGGCTATTAAAATAAAATTTTGTATTGATTAACTGTTAGCTAAAATGATCAGAATAACAAATGTGTTTATTAGCACTGATAACAGTGTTGGTGTATATATAGCCATGGGAATATAATTACATATAAAAAGCTCTCTAGAGAGAGAGAGAGAGATATTGTGTGTGTGGCAGAGTATGTATAACAAAAGATAATACAAGTAAAGGGTAAGCTTTTTAATTAGAGATCACCAAAAGAAAGATTAAATAATATAAATCTATTTCAAGGAGAAAACATTTCTCACATTAATGGAGTGAAGTTTGTGATTGTGAACATTGATAGGAGAGGTTAAAGACCTTAAGCGGCTCTGATACCTTCTGGGGTCTTTGCATATTTTCCATAGTGACATTACCGCTTACCATGCGGTGGTAGAGGTTAGTTATATTTACCTAGTGCTGTCCTCCGCGAGCGCTGCTATCTTCAATCTTCACCCACGTCTGAAATTTCCCAGTATCCCGGTGGGCCAACCGGCCCTGGTCCCTACTTGGTTTTTATATCTTTTGACTGTTTATTTTTACATTTCTTTCTTTGTGACGGAGCTGCTTCAAACATGCGTATTCTGTGTATTATTAAAGATATGACTCCCTTATTATGACTGTTTGATTAATGACCACGGGTGTTTCCCTAATTAATGTTAAGCACATTAATTAGCTAAATTAATTATTCAAAGCAAAGAAGTCACATCTTTAATAACCACACAGAACACTGATGCATGTTTGATGCAGCTTTGTCAAAAAAACATTCAGGGTTCTAAACTAGAGTGAAAATTGCCAAGAATTCAAAGCAAATTAGCCAAAATAGCTGCATTTGAAAGATTCTCCAAGACAATTCTGATTTCTGTTCAGCTATTCAGCAATTCAAACGTTAGTGAATAAACCACTTATTGTTTACATTAAAGGAGCACTGCCCCAAGGAGCACCTCTAGTAGCCATCCGGGAAGAAGCCAGTGGAGTGATCCCTTGGCTGTAATGTAAACACTGCATTTTCTCCGAAAACACAGTGTTTACTGCAAAAAGCCTGAAGGGAATAATTACACCATCAGGGCTGCCATCAGAAATTTTGGGGCCCCTGACACAGCTCAAGGTCAGGGCCCCCCGGTGCCTGCACCCGAGTCCCCCCCCCCCCGAGTCCGCCCACAGGGATGCAGTGTCTGCAAGGATAATTGCCGCCCTAGGCAAAAGTAAAGTTTGCCGCCCCCATGTGACATCACAATGCCCCACCCATATGATCTGCCATGTTAACTAACACAGTGCTGCAGTGCTGCTGTGTTTACAATAAAAGGCCTGCAGGGACAGGCTATAGACACCAGAACCACTACATTAAGCTGAAGTGGTTCTGGGGACTAGAGATTAGTGCCACGAATAATATACTAGATTGCCTACTTACAACCAGATGAGGATGATGATGGGCTCTAGCTGCCGTCTGGCTCCACTGGACTGGTGTAGAACAGGCTCTCTGGAGGCGGTTTGTAACTGTGGTCACAAAAATCAATGTTCTGGGAGAACGGGAAGCAGCTCCATTTTTTTTTGAGGGCCCTTTACACAGCTCAAGGTCTGGGTCCCAGGGTCCACCTTTATGTTCCACCAATGAGTTTGTTCACAGGGGTGTGTGTGGGGGGGATGTCCTGATGTGTGTAAGGAATGCATTGTGTGAATCTATGTTTGTATGTGTAAAGGCTGCAAGGTGAGTTTGTGTATGTATGGGATGCAGTGTGTGCGTCTGTAAGGGATGCACTGAGTGTGTGTAAGGGGTGCATTGTGTGTTGCTGTGTGTAAGGGATGCATTGCTTGTGTATGTGTGTCTGTGTGTAATGCATTGTGTGTTTTCTGTGTGCAAGGGGTGCATTGTGTGTGTGTGTGTTGGATGTCAATCTCTCCCTCCGTCAATTTCCTTCTTCTCCCCCTCTCTCCAATTTCCTTCTTCTCCCCCTCCCTCTCATTTCCTTCTTCTCCCCCTCCCTCTCATTTCCTTCTTCTCCCCCTCCCTCTCATTTCCTTCCTTCTCCCCCCCTCCAATTTCCTTCCTCCCCCCTCCAATTTCCTTTCTCTCCCCCTCCCTCAAATTTCCTTCCTCCCTCCCCCCTCCCTCAAATTTCCTTCCTCTCCCCCCTCAAATTCCCTCCCCTTCCCTCTCCCCCCCCCTCAAATTTCACTCCCCTTCCTCTCCCCCTCCCTCAAATTTCCTTCCCCTCTCCCCCTCCCCTCCCTATTTCTCCTTCCCTCTCCCCCCCCTCAGGCCTGCTCCCCTTCCTCTCCCCCCCTCCCTCAAGATTTCCAGCCCTCTCCCCCTCACTCGGGTTTTGCGCCCTTCCTCTCCCCCCTCCCTCAAATTTCCTCCTTTTCCCTCCCTCACCCCTCACTCCCTCAAATTTCCTCACTCCCTCAGAATTTCCTCCCTCCCTCTCCCCCCTTCACCCTCCCACTCCTCAAATTTCCTCCTCCTGCCTCACTCCAGAGTTCACTCCCTCCCTCTCCTCCCCCCCCACTTCAAACAGACATACACCTCCTCCCCCCCCTCCCTCCAATTTCCTCCTCTCCCCCCACTCACTCCAGGTTTCCTCCCTCTCCCCACTCCACTCAGGTTCTCCCTCTCTCCCCCCCACTCCCACTCAGAATTTCCTCCCTCCCCCACCCACATATCAGAGTTTCCTCCTCCCTCTCTCCCTACCCCCCACTCACTCAGGTTCCTCCTCCTCCCACTCATCAAGTTTTACTCCCTCTCCCCCCACTCACTCCAGAGTTTCCTCCCTCTCCCCACTCACTCAGGAATTTTCACTCCCTCTCCCCCACTCCCACTCAGGTTCCTCCCTCCCCCACCCCCCACTCACTCCAGGTTCCTCCCCTCCCTCTCCCCTGCCCCCACTCCTCCAAATTTCCTCCCTCCTCTTCCCCCACTCACTCAGGTTTCCTCCCTCTCCGCCCCCCCACTCACTCAGGTTCCTCCATCCCCACTCACTCAAGGTTTCCTCCTCTCCCCACTCCCGCCGCATTTCCTCCCTCCCTGCTACCCACTCACTCAAATTTCCTCCCTGAGTCATCTTCCGGCTCCGGCATCAGTACGGTGCGCGAGGGAGCTGAAGAGGAAGCACACAGAGAGTGCTCCCTCGCCCGCCCGCCGGTTGTCAGCAGGGCCAGCCTCTGGGGGGGCCCTGAGGTGACCGGCTGCTGGGCCCCCCAGGAGAAGAGGCTGGCCCTGTGGGTACATACCGGGTCGCAGGGCCCCCTGCGACCCGGTATGTACCCACTGAATGTGGGGCCCGGACGACCTGAGCAGTCCGGGCCCCCCAGGACCGCCGGGCCCATGACAACCGTTGCGGTTGTCATGCCCTGATGGCGGCCCTGCACACCATAGTTAGACTGTAGTTATTCTGGTTGTTCCCTTTAAAGTGACCCTTTCTCTGCACTCTTAGAAATCATAACCACTGTAGCATATTTTAGTGGTTAGGGTGCTATAAGCACAGGCACTGTGCTTTTGTTATCAGTCAAACCTTTTTTTTTTTTACTTGAGTGGTTTAAATTACCTATATCCCGGCCTCCAGGCTCCTTCTGCCGTGTCTGTAAAATTCCATTGACCCTGGACGGATTCATGCAGCTATTGTAAGTGTAATTATCCACAGAGGGAGATTGGTTCATGGTGTGTTTTATGTATATGAATGTTGAGGTAATATAAGGAATATAAAACCCTGGCAAAGGTTTATTGGTGCAGTGTGGAAAGACATTAAGATGAAATGATAATGAAAATAAATGCTCGCAATCAATGTTTATGGCTTGAATTCCTCCAGAACAGAAATATATGCAGTACATCATTTGACACAACAAGGGTATGTGTCATGTCCAGTAGTCATAATAGGTCAGACTGAATAGAGAAACCTTTTTTAATTTTATTTTTTGAGAGACCTTTATACAGCAGGGCAGCCAAAAAAAAAGGTGGGAGGGAAATCAGTCCAATGTTGGCAGCTGAAACAGATGACTGAATCAGTAGTAATGGAGGTGAAGGAGGGGAGTCAGAAACTTCATTTTTTTTTTATAGTCACATAAGTAAAGCAGTGTAAACATTTAATACAGTTAAAGGTGCAAGGTTACATTGCAGCTTATTTCACTGTTGTTCTTAATAAACATTGAGAAGTGCAAGGTTACTTATTCATAATGAAACTGGTGGACAGTAATGCAGGTCAGTTATAACATTTCATTGTTAAACTGATACTAACTCCAATAAATAATATTAATATTGTTAAGGTATTACTACTTAGTTGTTACCAGAGAAAAGTTGTTCAGTCATTTTCATGTGCAGTAGAGAGTCAGTTTCTGTCAGGGGACCACTAATTTGAGATCCTTGGTTGTTACCGTGGGCTAGGGGTCATGTCGGGATTGGGTTAACTTTTAGAGTCCTAAGATCCTTGTTTAGATTGAGTGGAATTGAGGTTTTAGATGTTGTCTTAGATCGCGGGGTTTCGTGTCAGGTCGGTTTTTAGGAAGTTGTTCCATGGTTCCCATATTTTAGATTTAGCAAATGTGAATTCTTCAATCTGTTTGACCTCTTCACTCCATTCCCTAAATGAGGGTGGTTGTGTTTGTTTCTAGTATTTGGGTATTAGTTGTGTTGCGGCCATAACAAGGTGTCTGAATAATGAAGACTTTGTCCCCTGTAGGCCTTTAGGGGGGAGTATAAGGATGAAATGCTCGGGCGAGAGGGGAATTGTAGTGTCAAAAATTGTTTGTATACAACTGTATGTATTCTGGCCCAAAATTTGGCTATGATTGGACACTGCTACCATATGTGCGAGCGGTGAGCTACTTTGTGTTGGCACCTCCAGCAGAGATCAGTGGAAGTATTGTGAATTTTGTGAATTTTCATGGGTGGGAAGTGCCAGCGGGAGGTATTGAGGTGGATGATTTATGCACTGATTGAAAAATAGAGCGCCATTGTCGTTGGGAGATATCTATTTGGAGTTCCTCTACCCATCTTAGTGTATAGTTAGGGAGATCGGGTTCCTGTAATTCTCTAGTCAGTTTGTACATGGTGGAGAGGATTTTTTTGTTGTTAATGAATGGGAGGAGCATAGTTGTTCGAAAGGTGATAGGGAAACTTAATGATTTTAGGTATTTGGCCATCTCGTGTGCTCTAGTATGCAGGGCCCCACAGTGGACACCTTCTATCCCGACCAATATGATAACTTGTAAGGTTTTGGCAAGAACTACAGCATATGAATGTCCATCTGGGTTCTTGGTTTTTAAATTCATGACAGCAACAGCTGTGTTGTTAAACTGGTACCGGATGACAGAACGCCTCGTCCCACCCAGTAAATTATCCGAAAAACTTGCAAGTGAAAGGAAAAGAGGAGCATAATTTTGGTAATTAAATGGCATAACTATAAACAAATATACAGAGAGGCTGGGCCAACCTGCCGACCTGTGACACTCTCTGAATAAGGCTGTATACCTTTATAAATATGGATATCTGTGCACCTAACAATGTTGTTTTATTCTATGCCGGACAGTAATGGGGTTAATGAATATATGAAAAGAATGTGATTTTTAGTAAAACTAGATAAAAACCTAAAAGCCAGTGCAAGATCTTGACAACATTTTCCATCCATACAGACAAGTTGTTTATTGACTGATGGAGTTTACTGGTGGACACTCTACGCACCAAAACCACTTAATGAAGATGAATAGGGTGCATTATAAACAGAGTAGCTATTACAACCATGTGCACTCCTCTTACTTACACACTATTTGGCATTTATAAGTTAGGTCTTTGTTGCTTTTTTGTCACTTTTGAAATTCTTTAAGGTTCTTTATATTTCACATGCCTAATGGAGGTTGTTTAGGACATAACAGAGGGTTCCAGATATTGATCTGTTGTGCAATATGTCTCATTTACACGTGTATAGTGAACTAATGTGCCTTGTTAAAGTTGGTTCAGTGCATGCACTCTCTGCATTATCACTTCACCTCTCTTCTGGTCAAGATATATATATATATATATATATACACTAATAGTGTAATATATCCCAGAAAGCAGTGTATGATAAAAAGTCTATATGGTCCTACTCACATTTTCTAGAGCTTTGACCAGCTGTGTCATATTCCTATTACTTTATGAAAGAATACAAACTTTAAACACTCAGAAAGAAGAAGTAGCATGCATTAAAGGGACACTATAGTCACCAAAACAACTTTAGCTTAATGAAGCAGTTTTGGTGTACAGATCATGTCACTGAAATCTCACTGCTCAGTTCTCTGCCATTTAGGAGTTAAATCACTTTTGTTTATGTTTTCTAAAAAATAAGTGACTAACTATAATAGTCATTTATTGGGCTGTAGCTTCGTTTTCCCTTGAACAAAATTAGATGGTGATGATAGTTGATATTAATTCTCCAGTAATCCCAGGGTAAGGTGGAGGAGGAGGGAGATAAACTTGTATATTTATTGCTTTTGCTTTTGAAATTGATTTATTTCTGCCCCTTTCTTGGTAACAGATCTTCTTTAAATGCCTATTGAGATAACCTTTGGGGCATAGTTATTGCTACATAATTGAATCAGCCTTTGAATGTATTTTGTTTATTTAATACAGCCCAATGGTTTTTGGTCTCTGTGTTCTAAGTAAGGTTCCTGCCCCAGTGTTTAATGTAACCGTATCTGTTAGATATTATTGCTATATGGTTGCATTCAATAAACAATCATTGATTACAAAAGACAGGTAATTGCCCCATCACCGCAATGTTTCAATATATCAGGTTTTTCTGGTTGCTTGCAAGACATTGCGTTGCCGTGGAATGATGTGTGTGTTCCATGTTGCTCCCAGTAAATGGCTGAGTCATGATGGGAGTGCATTTGCATTGTAGTAAGTGAATTGCGTAACATTTGGAAGGCAGAGAAATGGGGAATAGGTTTACAAGTATGCTGAATAAAATATTTTTTTTTTATTTATTTTTTTGAGAAATAAACACCTATTGCATGTGCAGTTCATGACCAGTTCATGATCTTGTAAAATTTAATTTGTGTGCCAAGCTTGAAAAGATTTATAGTCAAGTTCATGGCCAGGTTTTTTCTTTTTTTTTTTTTTGTTTGTTTGTTTTTTTTTAAACCTCTAATTAAAGTATTATTTCCTAGTTTGTCCCTGCCTCAAACTATCCTGTTTTTGCCATACTCTAATTAGATATTCTTAAGACACTCCACATACTTAAGTTACATAAACATGTAGGATTATAAAAAAAACCCTTGGTATAAGGTACAAAAATATATAAGACAATCAAAAAAAAAAAAAGACAAAGCATGCAGGTCTCCTTCCCCCCTCCTAGCACTGGGACTGCTAGGGAATAATTACTTTGGTCTGCACCCTTCTCCAAGGATCATAGCCCCTTCCATCACAAAGCTGGGGCCAAACTCAGAGCGCACACATTTCACACAGCCAGCAAATACCACACGCATTTCATGGTCTTTGTATATACACACAGCCTGTAAAACAGCCTGTACACACAGCCTGTAAAACAGTGTTAAAAACTTTGGGGGAGACACTCAAGGAAAAGACTATAATAATTTTGTGAAAATAAATATATATATATATATATATATATGTATGTATAATATTTTGTTTCTTAGTTTTTTTCCATTTTAAATGTAGCTTCCAACACGTCATAGTAAAGTGAAGTGAATAACCCTGTCTGCATTTTTTTGTGTCAGGACAAGTAGATTGGGCTACTGCATTAGTTAATCAAATATTCAATAAATCATATAGAGAGGGCCTGCAGTGG
Source organism: Pelobates cultripes (assembly GCA_933207985.1). NCBI lineage: Eukaryota > Metazoa > Chordata > Amphibia > Anura > Pelobatidae > Pelobates > Pelobates cultripes. The sequence continues at coordinate 71,481,152 of OW240922.1, read as the reverse complement.
CTGGAAAAAATTTAAAAGTGTATGTATCCACTTAAATTGTAACTTCTCTTATTTTCCGAGTAAGATGGTTCTGTTACTACTAAGAGTAAACCAACCGCACAGGAAGTGCAGGTACGAGTAGTGTAGTATAAAGCAGGGCCCAATGAATCTTCTTTCTTGCAGTGCTAATTATTAAGCTAAAAAGACTCCTTTAAAAGAAACATTTACACCAGCGGATCCCACAGCACTACATAGACTAAACTACACATCCATGATTGACACACTCATATCGGACATGGAAACCTGGGCAGATAAACCCATATCCTGGATCGGGAGAATACACTTGTTAAAATGAACATCCTCCCTCGGATATTATTCCTGTTTCAAGCCCTACCTATCCCCATTACAAAACAAGACCTCAGCCCATTACAACGGGCAATAGACCGTTTCATATGGCAGAACAAACGACGTAGAGTATCTCGTAACATCCTCTACCGTACCAAGGCGAGGGGAGGCCTGGGACTACCCCACTTACACTTCTACTACTTAGCGGCCCAACTGACACAAATAGCCCTATGGCACACCCCTCCTGAAACTTGAAGGTGAGTCGATCTAGACTCTCTGCTTATGAAATCAGACTTCCCGCAATTTTACATCTGGACCCCGAGAGAACACAGAGCATTACCAAGAACAGCATGCCCATCCATTACAAACTGTATCCAACTATGGGACAAGTTTACCCTTAAGTACGAACTTATGTCCTCACCCACCCCCCTCACCCTGATATATCGAAATGGAACCTTTATACCAGGCATGAGACCCTGGGACTTTAGAGGCCTTGAGAATGCTGGCCTCCAGAGAGTCCGCCAACTATACGTAGATGACTTTGTAGTCTCTTTCCTGGAACTGAAAACCAGAAAAACCCTAACCCCCTCAGATTTTTGGGGATATCTCCAACTTCAAAACTATGCTAACCTAGCGACTGTAAAAACAGCTGCCAGGGCATGATCACCCTGCTCTACTCCCACCTCTGTTCCACCACAAACGAGTGGGGTAACCTACATAACACTGACAAATGGGAATCTGACTTAGGCAAAACACTAGAGGGTATCGACTGGCAAGACATTTGGGAGGCCAACTTAAAAACATCTATATGCGTCACGATGCAAGAACAATTGTACAAAACAATGTTTCAGTGGTACACCACACCAGTCCAATTATATCACATGAAAGACATCCACAGATCTCTGCTGGCAAAACTGTGGAGCTAAGGGGACCTACGCACACATGTGGTGGTCCTGCCCCCTGGATGGGGGGACATCCAAACACTGGCATCCCAGATACTATCCAGACCTGTCGAACTAAACCCATGGGCATTCCTGTTGGCAAAACCCTTTGATAACTGGTCTAGACCAGAACAACTGTTGTTTAACAAAATTGCCTTAGCCCAAACCTGGCTACGACCCACCACACCCCCCATAACCACGGTACTCCACAAAATTTAAGAATGCCACATTATGGACAAAACGTCTGCCCAAATACGAGGCTGCATGAAGATATTCTCCAAGATGTGGGAACCAAGGGAAAACTATATTGACAAACAACAAACTGGACAATAGAACCGACCAACGAACCAATAGACAACACACGTTTGACGTTGCGTGATGATAACCACACCCTCTCACTCACCTGGTAAACAGGGTTGGCACCCCGTCATTTATCAGCATGAAATTTAAAACGATCAGCTGCAGTTTTGAGAGTGGAATGAACATTGGTGCATGTATCACAAATAGAAGCAAGGTGATCATCCAAAGCAGGGATAGCCTTGTCAGAAAAAACAGCTGTTAGCACAGTAGGATGAAGACCGTTATTAACAAAAAAAGGACTATGACCAGAAGAGTCTTGACTAGCATTGTTTCTAGCAAACTCAGTAGTAGTAATTCGGACCAATTATCTTGAGTGCTATTAACAGAACAACGCAAATACAGTTCCTATGACTGGTTAGTCCTCTCAGCTGTGCCATTGGTTTAGGGATGATACGAGGAAGAAAACGACAATTCAGTGCCCAACTGTTTATTGAAAGCCCTCCAAAACCAAGACACATACTGAGAACCTCTGTCAGATACAATATTGTGAGCGATGCCATGCAGACGGACAATTTCACGTATAAAAATAAGAACCAGGTCTTGAGAGGAAGGCAATTTCTTGAGTGGAACAAAATAAGCCATCTTAGAAGAGCGGTCGACCACCATAAGGATGGTGGTATAGCCATTAGAACTAGGAAGTTCCACAATGAAATCCTGGACAAATGGGACCACGGTACACTAGGAACTGGAAGGGGATGCAACAATCCACACGGAGGTTTATGAGGTACTTTAACAATTGCACAAACGGAACAGGCCTTCACATATTCTTTAACATCCTTCCTGAGAGAATCCCACCAAAAAGATTTCATGATAGCGGATATGGATTTATTAATGCCCGGATGTCCAGCAGACACGTTGTGGAACACCCTCATGACATTTTCCCTTTCACCCAATGGAACAAATAATTTATCCAGTGACTGAAACTGAGCCTCCATGATGGCGCCAAGTAGAGGAGAAGATAATGAAAGGACAGTGGAAGCGATGGTACACTCAGGTGGATTAATAGGGGATGTCTCTTGTCCTTGTACTGATTCTGTATCAAACTGTCTAGACAAGGTGTCCGCCTTCACGTTTTTTGGACCAGATTTGTAAGTTTTCAGAAAATTAAATCGAGAAAGGAACAGAGACCATCTGGCCTGTCTAGAAGATAGTCGTTTAGCATCCCCTATATAAGCCAAATTCTTATGGTCAGTAATGATCAAAAAATACAAGATGTCTCCACTCTTTTTAAGTGCTGTTATAATGGCCAACAATTCTCTATTGCCAATATCATAATTGCGCACTCAAGGGGAGACAACGTTCTAGAGAAGTAACCACATGGATGCAAAGAGGTATCCTGACTCTCCTTCTGAGAGAGAACAGCCCCTACCCCAGTTTCAGAGGCATCAACCTCCAGTATGAAGGGTTTGCTGGTGTCGGGATATATCAATATTTTAGCAGAGGCAAACCTTTGTTTAAGAAGTTCAAAAGTTTCTCTAGCCTCCTTAGACCATATCGTACTGCTAGCCCCCTTGTGTGTCATATTGGTGATGGGGGGCTATCACAAAAGAGAATCCTTTGATAAATCACCTGTAATAATTGGCAAACCCAATAAACCTTTGAATGGTCATTGGGTAATGGTCAATGTAGAACAGCTTCTAGTTTATGAGGGTCCATCTGAAACCCAGAGGCACAAATGTTATAACCCAAAAACTGTACTTCAGTCTGATCAAAGATGCATTTTTCCAGTTTACAATAAAGTTGATTTTTAAGGTTTGCAATACTTGTTTGACATGTTTGTTGTGGTGAGTCTGAAGGTCAGGGGAATAAATAAAGATATCATCCAGATAGACTAGGACAAATGAATAAATATAATCCCTGAGTATGTCATTAATAAAGTTCTGGAATACGGCCGGAGCATTGCACAATCCGAAGGGCATCACCAAGTACTCGTAAAACTCACTCCTAGTATTAAAAGCTGTTTTCCACTCATGATTCTCCTTAATCCTTACCAAATTGTGCGCACTCCTGAGGTCTAGTTTAGTGAAGACTTTAGCACCCTGGAGTCTGTCAAACAATTTGGAAATGAGGGGAATAGGATAGGCATTTTTAATGGAGTTTTTGTTTAATGCCCTGTAGTCAATACATGGGCGTAATTCACCATCTTTTTTAGACACAAATAAGAACCCTGCACCAGCAGGCGAGGATGATTTAAGTATGTGGCCCTTACTTAGGGAGTCTTTGATAAATTCTTCCATTATTCTACTCTCCTGTGGAGATAAAGTATATACTGCTCCCTTGGGTGGCATAGCAACGGGTAGCAGATTTATGGAACAATCATATGATCTGTGAGGAGGTAGAATATTGGTCTGACTTTTACTAAATACCTCCTTAACCTCCCAGTATTGTATGGGAACAACAGAGCTCTGAGGCATAGTAATTGGTAATGTAATGGTGCCCAATCTTTTGGCAATCGATACTACACATCTCCCTGTACATTCTTTACCCCATTCCAGTATTTCTCCCTTTGCCCAATCAACATGAGGATTATGCTTCGTGAGCCAAGGACATCCTAATATGATGGGACAAGAAGGAGAAGCAATTATCTGGAATGTAATGTCTTCCTTGTGTAGAGCTTCAATAGAAATGTTAATAGGCAAGGTTTCATGGGTAATGAAGGGTTGAGAGAGAGGTCTCCCGTTGATAGCCTCAACAGCGAGAGGTGATGATCTCTCCTTGAAAGGTATTAACTGTTTTTTAACAAAATGTATGTCAATGAAGTTTCCTGCTGCACCTGAGTCCATCAGGGCTTTGCATGAAAAGTTATCTTTGTTACACAGGACCATAATATCAAGGAGAAACCTATTTTGGTTGTTACCAGAGGACGTATCCATTACACCTAAGACCTGTTCCCTGAAGGTTCTTAGGTACGGAAGTTTTCTGGACGTATGGGACAAGCACTCCTCATGTTCTTTTCTACCGCAGTATACGAATAGACCCTCATTTCTCCTATATTGTCTTTCTGCCTCTGACAGTCTAGTGACTCCCAACTGCATAGGTTCAGGTGCGGACTGTGTAGGGAGGTCAGGGACAATAGGTCTGGAGAAATGAGGTGCTAATGACATAGTCATACGTCTAGTTCTGTTTCTAGTAATTTCTCTGGTTCTTAATCTGTTATCAATCTGCATAAGAAATGTGATAAACTCATTAATTTTTTTTAGGTAGATCTTTGGCAGCAATCTCACCTAGGATTGCCTCGGATAATCCTTTTTTAAATGTAGAGATTAACCTGCTATTAGTCCAGTCTACCTCAGAAGCCAAGGTGCGAAATTCTATGGCATAATCTGAGATAGACCGGTTCCCTTGTTTGATATGCATTAGGGCAGTGGAGGCGTCATCCTCCCTGCCTAATGGTTTGAATGTTTAATTTGAATTCCATAAGGAATTCCTGGTAATTGTGTGCAATGCTCCTATTACTCTCCCATAACGGATTGGCCCAAGCTAAGGCTTTACCTTTAAGATGGTTCATTAGGTAACAAATCTTAGCTCTATCCGAGGGAAAAGATCCCGGTGAGGCCTCAAAGTGATATTCAATTTGATTCAGGAATCCCCTGCATTCTTGAATATTACCATCAAAATGTGTTGGAGGCGATAGGGAGACAGTAGGAGCCTTGTGTAGTATAGGTGGAGGTACATTAGGCGGAGGTGACCTAGTCAGAGAAACCTCAGGCTGAGGATGCGCCGTTCGAGTAAGAAGCATACTGAAAGCCTGGGCAAATTGATCCATACAGTGATCATTTTCCTCTAGTTTTCTCACAATTGCACAGGATCTATGGCCATGTCGTAGTGTCAGGATTACAAGTTGATCCAGCACATAGAACTGTATCACACCTAGGACTAATAGGTAACGTCTTACCGGACCTTAGAATGGCCGGACTTTACGTACCAGAGAATAGTCAGAATACTTGCCGAGGTCGGGGACACAGAATGAGACACAACGATGAGGAAAAGCCAATAGTCAGGGATACCAGAATACAGGAAAGTCAAGCGAAGCCAAAGTCAGTAACCAGAAATAAATGCTCAGAAATACACTCTCGGACAACCACTAGGGAAACAATGACAGGGAAATGATGAAAAGTAAAATTGCGTTTAAATAAGCCTTTAACAAATTTGATTGGCCAAAATCGGCCTTTGACCCTAGAATGTGCGCACGCCTCTCCCGCGTGATGTCACACGCACCCTGATGTAATCAACGTGGGCGGACGTGGGGCCACAATTTGGTGTGGATTTGCAGTGGCCGGCGTCCATCAACATGTTGCAGGAGTCAGTTATACAGATGCACGGCCGCTGGGCACAAATACCGCAAGGTGAGCAGGAATATGTTACAATATCGCAACTTCTGTTTTGGCGCATCCTGCTGGTTCCACATTTAATTCACCCCTTGTCAACAGACAAGAACCTTGACCACTGAGGTCACTGGGATTCAATAATTAATTTGAAGACCAAATTCAGGAACTCTACTTCTAAGTTTAGTAAGCAAAAGCCCTTTCTCATCCATATACAAACAATAAATACATTATTTATTTATTTATAACTATGAACTAGATGTGTTTGCACTCACAAAATATGGTAGAAGGAGCTATGGTCTGATGTTGCTGGCCCCCTCCTTTTTGGCTCTTTGTATATGGCAAAGTAGTGTCACTTATTAAACGTAGAAGCAGAGTTTCTAAATTTGGTCTTCAAATGTATTACCCCAACGATACCTGGTTTCCAGACTGTTATTTAACAGTGTATACAAATGTTTATAGTAACCTTATCTCTGCAAAGCTAGAACATTTCCCTGAAATGTACTTCTTGACCTTCCTTAACCATGATTACTTTCCAAAAAAACAACGGTACATGTGTTCATTTATCAAGTGACTTCCTATCCATATTCCTGATTAAGCTCATAAATACTAAAACTCTATGGCTTTTGGTTTTACTGTTTGTTGCGATTTCAATATTCATTTTCTAATATTATCTAAATTGGTTTCAGCTGATATAAGGGTAGTAACAGGAACTGATTACACCAGATCAATGTATAGGCCAGCGCTCCACATAACATTACACGTACACATTTGGAGATGTTTGAAGGGTTCATTGTATTTGAGAGCTTGGGCTCATGTCTGCAATGTACCCTATTGATAATATTCGTTGAACATCCAGCGTAACTCGTCTTTATAGTTACCCACTCCGCTATAAGCAACTGGAAATGTTTTCACCTTTGAGATCCACCTGGTCAGCACATGGCTAATGCAATGACTTAGCAGATCTTCCTGGGGTTTAACTGTACTTATCAATGGTTTTTATTGCTTCTAATCTCAGGTTAATAATGCTCTATCAAACTAAAGTTAAACAGGGGGAAAAATAAATCAATGCCTAAATTGCATTTTACAATCTCTAGTATTAACGGTTTCTATGCAACTCCATTATATTCACTCGGCCTTACAATAACGACAAACGTGTTTAGTTATTTTAATTTCTCATCATTCGGCAAGAAATAATCTATAACAATAAAGAAAGGAAATCAAACCATTCAAGTATGAAAACCCATAGGTAGTGGCTTCTACTTTGTACCTGTAGTTAGTATATTCGTTACACCAAAGTGTTGAACTAAGTTTGGATCGCAAAACTCAAACAGGGCTATTATACTCTTATAATGAATTGAAATTTGAATGGAAACATTTAGGGACTACTTTGTTTTAGTATTTTTGCTCTGATTTACTGCAAACATTTTATCAAGCCTGGTCAAGTCGTTCTTGACATCTGAGGGGAAAAAGCTCTGTCTATCGAGGGTCTCGTGAAGCACCATGATGTAAAGATGACTGAAAGGAAGAAGATGAAAGCAGCCACAAAGGACATGTTCAGGCAGGTATAACTCGTCTTCCTCTACACATCTCGGCCACTGACAGCAGAGCACTCACCGTTTGCAGAGTCCCTGGACTGTGAAAGAGCTCCTCTAATAACTGTGTTTTCTTTTTTTTTTTACCCAGCAGATAATATCTTCATTTTATTTGACTATACACATTGGAAGTACAGTATACAGGTTTTGGGGGTTTTTTTGTGAGGAAAACTGATCATTTTTGGATACAAATGTAGGTTTCAATTAATTAACCTGTGTAAGTCTCATATAGACAGAGACAGAGTATGAATAACAGCCATAAAATAAAGCCATAGATGGGTTCCAGAGACATAAAAGACCATACATTTAAAGGATCACTATAGGGTCAGGAACACAAACATGTATTCCTGACCCTATAGTGTTAACACCACCATCAAGCCCCCCTGGGCCCCTCGTGCCTCAATAAATATAGCAAAATCTTACTGTATTCAAGCCTGAAACCGTAGATCTGCATGCTGTTTGCCTCAGGAAAAAAAAGCTGTCTGCTGACATCATCAGAAGTGGTAGCCTGATTCAATCACAATGCTTCCCCATAGGATTGGCTGAGACTGACAAGGAGGCAGATCAGGGGCAGAGCCAGCATGATTCAAACAAAACCCTGGCCAATCAGCATCTCCTCATAGAGATGAATTGCATCAATGCATCTCTATGAGGAAGGTTCAGTGTCTGCATACAGAGGGTGGAGACACTGAATGTTTGGATGCATTTTAGGCAGCCATGACCCAGAAAGGATCTCTAACAGCTATCCGAGGAGTGGTCAGTGAAGTTATCACTAGGCTGTAATGTAAACACTGCATTTTCTCTGAAAAGACGGTGTTTACAGCAAAAAGCCTGAAGGTGATGATTCTACTTACCAGAACAAATTCAATAAGCTGTAGTTGTTCTGGTGACTATAGTGTCCCTTTAAAGGCTGAGTCATTTATGTCTCACATTTTTCTCATACCCAGTTTGACTTTAATCTTTTATATTTCATGACCTTTTTGGGGCTTTAAGGGTTCCTTATAACATTATTGTACATATTTGTTCTTCATGATTTATGTGGTATATCATCCAGTCATAATTTCTAACCCCTATACTGCTCTATGGGTGCATTATTTTCCATAATCGCATGGCTTGACTGGCACTGTATTGTGCAAGTGCCCCTAATCTGAAGAGGTTCCAGTTATTTTATTTTCTACAGCTTTGAGAATTTGGGATGGTAACCTGGGACCTGCACCCAGTTATACATTCGTAGTTGTTTACATTTTTATTTTATATATATATATATATATATATATATATATTATTATTTTTATTTTTTTTAATAGATTGTTTGAATCTTTTTTGCAATTAAATTTTTTGTTATTTCACTTCTGTACCAATTCAAATATGAATTTGGTAGTAATTTATTTTTTAAGCTCTAATTCAGTCCTTTGGTGCGATTCACATGAATATATGTATTGAAATATATATTAAGTATGAGAGGAGTGATGGGTTTCCACTAACTGCACTTTATTATATTTTACATTAATTACTCACCTGAAAATATGGGAGGAAGTCACTTTTCAAATAAATATATACGAATGATAAGAGCTATATATGACAAGCACCTTCGTGATAATTGTATGTTTGGGACTTTATTACTATTTGAATCATGGAACGCATGGAATGAGATGGTGGAACGCAATCCGGAGATTGAATGCGAACACGGAGAATACACTGCTGTAATAGAAAAACTCTGAACAGCTGTAGGAGGAAGGAACGAAGGAAGTTGATTGACTGAATGGACGAAACTCCCTGCAGAACACCAGGGAAAATCAGGAAAAGCCCTATTTAAGAGAGAGATGATAGGGGATGAGTTTTGTTATTGACTGCGATCTGTTATTGTATATTTCATGGAAATTGGTCCTTGAGGAAGTTTCTTTCGAAACGAAACATGTAGGACCAGAGATCAATAATTGATTTTAGCATTTTATTGGATTTTATATTGTTATAATAATAATAATAAACCAAATTTTACCACATGACAGGAGGCTTCATATTTGCATATCTTTCTTTACTGAAAACTCCAGCAGCATAGAAACAGTAACAACCAATCAGAGAAAAGATATGGTGCCCATAAAAGGCCCTGTCTATGACATCACTTCCTCTTTCTTTGCTGCTCCAGCCATCAACAGGTCAGAGTAAGTGACCCCCCCAGACACGCATGCTAGGGCGCTACAGCCCATTTCAGTTGATGTGGGTGTCCTCTGGTTACAACGGCACACCACCCGGGGTAAACCCCGAGATTATGCACAAGGGCCTACACCTAAACGCCAAATCCACGCATGGCCCTGAATTTATTAATTACGTGCATACTAAGCCTTCCATACATATACATTTTACCGACTGGACACATCCCGGTCGTGTTAAGAGTCGATCAATGTATGCATGTGACTCCCCCCCACGACCTGTCCACTGAACCTTGTTTTCGCCCGATAGGTCGAATTACGCCATAGATCATGGAGGATACCCAAACCAGCCAAGACTTCCAAGCCATGATCAATGCCGCCGTGGCGGCTTCTGTGGAGAAGGCCCTCTTGAGGGCGCCACCCCCCAGCCAGGAAGCCACAAGCCCACCAGAGCGCATGGAAGCCTCGGGCTCGGAGGTGTCCAAAGCTAAGAGACAAAGAAAGACTTCAAGTCCACCCTCAACCAAGACTAAGGGCAAGCTACCCATCAAACGCGTAAAAAATGCGGACCGCCAGCCCACACCCTTCCCACCTCAATCCTCGGACGAGGAGGACACTTACGTCCCACATGCCTTAGACGTAGTGGACAAGTGGCACGGAGACGGCTCACATTCGGACGACGAGGAGTGGCAAGACCTACCACCCACCTCTTCGGAGTACGTCAAAGAGACCTTCGTAGACAGCCGGGACATGGAATCCGGCGGGGACCGCCACACCGGTCAGGCCGAAGACGGTGCATTCCTGGATGACCAGGGGACACTACTATTCGACCCACGCACCATCCGGCACCCACGGTCCTCAGAATGGACACTGCCGGATCACTTGACGAAGTTTATTCACTACTGGCTGCTCAAACCGCTGTAAAAAGGTACGGGCACGCCTCAGGGCCGAATGCCCCAGGCCACTAATTCCCGATAAAGTGGCACTGACGCCCGAATTCGATGACACGATGGTGGTCTTCATGTCATGCACGGGCAGGGACCCGCGCAAAGGGGTGGAGAAAGGCATGAAAGCGGCACAGGACAAAGTGCTGGATTTGCTCGGCCCCATCGCCAAGATGCTATATTTTGCTGACCTAGCCCTCAGCCAAGACTCCCAACTAGACCCACACGTCATACGAGAATGGGCTCAACGCGCGGTGTGCCTACTAGGCAACGCCAACGCCGCCCTTTGCGTCGAGAGACGCAGGTCGGCTCTGATACGTATCGACAGCAAGCTTCTAGATCTCGGGGCTAAAGAATTTGGACCAAAAGCCCAAGGCTTGTTGTTTGGTGACGCCTTCATCATGGAACTCAAACGTCATGTGAACCTCTTCACCACCTTAAACAAGGCCCAAACCTCTCTCAAACAGGTGTTCCACACCCCATCTACCAGAGGTGTTTTTGGAAGGGCTGGTCGGCAACGGAACCGTGCCACCAGCTGATTTTGGGCCTCAGGTTCCAGATCGTTCCCACAAGCACCGAACTTCTTCCCGTCTACAACGCAAAGGCCCTCATCGTTCAGAGGAACGGGGAGAACCAGAGGCTTCACAGGCCGTGGCCGCGGCCGCTTCTCCAATGGTGAGTCCACCTATATACACAAATGCATCAAAATTTATTGCAGGCAACCTTTCCTTTTTCTTCCAGAACTGGGAACTGATTACCAAAGACGCCTGGGTCCTCCAGACGGTTCAGGGTTTCATCATAGACTTCGCCACACGACCCATTCAAACCGCTCCCCCTCCCCCAATCCACATGTCGTCAAGACAAAACCACCTAGTAGATGAAGAGATCCATCTCTTCGAAAAAGGCGCGATACAATACGCGATACAATACGCACCGGACGGGGGAGGCTTTCTAAGCAACATTTTCTTGGTCAAGAAGAAGACAGGCGAGTACAGGCCGGTTATCAATCTCCGGCAGTTAAACTCATTCGTAATCTACAGACACTTCAAGATGGAAGGAATCCATCTTCTACAAGACCTTCTCGTCAAAAACGACTGGTTTACACGCCTGGACCTCAAAGATGCGTATCTGTCCGTACCAGTGGATGTACACTGCCGACAATTCCTCCGCTTCCGATGGAGAGGACGGATATGCCAATTTACATGTCTGCCATTCGGCCTCAGCTCGGCTCCGTGGTGCTTCACGAAGCTACTGAGACCAGTGATGGCTCACATCCGAACGAGGGGCATTCGTTGCCTCGTCTACTTGGACGATTTGCAGATTTTTTGTGAATCCGCATCCAGGCTACGATTACAGACGAAATTTGTCGTTCATTTGCTAGAATCCCTGGGTTTCGTAGTGAACAGACAGAAGTCGTCTCTCTCTCCCTCCCAGTCGGTCCAATTCCTGGGTTTCGACATAGATTCGAAGGAATGCGTACTACGCCTTCCATCGAAAAAGATAGCCTCCAAAAGGAAGGAAATCAGACGAGTTTTGAGGATGGACACAATACCGCTCAGGATGTTTGCTCGAATCGTGGGACTCCTTTCCTCATCCATACAAGCGATATTCCCGGGCCCTCTACACTACAGGGCCATCCAACGGCTGAAAGCAGGATATCTGCGCACCGGACACTCCTACGACCACTGAATCCCACTCTCGTCGGAAGTCAGATCGGAACTGCGATGGTGGTTACTACATATACAAGCCTGGAACGGCAAAGCGATCTTCGGCCCTTCGCCGGACTTCATAATAGAATTATTCCTCCCAGGAATCTCCAACATGACGGCGGACTGGTTCTCCCGCCATTGGAGAGACACCAGCGACTGGAAACTCAACAGGGAGATATTTCAGACACTATGTCAGCGGTTGGGCCCACTAACAATAGACTTGTTCTCCTCCAGGACCAACCACCAACTACCAAGATACTACAGTTGGCTTCCGGACCCGAAGAGCGAAGCAGCGGATGCATTCCTTCAGGACTGGCCCTCTCACGGGGCCTACGCTTTCCCTCCATTCTCAATGATCCCACGGGTATTGCGATACATCCGCACTCACAGGATATCGCTCCTGCTCATAACACCACTTTGGCAGAGCCAACCGTGGTTCCCGGACCTCCTGGAGATGTCCCACGACCATCCCATTTGGCTCCCGATCTACCCGTTACTCCTGTCGGGACCTCGAGGGGAACCCCATCCCCTCGTCCTGGAAGGACAACTGGAACTGGTGGCCTGGACGATTTCAGGGGCTCATGGTCGGTCCACGGCCTTTCACAATCTACTAAAGACCTCCTGTGGGATTCATGGGCTCCTGGCACCAGGAGATGTTACATATCCGCCTGGTCAGCCTGGAGTGATTGGTGCATGGAAAGGGATTCCGATCCCTTTACTGCCTCTGTCCCACTGATCCTCAACTATCTCGCTCATCTGTTCTCGACGGGTTGATCATATTGATCCCTTAACGTGATCAGATCGGCTATTTCTGCGGCGCACGTCCCAGTACAGGGCAAGCCAGTGGGTCAAGATCCTCTGGTATGTCGTCTACTGCGGGGTGCCAAATTTACAAGACCCCCAGCACCCAAATATTCCAGCCTCTGGCAGGTGAATAGGGTGCTGGACTTCCTTCAGGGCTGGCCGGACAACCCCGTTCTATTGCTGAAACAGCTGTCAGCAAAACTGGCACTTTTGTTATGCCTCGTCTCATTCCGACGGGTGTCAGACGTTAGGGCGTTTGACGTGGACGGTTTTTCTCTCACTCCGGAGGGAGTCACCTTCTCCATTTCTAGACGGACTAAATCAGACTCGTCCTCAGTGTCTTATCCATATTTCGAATCAGACTCCAAGCTATGCGTTGTCAGGATACTTCTGAGGTATACGGAAATCACAGCCAACCTTCGACTCACCCCGACGGGTCAGCTGCTGATTTCTTACGTAAGGCCTCATGCACCGGTGTCTACTACAACCCTGGCCAGATGGGTACGCTGGCTACTGAGGTTGGCAGGTATCGAACCTAGCTTTGGAGCACATTCGGTCAGAGGTGCGGCAGCATCCCAAGCCTTCTTGGCGGGCGCATCCCTAACCGACATTATGCGTTGCGCAGACTGGACACAGGAGAGTACGTTTAGGACATTTTATTTCCGCCAATCCTCTCACACCTCCTTCACACTTGTCAAATCTAAGCTTTAAAAATGCAAATATGAAGCCTCCTGTCATGTGGTAAAATTGAAGATTATATTAGCTTTAGTGTACTAATAATCTTAATTTTAGTAATGACAGGAGGCGAATATTTCCCACCCTATAGGATCCCTCCCTAGTTATCTTGTGTTATAAAGAGTATGTTTTAGTGTTCAGGAAGACATGCATGTTAGGATTGCGTTACTACTTAGACATGTAGCTGTTTAGTACGGTTTTATTGGGTTCGTGGTCATGTGCCTTGAATTATGTCATGTTTTACTTATTACATGTCTTAACTTGCGAGTTTTTATAAATGTTGATAGTTTCACAGTCTATCCTTTGGGATTTTCAGGTTCTTAATGTCTATTGCATGCGGACATGTTTCCACTTCAGAGACCTTTTACCTTTTTCTTTTTATTTCAGCGTGAACGTCTTCTCTTCGGGACAAAGACTCAACTCCAATACCGTTACACCATGGAATTACCGGAGTTATGTCCCCTGCTATATTGTTGAACTGTTAACTGAATGTCATTATGTTTTTGTTGTTATTTATCATTCGCTTCAAAGAAAGAAGTGATGACATAGACAGGGCCTTTTATGGGCACCATATCTTTTCTCTGATTGGTTGTTACTGTTTCTATGCTGCTGGGGTTTTCAGTAAAGAAAGATATGCAAATATTCGCCTCCTGTCATTACTAAAATTAAGATTATTAGTACACTAAAGCTAATATAATCTTCAATTATATCTACCTACCTGGTTCCTGATTTCAGTTCGGATAACTGCATTGCGGTTCGAGGATCCTGACATTCCTCCTAAGGGAAGGCTATTTCAAGGAGTTTTTCCATTTGGAGTCTGTGAGTTCTATATTGAGTGGGGGCACTGTTGACGTACTCATACAGTGTTGCACTATCTTTTGTTATTTTGTATATTAGGTATCCAGCTGTATCCCACATATTTTGTACCAAACATTTTTAGTGCCTGTTGTTACTCTTCACCCTCACCCAATATGAATGATCTATTTAGGTAGGTGCCTTATTTTAGCTCTGAAAATGAGATGGGAATTTTTTTATTTTTATTCTATTATTTTACTTTTCTTTCACCCTCCCACAGAATGTTTTATTGTAGTCCTTTTTTGCCCAGAGTCTTTGCTTCCTATCTGATTTTATTTGTTCCCTATTTGACTTCCTTCCTTCAATCTTTTGTTGCTAATGACATTTTCCCATTCTCTAACTCAGATTGTTTCCTCCGTTTTGTTTCCACCTGAAGTCTTTCCACCTGTTCAGGCCCAGCAATGCACTCAATTTAACAAAGTACAGCAACCTTATCCTGTCTCAATAACTGGTTACTTGTATAGTTTAAATGTTACCATAGTTATATTCCCTCTTCTTGGAAATTGTTATCTTTTTACTCTTCGAATGAAACGCGCACTTACTCAATAACATATTGATTGAAATATCTATGACTTGATAAGCACAGTATTGATGTAACTGAGGTTTACACGTGTGACGTTTCAGTTATCACTATCACGGATATCCGTGTGGAATGTGCTGGAAGCTCTTGAAATTGGAGGACAAATTAGGCTTGAGGTATTAAAGTAAGGGATAGGGAAGGTATACGGAAGGTAGAGTTAAGGTTAGGAGTTATGGAAATGAAAGGATATTCACATACTAATTTGTACCAATAGTGCGGTGCACTGCAACCACCATTATTATTAGCCAACTAAATGTCCAGCCAAACTGGCTTGTTATCTTGTTATAGTCGTTATTGTAGCCGGAGTGTCATGGTGCCCCCTATTGTATGTACTTATTTCTTACCTAGGGTGCACCAGGCATGGCTCCCCACCTCCGCTACAAATATTGGAGAGACGAAAGCTCCAAAGCAGGTGTGTACATGTGATCTCCAGAGTGAAGGTCTGTACTGGGCTTAGCTCATTTTTTTTTTTTGAGATGAGTGATGATCTTGGCCCAGTGAGATGAGCCCTGCACTGCAGGGCTTGGCTTAGGAGAGATAGCGGAAGTTCCAGCTTTGGAGCTTCCCAGCTTTAGTTGTGAACGTGGGGAGAGGTGCCCGGCAGCGCCAATAGTTAAATCAGTGGACAAAAACTATTTCACTACCTATAATGAAGAGTACAAGCACTGTAACCAACACAGCAAGTTGTGATGGTTATAGTACGTCACATATTACTTTAATTGCCAGATGGTAATCCTTATGTTAATGCTCTGTAAAAATAAAATAAAAATTATAATAATAATTAAAAAACCTTTATTTAAAAAAAAATGTTTAAGGACCTTGTGTAAACTATACAAACTCTGTAGTCAGTCTGTTCTTGTCACTCTTAGTTGCTTGAGACACACCAGTAGACCACGGCAGCTTGGTTGAAAACCACTAATCTAGCGAATTTTATGCCTACTATCACTAAAAATGTAGGTATCCACACAATGTGGAATGTGGGTTCCACCATTCTCAATCGACCAGTGATTAGCTGGAAATGTTGACCGTTGCAGTCCCTAGAATACAGCAAATCAAAATGTGGTTGAGGTACAGGGTTACTATGGTCACCGTTAATAGTGTTGGTTACAGGTTTAAAATAGTATTCCAATATGCTTCCTTGACAGATGCTTGCATGATTCTGCAATGCTCATGCAGTCACAAAGCACGGCAATGTTCTAAACTCTGTAATCTACATAATATCTATTAGCTGATTATGTCAGATTACTTATAGACATTTAAAATTCCTGTAACTATTATTTACACTGTCATACAGTATGTATTTGTGTTGTCAACACGTTTTCCTTGCCTGTTACTTTAATTTAATTTTAGTTTCTTAATTTAAAGTTTTCCACATTAATTATCAAAGAGTGTATGATTTTTTTTCCACTCATTTTGTGCTCCAGTTATTCTGCGCGCACAAGTATTCCCAGATGTCTGGATAGAAAAATACATTACAGACTTTATACAAAAAAACAAGCAATCTAGCACTCTAAAAGCTGCTGTTTTACTGCCTTGTAAACTACAGACTTAGTGGGTCAAAACATGCGCGAGGTGTAAAATAAGGATGCAACTATGTCTATTATTCTATACAAAATATTTAAGTGTACAATGTCTAGAGAGATATTTCCTAAATGTGACCCAAATCTATAACTATTTGATGCACCTGTATTCATCTTTTTTGTAAGCTCAGGTTTTGAGGACTTGGGTTCATCAATAGTTGAAACATAAGGATGTTTGTTGGTAACTGAATAATTGTCTTGATAACTGCTACAGCCTTAAAAGGTTACTCCTACCAAAAAAAAAGTATTTTCAGAAAACACTGTTTTTGGTCAAAATAATCCTTCCTAAATGAATTCCCCTGACCCCAAGTTCTTCCTGCTGTCCGATCGTCTTCCACTGGCATCATTATCACTTCCTGAAGGTGAATGGAGCTTAGGAAAAGCGAACTCAGAGAAGGACATGGGGGATGTGGGCTGTGCCGCCATTAGATGTCTACCACCAGTAGTACCCACTAATGTAGGTTCAGGTCACTTAATCCAAAAGCTGCAAAAAATAAATAAAAATGGCTTCAAATGTTTTGGGAGGTATGCCATTGACTATTTGGAGTTATTGAAGCTGGCAGACTCCCCTTTTGTCCATGTCACCTGTAAATGAAGTACTTGGGGGTTAGGGAAGAGATCACTGTTTGCTGCATATGTACCTAAACAATATACTTTTGCGTGCTTACATACTTTTTAAAAAAAAATTATTTCATTTGTCTGTATTGAAAATTTTGTTTTCCATATACAAACACATACATTTATTTATGTTCATGGAATATAAACAATGCGGTATTCCAACATAAATTTAAAATAAGTAAAGGGACAGTAATCAGGGTAGGGAGGTCTGTTAGTGCAGACTCCCCTGTTCTGAAACTAGTACACCAAAAAGACACTCCAGTAGTGTCTTGGGGCTTAACCCCTGTTTGTCTATAAATTACTAGTAACTAGCTACTTCACAGCAAAAGTGCTGTATATACGTGTTAGCTGGAAAAACAAAACAAAATTAGGTTGTATATATTCTTTGATAAGATGCTACACACCAAGTGATCTTTGTAGTCAGAGAATCCAACGCCTATTTGGCTATACCTCTAGTTACTCAGATATATTGATTTTCATATAGAAAATATTTTCTTCCAGTCATCGTAATCTCAGATTTTATTGTGAGATGTCTATATCAGGGCATGGATCGTAATAGATCAAACTGAGTAATGGTCTAGGATACGGGGAGCAGAATGCTAATTACCAATGATTCTACAAGGCAGTACTATAGAGCTAGTGAAAGGTTATGTGTACATGCAAACAGTTCCAGTCTCACTTGTCCTTAGAGATATCAATAGGGTTCAGTATAGGAAGCTTTGATTAAGCAGAGAAAATGAACCAGATATCCGTTCAGATTCAGCTTTTATTTAGTCACAATGTTGCAATATTGTAACAAAAGGAAAGAAAAGATTCTAACTAGCAACAGTAGCTAGAACACTCAACCGTATGGGGTTGATAGCTTGTCTTTTAAGCTAAAGCCCCTCCCTATAGCTCTAACAAAAAATAAATAAATTGTACTGCCTACAAGTGCTGTCTCTATATAAAGATGAGTCTTAATGTGATTCTTACAAAATAATTGAGTTATAGCTTAAACTCATTAAATGTTCACATACAGAGATATGATAGAATAGCCTCTCTCCCTTCAGAGGAGAAGAAAATGAAAAGATTTAAAATAAAGTACTAATCAAACAAAACCATGCTTAGAGTGCTGGTTTGCTACACCATGTGTTTAAGTGCCCTGTGAAAAAGGGAAACCCGACGAGCTTTTCGGTGCACGGACGTGTGCACCTTCATCAGGGACTATAAAATAAACTGACCACAATCTCCCTTTTAAGTCTCTTACCCTGCTTGGGAAAACGGATAGGGGACCAAACCGGTGATGACACGTAATTTAAGGTGTAACCTTGAGGCTGCAGTAATAAATTATGCAAAGCCCGTCTTGAGGTTTAACCAATCTATTAACGGAACGTCACTTTTGGCTCATAGCCAATTACAATGGAACTTTTGCTGCATTTAGAATGACTGTTATCAATGAGTTAATTTATCTATTTTACAGGATGATATTCTTTCTAATTTAGAAAATGATCGTATTGTCTTTAACCCCTTAAGGACACATGACATGTGTGACATGTCATGATTCCCTTTTATTCCAGACGTTTGGTCCTTAAGGGGTTAAAGGTATTGTAATATGCTTGTTTTAGAAAGATTGAAGGGATTAACCCTTCCTGAGAAGTCTAATGTGTATTGTGTATGGCACCCAGTGTATTGCCCGCTTTTCTAGCATGCCAAACTCTGAGAGATTTCCCATCTCTAATGAAAAAAATCTCTTACATGTGCACACTAGTCAGTTTGCCCCTCCAAGATAAACCCCCAGCATGGATCCACAGACACTCTTCCTCCACCATCTGAGCGAATAAGCTTCCCCTAACCAGCTTTCTCGCACCGCTGCTCCAACAGATATAGTCACCCACTCTTTCCGTTACATTCCATCGGTGATGCCCGCTGGTCCCTCCACAAGTTCCTGTGCAAATCCTCTTGTGAAAACCATATTTTCTGGGACCCTGAAAGACGCCACCAGTTTCTTGTTGTTGCTATCTATTTAGATCAAATGCCCCAGGCAGTCAAAATTTCCTATGATCATCACAATCAACCTGTGATTAAATGTAACCTTTGTGCTATGGTATTTGGTCTGCAGTGCATTCCGGTCCATAATGTGGTTGCCCATTGTGTATGATGATTTAGGGGTCTGGAATTCTGTAAATGCTGTTAGGTTATTCATATGCCGGTATGCAATGTAATCCTGGCAGTGACTCGTTCTCATATTTAGGGTGTCTAGTGTAATGCACCCTAGGCTCGGTCACATAATTGGACTATCTGGAGAAAATATACGTATTATTAAATTATTAGTATGCCGATATGCTAGGATAAGGTTTCTACTGATTTTGGTGTTTAGTATGGTAACAACTGAACTAGGTTACAGAGTGGACCATATTTTTAGATACATCCTGATATAGTAACAGCGCTGGAGAAGGGGCGGAAGCTGAAATGTGTGTGTGTGTGTGTGTATATTTATTTATTTATTTTTTAGAAAAAGAGCGGGAGGGAGGGAAGGATTATTATAGATTTCAAGGTCTGGCATGCCTTAAAGCAACATGATTACGTGGCCATATGCTTGGGCTGAGTAGCTGTTAACGTGTAGGGATCTAAGACTATGTAGATCAGTTGTGATATACTGAGGGAGATATTTAGATGTTGTTATGGTTGTAAAGAAATGGTTGTGTTTTATATGGTCATATTTACATATATACATATATTTACAATTAAAGTGCTTAATGAATAAAAGGCAGGTAAGTTAGTCTGATATAAAAGAAGTCTATATGAGAATCCTTCATTTAATCAAGACTAAGTTAGAGTGAGCAATTTGTAGATCGAATAGCTCTCTCTATCTGGAGAAGTTTCTTGTCAAGGTCTCCTTTTCTTGGACCCAGATTCATTTTTTCACTTCCATTAAATCTTAGTCCTTGAGAGGAGCCTCCATGTTGGAGTTTGAGATGTTTCGAAATTGGAGTGTCTATCAGTCTAGTAGGATTAATTGAAGTCACGTGTTCTAGAATGTGTTTCTTAAAAGGTCTATTAGTTTCCCCATGTATTTTAAGTTCCAACTGTATGTCAATAGATAGACAAATCCTATAGTTTGACAGTTGAATGTTTTAGTCGTAAAGTACTCGGTTCCACTCGAACCTGAAAATGTTTTGGAATGTCTACGGATGAATTTACATGCTTTACATCGCCAGAATTGGAAAGTACCAACTGCGGGGGATATAAGCCAAGTTGTTTTGTTTGCAGTGGTGGAAAGGTGACTGGGGACCAACATATCCTTTAAGTTCTGTCCCCGTCTGGCTGTCATGAGATGTTAGAACTTCTTTTAGGTGATGGTCCTGATGTAATAGTGGCCAGTACCTTTCCAGTTTTTTTTTTGTTTTTACTGCATACCAGCCTGCATCGAAGGTGCCAATGCATCTGATGGTTGTTTGTTCAGTTCTGGTGTCTTGATCTTCTCTGAGCAAGTTTGATCTTGCTCTTAAGTAGCCTTTTTTAAGGCATTTCTTTGGATAGCCTTTAACTTTAAAATTATCCCAAAATTATTTTGCTTTGATTTTGAAGATATCTACTGAGGAACAGTTCCTCCTGAGTCATAGATATTGCCCTAAGGGTATACCTTTCTTTAGGGCTGGAGGGTGGTGACTTTCCCAGTTGAGCAAGTTATTGGTAGCCTTTGGTTTTCTGTATAGAGTAGTGAACAGATGGTTCTCATTTGTCACTTCAATGGTGACATCTAGGAATTCATTTTTTTTCATCAATCTCAAAAGTCAGCTTTAGATTGATGTTGTTGATATTCAGCTCTTCTACAAAGTTCTTGAAGGCTTCCCTTGTGCCTGTCGAAACGATCAATATGTCATCTATATATCTTTTCCATGTTCTGACATATTGAGTGTATTGTACCAATTTAGTACCAAACACAATATTCTGTTCCCACCACCCTAGGTGGAGGTTGGCATAGGAGGGGGCACAAACCGTCCCCTTCATCTGGTGGTAGTACTTCCCTTCAAAGAGGAAATAATTGTGGGTCCGAAATAAAAGAGAAGTTGTACAACAAAGTTGTTATGTTCCTTTAACCCCTTAAGGACACATGACATGTGTGACATGTCATGATTCCCTTTTATTCCAGAAGTTTGGTCCTTAAGGGGTTAATGAGGGGTCTCTTGCTTGGAGGAAAGCTGTTACATGTTTGATGCCAATGTGATCGGGAATGGAACTGTATAGACCTTGCACATTTAAGCTACACAGCTTTGCATTGCTGTGTATGGTGAGACTATCAATTCATTGAGAATCTGTTTTGTGTCTCTCAAGTGAGATAGAAGTGTCTTCACTAGATCTCTCAAGATGTGATAAATGTATATGCTGCTGTTTTGTGTAAGGTTGTTCCTACCAGATACAATAGGTCTCCCAGATAATATTGTTTGTTTTTTTATGGATCTTTTGTAGTGAATAGAATGTTGCAATGGTTTTTTTGACTAGCCTAAACTTGTATTCCTCTTTAGTAATAACGAGGATATAAGCACCTCATCCAAGATATTTTTCAATTCACCAAAGTATTTTAGCGTTGGATCTGATTTTAGAATGTGATAGGTGCTATGATCATTATTATCCTTAGTGCCATCTGTGTGTAATTGGTTCTATCCATAATTACAATATTGCCCCCTTTGTCAAATGGTTTAATAATGAGCGATTCATTGTTCATAAGTGTTTTAAATGCTCTTTTCTCATTTACATTAAGATTGCTATGAAAATAAGAAGTCTCCTCCTCGTTCATTTTTCAATTTCCCCACAAGTGAGTTCAACGAAGAGATTGATGTATTTGAACTCTGATATATGTGGGGTGAATTCACTTTTGTTTCTGTGGTTGGTAAGGGGTGCAGTTGGTTTTGTTAATGGGTCATTGCTTGTTAAGAGATCTACCAGATTATCTAGAAGATTCATGTCTTTGGTTTCTCGACCAAGTTTTCTGGCTCGTTTGTAATTTTGTATGCAGTGAAATTTGTTTAAAGCTAGTTTACGTGCAAATACAGGGAGTGCAGAATTATTAGGCAAGTTGTATTTTTGAGGATTAATTTTATTATTAAACAACAACCATGTTCTCAATGAACCCAAAAAACTCATTAATATCAAAGCTGAATATTTTTGGAAGTAGTTTTTAGTTTGTTTTTAGTTTTAGCTATGTTAGGGGGATATCTGTGTGTGCAGGTGACTATTACTGTGCATAATTATTAGGCAACTTAACAAAAAACAAATATATACCCATTTCAATTATTTATTATTACCAGTGAAACCAATATAACATCTCAACATTCACAAATATACATTTCTGACATTCAAAAACAAAACAAAAACAAATCAGTGACCAATATAGCCACCTTTCTTTGCAAGGACACTCAAAAGCCTGCCATCCATGGATTCTGTCAGTGTTTTGATCTGTTCACCATCAACATTGCGTGCAGCAGCAACCACAGCCTCCCAGACACTGTTCAGAGAGGTGTACTGTTTTCCCTCCTTGTAAATCTCACATTTGATGATGGACCACAGGTTCTCAATGGGGTTCAGATCAGGTGAACAAGGAGGCCATGTCATTAGATTTTCTTCTTTTATACCCTTTCTTGCCAGCCACGCTGTGGAGTACTTGGACGCGTGTGATGGAGCATTGTCCTGCATGAAAATCATGTTTTTCTTGAAGGATGCAGACTTCTTCCTGTACCACTGCTTGAAGAAGGTGTCTTCCAGGAACTGGCAGTAGGACTGGGAGTTGAGCTTGACTCCATCCTCAACCCGAAAAGGCCCCACAAGCTCATCTTTGATGATACCAGCCCAAACCAGTACTCCACCTCCACCTTGCTGGCGTCTGAGTCGGACTGGAGCTCTCTGCCCTTTACCAATCCAGCCACGGGCCCATCCATCTGGCCCATCAAGACTCACTCTCATTTCATCAGTCCATAAAACCTTAGAAAAATCAGTCTTGAGATATTTCTTGGCCCAGTCTTGACGTTTCAGCTTGTGTGTCTTGTTCAGTGGTGGTCGTCTTTCAGCCTTTCTTACCTTGGCCATGTCTCTGAGTATTGCACACCTTGTGCTTTTGGGCACTCCAGTGATGTTGCAGCTCTGAAATATGGCCAAACTGGTGGCAAGTGGCATCGTGGCAGCTGCACGCTTGACTTTTCTCAGTTCATGGGCAGTTATTTTGCGCCTTGGTTTTTCCACACGCTTCTTGCGACCCTGTTGACTATTTTGAATGAAACGCTTGATTGTTCGATGATCACGCTTCAGAAGCTTTGCAATTTTAAGAGTGCTGCATCCCTCTGCAAGATATCTCACTATTTTTGACTTTTCTGAGCCTGTCAAGTCCTTCTTTTGACCCATTTTGCCAAAGGAAAGGAAGTTGCCTAATAATTCTGCACTCCCTGTAGATGTATGTCCTTCGTCCAGTACAACTTATTAAATTCAGGTGTTGTGACAAATGACATACCTCTCCGTAGGACTTGTATTTCTGATGGGGATAAATTGTGTGAGGATAGGTTAACAATTTGGCTTTCATTGATCAATAAGCTTTCCTCCTCTTGTGGTTTCGTATGTATGATCGACTCCTTGTCCTTGGTTGTGGTCTTTCTTCTAGATTTAGTCTCCCTAAAAAAGATATCCTTTTTTTAGGATATCTCTGGGGTTTGAGTTAGTAGAAGTGGATGGACTGTATTTAACTCTGACTCAGAACCACTGGTGTCATATTCAGAGGTTGGAAATTGGTCCAAATCTACTCTTCTGTTCTTTTTGTGTTTACGTTATATGTTTCCTGTTTTTAAATCTTAGGAGTCTCTCATGAATTCAGAGTGTTTACGGGTTTTAATGACCGTTTGGAATTTATCTAGCTGATTCTTGAGTTTGATCTCTAATTGGCCAAAGTTTGGCTCATCTTTATGGAGCTGGATGTTTTCAACTTCCTCCTCTACTTCCTTATTAACCTTCTCTAGTAGGTTTTTCTCGAATCTACACAATATATCCATAAATTTCCGAGAGCAGATTCCCGCTGCCTCTTCCCATTAAGTGATAAATTCACTTTCTTTGATATGGGGGGCAGGGATATTCTGTACTCTAAGGCCTCTCGGTATTAGGTCTTCACTTAGATATTTTTCAAAAGAAGTTATATCCCAGACAGTTTTGATTTGTTGTTTGAACAAAAAGGTCAGATGATTAAGGGCTGAGTTAATGTTTGTGTGTGTAATTGATTTGTTCATATGTTGTTCAGAAAAACAATCTATATCTGTGTACCATGCGTCTCTAGTAGTTTTATCAGATAAAAGTAAAGGTATCGAATGATGAAAATCAATAGTAAAATCAGGAATACAGTGGAAATTGACAAACAGAAATGGAGAAATAGGATTAGCTAATAAAAATTGGCACAAACATTTATAAAATCTGGGGTAGACTGAAATCTAATAAACAGTGAAATATAGAGGATATGTAAACGAAATGCTCATGCACAAGTTTAAATCCGAATCCATATATCCTAGACATTAAAAGTAAATATTGGATGTGATATAAATCCAAACTATTTTTTTTTTTTTTACATATTTGTAGTGAATTAATAAAGTTGTATCAGCTTAATATCAGACTGATTGCCTACTATGGTATTAGTAGGAAGAGGATCTGGTGAAGCTGGAAATCATAATACAGTATCGGTCTAATACCTATTGATGTGAGAAAATCGATACATAAACCAGGAATGATATAATCTTTGACAAGATGTGTGTCAATCTTAACACAGAATAAAACCTGTGCAGCATGATGGAGTATATACTACAGAAACAGGGTGCTTTCTACTAAAATTTATTAAAGATATATACAGTCATTAAAAGATTAATGGAATAAAACTTGCACTCTCTGAAGCGTCCAAATAGGTAGCATGTAGTATCAGGTCGATGATCTGCTGACCAGAAGATCTTCGTGGTTCCCTCCTGCTGGCCGGATCGGAGGGAGTCTGGATTTCTGCGAGGTGTTAGATACTGGATACCCGCCGCTGGCGTTCCACTGCGGCTCAGACAGCGTTCCACTTGGCTGTCTCCTGAGAGCTCGTTTAGGATTCCTGCCTTATGCATTTCTTGATCGGCTGTTCACCTTATCAGAGTTTGGCATCACTTCAACTTTCTTCACATATTACAAATAAACAATAAACATAATATAAAAAGCAAATTCCAAATTCAAATATATAATTAATGACATATTACATATAATTATGTTGTGCCATATAAAATAACGGAATAGAAATTATTCAAACAGCCATGAGTCTTCTAAATGCAGAACTCAACTTCAGTTGACAGTAAAAGAACAATATAGACATCAATATTGCAGCATATATAAATTACAGAATATATAGGTGATGGCATGTTATATACAATAGTTTCTGGAGAAAAATTTATAGCAAATCAGCTTGTAAATGTATTCAATATCTTAATTGAACCATGCATTTTCAATCTGCAAAAGATTAAAAATTATTCAAAAAGAAATTATGATTATTCACAAAAATTATAAGAATAAAAATAAATATAAAAATACAAATAAAAAATATCTCCAGAAACGATGGATGGTTCATATGCTGCTACTAACTACTTGATCAAATTAAGAGGAGAGTCAAAGACCTAGACAACAGAGAAGGTAAAAGGAGAAAAATTATGAGAGGTAAAGAAGACTATGATAAAGGAGTACAGAGAAATTCGAAACAACAACATAAGAGAAACTACAACCAAACTGATTATCACAGAAAAGAGAAAACTGCATCCCCAGAAAGAGTGAGAAATATACATTGGAACAAAGAACAAATTATGGGTAGAACAAAACCCACATCTCCTAGAAAGGAGGATACTATAAGAATCACAATCAACACTATTCCCCCAGTAGGGGCAGGATTAACCCCTGAAAAAATTCTACACAAGAAGAAAGATGTAGTATGAGGACTCCAGAGAATGGGAGAAAGACTCATAGGGATAGACGAGAGGTTCCTTTCAAGTCCCCCAGGACTACACGCTATGTAGAACCACCGATCACTCCACTAGAGCCTAGTGGTTTTTTAGAGAATTTTTAGAGAAGAAGGAGGAGACAAGGACTGCATTGAGAAAGGAGAGATCCACCACTGTCCCCAATCCAGACAAAGAGATAAAGAAAAGGAGAAGAAATGGAAGAAACAAGCCAACTGCAATGAATATAGAGGGTGAGGATACAGAAATCAATGTCTTTAACCTATCAGACCAACAATCTGAATAACCATGAGATGGCATTATTGAAGAAGGGCCTCAAATTTGTCACCAATTCAAGCAATCCACAGTTCAACATATTCATCGACCTCCATAAATTCATTATAATACTCAAACGGTTTTTCATAGAGAAGCCAACCAAAGAGGAAGATTATATAAATACAGTCCTCCATCCCAAATCAGTGTTTTACCCTCAACATGTTAAAAGTGACAACATCAAAGTTTTTGAGAAGTTGGTTGAAAAGGATCTGAGGAATTTGAAAAAAGAAGATAAATGTAAGGATAATCTAACCCGGAAAGAAAGTCAAGTTTTAAAAACACTTAAGAAAAATCCCAACATTATCATAAGATCAGCTGACAAAGGCGGTGGAGTGGTAGTTATGAACCCCTCCTCTGGATCGGATAGGCTCTAATCGGCCTTTGACCCTGAAAGGCAGTTACCAGGTTTCCATTTGCATTATTGCTGCTCAGCACAAACCCTACTGTGGATTTGATTGCTGCTCGGCACAACTTTTCCTGTCAGAACAGTAAATGTCATTAATCACATTTTTATATGTGGATGAATACGTGACATTTAATGAGTGTCTCTTAGTCTAACATAATTGTACCATTCTTAATTGGGCAATCCGAATTTAATTTGAATATCTATAAAGGATTTAATTTCTCCCAAGGGAGCAATTTGAGTTATATATTAAAAATTATTCAAAAAGAAATTATGATTATTATTATTTATTATGGCCTATCCATTTTGATAAGTCTATATCACCAATATATAATTTAATAACGTCAATTGGTGCAGAGGGGATTGATTCATTACAAATGCCCAATTTCTTTTTAAATACTTTGAGTGGTAATTGTTTCGTTTACAATTTTATTTGATAATGAACATTATTTATAATGTTCAGAACCAATCCAAGCTAATTTAAATAGAGTATTACTTTTTGTTTCCATATTTTTCCAGCTGGGATCAGGATTAATAAAATTGTCCCATTTCAAAAAGTGGGTAAGCATGGTACAATCATGTAATTCTATTATGTTAGGAAGATTTATTCAGCATTTATTCACTATTTTAGTGAGTGTATTGTATGAAACTCTGGGTATTTTATTCCCCCAAATTAATTTCATAAATGTTTTTTTTTAATTGATGGAGTATTGAGCGTGTTACTCTTATTGGTATGGATTGAAACAAGTAGATTAATTTTGGTATTTCGTATGCCGAGACCGTATTCATACCTCCCATCCAGGAGATTTCTAGCCCTTTTCTTTTAATTTTCTTCTACAATTTTATCTATATTTGACATAATTAGAATTCCTAGATAATTTATCTTATCATTATAAAAGTTCCATTAAAACTTTTCTTTTAAATACCTTACATTTTCAGAATTTATATTGAAAGTTAATATTTGCGTTTTATTCAAATATAATTTGTAGCCAGAATAATTGCCAAGATCTAGAACTAATTTCATTAAATTTGTAATTGAATTTATTGGATTAGAGAGAGTAAGTATAACATGATTCGCATATAGAGTAATTTTATGATGATCTGAATGGATCTGCAGCCCTTCAGTTTTATAATTTTGTCTGATTGACGCTGCTAGAGGTTCCATAGCTGATACATAAAAACTTAATCATACCTTTGTATGATTACGTTTTATGGTTGAGCTGGAATTCTTTTGCAATCCACAAACTTGTTTTTAGAAATATATTTGAGAGACATGTAGAGAGTATGTTTGCATTGATAACTGCTATGTTGTATAAGCATTACACATGAAATGTCATCAGGTTCATTTGCATTACATAAAAATATGGACCTGTACTTTTTATTACAATACATTAGACATTAGATAAGTCAAATAATCAATACTGGTTAAGATTAACATTACACAGATCATTTAAAGAAACATTTATTATATACAGCATCAGAAATATTTATTTATTTTCAAAGGAGTTTTCTTTTCTTTTTTCCCCCCACACATGTAATATGTGATGTGGTTGGGGGATTGGGGGAGCTGAAGCAATAATGAGGTAAAGGTTTTTAGTTTTTTTTATAAATCTGCATTGATGATGGCACATAGGATCTTCTAAATGGAAATACCAGAGCTTGAGGAGATATTTTTATTTTATTTTATTTTATTGTTCTTGTAAATATTTGGAAGCCTGGAGTGTTGGTTCAACTATTACACTGCCCCAAAACCAGCCCCATCCACTACCCTCTCAGTAAAGTAATACTTCCTGATATTATTTTTAAACCTTTGCCCCTCTAATTCAAGACTATGTCCTCTTGTTGTGGTAGTTTTTCTTCTTTTAAATATAGTCTGCTCCTTTACTGTGTTGATTCCCTTTATATATTTCAATGTTTCTATCATATCCCCCCTGCTATACATGTTAAGATCCTAAAAGTGCAACATTTTGAACTTTACACATAAAGCATTTCAGCTCAGTTCCTTTAACTGGTTAATTTTATATTTATTTTTTTGTCTTACTTGACTTTAAAATTAGTCATTAAACATGTGAGATCCCTAAAGATCGAATTCAGTTAAGTGTCAATGTTAAAGAGGGACCGTCCTGGGCTCAAATCCTTCTGTCCCTGTGTTCTAGGTACTGAATATTGTTGGTGTGTCTGATTGTATCCTAGAGCTTACACGGCAATAATCCTCACAGTAACGTGTCTTTAACCCCTTCCCGACCTCGGACATACCAGGTACCATTGACAAAAAACGGGTGTTAATGAACGCAGATGTACCTAGTAAGTCCGATCACAAAGAGGCACTTACCTGATCGCAGGTGATCCCCCTCCCCCAGCGATCGCAATGTGGGGACTTGCCTGACATCTCACGCAGTCACTCTGTGGCTGATCCCCCCCTCCCCCCCCCCAGTAAATATAAAAGTACTTGGATTATATATATATATAGCTTTTGTCTTCATTTAAAAAATATACTACTGCTGGGAGGCACCCGGGCTCAGTTATTGGAATATACGTTTAAAGGTTGAGTGCCAGAGGTTGGATATATATATACCGTAGGCGTATGCAAATTAGCTCAACAAAGAACCACATTTTTGCCTCATTCCACTTTATACATGGATTCCTTGGAGTATGTGTCTGCTGCATGCAACAGCTTTGAAACACAACTCAGGAAGAGGTGCAATGCCAGTGAACCACTTATGGACAGCTGTTTTGTTGTTATTTCAACTCATCAGCATGAGATAGGTTACTGGCTTGCAGTAGTGAGAGCACTGTTAAAATTAGATTTCTGTGGTAAAAGCAAGTCTTGTGGCTTGCCTGGTGTGTGTCTTTGTGTTTAACATTGCATTAACTATCCACTTATTTAAGGTGGAAGGGGTTTTCATCCACATTTTTTTCCCCACCACAACTTATTTGGGGGAGATATATATATATATCCAGGATCCATGCCCTAATCCATTTGATAAAGTCTGTTTATCTTACCTGGTATAATAAAGGATTTTGGTTTTACAACATTTTATTGTACCAATACCTTTTTATTTATACATTTTTCCTTTTTAATAATAATATATCTTATTACTTATTATTATTTTTTTTATCTACTATTTTTTTACTTTATCTGCTACTACCCCAAAGCAAATCCTAGGTGGGGATTATACCACCACAGAGCAGTGAGCCTGCACTACGTCTGTAAGTACAATTTTTATATTCAACATAATTATTATTGTCTTACTGAGAGCACAATCTGTGGTCTTCTCTCTGAGCATCCAGACAACTACCAGTGGCTAACCAGGTGGACCTGTTATCAGACCACTCAATACATTTGTATTATATTTACTTGTTTTTATTATTTTCTAGAAGTATGTATACATTTTTAATAGTTTCTTAAATAAACATATATTTTTTATCCACCATTGAATTACACTCTGCGCAAGTGATTCCAGGAAGGGGAAGTGTCACCCCTACTAACTGACACTAGGCTAAAAATACTTAGAGCCAGTTACCACAGGCTCTAAAGAAAGTGAGCAATTTTGTATTTTATTTACATTGATTTATATCGGTATCTAAAATACTACATTTAGATTGGGGATATCTGTGTCTTTTTTCCATGCAACGTGGAGAGGAAGTTACGCTCTTTTTTTCACCTTGAGAGACGGGTCGTGTGATCTACCCTAAAAAGACACAGACACCTGGAAGTTTAGAGCCTTATAACTGTAAAAGGCTCTAAAAAATGTGAGTTTATTTCAATTCATCATTCACAACTAAAGGACTTTTTTTGGATATTTATTTAACATACTACACTATTATTTGTACTCTTTCTATGTTTTCTATTTTTTATATATCACTAAGAAAACTAAAGCAAAATATATAGGGTAAGTGCGTGTGTTAGCACTGTCCTTTCACTGAAAATTTCACTATATATTTAGCGCTACACTCATGAGGAACTGAAGATCTGGGAGATATAAATATCCACCTAGATCCAAAGTTTTCTCTGTTCTTTTTGGTGTTTAACTACCAGTGGAGACCTACCACAGCCATATCCCATAAGTGGGGATTATACAGTTATAGGCGATCCATACTAGAGCTGGTTATAGCTCTCTCAAATGTGAGTGCATTACTATTATTTTTAATAACAGGCCTACTTAGCCCTGACTTACTGCACTATTAGGTTATCTTGTCTTTATCTCACCCACATACGGAGACCAAAGACTACAAGACCCCCAAGTATAAAGAACCTAGGAACCACAGTTGAACTCACCTCCTGAATAAGAGACAATTTTATATTTGCACATTTGGAATAAGTATTAATTTTATTATATTTTATTTCTTATTTCTATTTTTTATATATTTAATTTTATCTGTAATTTATCCTATCACATGTGGCACAGCCCTTACCTGTCTTTTACATATATATAGAAAAAATATATATACCGGTTTAAATTTGTTCTAACTGTATTTTAATATTAATATACATATATATGTAAATCAAAATACATTTAGAATGACGTTATAAATACATATGTGTGTGTGTGTGTGTGTGTATATATGTTACAGTTAAAGTGAGAAATCCGTTAATGTGCACATCAGCTAGTTAATCTGCAGATTAACTGACTTGCTCAGTGCGGAATCAAGAGTTTTCAGCACTTTACCTAGGTAATGTGCACATGAACTGATTCCGTCTAGTTAAAGTGCAAAATGTTTGTTTCTTTTCCTCGGTAAAAAGAGGAATTCTTTATTACAAAAAAAGTCCTTGCAGAACCTGTTTTACCATTCAGTGCAAAAGTTTGTTTCTTTCCCTCGGTAAAAGAGGAAATTATTTATTTCAAAAACTTCCTCGCAGAACCTGTTTCACCCTTTCAGCGCAGTCTCTGCAGAGTCATTCACTTCTTGTCTGAAGGCAGAAAGATTCTGTGTGAACCTGTCTCGTTCTTTTTATGAGCAAGTTCCTTTCAATGCCCTCCACCATCAAATTCTCAAAGCATAGATGCATGGCTTGTTGCTTCTCAGAGGGGGCTGGCTACTAACAATGCTGCTCCATAAGTCCGAGAAATACTTCTCTCATTTAGGAGAATGAGACCAAGGAGAGGTCTGCTCATGGACCACTTATTCCGACAGTCTTCAAATATATGATGATATTGAGAACAGTGGAGAGGATCTGCTGGGATCATTTCAGGGTGTTGCTGCATAATGTGCAGGAAGCGCTTGCTTCTTGTGGTGGTGGGGGCTCCTCGTTTCTTACCAGTTCATGATAACTGTTTGAAGAGGTATGTGACTATGTGGTCCAGACAAGAACAGAATAGCAGCCTGTGCACACCATGGTGTCCACCAGAGCTGTGAGCTCCTCAGAGAGATGGAGGACATAATGATTTTTTTGCACTTTAACGAGTGCCTACTAGGTAATGTGCAGATTACCTAGGTAATGTGAGAAATATTTAAGAAACTAAATCATTTTCTGCACTTTAACTGATCACCCTAGTTAATCTGCAGATTAACTAGGTAATGTGCACATTAACTGATTTCTGCACTTTAACTGTAACATACATACATACATACATACATATATATATATATATATATATATATATATATATATATATATATATATATATATATATACACCAAATAAGTTGTGGTGGGGAAAAAGTGAAGATGAAAACCCCTTCCGCCTGAAATAAATTGATAGTTAATTCAATGTTAAACACAAATACACACACCAGGCAAGACTTACTTTTACAACCTAAATCTCACTTTAATAGTGCTCTCACAAGTGCAAGGGATTCTGGGTAGACGTATGTATGTATGTAAGTATGTATGTATATATATGTATATATATATATATATATATATATATATATATATATTTAAATTCTACAAATATATTTACATAATATTTTTACATAATTAAGTAATTTTTTTAATTACAATTTGAGGGACCTGCCTGACTACCCAGGCTGAAAGTCCAGAGAATATAATTTGCTAGCACTGTATTTAACCCTGTAACTTTCCGTGACACCCTAAAACCACTATATGGGGGTACTGTTTTACTTCGGAGACTTTGCGATACACAAATATTAGTGTTTCAAAACAGTAAAAAATATCACCATGATGGTATTGTCAGTGAAAGTGACATCTTTTGCAGTTTTTACACACAAACGGCACTTTCACTGATGATATCATTGTTGTGATATGTTCTACTGTTTTGAAACAATATAATATTTGGGTTCAGTGAAATCTCCCAAGTATAACAGTACCCCCCATGTACAGGTTTTATAGTGTTTTTGAAAGTTATAGGGACAAATATAAAAGACTTGGTTTTCTGTTTTTTTCACATTGAAATTTGTTGCCTTTGAGAGTGTATGGTAGCCCAGGAATGAGAATTACCCGCATAAAGGCATACCATTTGCAAAAGGAGACAACCCAAGGTATTGCAAATGGGGTATGTTCAGTCTTTTTTAGTAGCCACTTAATCACAAACACTGGCCAACGTTAGCATTCATAATAGTTTTCTGCATTTTTAACACAGAAACAAATATAAATTCTTACTTTGGCAAGTGTTTGTAACTAAGCGGCTATTAAAAAGACTGGACATACCCCAGGATGAATACCCTGGGTTGTCTACTTAAAAAAAATATGTAAAGGTGTGATTCAGAGATTTATGACGGATAACAATGTTACTATTGATAAATTTAAAAATATATATATTTTGAAACAGCAATGTCCTACTTGTACTGATAGCCCTATAACTTGCAAAAAAAAAAAAGCCAAGAAAAAGTTAACATTGGGTATTTCTAAACCCAGGACAAGATTTAGACACTATTTAGCATGGGTGTTTTTTGGCGGCTGTAGATGCATAACAGATTTTTGGGGTCAAAGTTAGAAAAGGTGTGGGGGTTTTTTTCATCATATTTTATAATTTATTTTAGAGTAAATCATATGATATGACGAAAAATAATGGTATCTTCTTTAGACCATTTAATGGCGAGAAAAACGGTATATAATATGTGTGGGTACAGTAAATGAGTAAGAGGAAAAGTACATCTAAACACAAAAACCATAGAAATGTAAAAACAGCACTGGTCCTTAATGGTAAGAAAATTGAAAAACGGACTGGTTAGTAAAGGGTTAAAGGGAACCTATAGTTATGAAAATAACAATTCTTATTTTGCAACTATAGGTTCCCTTCTGTACCCCTCTTTCCCCCGCCCACCCCCCCCCCTGTAAAAAAAGATGTTGAATAAAGTTTACTGACCTCATTTATCCTCTGCTGCAGCCACCCAATCAAATTTCAGTGCTGTCATCATACCTGTTGAATTCTTCGTAATCTCCTGCAGTCAACTGCTTCTCATGAGCCAATGGATTGGAGGTACACACGTGCAGCCAAATGCTGTGTTCCTCCCATCAAATATTGCTATCAGCAGCATTTATTTCCCAGACCGAGTTTTACACTGCAGGTTTAAAATGACAGGACCACTGCACTGCATTGAGATAAAGTAGTCTGTGAAACTATAGTGTTCATTTAAACTACTATATATGTGTTTTAGAAATCAGGCTGTGTAAATAAGATACATGATTCTTGTTCTAAATGACATTTTAGTGACATTGGTTATTAATAAATCACCTAACATTTCTCAGAATGTCCCACTCACACCCCTAAAATTAACCCTCTTTGTCAATTGAAATATTGAGAGTTATGCTAAAGAACACAATACAAGTTAAGCTGTGGTGAAAGAAGATCTTAATGTACTTTCCCACGTGGATAAAGATTTGTCAGATTAAAACCACAAAACACACACAAGAAAGAGCAAGAAAGTCTATCTTGATACAAAAGGTAGAGTGTGGGAAAGACTTTGTCTTTATTTTTTTTCACTAAACAGAACATGGTGATAAATTGGAACCCAAAATAGTAGTTTTGCAATTTTCCATCTTGGTTTTTTAAGCACCTGTATGGTGTATACATTTTAGGTAACCATACTCCATCCTGTCCCTTATGAGCCAATGAGAACTGCATTCAAAATGCCATTTGTAGCATCCACAAAAAATAGGATTTTCCACCAGAAGGGCTGCCATCGGGGGGAGAGAGGATATAGCTTATCTTGTGTATGAGACCTATATTCCAAATGTACAGTATATGTATGTGTGTATGATATACATATTGCTTGATGGGGAGCTTGGGAGACTGTCTTCACCTCTGCCAAATCTTTTATCCCACGTGATTCTTGGCCTATCCAAATACAGCCCCTATTGCACCCGACAAATATACACACACACACAAATATTCAAATGCATGTTATATAGCCAAGAAAAAAAAAGATTTATTTTTTTGAAAGTTATTTTATGCCAATGTAGATTTATGTTGCATGATGCACTACTGGCTCTATGACATCGCAGTGGTAGGTTGGACAGGGCAGCACTGATCACAGCTCTAAGTGCCTGTGAGGTGGTGTTGGGCTAGATGTGCGGACTTGGGAGGAAGGCTCTGGGGGCACAGGCCTTCAGCTGTGTAAGGGGCCCCAACATTTCTGATGGCAGCCCGGCTCACTAAAGTGCAATCTGCAGGGGATTCAAAAGGAGTTTCACATTTTAGGCCACTATAATTAGATCAGGAAAAAAAAGAATCCCTGCATATCTTTTCCAAATTGAGATACCTTCAGCCAGCACCACGGGTTGAGACTCACTATATATTGCTTCCATTGAACATGGTTCCAGCAAGACAATGTCGCTATTAATTGCCAAGCTGGTTGAGAAATCAACAATAACCTGACACCTAATGGTAAAATACAGTATTTTCACTAAACTGGCAATTGTGAGAAACTGACCAAGTAATTGCAAATGTAGTACAAAAGATCAAACTTGGAATAGTATCCAAAAAGGAGAATGTTTTCAATTTGGTTATATTGGTCCTAGCCAATTCCCAATACATCCCAGGTTAGTGTTCCGTCAACATTTTATCATCCATGGAATAAGAGTGGACAGTGCTTGGGTTGAGTATTAATTCAAGTTATGTTATAAAAATAAATGGAATGCAAGTTTCAAACTGAAAATATACCATTGTGACCATGTATGGCTGTCTTTAGCACATGTGCATGAGTGTATATCAATAGTATGACTGTAATTTTCTATAATTACTTTTTTCCCACAGCCTACTCTTTTTATTTATTTTTAATATGTTGTCTCAGTGTATTTTATTTAAGTATTTCACGTATTTAAGATATGTGAACATTATCTAGTAACAATGCATTCTGTTCCAGGTCCCAGAAAGTCTCCAACCCGGTGGTAATGCAGTTTGGACACGCAGAGACCCTTTTGCCCCTTCTAGCTCTGATGGGTCTGTTTAAGGATGAGAAGCCTCTTACAGCTGAGAACTTCAGTTTACAAAGTGAAAGGAAATTTCGCAGCGGACGTATTGTCCCCTACGCTTCCAACCTGGTGTTTGTGCTATATCACTGCGATTTGGCCGAGACCCCCGAGGATGAGTACCAAGTGCAAATGCTGCTGAATGAAAACCTCCTGCCATTTCCTCACTCACACCAGTCTGTCTGCGTATATGATGACCTCAAGAAGCAATACAGTCACCTCCTCGAAAACTGCCACGTTACGGAAGAGTGTAAATTGCTGAAAGTTGGCCATGTTTCAGAGGATGAGTTATGATGCAGTTACACATAGATGTAGTTAACTGCTTATGGTAAAAGAAAATATGGTAGCTTTCTGAATGTTTTTTTGTTGTTGTTTGGTGTTTATTTCTTTTTGGAGAGCGGTGGTAATCTTTTTCACAGTGCATCATATATAATATTATTAAACCTTAAAGGTATTTCCTAGGGTTATCCCCTACTTTTCCAGTCTAGGTGACCTTTTTTTGTGGATTAGGTACGGGATGAGGGTGTTACACTAAACCCCTATCCTTGACCGCTCCCCTTCTTTTCTTAAAGGGTTGTTAGTCAAAAAAATGATAAAGAAATTTTTTATTTTTTTTATATTTTATTTTTTTCTGAATAGCTGCTTTTTCCATTAGTGATGGTAGAAGCACTCAAGCGATTTAAAACTACGTTTCAAGAGTGTTTTCTTTAATTGTCTTGCACTTTGGTGAAGAGAACCCTTTGAAATGATACCACTCTTTTTAGACGTACACTACACATACATATTTCCTATATTCTAAACACAGCTTCACACATAAGTTAAAGTAGCAAGGTTGAATTACATACTGACAGGTTTAATCGCTAAAGTGTAAATGGTCAAGAATTCAAAGAAAATGTTAAAATCTTAGGCTTAAAGAGCTGAATTGAAAACAAAACTGAATTGAATAATTATCCAACATTTTTCAGCTAAAATTTGAAATTGACTTTGAATTACCGACCTTGCACTTTTAGTGTCGTTCACTAAACTTTGAATTGTATTGGAGTGAAATCTTAATTGCTAAATGTTAGGTTTTAAAAAAAAATAAAAAAAAATCGCAGTAATAGTGATAAAATAGCAATCTTTTTTTTTTTTTTTTAAACCGCTAAGGTTTTTAAACCAAAGCGTGTTTTATTTCATTGACCTGAACCTTCTGAAATAGCGTTAGTCAGAAATCGTATTTCCATAATTGTATATTACTTTAAACATTGTGGAAACTCCCTATTCAATTTTTTGTTTTTTCTTCGATTAAATTGGGTTTTTAGCCATCTTGGAATTACTTTGGGTACAAAGGGCATTCAGCATTACCAACCATTCCAAAAAAAATCACTACAAATCCCATTCCTAAGATTGGCTGGCTGTTTATGTTATGAAAATAAAAATGTCACTTACTGTGTTACTTTAAGATGTGATTCGGCAAGCTTAAAATAAGGTACATAATAATCTAAAAATTAGATGAAACGTTATGAAGATACTTCAGTTTTGCTTAGCAGATTGCATTATCTCCTATTATTTTATTTACATTGCTTAATATTTTCTGTATGCTTAAATTTATATATGTGGAAATCAAAATACCAAAGTGTGGAAACCAAAGTGACGCGTCATTTTTAATTGCCAAATTTATAAACAGGTATGTTTAAACTAAGGAGATATATTTGCTGAACAGTGAGTTGGTTGTATATGTTATACCTAGATGACATTTGGGAAACAAATATAAACCAAAAGGTATAGGGTACGTTGGTTAGAGAATATTTTTTTTTCAAAAACAGTCAAACAAAAAATATGGACATAAAGTTGAACCTGTTTCAGAATATTGCTACTGCTGATGATTCAGCATTTCCAGTTGGGAGGTTTTACTTAAACAACTGGTCCCCACTCTTTTTTATTTATTTATGTTTATGTAATTTTTTTTAAAAACATTTTTATCACCAAGCCACACTGTAGTGAAAGAAAAGAAAATTCTGAGTAAGACCACGCTAAAGTACTTCTTATTTAAAACGCCTCTTAAAAATTGGCCAAGAGGGGGGCGGAGCCTGACCTTCATGGAGAGAAGTCGCATGTCGGCTGAGCTCCGAGCTGAAAGCGGCAAAACTCGAGCAAACGACTATAAAACAGACGGTGCACCGTCAAAAACTAAACATCCCCCTGCAACACCAATATGGGGAAACGATCAAAAAAACTGAAAGCATCCTCGGACGACGGTACACGTCGAATAGGAGACATATTCCTGGCGAGGCCTAAAACCAAAATGGCGGCAGCGCCAGACTCCCCAGGCCTATCCTCGGACGAAGACCCACTGGACTCCCCAGATGCCATACCTGAGGCAGATGACCCTTTCTCCGCCGTGCAACTAGGGGACCTGGGGGCTCCCGCAACTAAGGGAGACATCCTGGGCCTCCTGAAACACCTGCGCACATGGTTCCGCACGGATATGGCGCTACTCCGCGAGGAGGTAACAGCCGTAACGGACAGGGTGAAGGCCACAGAGGAGGACATCACCTCCATGGCACAACGCCAGACAGACGCAACAGAACGACTACAACAACTCCACGGCTCACACCAGGCCCTGCAGGCCAGAGTCGATGCGATGGACGACTCCAGGAGACGAATCAACATAAAAGTAAGAGGCATCACGGAAACTGTCAACGACACCGAGCTACCCCACTTTACTAGACGCCTCCTGTCGGAAATCCTGCACCCCAAACAGGCAAAGAACCTGCAACTAGATGGAATACTCAGACTCCCCAAGTCCCCAAGGGCTCCGGCGGACGCTCCCCGTGATGTCCTCCTGAGGTTCCAGTCCCTACGCGACAAACAAGCAACGATGGACGCCATCAAGAACAAGGGCCCACTCAAATTTGAGGGTTCACAACTAACCTTTCTCCAGGATCTCTGCAGGGCAACGTTGGAGTGGAGACGCTCCCTCAGCCAGGTCACCAAGACCCTCCGAGAAGCAGGCGTCCAGTACAGATGGGGCCCTTCCCACACACTCGTGGCCACACAGGGCGAGACCACCCGCCGACTCACCTCAGCTGCTGACTCCGACCCATTCCTCCACAGCCTGGGGCTCAACCAGCACAAGCCCAACACTGCCAAACCTGGACATTCCTGGGACATACCCAACATAGTCCCCTTCGTACCTCGAAACGAAGCCGATACAAGATGAGAAGCCCCAACCGGACCCAGGCTCAACATACCCCTCAAATAGAGGGAAGTGCCGAAGGACTGGCAGCGTTCATATCTTTTAATGCTGGCATAGCCACACAGTTAAACTTTTATTTAGGCATGTTTAGCGAAAGCCACCCGGCTACTATACCCCATTGATGTCTCCACACCACTCCTTACAAGATACACAGCCCAACTGCCCCCCTCCCACCTACCCAGGGGCCCTAGAGCAATTCCCTAGCTACCCTACCCAAACGGGAGCGATGAACCAGCTTCCAAATCCGAGTAGCACACCCCCCTCCACGACGCTACCCCTAGTCACAGCACACAAACCAGCAGGCAGCCTCACCAAACATCCCCCCATATTCTCGTGCGCACCAAACACTCCAGCGGGTACCTCAACCACGGCCCACCCCCGGTATACGAAGGATCTAGCCCATCATGACGGAGCCACGAAGCCAGATCGCCATTACACCCAAACACCTATAACACAACGCTGCTATCCCAGCACACAAAGAGGGCTACTCTCTAGGTGACACACTCAAAGGCTGTGACAACCTGCCTGCTGGAGCACTGGCCCAGTAGAACCTGATACCTGCAGTAGCCCGCACCCTGGGATACTTAGCTAGCTAGCTAACTCCCTGCCCCCCCGCCACACTGACCGTCCATATACCTATATATATAGTGGTATACTGAATATATATCATTAAATCCACATGATAGGGTTAGGAACGCACCGCGAAACGCATGGTGACCAATCTTAATCCAACCTTAGAGACAAGTCGGATAGCCTGCTCTAACATGGCACTGACACATTGGACCACCCACCTCAAAACCACAATACACTTGTTACAGTCAGTGTGGACTAACAACAGGGCATAGCTGAGCACATTACAGTTACACCACATATTCTAGCGACTGTAGGCCTAGACTGTTTTTTCTTGTTCTGCAATGTAATAATTTTAACAAAAATGTGCAGTAATCTCACGTGCCATTCACCTGTATATTAATGTCTTAATCTGTTTGTCCAAGCTATTGTGGCACGGCAAACCTGATTGTCATATTCATGCACAATTAAAATAAAGAATTAAAAAAAAAAAAAAAACATATAAAAATCTAACTATGAAGGTCTAAATATTGAGTAGTGCGTAATTTAATATTGCAATGCACACCATTAAAATTAATTAAATGAAGGTAATTCTAAGCGTCAATAAATATTCCTCTTTTATAAACAGATTGTTTTAGTAATAAAAAATGTAAAAAGCTAAAAATAAACTTAGATAAAATAAAGTAAATAATCCTGCTGGAGCTAATCTTTGAAGTTTGTAGACCCATTCCATTTCTTTATTTCTTTTATAATTTTGTTGGTTGTGACTTGAAAAATGTTTTGAAACAGAGTGATTGCTAAATTCTCTTTTTAATGTTCGACACTGTTCAACTATCTTTCTTTTTACTTTCCTGGAAGTCATACCTCCATACTGGAACCCACAGGGACATTCTAGTAAATAAACAGTCATTTTGGAAAAAAAAAAATTGGCCAAGAATCAGAATTGCAATGAAATTGATCAAATGTAGGCTCTATTTTATATGTTTATCTCCATAACTATTAAGGCACTATCTTTACTCAATGTTGTACTTGTAAAACATTTGCTGCACAGAGATGGATACTACATGCTGCCTCCCGTTACTATCCAGTAGATGTGCAAGGTTATTGGCTAAAGTGAGCAAAGTTAATGAACTGGAAGAATAGAATAAAGAAAGTTATCAGTTTTGTTACTTTGACCTTAAATTTGAAATGCACTAATTCCCTGAGAGTGTGGTGTGGGGTCCCTGCACTCCATAACAAGCTCTTTATGTTTCAGGTATCTCACCAGCTTGCTTGGATATGTATTGATCCTTCATATGTTCTACTAGAATCTTCACAATGAAAATAACTAATACAAAATTAAAAGGTACAACTTTTTTTGTGCTATTATCAGTTACTAAATTTATTTCTGTATCTCTACACAGGTCTATGCTACATCTTAATTTCAGGTGCCAATCAAACTGAAAAAGAAACCAAATTATAACCAATTTTGAAAGAATAATAAAGTTTAATATGTATTCCAATTAATTAATTTTATTTCATTTTATACGTTGTCATCTCAGATCAGCCTAGATCAACTCACTGTTTAATGAATAAACTTCATAGATTAATCTTTTTCAGTGTGCCATATCATTTATTTATATAGCACACTGATATAAAATTAAGTCTCTAAATTAAACACCATTTATTATGCTATAGGATCAGTTTACAGAACTAATACACTTATCAGCAAATTCTGGATTGATGTTTTAAGTCCTGTTTTGGGGAAAAAATATAGGCTGTGAATTTTTTATGGCTTTTACTATTTTATGTTTTGAATATTGATATATAAATAGAAAGTATATTGAGTGTAAAATAAACATTGAGAACAAAACTGATGTGAAATCTAAGATACAGTGTTCAGAATATAGTGGCATATGTACAAAATACAATGTACATATATTACACAATAGAACATATTTCAGGATTAACTCACATCACAGAGCATCACTCTTGTCACAATACACAACATTTTCTAGTGGTTTATCCAGCTTCTTAATTAAGGCCTGTCTTCAGATATATAAAATTAGAAAATAATCCAGGCTCTCCAGTGCGTTATGTAGATTAGTGGTGGTTAACCTGGGCATTCCAGTTGTTTTAAAACTATATTCCTCATGGTGCTAGATTGTTGAGGAGCGAAAGCACACAGAACCGATCGATGCTCTGTACTTTGTGAGTTCATCCTAGAATGTTGCTCAGTGAATGTACAAAAAATGCAATCTATTTATTTAAAGTGCATAGTTATGATCCTGTAACCTGAGTACTACATCTTGGATTGTAAGGTATATTTCAGTTTTTTTTCCCCTTGCATTATTCAAAGAGTAATGCAATAAACAGCGATTTTTGTCACTGTCATCACATTGATCGTGCGGATTCACTGTTTTCTGTTCTGTTTTGTAACTATCCACCAAACTGTGTTTTATAACTTATTGTGATTACTCCCATCAATTTAGTGTTGCACTTAATGTGTTTTTTCCCATTCTAATGTCTATTGAAAGATCTACAATTTAATACAATTTGTATTACTCAATGTTTTCTTTGTAAAGAAGGAACCGCTTCAAAGATCCTTCACCATGGTGTTGGAAATTACAGAATCCTCAACAGTATTCATTACTTTAATGTCATTTCTGAGTTGATCATTTTGAATTTATTCTATTTATTATTACTTTTATTTTTGCTATTTATTATTTTAAATGTGTTGTGGAAGTTCCTTTTTAGAAGAGTTCACACCTTCTTTTCTATTGTAGATGAAGCAACTGTTGGCTACACGTTAAGATATTAAATATTTAAAGGAGTACACAGCATTTTTATAAGATGCCCCTAAATAGACTTGGGTATACTTGTAAAGACTATCTTAGCCCTTTAGGTTTTACAGAGTGCATTGCTGGAGAGTAAGGAACCAAATGTCTACTTGCGTGCTAACTGCAAACCACTGATTTTAAAGACACTGCAAGACAACAAGGGGAGTGAGTAACACAGACAATTACTGGTCTTTAGAACTCAATGAGGCCAATGGAAGTGTCTATAGAATAAAAACAGTAAGAGTTTCAAAACAGTAATTCTTATCCTGTAGCTCAGAATCTAAATCTAGGTTGCTGTCATGCGATCTTATTTAGTCCCCATTTGGTTGTAACAGGCTTATCTTTGCTGCAATGCCCAAGAAAACTGCCCATAATATTAAGAGCAGTGGCTCCCAGCCTAGTCTTCAAGGTAAATCCTTGGTCCATGTTTTTCCAGTATCCCTATAGCAATGGAATCCTGGCACTTGGTATGCCTAAAAGACTCATTTGGCAACCACTGCAGTAGAGAGGTGTCTGAAGTTTTGTTGTACAAAAAAATATTTTTATATAACTTTGTTAAAGGATTGGTATCTGAGCTAAATCCTCAGCTAAAGAAGGGTCATTAAGAAACTTACCATTTATGAAGATCCCTGTGTTAAAATAAATCAGCCATATATGGTCAATGTTGGTGTTTTTTCCATTCTCTTTCCTTTCTTTTAAAGAAAGTACATATATATTTTAGATACTTGCCTTCAGCGAAATTGGAATTTTAATAATTTGAGCTAGATTAGTATCAGGTCTAATGTTCTCTTTCCTACCCATAATTTAGGACATTGAAATCTGAAAAAAGGAGGGAGAGTTCCTTAACCGTGTGCCTCCTGGTCACTATGAAGGTGGCAAAAAATTGACACCAAGACTCCCTTTGTTATATTTAAAAACCTTAATGGATCATTTTCCATCACTGTATTAAGTTCAATAGGTCCAGCTCATGAATAAACATTACAATTTTAGAGTTTGTACTATATCCAATTAAATAGACCCAGCTTATGACTACATATTACATTCCACGTGTTTTGCATAGAAACTGGCTGAAATGTTTATTTTTTTATGGATTGCCAGAAGAGAAATACAGATATGGTATTTCAATTAACAAGGCCGAAAGTACTCAGGACAGCCTATCGTATTTGTAATCATTATGGCAAGGAGAGGGAACCCCTACAGAAGACATATATTTATATACATTAGTAGTAATGATTTGGGCTCACAATTTCAGTCCTAAGCTACTAGACAGGCCTAAACAGTATTGTCATTGCAAGTCTGTACAGTCCATGGCACATCGACCAAGAGTGAATTCTTCATTCACCAATGGCTAGCAAGTAATGGGAAATTTTGAGCCCAAATAACAAAATAAGTAGATTTTTTTTTTTTTTAATTCATTCTTTTGAATTCTCGGGTTCTGGTTTTCTTTTCATGATTTACCTTATTGATAAAATTTAAAAATTGCTATTGTATTACTAAGTATTATCTATTTATTCAAGGCTTTCATATGTGTTTTGTGGTTAATATGCACAAATTTATTATGAAGTTACACAGATTACTGCACAGCACTCAAATAGAGGTTTTCAAAATGTTGATTATACACAGGTATTGTTACTGGTGCTTTATAAAAGTTTTTGACACTTAGTGTGATTTGG
This sequence comes from Pelobates cultripes, assembly GCA_933207985.1. NCBI lineage: Eukaryota > Metazoa > Chordata > Amphibia > Anura > Pelobatidae > Pelobates > Pelobates cultripes. The sequence goes on along the minus strand of OW240922.1, from coordinate 71,436,258 downwards.
TTTTTGTTGTGAAATTGTATCCTTTGGGTGTTGGCTTCAATAAAACACTTTCATGTGATTCTCATTTGTCATTAATCACTGCTTCATTAAAGAAAGACGCTTCTAAAAATAATGCAACAAGTGGAATTCAAACGTATTTGATGATTTTAGTAACACATTTTGCATATAATAGAATTATGGGACTTTATTCCGTTAGGGGAGCGATTTCAGAGCAAACAAAATGTCTGATATGTCTGTTAAAGTGTAATGTTCCTTTCAAACAAACTTTGATATTAAAACATAACTGCAACATACACAAATTGTAATCATTCTGACACTCAAAATTTTTAAAATCCCCCTGTCCAATTTACTTATTTTTCACACAGGGTTATATACTTGAGTGAGAATTCAGAGAGAGTTTCAGATTTATGGCCAGAATAGCGGAATTGAAAGTATAGGTGATTTAGAGAATTTTTTTTTACAGATTCTCTATTCTGACCTTACATTTGAAATGTATTTGGAATTCTTTAGTATAAACCCATGCCCTGAAAAGTGCACTCTAAGCACCATCACAGCTTCGTTATTGCAAAAAAGGTTGATTCATAATGCACATTCATCTAACTCTCAATAATACGGATTAGAATTGCTGGACTTTTTTACAGACAGCCAGAATGCTTAGTTTCAGCTCCCCACTGCCATATTTGTCTGACAAATCTTGCACAACTGCGGCCCACATCTCTGCAAAAACCAGAACATTACTTAGTTCACTATTCACGACACACTATTCACTATACAAAAGTCAGCCCTGCGTTCAGCCCCAATCCATACAATAAAAACCAAAGAAAAAAGTTACTTGCGCACTTTCCTAAATATCTATGCACAATTAAATAACTGGAGATTTTTTAATAATATCCTTTCAATGGGATCTGGGGTAGTACACAAGTAACTTTTTTTTTCTTCTTTTTTTCATCTCACTAAACAGTGGAACTGGTCTATAGGAATAAAATCATGATGAACATAAGGTTATGGTATGATTTTGTTCCTGGTTCCTGGTAAGCAAGGGGTCTGGTCAACACTAATTAACAGAAAAATAATAAACAAGGCAGCAACCCAAAAGGAAAAGGATTCCTCTCAAACCCTTTAGAGATGTGAGAAAAAGAATTACAGAAATTTTGGCTGCGCCAAAATGTGTATAAACAATCTGAGAAAGAACATATAATAAAAGATATAAATATATCCCAAAAAATAAAGAATTTGCAAACTTCCAAAAGACCCCCTGCTCCATCCAGAAGTTTACTGCTTGAACTTACCTGTTACAAATAGGGTACTATTTTTAAGTAATTACTGTACACCAATTTTGAAATTACAAAAGTATGCTAGATAAATTTCTAAAAAAACACAATATAGTGTAGTATTTTAGATGAAACCAATGTGAGTGTAAATATAATTAATATGCACTTACATGGGGTAGAGCCAAATAAGGACAGGCTCAGATCTCATGAGCGGATGTTTTCTAAGGAGACACAGGCCCTCTTCAGTCTTTGTCCATAGTGGCTCAATAGGAGATATAGAGCAAATAACAAAAGCAGCTCATGGTGAAGTACAGTTTAAAAGTGTGAAAAATAGTAAGTGAATGAAAACTTTGCTCACCTGATCCAGAGCCAATTAATTACATTTATTAAACAAAAGTGTAACATATATCACATATAAAATAAGATAAAGAAGTTTAAAGAAGCATTTCACCACGTTCAGTGTCATTCTCAATCGGTGCCTGCTTCCTTCATGTGTCCATCTTTTAAATCCCCAACCACTTCCTTCCTGAGTGCATACAGTAGGCTGATTGAGAAAGGAAAAAACCTTGAGTATACTAAACAAAAAAGAATCAGAATTTTTAAACATTCCCCATCCTAAGATTCTGGTTTTCTATTACCTCCCAAAGATAGACAAAGACAAAGAAAACCCCCCTGGGAGACCTATAGTCTCAGGGATTAACTCCACCTTGAGCCGATTGTCACAATATATTGATTGGAACCTCCAACAAATTGTCCACAATTGTCCAGGCTACCTGAGGGATAATATTGACATCCTCCAGGTTCTGAATCGTGTACAGTGGGAACAGGATTACTTTTTAGTGACTGCAGATGTGAGCTCACTGTACACTATTGAACATGAATGATGCTGTCAAGCCACCAGACACTTTTTGTAAAATTCCAAGAAGGTCCTTCAGACTCACATTGAGTTTATTCTGGAGGGGATCAAATGGATCCTATCAAACAACTATTTTTGGTTTAACAACACTTTTTAATTTCAGATATGTGGAACGGCGATGGGGACCAGGTTCGCACTCAGTTACGCAAACTTATTCATGTACTTGTGGGAACATGAATTCATTTTGAAGGAACATAGGTGGGATGCGAACCTGGTCACCTATCGCCGTTACATAAACAACATATGTTTTATTTGGAAGGAAGATGAGAACTCCCTAGTTTCCTTTTTAGCATATCTAAATCTTAATGATTGGGGAATTTTTTTCTTACTTGCGATTTTAGCTATACTCAGGTGACCTTTTTAGATCTTAATATTTATGTAGAGGAAGGTCTACTTAAAACAAGTACGTTCTTTAAGAAAGTAGATGTGAATAGTTATATTCAAGAGAGCAGCTGCCACTATTCACCATGGCTCCCAAAAGCCCTCAAAGCACAGCTTGTACGTATTAAAAGAAATTGCACAGATGAAACGAAATTTCAAGAACAATCCTAAAAATGTTTTAAAAACTTTAAAGATAAAGGGTATAAGGACAGCTTATTACAACAAGCACACCAGAGAGACACTATTACAATATAAAGTAAATACAGGCACTGTTTTTTTAACAAATATTGGCCCATTTTAAGAAATGACAAAATGTTAGGTCAAATACTGCAGATAAGCGTCGTATTATATATAGAGGGGTATTCAATTTGAAAACTAATCTAGTACACAGTCACTTTAAAACCAAAGAAACCACCCAGTTTTTTAAAGAATCCAAAGTATTCTATGGATGCGGACAATGTTGCGCATGCAAGAACACTGGGAATCATAAACGTCTGGTTACAAATTTACACAAAAAGACAACATCTTTAACATTAAACAGGTTATTACACATCACTCAACAAGAGTGATATATTTGACTAAATATCTTTGTGGCCTGTTTTACGTAGGACGCACGACTCATAAATTGAATGTCTGAATTCAAGAACATTTAAGAAATATAAAGAATGGCTGTGAAAAACAAAATCTATCACTACACTATAAAATTAAACAGAATCAAGACCCTAGAGGTACAGAATTCATTGAAATTGAAAAAGTAGTGCTAGATTGGAGAGGCAAAGATATGATTAGAAAAATGTGGCGGACTGAAATGAAATGGATTTTCAATCTGAATGCATTGGTGCCCAATGCACTTAAGAATGACTTTGAGTTCTGCCATTTTTTATAAAATGATTTTATTTCTATTTTTTTTAAAAATGATTTCATTTCAATTTATATGAATACATCTTAATATGTTCCTTGACAATTTAAATTGCAATTATATGCTTTGTAAATAGAGGTTGAGTCTTATATTTATATATATTTTTATATTTATATATATTTTTATTGTGTTATGTAAGTGTAATATTTATATTCTAGTTTTTAAATCAATTAAACATTTGTCATTTCTTAACCAACTGGAGATCTGATACTGCACAACCAGGAAACCGTAACCAGGAAGTGACGCAATTTTAGGACCGACACGTCACTTCCGGTTTTCGGGTTTACATGATTCTTTCCCTTAACATGCCTTTAACCAAAATGGCAGAATAAAAACTAAAATGGAGGCAACACAAACAACTACCGCACCACTTCCTTAGACATCATTTATATACGAAAATCAGCTATGATATACACAACTTCCAAATAGAACATCCGTGATTGGATGAATTTCCGAGCAAGTGACCTATAAGGAAGTGGTTGAGGATTTAAAAGATGGATGCGTGAAGGAAGCAGGCACCGATTGAGAAAGCCACTGAATGTGGCGAAAAGTGTCTCAGCAGGACTGAAGTACTTTAAACTTTATCTTTTATTTTATATTTGATATATGTTACACTTTTGTTTTATAAATGTAATAGTTTTTTAACTTCCAATTTGTGCTACTCCATTTCTACTGCTTCCTGGACCAAATAAGGAAAGTGTCCCCCTTATAGAAGAACTGTACTTCACCATCAGCTGTATTTGTTATTTGCTCTAAATCTCCCATTGAGCCACTATGGACAAAGACTGAAGAGGACCTGTGTCTCATCAGGACACATCTGCTCATGAGATCTGAGCCTCTCCTTATTTGGCTCTCCCCTTGTGAGTGCATATTGATTATATTTACACTCACATTGGCTTCATCTTAAATATTACACTATATTGTGTTTTTTTATTTATCTAGCATACTGTTGTATATTCATAATTACATAATTAACGTTTTTTAGCGCTCCACTATCATTTCTGATAGTAACTGGTTTCCACTAGACATGTGCAATTCGTTTAGTTCAGAATGTAAATTCGGGCAATTCAGAAATCCGGATGCTTCCGAATTTCCAAAGTGCTTCAGAATTTCCAAAGTGGCAAAACAAAAGAGGGAGGGAAAATTACATGAATGATGAGTTAGGTTTAGGGGAAGGACTAGGGTTAAGGGTAGGGTTAAGGTTAGTGGTAGGGTTAGGGAGCTCTACAGATGTTTAGAATTGGCAAAGTTCTGAGTTGCCGAAGCTTCGAAATGCCGAAGTCCCAAATTTTGGAAGTGCCGAACCAAACCGAAGTGTCGAATTATTCCGAACCGAACCAAATTTTTTGCCCATGGACATCCCTAGTTTCCACTCAGTTTTGTTACAGTCACTTACTTGCCTTACTTGCATAGCAAGACCACTTAATGTTATCTCACATATATATTATTCTTATTCTAGCCAAATTTACCACCCTAAGTCCTCCCACAGTTTTTACACTACATAGACAGTAATATACCGAAACGTGCGGATTGTTCCCGATCGGATTGCTATTACTTTGTGGAACGTTTCGCCGAATGGTTCACGGAATATCGTCGTTCTTCTGGCGAAATTGATCCCATATGAATGAATGGCAAAATGTTCAAAACTAGAGTGGGAGCTGGCAAAAGTTGAAAATTCAGGACACTATTTCTAAACTGTCACCACTCCCTCATTTTCAAGCCCACCTACACAAATCTTATTTCAAAACATTCAGCTATCCCTGCTGCCACTAAAAATGTCCACGGCTAAGCCATAGTCCTGATAGTTTTCACGATATGACCATTTATTTGCAACTCACGCTGTCCATTGACATTCATTGAAACTCCACTCCAGCCAGCTTAAATATGAAGGGCAATTTCTAAACTGCGACTGTGCATTAATTTTTTAATACTTCAGAGACATACTACGCATCAAAATGTAGGTCTGGGTCTTGTGATTCTCACAATATAAAGCTGTAGGATTTATAGTTTGTAAAATACGACCGTTAGAAGATGGCAACCGCCAAAATACTCTGATCTGTGCCAGGCTGGAACAGCAAGTCATGTCATAGAGAGGGCCTTTTGTACACCTGCTAATGTTTTTATAAATGTATGTTTTAATGTAACTGTGAAGCACTTTGGGCAACAACGTTGCAATTAAATTTGCTATATAAATAATAACAGTTACTCCACCCACTCCAGTTGTAGACTACTGGTGGAGGCAAGAACACTTCACACAATTTCTCCAGAAATTGTAGCTTTTATAATTATTATCTCTGCTTGCATTATATTTTAAATGTATTATCTATACAATGCATTAAAATAGAATGTAATTTTTACCCCATAGTTTCCCTTTAACTATCAATGAACAGTGATCCCTTGACTTGTTCACGATCATCTACTACCAGCTTAAGCAGATGTCTATCATATAACTGGTAAGGGGCCAGAGAGGAAACGTTCACAAATCTTTGTTTAAGAATTCAACACCAACTCTTTGATGACTTATAGCTTTTTCTATTAGTTATCTCTTGCATCTGTCACAATTTATTCCATGCTAGAAGTTCCTGTAATTAAAAATTGGTGGTTTCTGGGTTAATTCACTGTGAAACCAGCTACAGTACAATTAGTCATTTGTCATTGTCAAGGGTTTTGTTGGCAAACAAGCACACTCATTAAGTTGTGCATTAAAAACTAATCTTGTATTATTCTGTATGGTTTTACTTCTTATAGTTTTATTCATTGCTTTGAGAAATCGGATGCCAATGCTGTGTAGATTATAAAATGGGTTAGATATTTTATGTATTAAGAGAGAGTTCCCATATCCACTGTGACGAGACCAATCTCGCCACATTGCATTGGAGAAGCCTGGTTGCTCGCCTGCTGCCTTTGGACTATGGCCCCCATGTTAAAAGACTTTGTTTCGCCTGCAGAAAAGCTGTATTCTGGCTTTTTTGCTGGTTGTTCGGTAGATTCAATCTACCGAACAACCGCATGAATGAATAGACCACCTGGGAGCTGGAGTGTGCCGGCAATTAACCTCCCTGAAGCTGCGGTTAACTGCAGCTTAATTGACAATTACTGGGTGGTCGCGGTTACACCTAGCCGCCACACAATGGCGGTGTTATGGAAGCTCCCCGGGTAGCCAGCGCTTGTTCTACCCAGCGGCAGGACACCAAAAGCGGACGCTTTTGTCTTACAAGCCCCGCTGAGGCTGGAAGTCTGCAAACCCGTTCGAGAACCGAACAACGGAGCATTCGGGACTTTTAGTGCTGCAATTGTATTCAGTGTGCAAGTACCCAGATAGCCTGCCATGGAAACTGTTCGTGGAATTAAAGACTTTGGCTCCATGGCAATTAAACTGTATTCGTGTGGTCTGAGCGCCATTCACTTAATAATGTGCGCTCAGACCTGAGCTATCTGGGGATATGTTAAATGTATAGTTTTAATGTAATGTGTCTTACCTGGTGCATTTTAACAGTAATGCTTGTTTTAGTATCCCCATGTGCATAATGGAGATTTGCCTTTGTCTTGGGAGATAATTGAATTACTTCTCAATTATCTCCCAGGGCAGAGGGGAGGAAGCCAGGATGCATTGTGGGAATATACTGTGACTGTGTGTCCTATTTGTCTGCTTGTCTGTCCCTTGTCACAGTCTCCCATATGGTCCCCTAGGGGAGTGTCCACCAGGTTGGAGACCTGAATAAACCAGACCACTGCTTGACCCTCAACACGGAGCCTTGTCTCATCTTTGGGGGGATTTACTGAATGCTGATAGAGACTGATTGCTAAGAGTGTAAGCCGCTTGGATGCTTTTCCTATTCGTCTGGTAGCAGCAATTCGTATGGTTCCTGTTCGTGTATTTGGAGTGCTATATTGGATGCCGTTCGGGAGTTTGGAGCATTCACTTATTGGTGGTTCGTGTGTTTGGTGTTCTGCAGTAGCTGTGCCTGCATCTCTGGAAAGGGGGCTGATCGTCTAAACGGTTTTTACCCCTTTTGTGCAAAACGGTCCGTTACATCCATCAAATACCTTTCATAGCTTCAAAGGTATCGCTACACAAAGACCTCTCTTAAAGTCAAGACATATTCCTGAATATTCTGTCAGTAAATAATTAGGTTACCTCTGCAGGGGAAAGTTTAATATATTCTAAATCCAGAAATTCTAAAAAAATGTCTTGTTTTTAAGTTTCCCTAGATTATCTGTCTTGCTTAATTGTATCTACTTTTTCATATAACTATATATATTTTTTTACTTGTATAACTCTTAACAATGCTGCTAAGAACCATGCTACAATTACGATTACCCTATAAGTCAGACTTTAGCTCCATTCGTTAGTTTCTAACTTGAACAGGATGCAGATAAGCACAACCGTTAAAATTATTGATTGTGCCTTTTTAAGATAAAGTACAAAGTTTGCCATTTATAATTTAATTTGCTTATCCTTCTGTCATCTTGCATTTCAAATCTGTGATATAAATGATTTTTTTGTAACACAATTTTGTAATTTTTTTATTCTTACATGCAGACTAAAAGAAGAATGCAGTGTAGTGATGGGACCTAGGTCCATCCAGAGGCTTTTAGTCCAAGTTGAAGATTCTTAGTAAAGTTACCTCCATTCTTAGAATTGACTGTCTGCTCAGACATGCAATTAAATCGGTTCTTGACCAATTTTGGGGCATCCATTTATGGACATGTTCACCATGACTATAACACTATTCAAAGCAAACTTGGTTATCTAATGGTTCATTGCGAATTTTACCGAAGTATGAATACTTAACCACTCACTGTTGTGTGTCTGTGCTTGTGTCTCTCTGTCATCAGGACATTGGATTGCTTGACTGCTCTTGTAGTGCCTTACAAAGTGCAGCCTTTGAGCTTACAAACTAGGTAGTACTTTGTTTATTCAGGCATACGGCCATACATATAAGTGTATACATCTTAATATGTAAGATTCATTAATGTGAAGTATACAATGTTTATGTCCATTTATATGTACCAGATCCATAGCAAGGATGGTGCAAGTTAAATGACAATTGAATGGTATGAGACCGTGATAACTCTGAAGGCACATGCTGGGAGCAAACATTAAGTCTCACACGTGAAACAAAATAGGACCATCATAGAACAGAGGAGTCTGGAGGAGGACAGAACCAGAAAAGTCATTACCTTCAGGCGTTTTGCAGTAAACATTGCCATTTCAAAGAAAATGCAGTGTTTGCATTACAGCCTAGGGATGACTCCACTGGCCACTCCTGATGTGGCTGCTAGAGGTGCTTCCTGGGGCAGTGCTGCACAATGTGCAGTACTGACATTGAGTGTCTCCACCCTCTGCATGGAGACACTAAACTTTCCTTATAGAGATGCATTGATGCAATGCATATCTATAAGTAGATGCTGATTGGCCAGGGCTCCTGTTTGGCTTGTGCTGGCTCTGCCTCCATGACAGTCTTACCCAATCAAATGCTTCCCTATGGGAAGTCATTGTGAATGGCTTTGAATAATACTTCTGATAATGTCAGCAAAGCAGGCAGATCAGGGGCAGAGTCAGCAGCAGCAAACTTGACTAAAAGTAAGATTTTTAACATTTTAGAATTCATATTTTCAAAATATAAATTGTGTGTCACGTCTTGGGATGGGACACCATTAGCGCATGCCTGTCCAGTATGGACCAAAGGGATATCAACCCATAGTCAAAACTAGTCCACAGAGTCTTGGGTGTTTAAAACTTTGGGTTTCTCAGTCTCAAAGTTCACAGGGATATTGGTCTATAACAGGCACAGCTAAAGAGTCCAATAGAACACAGAACTCCACAGTTTGTCAGATATAAAAGAAAGGCTACAGTGCAGTGGAATTTGTTAATAAAACACTGAACTGAGGATCATGTTACAATATTTAGGCCAGAATGGGAGCAACATAGATACATTTTAAATTGTATCACTAATATCTTCAAAATGTATTCTTTATTGGAACCAGTAGCGTAACTACCGTAGGGAGATGATGATGCGGCTGTCCAGGGTGCAATAATCGCTGCATACAGGGCAGGTCTGGAGCTTCCCATCTGTCACTTGACAGAGAGGGTTGAGCTTAGCACGAGGATTTCACATCCTTACATTAGGCTCTGACCTTGCTGTCGAGTGGCATAGATTTTGGCGCCCGGAGGTGAATCAGTCATTAATGGTGCTTAGTATGGACAGTCTGATACCCATTCATCAACAGCAGTAAAAAAGCTATTTCCCATGCAACATATTTTACAATTTATAAATATATATCTTTATTAACAATTTTGTATAAAAGGAAAAATAATACATATATGATTATATAGGTAACAAAATAATTGATTACATTTATATAATCCAAAGTACACAGATAAACAAAATAGAATTTCTGCTCTTTACCTCTTTATTCTGTTGGAGCTTTCTACTTGGATTCAAATTATGACACTATATATATATTATAAAATTTTACAATTTAAATCTGAGAAGAGGTGAGGAGAAAAAACAAAAAAGAAAACAAATATACATTCATTCAATAACTTATATTTATTTTATTGTCTCTGGTATCTCAGAGCATGGTGTGCTCCGACTACTCTATTTTTAGAGGTTTCTGGAGTATTTACAATTTTATTACATATTGTTCTCGTAGGGAACAAAGTTTTGAGTTTAATTTATATTGCAGACCATTTTGACCAAATCTTATCGTATCGAGCTTTTGTCGAAACATCCCTATTATAGTATATTAAGTATTTCTCTGCAGATGCCTGGTATTTCATTTGAATTTCAGTCTCAGGCCATGATGGAACAGTTTGTGTTCTCCAATGTCTTGCTAAACATATCTTGAAGGCCAATAATATATTTATTATGAGGAATATAGTATGTTTGTCTGTAACAGGAAAATCTAAATGCAGAAGGAAAGTCTGAGGAGTTATTGTATAGGGAAAATCTAATGTATCTGTAATAATTTCTGATATTTTTTGTCGACATCTCCAACATAGATCATTGGAGTTTGTTTGCAATTTGGCTGTACGAGTAGGAACCAAGTACTATCTGTGAGACAACTTATAAAACTGTTCGTGAAGGTTAATACAGTGAACTGCTCTTCTAGTCCTATTCCAAGCCTGATGCCAATTCTGAGTTAAAAATATCAAATTTATATATAGAATTTACTAAGAAAATTTTTTTTGATTCTGATCTAATTAAATAATTATTTTGTAGTTAATTTAAATGATCTCACGACACCAGGAAATAACATAATTTTATCTAAATTAAATTAATCTCCCAGCCTATTAATAACTACTGGGATAAGAGTTCAAAATAAGTATGTTTAGTAAAAATATTGTTACAATTCTATCTCTATCTAATTTTATGTGCTGATAATATAATGCTCTTCATTAAAAGACCCTCGATTTGCATTTTGTTTTTAATAGGCTGGTAGAGGACCAGCATAATAAGTATGGCTCACAGCTTCCTATTCTGAATTTTTCAATATTGCACCTGCCTAGATTAGTTTATTTCCCTCTCCTCCAAGCTAGCATAGAGTTGGAATGAATCATGATAACGATATATATCTGGATATCCCAAACCATCTTGTAACATACTTCTCTTAAGGATTTTACTAGGGATCCTAGGTTTTCTGGATGCCAAGACAAATCTTGAAAACGCCAGATCTAATTTTTTTTAGAATAGAATTTGAAACTTGATATGGTATAGTTCTAAACAGAAAAAGTTTTGGGAGTACATGATTTCAATACTCTGAGCTGCCCCAGCCATGAGATTTCTAATTTCTTTCATTAAGTCAATAATATATCAAGTTCCCCCCACAAGGTTTCATAATTCATTGTAATAGTTTCTAAATCGTCTACGGACTTTTGATATATATCAAATTGGCCAATATCGCCTATATCCTTCCTTTGTTTATCGGTCATATAGAATGTCAATATTTGGGTTTTAGAAAGATTTAATTTACAATTAGATAGTGAGGAAAGTAAATCTATTGCCTCCAAAAGGGCTGGTATTGAGGATTCTGGAGAAGAGAGTGAGAGGGAGAGCCTTATCCGCATATAATGTAATGGCATGTTCTTGATGGCCAATCTTTATACCCCTAATTTTAATTATTTTTTTTCATATGTAGGCAGCCAGCGGTTCGATTGATAAGACATAAAGAAGAGGTGCCAAGGGACAACCCCGCTGAGTGCCATGTTGAATGCACTAGAGTCACTATATGGGCCTCTGACTTTCACAGTTAGATTCATATACCATCATACCATCTATACCAAACAATCACAGAGTCTCCATTATAAACCTCCAATTCACTCTATCAAATGCCTTTTCGGCATTGAGAGCCATTAAAATAGAGGAAGTTTGTTTAAGACGGATTTCCTCTAAAATGTTGAAGACTCTGCGGGTGTTCTCCTCTCCTGATCTGCCGGGCATAAAGCCAGTCTGGTCTGGATTGATAAATCCGTGAATCACTTGATTTAGTCTTTGGCTAGAATCTTAGAAAAAAGCTTTATGCCTAAATTAATAAGAGAAATAGGCCTATAGTTGGTTACTTGTGTTGGATCTTTCCTCGGCTTTAAGATAGGAGAGATACTGTATTCCATGATCTCTAAAGAGAAACCAATATTTCCCCTAATTGAATTAAACATTCTACTTAGAAGAGGATTAACAACTGAATCAAGAATTTGAACAAATAAAGCAGAAAAGCCATCCGCACGCGGAGCCTTTCCCCTTTTAATTTCCTTTATTGAAGATGAAATTTCTGATGTTGTAAAAGAATGATTTAAACCAGGCTCCCCCAAACTCTGGCTCTCTTAACTACAACTCCCATGATTCTATGAATTAAATAGGTAGGCTGAGAATTATGGGAGTTGTAGTTAAGCAACATCTGGAGGGCCGGCGTTTGGGGAAGCCTGATTTAAACTATGTAGTTTTTATGGGGCTAAAGAGGGGAGATTCAGGTTCTTCAGGAATGATCTCATGTCAATATTTTTAGCCTCCAAATCTGGAAGATTATAAAGTGATTTATAATATTGGCCAAATGCCTTTCCTATCTGAGCTGGATACAGGTATTACCGTCAAAAAGATTTTGTTTTATTCCGAGTTGCTGATAGTATATTTGTAATTTCCTGGTCAGTTCTTTTCCAGGTCTATTGTTATTATAATACCAGTTCCGTTTTAGACGTGATAGTAATTTCTCTGCATTTTCTTGTCATTTTTTTTTTATTATTTTACCCTGGGTAATCAGTATCTCACCTGCCATCTCCTTAGTGTGGTTGACTTTATTCTGTCTTTCCAATTTTGCCAAAGAAATATGTAATTCTGCTATATCTTTACCCCCCTCTCTCTTCATCCAGGATCCCTTTTTTTTTTTTTTTTAATTCTTTATTTTATTTGTGCTTAGCGTGAACAATCATGTTTGCACTGCCACAATAGCTGGTGCCAGCAAGTATGGAAACATACATTAACATAGGTATGGCATTGAAATACATAGCACAATTTTCTTTATATTCAAGATAGGAAACATGTTAGAGGTTAAACATTGAATAGGTGAGTACCTATCAGGGTCAAATGCAACAACAGCATACATATGTGTTTACAGGTTAGACTGTGGCCTGAGTAATTGCACATTTAGATTTGTATGAACAAGCTTAGTGTAACAAATGAGGTTCAGTTGAGTGTTTTAACGTGAGTATGTAGCAAGAGTGTTTTACAAGATAGCAGTATGCTTACACAGGCAAGGTACAAGCTATGAGATAGAATCCTGTTCGGCTGTCCTTTAGTGTAGGCAACACATAATTAATATGGTGTCAGGTGTGGCACAGTAGCTTGGATTGTAGGCTTATAACCTGTGTTATGAGAAAAACTGTTGATGTGAGCTGTTGCTGGGTTACTAGTGAGGTGATCCTGGGTTGTCATGGCGTGTGTACATAGAGGGGTATGCAAACAGGAAAAAAAACAATCATGGCACAACATAAATTAAATTTAGATTAACGGTATCATCAGCGCGGGTGCAGAAGTCCAGTACATGAGAAGGAGTATTAGAGGGTGCGGGTGCCGCGCACAAGGTAATGTGGTGGTTTTAGCCAATACCTCGGCTCAGCATTTTGGGAGAGTCTCTGGCTAGTGCTGTCTGAGATAGGCATGCCAGGGTGTGTTCACTCTTTTATTCAAGCTAGGAGTATGCAGTGCTAGTGCTCTATTTTAAAGGGTTAACAGGATAAACGTGAGGTATTAGCACTGGTAAAAAATCTAAATTAGATTAGGGGCAATGTGTCCGGGAGTATTCGCATGCTTAATCTGACGGTAGAGTAAAAGGTAAAGTAAACTAAAATAAGTTGCGTTAAAACAGAGTGTCACTGAGATTGAGGACATACATTTAGCTCACTCTTGTCACAGGATGAATACCGTCCCGGCTGGTAGAGGTATATTAACCGCTGGTACATTGGGTAGTGATGACGGCATGGTGCAACGTTAAGGTAAGCTGGCGTCCATTATTGGCATGGAGGACTAAAATTGTGGATGCTCAGTCCTCTGTCCTCAGGGAGAGCCTCTAGCTCAGCCAATCCCCTGGTTCGGGAAGCTCCCAGGGCACCTGATGGGGCAAGTGGTATCTCCTTTTTTCTCCCCTGGTGGTATCATTGCTTGATGGGTGTCCTGTTTGGTGGAGTTGTTGCTCGGGTCGCTCCTGTTGACCTCTGTGTGGTCTGGAATGCTAAAGGTAGGTCGATAGCAAGTTCTCTTGTGCAGGTCGTGTCCGGTTGCTCTCCGCTTCTTCCCAGTTTTTCGCTGCGTTGTGCTATGTCGCTTGGTGGGTCGTGATGTGGCGGTATGTTGCCCAGCATGTACCTGGGTTCTGAGGCTCTGGGGCTTGCGAGGAGTCTTCCGGGTGTTTGTGTGGTGGTGCGGCTGCATCCCTGAGCAGCTCTCGTGCCCGGAATGGGTCTGATTAACATCCTTTGATATAGGCTCCCGCTTGTCTTGTGGGGTTTGTGCTGTAGGTTTGCGCTGTAGTCGCCTCCAGAAAGCCCTGCAGATTTGGTCAAACTGGGTTTCAAAGTGCAGTCTCCATTGCTGGAGCCCTGGGTCCTCTGTAGCGTGGTCAGGATACAGCATGGCGGCCATCTTGGGCACCTCGTGCGGTTTGCCGTCTGACTGCAGTGTACCCTGTGATAGGTGAGTGCCAGTCTCAAGCGGGGACCGGGATAACCCCCACCGGTCCATAGGGGGGGGTAGCAGGGGAACAGAAGAGCTGCAGTGCGGTGCTGTCCCTGCGACGGGAGAATGGCCGCCTCCCCCGGCAAACAGGTTGCTGTCCATGTTAGGCCTCAAATGCAGATCTCGACGGACCGGCGTCAGTAGCTTCGGGTTTGGTATCAAACTGTTTAGTTTGGCTTCGTTTACCCGCTGGTAGTCTTTTTTATCACGTTTCTGAGCTAATTCGTGCCTTTTGGTCGAGTTAATGTTCAAGCAGAGCAGGAGCTGTGCTTGCATGCGTCTGCTCGGCTCAGTGTTCAGGCCCCGCCAGGATCCCTTTTTTTTAATCAGATATTGTCTTAAAAAGCATTTCAAGGTGCACCATAATGGACTATCTTTATCTTTCCCATTACCATTAAACTCTAAGAAATCACTAGCCTGTTTAATCATTTCTTGTTTTCTCTTCTCTGATTTTAATATAAATTCATTCATTTTCCATTTACACCAAGAACCATATTGGTGGTTGCATTTAATACTTAAGAAGTTGGAGCATGGTCTGACCATGTGATGTTTCCTATTCTAGAGTTGATAGTCATCTCCAGGGTAGGACCACGCATCAGAAATAAATCAATTTGTGAATATGAGCCGTGCGGGGATGAATAGAAAGAGTAGTCTCTTTCCTCTGGCTGATGGATCCTCCATACATCATAAAGATTGTTTTTAAAAAGAGAATTTGAAAATATTTCAGCCTTGGTTATAATATTATTTTCGTATTTGCGATCTTTGATTAACTTATTTGACTTCCTATCTTTGTCAAAATCACAAATACTATTTAGATCACCAATAAATCTTTAGACATTTTCTCTATAATTTCAATAGAATGATTTAGAAATTTGAGTAATTAGATGGTGCATATAAACTAAGAAGGGTATACATAATGTCATTTATATGACAAATCAAAATTATATATCTTATATACCTTCATTATCTGAATCATGATGTATAACTTAAATTTTATTTTATTTTATTACAAACAATCACAGTGACACCTGCTTTCTTTTTTTCTATTAATGAAGATGTATATGTATGTGTGTATATATAGGAATCTACTGTATTTCCACAATAGAGATTGATTTAGTTTCCATTGTGTCTTTTGTATTAGAGCCACATCAATATTTTCTTTAACAAGTAGATCATGTGAAAATGCTCTTTTTTGTATGGAGAATTCAGTCCCTGCGAGTAACCAGTTTAAGAGAAATCAAACACCCTTGACTTCACCTCCAGGCCTCCTATTTTATAAAAAAAAAAAAAAAACACATCCTGAGACACCAGAGAGCAATCCGTTGGACTAAAAAAAATAAAGAAAAACATATACGAAAACATTCATACAAAACTCATTTATACTTAATCTTCCGTCATTGCTGTGCAGAAATACATTCTGCATCACAAGAAAAAGAAAAAAAATCCTTGTACTATCAGGGTCTGTCGAAGTGCCATTTTTATTTAATTCTAAAATTATCAATGATAAGTCTATCACAGAGAAAAAAACAAAAACCTACAATTATATAGAAGCATAAATAGAATAGATAATTGGTGTATAGTGCTTTCCTTATTATTTATAATCAAATGTGCAAAAAGGCTATTTTGTATCAGAGAAAACTAGCACACTTCCTATAATTTTATCTAGTAGATTATAGTACCTAATGTTTTATGTTGCTTAAATATTATGCAACTTCCATCCTGTGCTGGTGATCATCAATTATCTTTTTTATCAAGTTTTCAAATTTTCTATTCCGTGCATTAGACGATTCTGTTGAATACTCTAGCATACATACCGGGTATATCCCAAAAGGGTCAAATAGTGCTTTCCATATTGTTTAATTAGGACTATTCAGAAACAAACAAACAAAAAAAGAAAAATGAGAAAAAAATCCATAATGATTACATCACCTCCTCTATCAAACACCTCTTGATTTATTTTCTAGATAATTATAAAAATCTAATTTATGTTGTTTAATTATTGTATGGTGTCTATTCTGTGACTATGAATTTCAATCTCTAAGAGAAATATCAATTTATGTAGTGTCTATATAAAAATTATATACAGCTTCTGTTGTGTGATGGTGATTATTAATTACTAATTTATCAAGTTATTGTAATTCTATACCGTGCATTAGACTGGTCGGATAATGTCTCTATCATACGTGTATCGCCCAATTAAAAAAAAAAAAAGAAGAAGAAGAATTCTTGATTATAATTTTAGGCCCCATGCCGTTAGTTTATCTTTGACTTGCTGAGGGTCCGAACATATATAGGTTCTCTCTTTATATGAGATACGTAGTTTAGTAGGAAAATCCCATGAGTAAGGAATGTAATTTTGCTGTGAGTTTCTGATATTTCTTTCTGTTTAATCTCGTTGTTAATGAGAGATCCGTAAAGGTAGACAGCATTTGGAATTTTGGATTCTTTGATTGGTTTTTCCTCATCTCTCTGGTCAGCATCTCTTTAATTCTACAATTGGCAAAGCAGATTATCACAACTCTAGGGCTGTTTGATTGAGTTAGATTAGTTGGCTTCGGTAGTCTATGCATTCTTTCTATAGGTATTGGGCCATATACTTTTGGGTCCAAGAAAACAGCTAATAGTTCCATCAGATATTCTTTGAGGTTCACGATTTCTTCTGTTGATCATTTTCAGGTTTTATCTTCGAGAGCTATCTTTGAGATCAGCCAGATTCGTATCCATTTTAATATTATCTGCTTTTAGCAAATCATTTTGGATTTGAATATCATTCAACTTTTGATATAATGCTGCAATTTCCTGAGATTGTTTTAATAAGGAGTCTCTTAGTTGAACCATTTCTTCTTTATAATCTGATAGATTTTTTTCAAGATCTGATTTAATTTTATCGTATAATGATTCTAATGCAGCAACAAGGCTTGCTTGAGTGACGTAACCCAAATGCTCAGGTGTATGCTTAGATGAGCTTGTTTCCATACATTTTTTAGAAGATGATTTTTCTGATAGTGTGGACATATTCATTTGGCTTTTAGGGGAATAAAAGTTGCTAAGAGTTTGTGATTTATTTTGTTTAGTAGTGTTCTTTATTTTCTCAGTTTTTTTCAGTCTTATATCCTTTTGGAGCCATCTTAGACACAAGATTTTAAATTCAGATAATGGAAGGAACTTGTAAAAAAAAAAAAAAAAAAATTTCCCATCTATCCTCTCTCTTTTTTCTTATCCTTTTTCAAGCAATCTCTCTAATCTTGTGGCTTTTTAACTTTCCGTTCCCCCTTCCTCCACTCTCTTTAATTAGTCACTTGCCTTTGTAATTCTTTTGTTATTTAATTATATGACAATTCTATGACAATCAAATTTCTAATTTGGAATTAGGTTTATAAATTTTATATCTTGAGGTATTCAGCCTATTATAAGCTGTTTGTTTGTGATACGGCTATACGACGTGTTTTTTAAACAGTGAAAGCGTGTGTTTTTTAATTGTCAAGCTGTATATAGCTACCTCCACAGACACTTAACTGGCATATATGGAGCCTTGCACGGGTCTCAATTAGACCTCCTCTCAAGCAACAGTCAACTTGCCCACTGATATACAACAGCCAAGCTTGTCTTACATGGGTTTAGTGGTGAATCTCCGGTCGGTCTTACAGGCAACAAGAAGCCCCCCCTCAGATCTCAGTTTAATCTTCTCATTAGTTATAGTCAGTCCATTTTTGTAGGGGTTTTCACCACGAGTCACCCTCGGATATCCGGTCAATCACAGCAGACACTCCAGTGCTCGTTCAGTTCTTTCAGCTCTGGTTGGTCAATTCAAGCCCCTTTTTCTCTGCCCTCGGCATTCAGGGACCACAATATTCGGCACTCCAACAGACCCCAAACATATGTGCCGTGTCATATTAAAGATCCTAAACCTATTCTTATTAAAGAAAAAATTTATCATCTAGCATTGGATGCACAGTCACAAGTTTAAACATCCATGTGCACCGCTTACCCCAAAGTACATGTTATGTACACAGATGGGCTGCATCGTAAGTGGTGAGGACTAGTATTTGGTGGAGTTTGTGTGGTTTCCTATGTCAGCACATTAGGACCTTGTATGACATTTCTTGATATTTTTACTGGGGACAGAGCTTTTGTGGTGAGGAGAAAAAGCCTGTGCCACTGTTCAGGTGTGATTTGGATGTTCTTGGTGTCTTTCAAATATTTTGTATAAAATGGAAGGGGTGAGGTAGAAGGTGGTGTGAGTATGGAGTTGTGACAAACGCTCCTTCCCACATATGTTTGCCATGAACTCCTGGAGGAGTGTGGAAGCTGGCCTTCTGCCCATGATTATGGTCCAGGTCTGGGACACCGTTTTTGGACGTTACCCTGCCCAGCCACCGTTAAACGCTTTCCCTGGGTGCCCCTGGTTCGGCACTTTCCATTCATTGGAATGGAACTAACTGCTAGCTCCCTGGCAGCCATTCGAATGAATGAAACCCACGAATAGTCCTCAGCGGTACTTAGCCGCAACTGCTATGGAACAAATTTTGGCATGAGGACTTTGTGGGCTACCGGTCACCTCAGCAGTACTTAGCCACAAATGTTATGGAACTGTTTTCAACATGAGGTGTCCCTGTGGTTTCCAGACAAATTTGAATTCCGCTTTTGGTGGAAAGGTGCCTGAGATGAAGGGGAACAAAAGCTACCTGAAAGCCAGACGGAGCAGCCTGTTTTGCGGCCGCAGAGACTCCCGAAAGTTGACCGGCAATAGCACCAAACGCCCTGGAACATGTGTGAATTTTAACACGGTGGCGTTTCCCTTACATTGTATGGATCTGAGCGCTATTTATAGAATTCAGCACTCAGTTCAGGGCTATTTAAGAATGTATTATTTGTGCGGTTATTGTATGTTTTTATGATGTTTTGGGGTATTCTTATGTTTTATGCTTTTGTGTTTGCCTCTCTGTTCCTGGGAAATAATTTGCTTACTGGTCTTTAACGCATCCTGGGAGGCACTTGTGCTGAATACAATGGAGACCCCCTGCCTGGGTCTGTGTATAAAAGGCAGAGTTTCTCTCATTAAAGTCAGTTGTACTGCCAGAGCCATGTGTCATCTAGTTACTGTGAGGGAAAAGGGCTAATCACTGCTCAACACCTTGTTCCAACTCGTGGAGGATTCAGGGGGAAAAGTCCTTATAAGGATTACGGCTCCCAGGACTGTGTGTTGTCCAGTCCCTGGGAGGGAATAGAGCTAGTCCCCTATCCTGCTTCAGGACGGAGAGGCTCCAGGAGGACCCAGTCAAGCCGCGGCAGCTGGGGCAGAAGCTCTGAGATTTTCCCTGGTTTCAGCTAGGAAGTGGTCTTTGGCAGAGGTACCCAGCCGGGGTAAAGGGAGCTCCACTACAGGAGTATAAGAATGAGAGAAGGTAATGTGTTGTTTGAGAAGATGCCATGCATATTTTTTTTAAGGATATCTGTGATCAGAATGTGTTTCAGTGTTTCTTCAGGGAGGTGATGTAATGTTGGAGTTAAAATTGGAATGATGTAGTAATTTTTCATTTATGATCTATGATTAGAATAGACACAGGTGTTCTTATGCAAAGCCTTCTGGCAGCCTGATGACTCCCGGAAGGGAACTTGGATCTATGGTTTTAATGTTTATAACTTAGGAAGGCTGAACTTGATGGACGCAAGTCTCTTTTCAGCTATGTAACTTCTTACGACATTGTCATGGTTAAGTAAACCTCAACATGCAGTGTGTAACCCCACAGTATACAAAGAACGTATTACCGAACCTTAGTATGGTCGGACTTAACATATGACAGAAAAAATGATAAGGATGCTAGAAATCAGGAGAGCGATTAAGGAATAGCCGGGTCAAGACACCAGAAAGGTGAAAAGTCAAGGCACAAGCTGAGTCAGGAAACCAGAGAATAGAATAGTCAATTACCAAGCAGGGTCAAAAATACCAAGAAAGCACTAATAGTCAAAGAGCAGCACTAGAGGGAACTTTAAGGACCACAATAGGACAAAGTACAAAGCAAAAAGCACACTTTTTAAAAATATAAGAGTGACTTTAGCTTTTTTACGGCCCCGCACCCAAAACATTCTGGGTCGGTGAAAATTACGCAAATCCGCGTCATCGATGTAATGACGTTGACGCGCATGCATTGCATCATAAGAAGGGGCGTGATCCCAGCATCCGGCGTGGGATTTACCGATCTGCTGGAAAGGAGTCATGCTTCTGGTACTGCACCACGTGGGCGCACTGGAAGGAGTTAAGAGATTGTGAAGGCATTCATAAATTCGGCATCGGTTATTTTTTTTTCTATTGCCTTAAGGAGTGTTTATTAACAAAACTCTTCAGCAACAAATACTACAGCCTTTACATGTGTTGAATGAGGCTTAAAACCAGTTTTGGGTTTGTATCAGATAAAGTCCTAAAAAAAATTAAGGGAAACAAGTTATGCATGACATCTGCCTTTATCTGGTGATTACGAAATTATATATTTTGATAAAGCTGTGGGACATTCAGTAATGGCAATAAATAATCACTAATATACTATTATATACTTTACAAATATTGTATCTAGTTGTCAAGTAAGACTTATTTGTCCTACCTATGTTTTACACATTCAATGTTCTCTGGATGATGGAAACATGAATCTCAGTGTATGAATGCTGTCATTGAGCAGTGCACACAGTAGAATAACCGAGCTCATATGACCGGCAGTCTTACCCACCTGCATAAAGCAAGTCTTGTAATCTGTAATGAGCTTTCTTAGAACTAAATCTCATTCCTACTCCTTAACAGGAATATTGACTGTTTGTATCTATTAAAGAAATGTTGCATCATTCACTTCAGTGTCAATGAATCAATAATTACTTGTTAACGAGAGATCTTTCAATATATCTAAGAATTACTGCAAAGTCATAGCTATAGTACATTCTTATGCTTTCCAGCTGGTTTCTTGACCTTTAATCTGTATGTTGGAAAATCTGCATTATTGAAGATTTATTTATCCCTTTGATATTGTATCAAATCAAGTAGGTGATCTTGGTTTTGTAAGATGAATATAATATTATAGACATTGTCTAACATTCTCACTTAAATACTCTCAACATGTATAGCTTGAAGGAAAGATGATATAAACATTTAAATACAAAAATGGAATCAACACAGTAAAGGAGGAGACTATGTTTAAAAGAAGAAAAACTACCACAACAAGAGGACATGGTCTTAAATTAGAGGGGCAAAGGTTTAAAAACAATATTAGGAAGTATTACTTTACTGAGAGGGTAGTGGATGCATGGAATAGCCTTCCAGCTGAAGTGGTAGAGGTTAACACAGTAAAGGAATTTAAGCATGCGTGGGATAGGCATAAGGCTATCCTAACTATAAGATAAGGCCAGGGACTAATGAAAGTATTTAGAAAATTGGGCAGACTAGATGGGCCGAATGGTTCTTATCTGCCGTCACATTCTATGTTTCTACGTTAGTTGATTTTCTCAAAGTATGTTTATTTGTTGTGTTTTTGTTTTTGTATGTTATCTTATTCACAAGGTAGTAAGTGACTTATTTTGTACAGATTTTTTTTTGTTTCTGATATATGGAATTTGTTTGACTCCACTAAAGTCCTGTTCCTTTAGTTAACCACTTATTTGTTGCTTTTCCTATAATATAATCAGTTTTACTGTCTAATATTTTTTGTGGAACTGCTCTTATTGACCAAGCTCATTGTTAAATTCAATTAAATAGTCCATTCTTTCTGTCCCAGTCCATCACAACCACATTTGTTAGACTAATTTATCGTACCCATTTTTATGCCCACCCCCCCATGACCTCCAGAGGAAAGTGTTTTCCCAAACATATATAGGCTTAATAACCAGCAAAGCACTGTATCCACCCAAAAATATATTTTTACTTTCAAATTGTGTGCCTTTTTTTTTTTCATCCCTTTAGCTGCTTACAAACATGCAATGCATTCTCTTATACTTTCACAATAAATAACCCAAAAACTAAATATGAGCGGATCACTTGTTTATCATGCCACCTTAAAACATAAAATCAATAATAATTTTTTTTTTTTTTTTTTAATTTAAAAACCGTGACAAAACATTTTTATATGGTGTGTGTATAAAACTTTTTTT
>OW240922.1:71268713-71413310 GCA_933207985.1 Pelobates cultripes | reverse complement strand
TATATAATATATATATATTATTATGGGAAATTAATCCCTTAGGGTTTCTGGAGATATCACAATAAAGCACAAGATAAAGAGCTTTTATTTTTGGCTGCTGTCCTAAATTCAGCCCCTCTTTCTTTAGTGTTATGGCAGGAGAGGAGCATTGTCTCTGTCACCCTACCACCTCACGATGGTGAATCAGTAGGAAGAATTGTACTTAGTTAATGACACTAGCTGCAAAATGTAAATACTAGTATTACTTCTTCTTTAAGTTGTAAATCTAGTCACTTTTTGCATGGCCGCATGCAGGGATGTGAACGAATTTTTGGGTACACAAGTGTGTGCTAATGGTAAACATGTAAGAAGTCTTTAGTCTTTTGCAAGCATAGTGTGTGAGCATAGAACTATGAATCTAAGTCCTTAGTTAATAAGAGAAGATCAATTAAGTTCTTAAAATGTAAATTACCTCTGACACTTCTCCAAATGTCTTGGCTTAGTGAAAATAGAAACAAAAACATACAAATTATAGGCCCAGCTCCACTGCAAACGCAAGGTGTGCCACTGGCGATGCCCCCTCAATGCCCTACACATGTCCCAAGTCCATACATAGAAACATAGAATGTGACGGCAGATAAGAACCATTCGGCCCATCTAGTCTGCCCAATTTTCTAAATACTTTCATTAGTCCCTAGTCTTATCTTATAGTTAGGATAGCCTTATGCCTATCCCACGCATGCTTAAACTCCTTTGCTGTGTTAACCTCTACCACTTCAGCTGGAAGGCTATTCCATGCATCCACTACCCTCTCAGTAAAGTAATACTTCCTGATATTTTTAAACCTTTGTCCCTCTAATTTAAGACTATGTCCTATTGTTGTGGTAGTTTTTCTTCTTTTAAATATAGTCTCCTCCTTTACTGTGTTGATTCCCTTTATATATTTAAATGTTTCTATCATATCCCCCCTGTCTCGTCTTTCCTCCAAGCTATACATGTTAAGATCCTTTAACCTTTCCTGGTACCTACCAATGTCAGAAGTCTGCATTTACCTGGGACCATGACAAGTAGAGGTTGATTTTTAAGCAGCACTGCACATTTGTTTGTGTCTAGCCACGTATACCTGCCAACCTGCATCCCTATCTAATTTCAATGTCCTGTCTAACATCTAGGGACACCAAGGAACTGACCCCAGCAAGTGCATAATTAGGTATGCTTCCATAATACTGAAGCCACTAAGAATTTCTGACAACACTTCACGAGTGTTCTGTGCATTGTTTGAGAAAAGCTGTCAGTCAGTCTGGTGTGCATTCACCCAGGGTGACATGCCCCTTCTTTGCATGGCCTGCCCCTTTTCCAGGTCAGAACACCAATCAGTGGCGGATCCAGAGCCTGATCTCGGGAGGGGCACTTGTAGATTATTTAAAGAAATAATCCAGACACAATAACCACTACAGTTCAGTGTAGTGGTTATGGTGTCAATAGTGCCGGGACCCCCTCGCAGAGTAAGTAGTCAAACGGTTTAAGAACAGTTTGACAACTTACCTGAGGTCTTCTGGGAAATGGGGCTGTAGTAGGGCATAGGAGCAGTGGTGTGTGTGAGTGTTGCAATGTGTAAGGGGTGCAGTGTGTGTGTAGGGGGGACGACAGTGTGTGAGCAGTGTGTGTGAAGGTTTTAGTGTGTGAGTGAGGGCGGCAGTGTATGTCAGGGATGCAGTGTATGTGTGGGACAGTATGTGTGTGTAACAGTTGCAGTGTGTGTGAGGATTGCAGTGTATGTGTGAGTGTGGGCAATGTGTGTGTATGGGGGGCAGTGTATGTGTAGGGCAATGTGTCACCAATTTGGGCATCACCAGTGATACAAGTAGCATCACTACTATGCCCTTTTAGGCCAGCACATGCACTGTCCCCCAGATCAAAAATCCCACTGTTTTGAAATATGTAGCATACCTGTGTGTGAATCCTATGTCTATCTGGCAGTATGTATTCATGTAAATGTGTTTGTGTTTCTGCAAGAGCATGTTTGTTTAGGAATACGTATGTGTAACTGGGAATGTGAATCTGTGAGTGTGTATCCACGTGTCTGAGAAAACTCATCTCTGTGGAGGCCTCCCAACTCTTTAACTTTATATTTTAGAATACTATCCCACTGTCCCAATTTTATTGCCTGATGTCACTCATCTAGAGACACCAGAGTAATTTAAATAGCCAGGCTGTGACTAAAGTTAGAATTTTTTTTCAGATTGCAAATTTTTTCTGGCCTACATTTTGCCATTGGCAATTCTTTTTGCTAAAATGGAAAAGAAACCTGTTGGACTCCAAGAAAAATTTGAAAGATGTATATAACATTCGTAATATTTGAAATAATGTAAACAATTTAATACGAGAATAAATATGCAAATTTTTAATAACGGAAATCAATCTACAACAAAAAAATACATTAATTAAATATCATTGTCTTCTTCACTAAGATCCATTAAGATGTGCCGGAAGGATTGCTTTAATTGAGCTCACAAAGAACTCTCTGCATTAGCTGATCTCTCTATCCCTTTAAACATTCATCTAAAAAGAAAAAAATAGTGTTTCTGGAAAAATATAACTTTATGCAATGCAATACTTTTATACCCAGCAGTCCAATCCCTTGTACATTATTAAATATTCTATGCCAAAGGTTTGGAAAGCCTTTCTGATATTTGCAAAGATCCCTTCCCAAATAGTGATCTCTGGAGTTCTAAACAGGTTCCAATCCCCCTCCCCTTGTCAGGAAATTTTCTTAAAGGACCACTATAGGCACCCAGACCACTTCAGCTTAATGAAGTGGTCTGGGTGCCAGGTCCAGCTAGGGTTAACCCTTTTTTTTAATAAACATAGCAGTTTCAGAGAAACTGCTATGTTTATATTAGGGTTAATCCAGCCTCTAGTGGCTGTCTCATTGACAGCCGCTAGAGGCGCTTGCGTGCGTCTCACTGTGAAAATCACAGTGAGAAGACGCCAGCGTCCATAGGAAAGCATTGTAAATGCTTTCCTATGAACTGGCTGAATGCGCGCGTGGCTCCTGCCGCGCATGCACATTCAGCCGAGGACGTCGCTATGAAGGAGGAGAGGAGGAGGAGAGCTCCCCGCCCGGCGCTGGAGAAAGGTAAGATTTTAACCCCTTCCTCTCCCCAGAGCCCGGCGAGAGGGGGACCTTGAGGGTGGGGGCACCCTCAGGGCACTATAGTGCCAGGAAAACGAGTATGTTTTCCTGGCACTATAGTGGTCCTTTAATAACCAAAAATACTGCTTATTATGGTAGCAAGGCATAGCACTAACCAGTTATACTTTACATGTATTACATTATTGTAGCTGATTTTATAGTATACACATAATAGAACTATACCAGACCACCTTCTCTATACTATATTCTTTCATTATTTAAAGCACTGCTTAAGAGGTGTATCGTATTACTAATAGCCAATCCACACTTAAATATTATAAAATTTCGGTCCATAGGTGGTCCTGTATAACACAAACTCTAAAGACTTGTAAGCCAAAACTTGCTGTATGCTCATTATATTATTGAACATAGCTACTGGTATTACTCGTGTGTGGATAGAACATAATTAATAAATATAAAACATTATAGGTATTTTAACAGAAACATAATTATGAAATTTATCTAACATTAACTGGGTTATTTACTAAGGTGAGTCTTGTCAGGTTTTCAAAGTGAATTTCAAATTAAAGGCCAAAGAAGCCAAACTGGAGAGATTCTCAAAGTCAGCTATGCTTCCAGTTTAGTCTCTTTGGCCTTAAATTTGAAATTCCCTTTCAAAGTCGTTTTGAATTTCTAACAATTATTACTTTAGTAAAAAAAAAAACAACTTGAAAGTGTTTTACAAGTATTGGGGTATTGGCTCTCTACTCACATTGTTCCAAACATTCCAGATGTTAAAATTATTATCTGGGGACGTGCTGTCATTCAAAGATGGAAACGATTTGGAAGATGCTTCTTCTAAAGCAGATGGCCAAGGAGAGCTCTCCTCGGATGGACTTTGAGGTTGGTCATTGGTGGCTTCATCGAGCTTGTTCCAGATGTTAAAGGTGTTCTCCGGGGAAGTGAAGTCGTCACTGTCATACAAAGATGGAAAATACAGTGAAGGTGCTTCTTCTAGCCCAGATGGCCAAGGTGAGATCTCATCTAACTGACATCGAGGCTGATAATTGGAGGCCACATCATGCTTTTTCCAGATGTTTAAGGTGTTCTCTGGGAAAGTGAAGTCGTCACTGTCATAAAAAGATGGGAAATACACTGAAGGTGCTTCTTCTAGCACAGACGGCAAAGGTGAGATCTCATCTAATTGACATTGAGGCTGATCATTGGAGGCCACATCAAGATTTTTCCAGATGTTAAAGGTGTTCTCTGGGGAAGTGAAGTCATCACTGTCATACAAAGATGGGAAATACACTGAAGGTGCTTCTTCTAGCACAGATGGCAAAGGTGAGATCTCATCTAATTGACATTGAGGCTGATCATTGGAGGCCACATCAAGATTTTTCCAGATGTTAAAAGTATTCTCTGGGGAAGTGAAGTCATCACTGTCATACAAAGATGGGAAATACACTGGAGATGCCTTTTCTAACCCAGATGGCCACGGTGAGTTCTCCTCTGATGGACATTGAGGTTGGTCACTGGTGGCTACATCATGCTCGTTGCAGATGTTAAATCTATTCTCTGGGAAAGTGAAACCATTGTTATTACCCAAGGTTGGAAAATACAGTGAAGATGTTTCTTCTTTTAGCCCAGATGAACAAGGTGATGTCTCCTCTGATGGGAATTGAGGTTGGTCATTGATGGCCACATCATGCTTGTTCTGAATGCTAATTCTATTCTCCTGGGAAGTGAAGCCATTGTTTTTATTCAAGGTTGGAAAATACAGTGAAGTTGCTTCTTCTAGTCCAGATTGGAAAGGTGATGTCTCCTCTGATGGGCATTGAGGTTGGTCATTGGTGGAAAGATCATGTTTTTTCTGAATGCTTAATCTATTTTCCATGGAAGGGAAGCCATTATTTTTATCCGAGGTTGAAAAATACAGTGAAGATGCTTCTTCTAGCCAAGATGGCCAAGGTGAGGTCTCATTTGATGGGCATTGAGGTTGGTCATTGGTGGCAACATCATGCTTGTTCCAGATGTTAAATCTATTCTCTGGGGAAGTAAAACCATTGCTCTCATACCAGGATGTATAATACATTGAAGAGACTTCTTCCATCACTATACATACACTCACAGTCTCTTCTACATGTATACTCATTTTAAAAGGTATCACCAGGCTTGCTTCAGTGTGAATTTCCTGCTCCATAATAATAATGGAGCCATGATGCAGACTGTAATGTGCTTGCATCATGGTGGTTGACATCATATTTATCTCAATAAGTCTATTAAATATATATATGAAAGTGCTCCCTAACTTGAGTTACACAAGTCTGCTGTTGATAGTAGACGGTTTAGGCTTCTCATTGTTTGAATTTCTGTTTCCATGGAGGTCATGGAACTTTAAAGCAGTATGGGACCAGCAGTTACTGTGCTGGTGTGGAGATGATGTATATCTTATGATGTCACAAAACTTCTCTAAGCTGATATAGATATAAGGCGAATAGGCATTGGTGAATTGCCCAAAGATCTAAGTAACAGTCCCTAGTTTTTAACTGTTGTCATATTATCATATTAAACTTTTATTACTGTTAAACAGTATTTAGATTTTAACCTACTCCAAAAGACGATCAAAATATGATTAGTCTATATGACATTTATATTTGACTTATTACTTTAAATTATTATATAAATAAACAATAAATACACACGAACATATATCAAGACCCATGACTGCTGGCTTTTGTTTTTATATATATATATATATATATATATATAAAATATGCCTGTATCTCTACTCTACTCTACTGTCTTATATACAAGACACAAACTAAGTGCGCAGTGGAGGTATTATAATATCCCCAACTGGCCAATAAGGGACAAAGGATACAATTTTAGGAATCAGTTCCCATTTCTAGTTGCACTGGTCACATGGATGGCCAGATATACATTCTGCATCATGCAGAGGTCCATGTTTATTTTTTTTGTTATATAGCCCTAATGTGTCGATTTCTATTAAAACTTTACAGATAATATTAAAACCTGGAGGTGGTGGTTCAATAGATACATAGATAGTGTTAGAGCAAAGCAGACAAGCTGGAAAATAGCTGGCTTGTTGACTTTGCTAAGGCCTGGCTTTTTGTATATATATATATATATATATATATATATATATACTGAACAAAATTATAAATACAACACTTTTGTTTTTACCCCCATTTTTCATGAGCTGAACACAAAGATCTAAGACTTTTTCTATGTACACAAAAGGCCCATTTCTCTCAAATATTGTTCACAAATCTGTCTAAATATGTGTTAGTGAGCACTTCTCCTTTGCTGAGATAATCCATCCACCTCACTGGTGTGGCATATCAAGATGCTGATTAGACAGCAGGATTACTGCAAAGGTGTGCCTAGGCTGGCCACAATAAAAGGCCACTCTAAAATGTGCAGTTTTATCACACAGCACACCTTTGAGGGTGCGTGCAATTGTCATGCTGAGTGCAGGAACATCCACCAGAGTTGTTGCCCGTGAATTGAATGTTCATTTCTCTACCATAAGCCATCTCCAAAGGCGTTTCAGAGAATTTGGCCTCGCAACCGCAGACCACGTCACACATGTCATGTGTCCTTAACGGGTTAAACACAACTAGGATCCCACAGCAACCATATCAAATTAGTTGTCTTCTTGGGTAGATTGGACATTTTACATACTGTTGGTATGCTAAAAGCCATGGACGAATATACTGTTAAAGTGACAATTCTCTGCAGTGTAAATACTGTATTTTCTGAGAAAAGACAATGTACATCACTTTATAACGTTATGTATGCATAATTTGTATGCCTAACTTTACGGTGCTCCCTTAAATCCCATGTAGCCCAATTGCAAGCAAAGGCTGACTTAGAGGGTTGTTAAAGTTAAATTTGAAACTCACTGTGGATTCAAAACAGTTCCCTGTCAGCGAATAACCCTGTTTAGCCTATTTACAAAACTCAGAATTTCAGCTAATTAAACCTGAATCCCAAACTGTGCCTAGAGCTGAGATGAAGATATTTTTTTTTCTCCTAGTAGGGCTATTTCTGCCTTAATGTCAGAATTTGGATTTAAAAAAAAAAAAAAATTGTTCAGAATCGGAGTATAGTGAATAACCCTGACTGTGTCTGTGCATACAAAGCACCCATACAGGCTATTTAGATCCTCTTATCTTTCTAGTAGTAGGAACCTTGATAGCGCAGACACTGTTTCCGGGGGGAGAGTGTTTGCGAACGCACCGTCAAGCAGGACCTCTGCTTGTGCTTTTCACTTCCTGGATTGGAGAGTGTCATTAAGCCGGTGAGTGTTTTAGTGTCCTACTAACGGGACTCCCGACGGGTTTCACCCTCCATGCCCGTAAGCTAGCATGGTCCCCGGTATTACCGGGTGTCCGGTGCCAGGGGGCTCCCTCAGACCTCAGCAGTAATGTCAGCCAGCATGGGAAGGTCATATCATGCAGACAGTGCTGCCTGGTCCTGTGTGACCGCCATGGATCTCCAGGGCTCCTCTCTGGGCACTCAGAAAGCACTCCTTAATCAGCACTCCGAATGGAATGTTCATAATCCATAATATTCATCATTGGGCATGGAGTGGGCAGGCTTTGAGTACTGGAGTTACATTGTAACAAAATGAATTAAAAGTGAAAGTAATGGAGGGGGGGGGGAGTGATGATATCATGCATTGGCCTGGTAATGTGGAGGATTTGAAGATGCATTTTTCAGGTTTTCATTGGTTTTAAAGAGGTTCTGAAGTAGTTTTTCCTAGTCATCCATAATAAAAGGTGGGATAAGATGTGAGTTTACCAGGATTCTGGATGGTTAGTCATATTGTATTATAGTTTAGCGATACAGGTTTCCCTCTCTAAACCAGGAATTATGGATAATTTACTATAGGATTACAGATTCTTGGGCAAAATAAGCTGTATTTAGAAAGGTTCAGTAAAGGCTGTTAGCTTGAGACTGCATCATGCGGAGCCTGGCCCCAGTACTTACCCTGAAGAAGAAATAATTAAAAAAGCACCCACTGAATCTAAGGAATTGTGAGTGGGTGACCTTTCTACATGTAATAGGCAGCTGGCTGCCTTGGCAGTTAATAGCGTACAGAATACAGGAGCTTGACTAAATACTGTCTTCAGGCTATTGGTAAAGTGGCACTGTCACTTCCGAGTTTTTAAGCATAGATACTGTAGAGTCTCTGGGGAATCTTTCATGGACCCCCATATTTTACTTGTTTGCTCATGTGTGAGTCAACCGAGATGACACAGCTTTTAGTTGTAGTTGGATAAAGTGAAATGGCAGCGAGTTGAAAGAAATTCATCAGATAAGTATGTCTGTCTTCTCTTTGTCACTGAAATGCTAGCATGCAAGTAGTCACATAATCCATATTCAGATCTCAAAAAGCAGGCACCAGACAAGTGGCAGATCTGTTTTAACATCTGCAGCTACTTGTGAAATTGTGTACACTGCCGACATTTTGCTGTGTGCCATTTCCAGCATTGACAATCACCAAAGGCTGAAGGGTTCATTCGGTAACTAGAGAAAATAGAACTGTAAGTTTTAGGCCCAAAAGCTAAATTGTAAGAAATTCAACAACCCAGCTATTTTTCCAGCTTGTCTGCTTTGCCCTAAAATTGTCTATATATCTACTGCACGACCACATAAAAGTTGTTATACTTTCCGTAAAGTTTTAAAGAAAATAGATATGTTTAGGGCTATATAAATAAAATATACATGGTCCTCTCTATGATGCACAGTGTATATCGGGTCTTAACAAATCCAAGGCCATCCATGTGACCAGCACTTAGTTTGTGGCTTCATCTGATGAAGCCCATCTTGAGGGATATCTCTTGCATGCTCCTAGAAAAGCACAGAGCTCTGAGCCATATCACACCAGGGCTTGGAGTGTGGTGATTGAGGTTGTGACTTCTTTCCTGCTATGTTCCATTAGGGGAGATATACAAAATTTCTCACAGTTTTTCTCCTGTTAATAATGATGTTAACTGTTGATCGCAAGACACCAGTTAATTAGGGAAGCTGCCTTTGATATGATCCCTTACTTCTAGCAGCCATTACCGTGCGCTAGAGCAGTCATAGCTTCTCACAGTTCATTGCAATTTGAAGTGGTTCTTGTGGAGAATGCAAGGAAATTATTTTCATATTCCCTCCTCTTCCATTCACATATCGCTTGAGCAGGACCAGCATCATGTGCTGATCTAAGCATTTGTCGCTGCTGGGCTGATACAGCACATCACAGGGTAAATGTGGGTAAAATAAATAGGATAATAGGTGCTATGAGTTCAGGAGAGATAGGAGGGTCATTGACTAGTTTTAAATTAAATATGTTTGTGAGCTACAGGATTATTCACTAAAGTGTAAATTGTCTGAAATTCTAAATTATTTTTAGTATTAAGATCAGTTTAGCCAAATTAAAAATAAACTTGACTTAGTTTTTCCATTTCAGTTACTGTGGTATAAAATGTGAAATTTACTTTTGAATTAGTGAGTATGCCCTGATTATGTGTTTGTTCACCAATTGACCCTTTAAGTGAATGAGACTAGTATACATTTTTCACTCAAAGGGTTAGAAGACTAACCAGGCAGCATGTGGAAACACCCTAGACATTTAGACTTTGTATTCACTTTAAGCAATCTTAATGTTTATTTACATTAGTGTTGTTTCTTGTATACATCACAAAAATGTTCAAGTCTTGTAATTGGTACTCATGCAGAAAATGTTTCAGAACCACACATGACTAAGGACTGTGTATTATGAGGGCATTGTCCTTTTACTACTTTGTTAATCTTTAAATATCTGCGTTCTGGAGGTGAGGAATATGTCTGAAAATTTTATAAAGAGCTTATTTCAAGTTAGGTGGTAAATATAACTTATGAAACACAAACAGTCAGATGTCCATAAGAAAAGTGCCTCGGATCATCTTCATTCAAATGACGTAAAAATCTTTCTTCATTTAAAAAATGGATCTGGAAGAAAAACTGTTTTTCTGGATGATGACATTTTGCATAAAAAAAATATAATTTATTTGAATGAAGCTGATTGAGTTGCTTCCTTGCAGCGATCTAGCTATCTGTGTTTTGTTAGTCTGTGAAGCAATAGGACCTGCCATTGCCTTTCATTTGAAAATGCTGCAAGGAATCGGTAAGCATGCCACACTTTACTGTGCAGTTGAACTTCAAGTTGTTACCTCCGGTCGTTCTTCCTTTTGGTAACTTCTAGTACCAGTATACAAACAACATTGTATATGCATTGTGGGCACCAATACAACTTTGATGTATTTAATAGTTTTTGACCTCGGTAATATACTGTATATTTTTGCTAGCTCCAATTTAAATAGTTTATACGAAAATAAATGTTGCAGAATTCTGCATCTTAGGCCTTCCTCCTTTGCCACACCTTTTCTTCTTATCAGTTCTTTTGCCAGTGTATGTACAGCTGTCTGTCACTCACAGCACTGGGCCCTGTATCTGGAAATCAAGCTACCACTGTTATAAGAAGAGAACCTCCTAGGAAATGCATAGTAAGTATATCACTAGATGTCTGTTATCTCTGTCTTTCTCCCTCACCCCGTCCTCTGATTACAGAGCTCCCAAGCTCCCACCATGTGTGGACACAAGAGCATTGTAATTAGAGCAAGATGCAGGGGAAACGAGGGCACTTAAATAGAGCAGGTGAGTGGGGGACATAAAGACAGAGAAGCAACAGGCATGTTGTGATATATGTGCTATGTATCTTCCTGGGTGTTCTCACCAGATTTGTTTTTTAAAAATCCTAACTTTTTAATTGAAAAATATTGGTAAGAAAGATTTATTTTTCCCATAACAATAACAGTATAAATAATCTTCGATTATTAATGTCACCACTTCTTACCTTTAACCAGAGAAAAAATACCTGAACATATGTATTAAAATAATAAGAAAAAAAGTGCAATTCTGGTGCAAAATGTTAATGTGGTGTAATCAGAAGAAACCTTTTATTTGCTATGTTTGCTTCATGTTAAACACTAAACGTTTCCACAGTTTTTTTTTCTTTCTTATTGGGAAATGTATTATGTGCATAATGTATATTATATGGTGTATATAAATAATCCACCTCTTTCCTGGAGGGTCGCTTTAATGTAACAGTCATACTTTAGTCTTTTCATTTTGAGAAGATTTGATCATTTACTCTGTTAAAGCTTTGTTTACAGTTGTCGTTACAGTTACAATCAAAAGCCACAATGTGTTTTGCATTGTTACTAGTTATTTACTATTATAATGACAATATACCTTTTTATTCCCTAATATCTTCTCTAGAAATGGTTCACACAGAGGCCTTTTCTCGTCCTCTCAGTCGGAATGAAGTTGTTGGACTAATTTTCCGACTGACAATATTTGGAGCGGTTACTTATTTTACAATTAAATGGATGGTAGATGCCATAGATCCTACTAGAAAACAAAAGATTGAAGCCCAGAAGCAGGTACAGGATGCATTTGTATACTTCATAATCTTGTGTAGTACAATACAGTTTAATGTAAAATTGTTGCTCTGTTTATGGGAAATGGATAAGAAAGATAATGAACTAAAAATGGATTTGTGTTTTCAATATTAACAGTTGAGTTTTGGTAAGTGTTTATTATTCTAAATTTACAAAGATCAGTATCAATCTTGCTTGTACAGCTGAACTCATGTAAGGGGATATTTGTGATAATCCCTATTTGGTGATACATCAGGTCAAACTAACTCTTCTTTCAATATCAGTCTTCCAGGCTAAATTTCAATGAGCCTCCAATATTAACCAGCAAGTTATTTTGCCTTCATTTTGCACTCGTGCGTGTCTATTTGGTGAATATGAGTTCAAAAAGAAAATCTTTGCTCTGTTCTTTGGCACCAGAAAAAACATGAGAGCCTCAAAACCATTAAAAGCAAGATAGATTAGGCCAACTATAAACTATGAACGTGCTGTAAGGAACTCCCTGCTTTATGTAAAGGGACACTATATAGTCACCATAACAACTTTAGCTTAATAAAGCAGTTTGGGCATGTATTTAATATCCCTGCAGTCTCACTGCTCAATTCTCTGCCATTTAAGAGTCAAATCACTTTGTTTATGGAGCCCTGGGCACACCTCCCTGCATGTGACTTACAGAACCTTCCTAAATACTTCCTGTAAAAAATAATCTAATGTTTGCACTTCCTTTATTGCAAATTCTGTTTCATTTAGAATTTTGTAACTCCTGCTAATAGCTTGCTAGACCCTGGAGGGGCCCTCTGTATGTGATTAAAGTTCAATTTACAGAGAAGGAGATACAAACTTTTAAAGTAAGGAACATATGATTGAACATGAAACCATTTTGTTTTCATGCAGAGTGTGTCAGTCACAGCCAGGGGTGTGTGGCTAGGGCTGCATAAACAGAAACAAAAGTGATTTAACTCCTAAATGGCAGAGAATTGAGCAGTGAAACTTCAAAACCATGATCTATACATAAAAAATGCTTTATTAGACTAGAGTTGTTTTGGTGACTATAGTGTCACTTTAATGCACATTCTGCTTCAGTTTTCACAACATTGCAGGCAGAAAGAGTATGGCTTGTTGATACATAGGCATTGAAGGACTGCAGGGTTGTTGTTGGGTCAGCGGTTGCAATTTTGTGTTATATAGCTTACTGCCGGCCTGTCCTTCAGAAGGATTATAAACTTCACCTATTGTGAGGCTGTTGCAAAGAATAATTGTAAAGACATTTACAGTAAGCAACTGTGTTATTGCTAGCTACTAGCTAACTATTAAAATTTTCTCACATTCTTTTGCACTTACAAATATCTACTTGGATATGGCTGAAAACTCTGTTCTGTTTGTTCTGCAGGCTGAGAAGCTAATGAGACAGATTGGTGTAAAGAATGTGAAGCTCACAGAGTATGAAATGAGTATTGCAGCCCATCTTGTGGATCCACTCAGCATGCTGGTAAGTCCGAACTACTATAAGCACTTATACCTGGTCATCTTTTACAGAAGAACTGTCATTTTCATAATTTTTTGTGTGTATGAATAATAATAATCTCCATCACTGTGTATGGTTTTGTAAAGTAGCAAGCCTAAGACAGATGCTGCTTCACTACCTGGCTAGATTTGGGGAAATGCGCTTAATGTCCCCATGGTTCCTCTTATGTAAACTTTCCAGGTTACTTGCTCAGCCAGCAGTATGATATTCACACACATTTTTCAGAATCAGTTTTTTGTTTTGTTTTTTCTTCTATTTACTGGAAATGGTGGCAGGCTATTTTAATGTTAATGGGACTGGATTGCTGCACAGCACAACTTGCAAATCAATAGGGCATCACTAGTAATTTGCTGTAATTGGCACTCAATAATAAACCCTCCCATTTTGGGTTTTGAAAATTTAGGTCCAATAGCATTTAGAAATTAGTTGCATAGTTACACAAGCTGAAAATAGACATGCATCTATCAAGTTTAGCCTTTCTCATATCTGTTTTGAGCCAAAAGAAGGGAAAACTATGTTTGAAGTGCTTTCCAATTTTGCAACAAACTAGGAAAAGGTTCCTTGTAAATCCCAGAATGGCAGTCAGATCTCTGCTGCGATCAAAAGTAGGGATCGACCGATTATCGGTCTGGCCGATATTATAGTCCAATATTTGGTATTTTCGGCAATATCGGTATCTGCCTATAGAGATACAGATATTGCCGATAATGCAGACCAGGACCGCCGGGCCCATTACAAGCCTGGCGGCCCTGGAGGGCCCGCAGCAAGCTCTTACTTACCTCCCTTCAGCTCCCCTTGATCTCTCATTGGCTTAGCCTTACTTTGTTCCTTCCATTGACAAAGCCATTAGGGGAAAAGGGGAAAGTCTGGATGATAGTAGAGTTATACTGCAGAAAGCAGCAATTGTTTATAGATCGATAATGTGTCTGAGTATAAATAATATTTTTAAATATGTATTTATTTTTTTTAAACCAAACTAAATAGACTGGAACAGGGTGAAAAACAGTATCATAGTTTCTTGGCATATTGGTGTTAGACAGGTCTCTGATAATCATCTTGTCATGAGTGTGCTGCTCCAATGATCTCCTCGACTGGCTGGATTCATGAACGTCATGTCTGTAGGCTCTGGGTATAAAATGTTTTTTTTTTATGTCATGTGAAAAAGGAATTGCACCTAGAGATCTAAAACCTATCAAATCCACTCAAGTTGTGTCTATGCATGGAGTGTTTCATTAATCTACTCTTACACACAACTAGCCACTCACTCATGCACTATACACATGTAAATAGCCCCTCTTGCATTCCTACAGGCACACAGTTAGCCAATAACCCAGTAAGCTTGCATGCATACATACACAAATTCTCATACATATAACTAAAATTCTCCAGCCCCTTCTCTTACTGCTCACCACTCTGGTGAGGAGGGGGAAGAGATCGGGAGATGCATCAGTTATTAGTAGTGGTGTGAGTAAAATACAGAGATTGGTGTGTCTCTCTCTCTCTTTCTTTCTCTCTCTCTTTCTTTCTCTCTCTCTTTCTTTCTCTCTCTCTTTCTTTCTCTCTCTCTTTCTTTCTCTCTCTCTTTCTTTCTCTCTCTCTTTCTTTCTCTCTTTCTCTCTCTCTCTTTCTTTCTTTCTCTCTCTCCTCTCTCTCTCTCTCTCTCTCTCTCTCTCTCTCTCTCTCTCTCTCTTTCGACATCTTAGGATGGTATCCCTTTCTTTTTGCAATAAGTGAGACTACATATTGTTCGAGAGCTGTGAGTCAAGGTATTTCCTGGTAGTAAGTCAAATTTTCCTGGACCGATTTTTGTGTTGCTGTGGTGGCCTTGTGCCATGGATGTAGTGAGCCTTGTTGCATCCTGCAAACTAGAACCTAAATGCATCTGGTTTTGTACTTTCAGTTCAAAGATTTTGTGAATAATTTCCTCCTTTAACTCTGCACAAGTACAGATTTGCGTACTGCTAATGTAGATTTAAAACCAAACATGTAAGTTCTTGCTCCATCACATTCAAAAGAACTGAATGAGCGACACTACACATGAGATGTTCCTACTCCTAGATGTTGTTCCACAGAGTCTTCTGAAAAGAATATGGCAAGAAACTATCATGCTGAGTTCATTGGAGATAGCTTGTATAACTGCTGCTCATTAAATGGTGATGGTGGCTTGACTGCAATAAAGTTTTTAAATTCTTTTAATTCTGCAGATTTTTTCCTACCATTGTGCATCCCAATTGTTTGTTGAAAGGGCATAGTCCTGACTACTTTCTAGTTGCACAAATCCATAAACCTTGTTAGACAGGTCTCTGATAATCATCTTGTCCTGAGTGTGCTGCTCCAATGATCTCCCCGACTGGCTGGATTCATGAACGTCATGTCTGTAGCCTCTGGTTATAAAATGTTTGTCATGTGAAAAAGGAATTGTACCTAGAAATCTAAAAGTATGTATTTGTTTAGAATATGTAACTTTTCAAGTCATCTTTGCATTTTTGTACTTTGTAGATTCCATTTTCATAAAATTTGCATCTGTCATCCATCAATTATGTGTATGACCTAGTTGTGGGTTGCTATCAACTCATTTACATACTGAATAAAATATAGCACATTCTGTGATGACAAATATTTTAGATATATATATATATATATATATATATATATCTCTCAACCTTATAATTAGCAACGAATACCCCTCCCTGACCAAAAAATAAATAAATGTATACTTTTTTTTTTTTTTTTCATTTTTTGGGGGGTTAGGGAGGTGATATAAGTTACTAATTCTGAGGTTATTGTCACAAGTTACCACATTCTGGTTTACAAGGTGTGGCCACCCTTTTGGTTTCAAGATGGGACAATGATAACTACAATTATCTGTAAACTTCTCCAACCAACAGACAGATTTCCAGATTTTAGTGTAAACAAATCCACTTTATCAAATTTCATTGTTTAAGATTGTGTACTGTTAAAAATCATACAGAGTTAACCACTCTGTGAATCTTCAGGAATTTACCAAGACAAATAGTCAAATTGGAACAACTCTCAGATTTAACTCTACTATTTTGGGCTAAATTGATCAGTTCCTGGGGGAATTCCATTAAGTTTATAGTTTAGTGACTAATTCTGCCTGGTGTTTAGGGCTATTTACTAAACTGTGAGTTGTGTGGGAATCGACAATTCAGTGGCTAATTGACGACAATTCCCAGTGAGTCTTGTTGCAGCTATGCAGCCTTCAAAACCGATAACCAGAAAGACGGTCACATTGTTCCTAGCATTTCACACCATTATTCTATTGATAGTTCACCTACCTAGAACCTGTCATCGATATGTAGGCGCTTTGTTGATATTTCATTATGAAGATTTGTTCCATTCCTTCTGTATTAACTATGTTTTTGATATTTGCAGGTAACGTGGGATGATATTGCAGGCCTGGATGATGTCATCACAGACCTTAAAGATACAGTAATTCTCCCAGTCAGGAAGAAGCATTTATTTGAAAATTCCAGACTGCTCCAGCCTCCTAAAGGTAGTATCTATTGCTATTCCATTTAACTGCTGCATTTGAAGCAGTTTCTCATTTCTTCTGTTTTCAAAGTCCATAATGCAGGGGCATTAACAACAATAGTGTTCCTTATTATGGATAAGCATAGAGCTGTTTGTGAGACCACATATGGATGACTATAGTTATGTGTTCTTCAATAAAGGTTCATTTCAATGCTCCTTAAATTCACTGTATTCTGTCTGCTTCTAAAATTGAAGACTTTTTATTGGAGTAGACACTCTTATAGAGAGACTCCAGACAAAATGCATCTGGCCGCATATCACAAGAAAATAATCTTTCTCCACCAGCACCAGCTAACTTTCCCCTCCTTTTAAAAGAAAGAGAGACACAAGCAGTCAGAAGAATGACTTGGAGAATCTTTATAATTTGGCTATTTTCATGCTAAGTTGCAAATTCACCTTGATATAGTGTATTTTAATTTCCTGTATGAAACAAGCAATATAAAAGTGTAGACAAAGGTTTGAATACTTGCCAATTAACATTGTTTAAACCAGGGCTGTAGAATTGATACACAAAACCTTCGACTCCAACTCCTCAATTTATTATACCTCTTTGTTATTCTACTAAGTAAATTTAAAAAATTAACAGGTTTCCTTTTAACCTTAGTTTAAATAAAACATATATTATGCCATCTGTTTAATCTCTTGATTGTGTTTCAGATCAGATTATCTTGTGTTAGAGTCTCTCTCCATTCCTTTATTAGGCAGTGCTTTTTATTTAGTTGTTATATGAATCCAATTTAAGGACCTTTTATTGATTGATCAAATAAAACGCTAACCGTGCACTGTCTGTATTACAGGAGTGCTTCTTTATGGACCTCCAGGGTGTGGTAAAACTTTGATTGCCAAAGCAACCGCCAAAGAAGCAGGATGCCGCTTCATTAACCTTCAGCCATCCACGCTTACGGACAAGTGGTATGGGGAATCCCAGAAACTGGCAGCTGCTGTTTTCTCCTTGGCTGTAAAGCTACAACCATCAATTATTTTCATTGATGAAATAGGTAATGGTGTCTCTGGAATACGGTAGTCATGGGGAAGCAAGACCTTTTGATTGTGAGTTTGGTTAGTTATGTGTGAGAGTATAGCCAACTTTGTCGGTTCTGCAAAAATTTGTAAAAGTCTCTGATAGAGAGATCATAGCAAATGTACAGACTGTTAGACTCAATAATTTATTGTTCACTTTATCCAAGATGATGATAGTTAATGAGAGGATCTGCGCCTATATGCCCAAATACACAGCCATGTGGGTTACTCCGACCACCATGACCACTTCAGTGATTTGAAATGGGCATGGTGGTAGGAGTCTAGATAAAATACCTCTGTCGTCAGCGAGCACTGCACACTGCTGTCAGACGTAATAATCTTCCCTCTCCCTCCCAACCTCCTTAACTGTAGCCATCCCATCTCCCTATCCTATTCGATATGTTTCTCTTGTCCTCCCTCCTTTTCCCCCCTTCCCTCCCTCCTTTTCCCCCCTTCCTTCCCTCCCTCCTTTTCCCACCTCCCCTCCTCCCCTCCTTTTCCCCCCTCCCCTCCTCCCTCTTTTCACTCCTTTCCCCTCCTTCCCTCCTTTTCACTCCTTTCCCTCCTTTCCCCTCCTTTTTACTCCCTTTCCCCCTTCCCTCCCTCCTTTTCCCCTCTTCTTTCTTCCTATCTCCCTCCTCTTCCCTGCTAAGAGTGTGGTCTGAGCTGGTTAAATGGTCAAATCTCTGTGAAAGCCTTTGATTAGATTTTGGCACAGCTCCTGTGATGTCAGGGTGGGCGCACCGAGCAGCGCTGGGAGCGCTGAAGGAAGGTAAGTAAAAACATTCATTTAGAATGCTTTTCAAGCATGCAGTGGGGGGGACCCTGATAAGTAATGCCAGTAGGGCATTATTCATAGATTGAAAAGAAATAAAAAAAGGGGGGTGTGGGGTGGAGAAACCCTTTAAGGAGGAGGATGTTTCAAGAAGCGTTATAAAAGAACACTGTCTGTACATCCATTCGTTTTTACTTCTAAGCTTGATGACATACAACTTGAAAAGCAAGCTAAATGTTAAATTAATTTGATTTATGCATTTACTTTTAGTTTGTCATAATGTATGTCCTATAAATTGGTGCAGTGTCATCCTATCTACAATATTTTGACATTTTTATAGCACTGGTTGATCTGAATTTTTATTTCGAAAGGCATTTGTTCCACATTTTTTTAAATCTCAATATAGATTCTTTTCTTCGAAGTCGCTCAAGCAGTGACCATGAAGCCACAGCGATGATGAAGGCTCAGTTCATGAGTCTTTGGGATGGACTGGACACAGACCACAATTGTCAGGTAAAGCATTAGTTAAGATTATTTTGATATGGAACTTGCAACAAAGTCCAAGGCATGCCTGCAGTTTGACATAAGATAGGTAGAGATCCCTCAAGGTTGCCTAAAATAACATTTGCAAGTTAACCCATTAAAAACAATTTACCCATTTTTTATTAGCCTACAAATTGTGCAAAAATATATAATGGCTTTTCTTATATTTTAATTGGCTCTATTTTTAGAGAGAAGGAAGGGCTATAACAACTTAACAATGTATATTTAATGCATAGGTTATGGTGCAAGTAATTTCCCTGTTCCTATCTAAGTGCACATCATTTGTTATAACTGCAGAAATTTTTAAAACCCAGTACAGCTACACTACAGCCCTTCCTTACCCAGTTGTCAGAGGAAGAACCTATACTTTTGCCCATAACAATTATTATAAGAAATTCACAGGCTTTTCTACTCCTCACCTGCATATCCTGGAGCCTGAACCATGGTTGCACAAACTATTCACAGCCACAATCACAGAAGTTATTTGTCAATTCAGCCCTGTAGAGCTGATAAATGGAAATGCTGTTTTTTTTTTGTTTGTTTTTTAATACCACAAACCCATGTTTGGAAGCAGGTTATGGGATAAGATCAAAGAACATGGCCAGAATGTGAGTCTCCTGATTGGTGGGAGTATCCATCATATGCTATCTGCTAGTTCAGCCGCTGTAGAAAGAATTTATTTATTTATTTGCAATAAAATAAATCAAGGTCTTCTCCAGCCAGGGATGTTCATTTAATTATTTTTTTTAAACCATTTGATACGCGGAGAGAATATTGGATGTATGAATTATGCCTTTATATTTTTGCGTATTCTTGTAGAGCTATTAATTAAAGCTTGAATAAACCTTTTGGATTGTGCAGTGAATTCAGTGGCATACCTTTTCCTCCAATTGTATGCCATGATAGCCATGTCAGATTTTTCTTTTTGTGTTATTTGACCTAAATTTTGAAATTCACAACAATTCACAATTCACAATTCACTGAATATCCTCATGGGCAAGGACTTTTAAGGACTGATCTGTTATTATCTATGCTGGGACAATAAAGGAATGTTTTATCCAGTTGTAACAACCACTCGAAGAGACTGACACTATTGTTCATAATTACATTTATTCTGGGATTTTCAGTAGCTTTTATTTACTATCCATTAACAAAAGTAACTAAAGCACAAATCTTATCTTATTTATATTGTGATCAATTTAACAAAATTAAATTTCCCCTCTCCCCTCCACCCAAAACTGAACTCTGTTTTATCATGTCTGCTGTTTCACACTGTGCTACATGTATTCCAAGGAGAAAAAATGGTATCTTCTTTTTCATCAATGGATGTATCTACATGTTGCTTACTTCTCTCTTATTATGTCAACTCAGGTGATTGTAATGGGAGCCACCAATCGGCCCCAAGATCTCGACACAGCAATAATGCGGAGAATGCCGACCAGATTTCACATCAATCAACCGGTCAGTCACCACGATTGCTTGCTTACACTCTAAAATAAGCCCTGCGCTCAAACTCACACTACTAGTATCAATGGCTATAGTATGCATCAGGCCAAATACATAGAACCAAACAATTGAAAAATAATAATAATTATCTGCACACTATCACAAATCCCTAGGCGTTAATATAACAGGTTTTTAGTACCACTGAAATGGTCATGAAAGTGTAAACTCACCTACTGAGTTAATTCAAGCCTAGGTTAATCTTGCACTAACAATTCACCTTGTTCGCAGCTAAAAGGCAAAATCTCAAAGACAAACCCTTTATTGAACCAATACATACTTATTAACCTTTAATAATGCACACATGGGTTGTGTTACACTTTAATAGTACCAGTATTCAAAGGTCTTCATTAGGAACAGCCTTCCGCTAGAGTCACAGTATTGGATTAATATAAACCTTGTCTTACATTGTCCAATAAAAAGGTCAATCTCTGTTAAGTGTCCCTTTAAACAATCATAATGGTTTTTTTTTTTCTGTTAGTAAACCTAATAAGTGCAATTTTTAGTTTGAAAATGTTATATTATTTTTTCTATTTGCAGTCCATGAAGCAGCGAGAGGCAATTCTCAATCTCATCCTGAGGAATGAAAATGTGAGGAATATTTAAATGTATTTATTATGCTGTGATTTGTTTTATGTATTCATGATTATCTGAACCCATGTAATAATTTCTACTCATATTCTACCTTAATGGAGTTCAAGCGAAGGAACTTCTAGACCTGGTTGTTGTTTCTTTAAAGAAGCATTTTTATGTCACAATGCTATAATTTTGTAATCCTCTTGTTTCCAAGAAATTGTAGAAAGAAAACCAATAATTTCATAAGCGTTGTGTCCAATATCATAAGCGTTGATGTGTCCATTTTAAAACATAAATCCATTTCGAACACTGTATTGTGTTCCAGTAGTATAAGCAAATATTTACATTCATCTGGCTGATGATTAAAAAGGAAATGATATTTGTTTTGGGTTTGTTTTTCTCTCTTTTTTTCAAAGGTAATGGCACA
The DNA here is from genome assembly GCA_933207985.1 of Pelobates cultripes. Classification (NCBI taxonomy): domain Eukaryota; kingdom Metazoa; phylum Chordata; class Amphibia; order Anura; family Pelobatidae; genus Pelobates; species Pelobates cultripes. Next base: position 71,391,776 of record OW240922.1, on the reverse strand, counting down.
TTTTAATAACTATAAATTTTTAGCTATACTCCTTTTTTGTTTTTTAGATTAAAATATTTTTCCATTTATGCCAATTGCAAAAGTGTAGTCTGGCATCCAGTATCAATCATTTTATATTTTTGTCCACAAGAGCATAAGAGGGTAGAGGATTCAAAGTGTGAATGCGAATATACAAGGCTTTGTGGGAAGAGTGGGGATAATTACCTGGATTTTATACTTTTTGTCCCTGTACTCATTTCACTTAGCATTTGCTGGGGTAACATGCTGATAAGTGTTGGTCCCCAGAACCTCTTGCTTCTGTGAGCAAATAAAGAATATTTTGCTGAATTTACTTCCACACACCTTCTCGTCCGCATATTGTACACTGATGTGGATTACGTTTGTACTTTACATGTAATAGTAAAGATGAGAATAACTTGTATCTAGAAGTTTGTATTTACTTTGACTACGATGACATTTGCATTTTATTTCCATAGGTGGATGGGCGGGTGGACTTAGTGGAGATCTCGAACAGCACTGATGGATTCTCTGGCAGTGATCTCAAGGAAATGTGTCGGGATGCTGCACTGCTTTGTGTTAGGGAATATGTGAACAGTAATACAGAGGATGGGTGTGTATACTTTTATTTTTAGATGTTTCTCACATTAGTAATAGGTAAGTGGCAGTTTGTTGCCACATGTACATATCATACTTACTTGGAATTTTTAAATAGTTACTTCACTGTAGTGGTTATGATGCCAGGAGTACCCTGGCCCAGTTCTCCAGTAATGGGACAAACCGTTTAATAACGATTTTCCCTCTTACCTGGGTCCCCGCTGGTTCTAAGGCTGCCTGCTGCGGTGTTGAGATTCTACCCGCTTCTGCAGAATTGCAGAAAATGTAAGCAAATCCAGGCTCCGTTGATTTGCTGAGAGCATCAGCTGACCCCTCTCAGCCACCGAATGACACATTGCACAAAAAAAATTACTTGCAGGGAATTGGCATTAGCCAGATCTGGAGTTCCAAACTGGCTGATGATACCCCATGACGCTGCCATAGGTGGAGTTACACCTCCACCACTCAAGGTGTTAAACTCAGTAAATGCAGCAAAAGGCTGCACATGCACCCTTCAGGCTTGACCACTTCAAATTAGAGCTTGGAGTAATAATTTTTAGATTACTGAAGACAGAGGCCCAGAAACCATTCCAGATTATAGTTTAGAATTGGTGTAAAGTACTACATATCAGATGTACCAGTTTCTGTTTCTAATCTAAATAAATCCTAATAGTTAACCTAATGTAATCACTGCGCTTACCATTATGCTTAGTAAATTGGTCCCAGTCACTGCACTGGGCCACGCTAGATGTAACTGTGTTAATGAGCCTGTATGCATTAATAAGGTATTTCACTTTTATTATTAATTTCCTGTTAATATCTCACATACACCAGCATGGATAATTTGATTTAAATCAATTCAAAGTACAGGGATTACACCTCTTGTTTTAGATGATAATTTAAGGGGACACTCTAAGCACCACAGCCACTTCTTATTGTGGATCATATGGTGCCTTGAGTCTGGACCCCATTCATTGCAGTGGGTAGCCCAGCACTTTCAGCATATCATTGCTGTCAAATATTATAACTTACTCATTGTAAGTGCAGCTGCAGAATGACTGAGATAGTGGTGACTGAGGAGCCATGTTCCATGTTGTTGTTTTTGTGTCAAACCACTCCAAGGCTGCTTGATGGCTCACAGATTAATGGCACCATAATGTAATAGTTACAGTGCTAGTGTTAAAAGTTACAGGTACTGTAAACATCATTTTTGTTCTAGTTGAGACTTATGTGTGCAGTGTTTCCAAAAGGGATAGTTTGTGCTTTGTTTTTCGTTTTTATATTTTAGGTGGGTTTTTGTTGTAGTTATTTTTTTTATTTTTTTTGTCTTACAGTTTAGAGATTCAATGATTTACAGTATATGTTTGTTTTAGTTACTTTGGTCCAAAATTTTCAATTCATTGTGAATACACCTTTAAGTGGAAAATCTGTGTCGTAATTAACACTTGCAATCTCAGAAGTATTTTCCAGCACACCTCTGCAATATTCATGTTCTATATTGATATAAACGATAGGATTAAATTTTTATCAAACCATATCCTAAAATAGGCAGAACCATTGTCAACTTAATCATAAAGAAAAATGATACTAATAGAGGCTTTGCTATGTGTGTGCCCTTATTACAGTGTGGCTGAATTATATTAGATACAGGGTAAACGTTTATAAATGCAGAAAATGACCCGTGAACACGGATTGTTTAGTAATGTGATATTGCCCCCTCTCTGTTCTTGTGAAAAATATCCATTGCTTTTAGACCATACCCTTGATGGTTTCTATTTAAATTGAATTCTATTGAATGATCAGAGAACTTTAAATGCTGTTATTGTTTAGCAATACTTCACCAATAATTTGTAAGAAATCTCACATTTTGTCCGTTTATATCTCCCTTTAGATTTTATGATGAAATTCGACCAATTCAACAGCAAGATTTAATCAAAGCCATTGAGAAAATGAGGAAATCCAAGAATGCGACAAACCAAGGGGTTTTAATGCACGTTAGTTTGGACTGAGGTCATTCCATAGCTGCCACCATTGCAAGATTATCTTGTGCGAAGAGGTAGCTGGGAGGCGTTGAGCATAGGGAAGAGAGCAGTCCTTCGCAAATGGGAGTCACATTTTTCTTTTTTTTTTCTTTTTTTATGAACTTAAACCCTCTGCTGCTACTCGTCAGTAGGAATTCAGCATAAAGAAAGAGCCACGTAATATTCGCCGGCATTGATAGGTCTCTGTTAATGCAGATGCTTTAACAATCAGTTCAGCATATGGAAAAGGGTCGGTGTAGTCCTGTTTACGTTTGTTCAGTATTTCTATGTGCTTAATGTGGCTTGACTTTCAGCACTCCAAAAGATGTGCTGTTTTACTACACTGACTGCAGAAGCAGCAATACAGCTCAGACATTCAGTTTTGTCTCAACATGTCAGATCCATTTTTAACTTAAAGATTTTAAGATTTATTGCGGGGAAAAGACCCAAGAATGTTGGCACTTGTATTCCTGCTGCTTGTATAAAGATTGAGGTGTATGCATAAAGCTCAAATATCTTGAATTCACGTTTCGTTATGTCTTTCTGATCATTAGACCTGGCAAAAACAGGAGTACCACCACTCATGGGTTTTTAAATTGGGTAATAATGTAATATTTGGTCAGGAATTCTGATCAACTACCAGGGTTGAATGGCTGTAATTGAGATTAGATTTTGACTGATTAACCATTAATACTAATGGAAAACCCATTTGTGCTACTCCTATTGTGTGTACATATATGATATGAAATTTAACAGATTTCCCCCAATGATTGAACATTTAATTTGTTCTCTCAATGTTAGTGATAGAATGGTAGCAGAAATTTCTTACTTTTCTGGCAGTCTGATTAGCAAAACAAACAATTTATTTCAGTCTACGTATGGATACATGGTATGAACAAACAGGATTATGATATTCTGATTGTTCTAGAAGTGGGTCTGTTAGAGGCTCTGTAGCTGTTTTCTAGAAAGGGAATGTATAGAGACAGTTGTTCCTGATGCTGTATTTACTTAACATGTAATACAAGTTTTCCCAGGAGTTAGGAATTCTTTGAGTCTGACATAATTGCAGTAATAACTCAAATGAAAATCTTGCATCTGTTATTGAAAAGAATAGATATTGCAGAACCTTCTCTTTTAAGGATCAATGATAGTTTGGCCATGTGAAGCAGATGGTGCTGTGGAATAAGCCTACATTCTGTGTGTAGCCATGAAAGGCCTATACTATGTAAATAGACACGGTTTCAAAAAGTTTTGTATAACGGATGTTTTCTGTGTGTTTAGGATTTGATGACCTCTGGTACGGGATGTGAGAATAAAATCTGCCACTAAAGTTGAGAACAGTGTTTTTATCACTATGTTTGTCTTTGTGTGTAAATTTAAAAAAAAAAAACACATTCACAAAATGGGATTTTGCAATGGTTTTTTTTGTGTGCTACTTGTTATGTGTTGGATAAAATATATAGGCTAGTGACAGCTTTAATGTATACGAGTATCATCCTGGCTAGTTAACACATCAGCTGTTGATGAATCTCTCTCAATACCCAGAGTTTAATTAAAAAAAAAAAAGCATAATATCACAGTTCTTGACAGAGGACCCTACTAACCCCATCTGCTGTTCTTGTGATAGTTTACTCCTCCTTACCTTTGTTAGCATAACAATAAGAGTTTTACAGACCCTATTTATAACTATTGGTCTAGCTAAGTGGATGACTGTCCCCTGCACAATAGATCTTTTCACCTTGTTTTCTCTTTGGTTCACTCTGTTACAGACATTACTGGGAAATTTTATTATTTCTTCTCCCAGGGACTGGAGCATGTAAGTGTAATTAGGAATACCTTGAGGACTTCCTGTTCTCTTGACTACTCCTGCTGTAACGGAGAATAGTGGTATCCCCTTTCAATTTATTTAGACCCAGCTTACTTTTAAAAATATTACATACTGTAAAGAAATTGTAATCATCCTGCCAAATACTCCAAAAATAATGTCCAGTGCCACATTTTTTGTCTAATGTAATTTATCTAATTTTCTAATGGAAAACTTTCAAACATTACTGAATGAAGTGCTTAGTGTAGCCTGCCAACCTTTTTTTTTAAAGGGAAATTATAGGCACCCAGACCATTTCAGCTTATTGAAGTGGTCTGGGTACAGTGTCCCTATTGCACTTAATGCTGCAGAGAAACTGCAATGATTACATTGCAGCATTAAGTCTGCCTTTAGTGGCGGTCTTCCAGACAGCCACTGGATCCAAACGGACCTCTGGTCCTTTATCTGATGCTGGACGTCCTCACGCTCTGCATGACGACATCCAGCGTCAGATTTTCCCCCATAGGAAAGCATTGATTCAATGCTTTCCTCTGGTGAGGTCTAATCCGCATGCAGCATTTGCTGCACATGCGCATTAGCGCCTGCTCCTTGCAGGAAAGAGGAGGAGGCGGAGCTGCGACACAGTGCCGAAGGATATCAGCGCTTTGTTCAGGTAAGTAAATAAAGGGTTGTTAACCCTTTGTTTACTGCAGTGGGGGATTGGGGTGTGAGGGAGCTATAGTGCCAGGAATATAGTTTTTTTATTACTGGCATTTATAGTATCCCTTTAATGTACGTAGAATATTTGTTCTAAACATTATTGCTAGTGGAAGTTTAGAACCAACCATTAATGTATCTTCTTCTTTAGCAGGCCTCCTATTAGGTATGTTGGTGATAGCGTGTCAAATGTCTCTGATCTCTAGTTTATTTCTTGATATATTAATTGCAGTGGTGGCTGGTGACTTCAAGTTGATGGGACTAGACACATGGATTTGACTCTGTCTCCTAAAGCTTTTTAACCCCTTAAGGACCAAACTTCTGGAATAAAAGGGAATCGTGACATGTCACATGTCGTGTCCTTAAGGGGTTAATCACGAATAGGAATATGTCTATATATATATATATAACTACAATCCCATATATAGGGAATAAAATATGTACATTCCTATTAATGAGTGAAACAAATTACAATTGTAATACAGAGTTTAGCCACAAGATGTCGCCAAAGATTACTGTTAATCTTTGTTTTACAGTAAAATAAAAAAGAAATGTATTTAATAAGAAAGATTAAAATATGAGGAGATTCTCCTTAGGAGAAAATTGTATAACTAAAATATAATAAATAAGCAACTTGCCCAGTGGCTTTAGTGACAGGTCCTCACTGTTGGAGACAGTGGCGTAAACACAACCCATGGGGCCCCGGTGCGAAAAATGATCCGTGGGCCTCGCCTACTTGCGCGGGCTGGTGCCTCTACACATGGCAGCGGGCACATGGTGGCAGTAGTCGCAGGGCACACACACACACTTATTTATTTTTTTAAATTTAATCCCCCCAGCCTCCTTACCTTTGGGAGAGCTGAGGGGATTCACTGGGGTCCAGTGGTGTCACCGGGCGCACGAGGGAGCACTCTCCCTTGAGTGCTTACTGTTCAGCTCCCTAGCGCGCCCCATACTGATGCCCGAGGATGACATCATATTCCTGCTCCGATATCAGTGCAGCACGCGAGGGAACTGAACAGGAAGCACTCAGGGGAGAGTGCCCGCCCGGTGACAGCAGGGCCAGCCTCGGGGGGCTCTGAGGTGGCCGGCTCCTGGGACCCAAGAAGAGGCTGGCCACTGTGGCATACATACCGGGTCGCAGGGTGGGCCGGGCCCGGACGCAGCCGCGACCCCGGTAAGTACGCCACTGTTTGGAGAGGTGCCTGTCACTATGTGGCTATTTGGGGGTGTCAGGGCAGGCAAAGTAAGGCAGGTACAACTTCAAACACTGTGTACCAACCCTATTTTAGTGTTCAGCAGGGAGCTGTGTACAGAAGTGGCAGGCATCTAATGTCAGCATACTTCCAGTATGTATCATGTCACTTGTGGCGGCCATTAGAAAGATACTAACTACGTGAAGGAACACAAACCTGTATTCCTGACACTATAGTGCTGGAAAACAAAGTTTTACTCACCTTTTCTCCCTTGCCACGACAATCTTGATGATCTCAGCCAATCCAATGTTTTCCCAGAAGACAGCATAGGGAGGCTACTGCGCATGCACATCAAAATGCTGCATTGTGTCAGTCGGCATCTTTGAAGAGCATTCAGCTTCTCCATGCAGAGCATGGAAAGAGGTAGGAAGCACTGCTACTAGAGGTGTTACTAGCCAGCAATGTAAACACTCTCTTTTCTCTGAGGCAGCGTTTACAGTCCTAAGCCTGCATAGACAGACTATAGACACCAGAACCACTACTTTAAGCTGTAGTGATTCTGGCAACAATAGTGTCACTTTAAATCTTCATGTCTTTAAAAACTATCAGAGTGAAATTACAGCTTTTAGAAGCCGTCATGGAGGAAGGAATCTGTACATTTCTGCTTGAAACATTGTACACCTAGAGATTTGAGCTAGGGGCAAAAAAATTAATTTTTTTTTGCAATAGTATGCTTCCTACCTGGGTCGGCTCAACAGCCCTTCTGCAGCTCCTGACAGTCATTCATTGGCTGAGAGTATCAGCTCAGTGGAATATTCACAGAACTAATGAGCCCAGAGGAACACCCATTCTGTGCTGGCTAATCACACTTCTGAAGGTGGAAATACACCACCAGCAGCAACATTAAAGGAGCACTATAGGGTCAGGAACACAAACATGTATTCCTGACCCTACAGGGTTAAAACCACCATCTAGCCACCCTGGGCCCATCATGCCTTTAAAAATAAAGTACAATCTTACTTGAATTCAAGCCTGCAGCCGCATAGTGTGTCCATGTTTCCTTTAGACCTGCTGACATCATCATCAGAAGTGGTGACCTGATCCAATCACAATGCTTCCCCATAGAATTGGCTGAGACTGACAAAGATCAGTCAGGGGCAGAGCCAGCATGATTCAAACACAGCCCTGGCTAATCGGCATCTCCTCATAGAGATTCGTTGAATCTCTATGAGGAAAGTTCAGTGTCTGCATGCAGAGGGTGGAGATACTGAATGTTTGGATGCATTTTAGGCAGCCATGACCCAGGAAGGATCTCTAACAGCCACCTGAGGAGTGGCCAGTGAAGTTCTCACTAGGCTGTAATGTAAACACTGCATTTTCTCTGAAAAGACAGTGTTTACAGCAAAAAGCCTGACGGTAATGATTCTACTCACCAGAACAAAATAAATAAGCTGTAGTTGTTCTGGTGACTATAGTGTCCCTTTAAATATTGTGATATGTGCAGTGTTTCATGAAATGTTGTGCATGCATACAGGGTCATCAAGTAAATACAGAAATGTAATATTGTGAGTTGATATGCATATCACTATTACAGAGACAAGCAATGTCTAAAAGAAAAATACACAAGTCCTGCTTCGTCTTTAATAAATAGATTTGGATTTATTTTTTTATATAAAATGACAAATTTAAATGTAATCAAAATACTATACATAAAAATCAATTGTCTAGACTTTTTTTGCACAAACGCAAATCCTTTAACGTTATAAACAAAACATTTTTTTTTATATTGCCTACAATTCCTGCCAATGACTGATGTTCTGCATCCTTATAGACTGGTCACTTAAACTGGGATACCCATAATGCTTTGCTAACTGCGCACAAGTATTGTGGTTGTAGTTTAATTGCTAGAGGCTTATTCACTTCACTGCCTCCTCTAAAACTACATCTGTTTTATCTCTTCTACACCAAATTAAGCCGGTAATAATTTACTTTGAGTAGTGTATCCAGCTCTACTATAATTTATTTTTAATAATAATTTGTCGTTTAATACACAAACACCTCTAGACTACTCAAAGTATACTTTGAAGCAGTTATAATTTCAATAACTATTCTACATGATACAAATTTGGTCCATTATTATAAAATGAATTTGTCTGCACATTTCTTGAAAAACTGCAAAAATGATCCATAAAATGTTCTATTAAATATATAGATAATTGTGCATATAATTTTAATAGTGTAAACAATTTTTTTTTTTAATCTAAAATAACTATATCCAATTTCCATCTCATCAATAGAGCTGGGAAAATCATTTATTAATTATAATGGGATAAAAAATATGGTGGAATTATTGTACCTTAAAGTTTTCATGTGGATATGTAGCAAAAAAGTTTGGGGTTTTTTTGAGGTCTTGTACTTGTGTTTCTAATGTGCATTAAACCTGTTAGCAGGGAATATGTCACAAACAAAAGGTTCTGTGATTACTTTCTTTGGGCGGTTACAAGCATCTTGTAGGGACATAAAATAATCTGATGCAGGACAGCAATTGTTTAAATGGACCTCTCATTGCACAGTTTTCAATTAAAAACTTCAAATGAAATATTTAAACACAAATCTCATTATTTATTTTGCTTTACTTAAGCTTAGTTTTACATTTAATTAAAATTCCACAGATTTCTTTACAATTTTTCTCCAGCTCAACCAGTGGTTCTTCTGGTGGGCATATCCATAAACAAACACACACCAAAAAAAATAAATTAATGGCTTTAAATAACAGAGTAGTGGATCATATTTGAAACACTACATTGGGGATGACATAGGGGGGAAAAAGCAATGATGGGACAATTTCATTGGTTTTCACAGTAATTACTCACTTTTTAAAACTTCTTTATACAGAAGGCTTTATGGAGCAATTATTAGAGTTCTATGATTGAGCGGTCTAAAAGGCTTTGAATTTTTGTGACACTTGCTTGATCCTAACTTCTTACATGCAACAACTTTTACCCTGAACCTGTTAAAGCCCCTCTTATTTGTGTTATTTAATTAGTAGGCACACGGATTGAAGGTAGGATAGACTATAGATTAACATGAGTGGGCCAATTAGGTGAAAGTTGTGTTTTTAGGGTAAAAAAAATATATATATAAAAACATTTTATACTGTACTCCTTCAACGTTTATACTGACTGCCTCAAACAAATATATTTAATTGGAAGCCTGTTTGGATGTCGACTTAATAACCAAATACTTTGCTTGTGCATAGTGTATAAATGCTGTGTTTACACAATATAATGCTATCTGAGAGGATTCGTCTTATTAAATTTAAACAACATCTTTTTTTTCTTTTAACTTGGTATACTATTCTTTTATTTTTTTCTCGTACAAAAAAGAAATTCAAATGTGTTAAAAGCTATAAAATACATTTTTCTAAATTAGCGCATAATCTCATTTATAAAAAAAACTAGGCTATTGCTTCCATAATTCCGTTGCTTTCAGATCAATAGTTTTTTTCTAGAGAACAGTAGTAATCTGTTAACACTTTCCATGCCAAGGGAGCCATGAAGCCTTCTGGGGGATTCTCACCTTCACGGGCAAGTTTTCTCATCCGAGTCCCAGAAATAAAGTCAAACTCGCTGTGCCTACATGCAACCAAAAAAAGATAGAAAGACAAATTAAACTCCTACCAGGTATAATGATCTGTTGCCTTAGTATGGGGTGGTCAACAGCCCTGCAAAATATCATTTATCTTCGCAAGAGCAAGAGGGCTTAGTCTGTCTTTCTTGGTGTTTTAGCCATTGAAAAGTGTAACAAAGTTTTCCTCCAATTGTTGAGCTTGACCGGTCACATTACAAATTGAAAACCAAATACTACGTATAGTCATCTAACTTTATATATATTTTTTATTACTTGTTTGGGAGTTTTTACATTTCCAATCGTTCTGTCAAATTTGTATTTTGTTTATAAACGTCATGGTATTTGTATGGAAATTGGTAGAAGGCTATGAAAGGTCTGGGAAATTCATTATTAATAACTACAGGTCCTGCGCTTACTTCAAAACAAAAATGTCAACGGTCATGGTTTCATTTTTAATAGAACACTCCTCACGCCTAAAGCACTTTAGATTGCTGAAGTGATTCATGTGTGACCTTTTTGTTTGTGCAGATTTCAACCGAAAATGGCCCTTTTATTACGTAGCCTTGATTTTCCTTATTTGGGCAGTGGAGCGCTTTTTAATATAAAAGCTGAATAAAATCAGCCCAAGCCATTCTCTGTCCCTCTGCACACTGCAGAGAAACTGTATCATGATATAGAACAAAGGAGTACAGCAGGCACACTGTACTGAAATGTGGTAAGCAAATTTAGTGAGGCAAGATAATGCACGTATTCCGGTATGGCTATTAAAAGAAGATAAAAGCCTGTGTATCTTTTTTTTTTTACCTATAAGTAAATGTCTGTTTTTGGTATCTTTTCTAGTTTACCCTTAATCCTTGTGGGAGACCATTAGTAAGTCTACTGTACTCACAATTACCACTTATCTGACCACCATCCATGCAGGTGTCTTGAATCCTGACCTTATGAACCCAGACCAGTCACATTCAAGCCAAAATGGTGGCATTGGAACAATTCTCCAAATCTGCTACCGGCCCTAACTTGGCCATTTGATGTTAAATTCTGAAGTATTATTTTCATTTTTCCATCATTAACGGTTTAGTAAATAAGCTCTAAAATGCTCTTTTTATGAAAGACTACGCAAAGCTCAGCTGTCCTAAAACAAGGGGTGCGTTTTTTCAACAACCTGATGTCACAACTAGAGTGGCAAGTCAGGAGTCTCAAGCAGAGCAATTTGGAAATCTAAAAAATGCCTTACTACTCTTTACAATGCCATTTAACGTTCAAAGATTTTTGTTTTTTTTTTGGTTTTTTCATTTTGTGGTTGGGTTTTTACCCCCTGTCTAACTTTGCAATTTACCACAATATGAATTTATGAATAAAATCAACCAAATTACTAGGCCAAATTAGCTGACGTGGGATTTTTTTTAATCTGCTAGTTTGGCTATTTAACGGACCACTATAGGCACCCAGACCACTTCAGCTCAATGAAGTGGTCTGGGTGCCAGGTCCAGCTAGGATTAACCTTGCCTGCTGCAAACATAGCAGTTTCAGAGAAACTGCTATGTTTACATTAGGGTTAATCCAGCCTCTAGTGGCTGTCTCATTGACAGCTGCTAGAGGCGCTACCGCGCTTCTCACTGTGATTTTCACAGTGAAAAGACGCCAGCGTCCATAGGAAAGCATTGAGAATGCTTTCCTATAAACTGACTGCGCGTGGCTCTTGCCACACATGCGCATTTGGCAGAAGAGGGAGGAGAGTCCCCAGCGCCGAGGGAGCCCGGTGCTGGAGAAAGGTAAGCCTTTAACCCCTTCCTCCTCCTAGAGCCCGGCAGGGGGGGGGCCTATTAACACTATAGTGCCAGGAAAACGAGTTTGTTTTCCTGGCACTATAGTGGCCCTTTAAGCATAAAATTTGCTTGCCTTTGATTAAAATTGATTCAATTCACTACAAGTGAATAAGACCAATATATATATTATTTATTATATTTCTATCCCATCTAAAGGTCTCCCTTACATTCAAGCAATAATCCCCCATTTTTTACCAGCAATAACAAGCTCTGAGGTTCTGATCGCAGCTTTGAGGAAACTAAAGCACCACTATTCTGCTTTTTGTTTACCCCCTTGGTGGTTAAATATTTCGTTGTGTTTTTTTTTTCCTTTCTACAATTGTTACTCTTTACTGTTACTTTTTCAGTGCTATTTTCTGTACATGCAGTTTGCTACTATTTACTGTACAGGCGATTATTCCATTTCTTGGGACATACCATCAATTGGGTTAACTTCATTTTTAAACTCCACATGTTTTGTTTCTCCTGTCCATTATCTTTAAATGTCCCCCTGCTCCCTCTTGTCTCATGCTTAGTACTTTGTATGAAAGGGCTACAAATGTTAGTTTGTCTATATTGTATCGTCTACCTTCCCTGATTGTACAGCACAATGAAATGTTGGTGCTTTATAAATACCAGTAATGATACGAATACTGTTATAGAACAAACTATTAACAATAGTGCAATTGAAAGATAATGCATGTTATGTTGTGACCTGCGTGTCACCGATATTTGACTGAGCGGACATCACTTCCTACTAAAATTGTTCTGGTTTCATTTTGAAGGGACCTGCGTGTCCTAATTGTCGCACATTCATAGCTATTTGAAGATCTGAAAGATTGCACGCTCAATAAAAACGTATTTACAAAAAAAAAAAGAAATATTTTCCCTGCCATAAATGTCCCCTCCCCAAAAGAATAATTTTGATCTTTTAAACACAATGATAATGGGAATTAAAAATAATAATAATACATTTGCCCCAATTTATACTGTAATTCTGTAAAATGATGGTCATGAGAAATGCAAAATGTTCCTTTTATATTACAATGCAAACGGACAGGGTGCAAAAATAAAGACAACTTTCAAGATGAAAGTTTATTTTAAAAAAAAAACAATAGTGCAATTGAATAGCCAATCCAATTAGCCAAAAAGCACATTATAAGAAGTATTAAAAAGATAATATTTGAGTGACTCATTTTTCAATGACAATACAAATATTGTCAAAGTTTGCATCACAGCGTTATCTGACAAACACATGCTGCCCTCCTGCTCATGATGCTGTTTTGAGAGAATACTGAATGCTTTGTGTGTCAGGAACCAATTATATTTACACACTTAAAATCTGCAAATAATGCCTGGTTTTTTTTCGTATTTATTTGGAAGTGTGGGGAAAAAAATATATACATATCTATCTTTTGCAATAAAGGCTCCGTTAAATTTGGAAACCATATGCGTGCAAGTCAAACTTTTTGGAATATAGCTCTCCTCTTTTCAGACATCTGGCAAATTATAATTATATAAATCATAATTTTGTACTACGAGCCCCTTGTCTCTCAGGATCTTTCTCCCAATGTCTGAAGGTGCTGTAGTGGTTACGGTGCCAGGAGTACCCTGGTTTCCCCAAATATAACTTCTTATCTAGTGTATGCTTGCTGCCAGTCAGAGGTTCAGTTAGCTCTCCTGGGTGAAGCCCTGCAGTGCATTTAGTTGATCGCTCGTAGCCATTAATGGGACACTATAGTCACAAGAACAAATACAGCTTATTGTATTTGTTCTGGTGAGTATAATCATTACCTTCAGGCTTTTTGCAGTAAACACTATCTTTTGAGAAAAAAAGGCAGTGTTTACATTACAGCCTATGGATCCCTTCACTGGCTTTTCCTCAGATGGCTACTAGAGGTGCTTCCTGGGGCAGTCCTGCCTAGTGTACAGCCCTGCCATTCAGTGTCTCCACCCTCTGCATGAAGACACTGAACTTTTCTCATAGAGATGCATTGATTCAATTCATCTCTATGAGGAGATGCTGATTGGCTTGTGCTGGCTCTGTCCCTGATCTGCCTCCTTAGCAGTCGCAGCTAAACCTGGAAGAGGGATTTGGCTGTCTCAGACTGATTTTAAAATGCAGGCTTCAGCTATTTTATAGAATGCCTTTCACATTGATCACAACCTTTACATAAAAATCAGACTTGTGTTACTGACGTTCTACCTTTCTTTGTCGTAAAACTCCATCGCTTTGTTGTTCTTATTGTATGCAGCAACTCTGAAGGGAATGATTTCCACGGATGTCAGTCCCGGCGCCATGCTGAGCACCTTCCCACCATGTGTTGGCTCGTATAAGTCCGCTTTGGTTTCAGGATGTGGCATTCCAGCTGGGTCACGTCCGACAATGTAAAAGTTGGAACCGGCAATCATCCGAGATCTGCAATGCCACTGCACCTAGGTGACGGTAGGACAGACAGTGGGTGATACAAATAGCACAATGCAATATGCAGACAACAGGATCAGAAACTAAACGACTAAACATAACAATGCCAACTCAGTGGTTTATTCCCGAAACAGCGAGTTGAGTTGAATCGTGCCTGGCTTGAATAAAGTAAGCCAAAATAGCTTTTGAAAATAAATGTTTACTGCCCCTGAAGAAGAGGATTTTAGTTTTGCATCTGTAATATTGTAATAGATGAAGTGGAACCAGCAATATTCACTTAAAGGGACACTATAGGCACCCTGACCACTTACTCTCATTGATGCAATAAGTTTCCTCGTTGCAATGATGTGAAAGGAGGTGGAGATAGAGCCAGCACTGAGGGACTCAGTTTTTAAAGGGTTTTTAACCCTTTGATTGTGGAGTGTGCAGGAGGGGGTACGGCGGCAGAGGGATATTATAGAGTTAGTAATACAGCTTTTTATTCCTAATACTACAGTGTCCCTTTAAGTCTGAACTACGACAGCAAGTTGCAATCAAAATGGCAACATTTCAGCCAAAATAGCTGATCTGGAGATAACCTCTAACTCAACCACAGTCTTAATCACTACTCAATGTTGCTATTTGGATTTAATACAGTTAAAATTAGCCAAGCTGTTATTATAATTTGACCAAAATCTGCAGTTTTGATTTAAATTTAGCAATTATTTTTTTTAATTCACTGCTTTGTGCATAACAAAAAAAAATTTACAAAAAAATTACATTACCTCTGTAGGCCCAGCATACAGCATCGGAGATGGAAATATGGCAACAATTGTTGTTTTTGGATCCAAAACCCCCTCTTCAAGCACTGCTGCATGTTGCTTCATGCGCCAATCCAAAGGTACATCATCATCTTTTGTCCACCCTCCTAACGGGTGGAGCAAAAGCACAGGGCATTTGTAGCCTCTGTCCAGCAGATGGCGCCTGGTGTCCTGCATCAGCAAAGCATGTCCGTTGTGAACAGGGTTGCGTAACTGGAAGGCAAACACAGCATCTGGAGGAGATAAAAAAAAACAAGATTAACTGCATTCCCTCCAATATTTTCTTACAATTCATTTTGTTAAGTGTCAACACAAATTTCCACTCTATACAGTGGCAGCCAGCTAACTCTGGAAATTCTTCAAATCCGCATGTTTTCAGCTTGAGAATTTTGGCTTAAACATTGCGATTCTATGTCAGTTATTCACAGTCCCTATTTTAGAGAATAATTGTGTAGTAGATCTTGCTATGCAGAGGGGAGATGGTTTGTCAATATAAGACGTATTATCTCTAGAACATGGCTCTAAACTCGGCAGCCCAAGAATAAAAAGTATAGACAATTCTCAGTAACCGGTATAGCTCCATTCTATTTAAATAGTTAGGAAACCTGACCTTATAAATCTCACTGTGGGTGATATACAAGGCTGAACTCTCACTAAGTCAAAATAAGTCAATAAAGTACAATGAAAGCTTTTAAGATTACATTTATCCCCCATCTCCCCAAAACCAGTGAAAACACTGTAACCCAGCGTCAACTGACCACACTCAATCAATGAATGCAATTCTGGGTATAGGAATATGCACAGAATTCACACTACCCAGCACAGAAGTCTTGTCACTCTCCAGTGCCGCTGCCGCTGCTGGAGTTACACCTCTGGGATCATAGGGGTTAAACAGTGTTTGTGTTTTTTTTAAAACAAAACACTACACTTACAGACTCCAGGCACCATGACCACTTCAAAGCACTCAATGGTCATGGTGCTTGAAGTAACCCTGCAAGGTCCAATGGTGGAAAAATTCATATGAAAATAGAACATCACACTCGTAACAATAACAGCAAAGGCTTAATAAGCAGGACGTTCCATACTGAAATAAGGTTGTTAGAGACCAACTGTGGTGGTAACAGCATGAATTTGTTCCTTATGGGATTAAACCTAGGTAGTTAGTATAGAGTTAAGTCAACCTGGCGATTCATTAGATTCCATTATATTTAATCACTGATCTAATGTTGTTTAGCCTTGGTGATCAGTAAGAATTTTTGGCCGAGTATTTTTGAAACGTCGTCCATATTGATCTAGAGGGAGTGTTGTTTACAGTCAACTTTGATATGAAATCACTTTCTGAACCTTGGTCAGGAACATTGTTAAATATCCCACAGGATTTCTAAACATAGTCCAAAAAAAGTCAAGTGTGTTCTATACCGGATAGTAATTATTTAAAAAGTGTAGTAAATTAGCTGAAATGTTGTAATTCTAATCCTTGAAGCATCATACTCACAGACTTTTTTCCATGTAAACAAATGAATGGAGACCTTCCCGAACCAATTCAAACGTTGAAGGTGCCAATAATCCAAAATAAAATCTGAATTTATTAACTCCTTAGAGTGTAAAAAATCAACAGACACACACTTTTTGGAATACTCATGTTTTGCAGGTGATATGTCTATTTGTTAATTACATGCACCACAATGAGTTATTCTGTACCTGAAGATTTTATTTTGGAATGACGGTGGTACCTTCACCTTTCTTTTTTTTTTTTAATTCTTTATTTTGATAGTGCAATAAAGTAAACAGTCGTGCCCGCAGTGCCACAACAGCAACTGCTGGCTATTCATGGTATACAATGTCATGACATATTTGTAAGCTGCACAGTTTTACAGGTTAACTGGTCGATATAAATCGTACTATGGTATCGGTAGCGATTAGTAGTGAGTGAATAGCTAGGTATCATTAACATTTGACTTTGGTAGATAGTTTGTAACATTTTTCAAAAATAGTAAGTCTAGACGTTAGTGTGATAAGTTAAACATATGAAAACATGAAATTAGTGATAATAGTGTCTTGCGTGTGAGTGTGATATGGTCGGTGCGGGGGTCGGCCTATGTCTGACTGAGAGTAGGAGACCTGTCCGGCTTCCCTTTAGGCATGCCTTGGCTGCCAGAAGCTTGCAGTGTTTGGTATCTTGTATTTCGTCGTTGCTAGGGGTGGGTTAGAGATTTGTCACATAGATGATTATTGCTGGTGTGCGCCTGATAGTCTATAAGTATATCGCGTCTGTCCATGTTATATGTCTTCTTTGCTTCCTTTGGTTTACGTTCCACTTCAGCTATACGGTCGTCTGGGGTGCACTTTTCCCTGCTAAGGTGTCGCGTAACTAGACTTGCTGTGTGGTGCACTGTGGTGGCATGATGTTTGCCCTCTCCTTCCACCCCCCCCCCGTGTGTGTATAGTGTCCGTCTCCTACCCCCTCTCTCTAAGTGCCTGTATTTCCCCATCGTCACGCATGTCTCTGTTGGGGGTCGTGTGTGTCGAGGTGTTTTGAACCCAAGGTGCCAGGCACCATGGGGCCATCTATAACTGTCAAAAACAACAGTAATTAAAACAACTTTAAATTAAAACAACTTTAAATTAAATGCTAGATGCCTGAGGGGCTGTAAGGGGTTCAGTTCTCCCAGCCAGGTAGGTAGGCCTGTGATCAGTCCTCTCGTAATCTGACAGTTCTATGGGGGGTTCTGCAGGCCTGGTCTTCTTTGTGTCTCTGACCCCTCAGGGCCTTCCTCCCGGGTAGCGTTGTCGCGGCGCTGGGGGTCTTGCTTCTCCCCTGTTCCGGGGGTGCTGGCTGGGGGAGTTGGAGTTCCTGTAGGAAGTTCTTAGGGTCTTCCTCTGCTGATAATGAAAGTACTCTGTCTTTGTATGGCACCACCAGCGTGCCAGTTGCACCCCATCTGTATCTGATGCCATGTTCTCTCAACTGTCGGGTGATCGGCATGAACCTTCTCCTCTCTAGCAGAGTCGCAAACGGTAAGTCGTCGAATACCTTGATGTGGAGGTTGTCCACTATGGCGGTGGGTGTCTTTCTGGAGGCAGCCATAATCGCCACTTTTACCGTAATGTCTCGTGCGATTGTAATAATGTCCCTGGGTGCGTCCGCAGGGGCGGCTGCGGCCTTCCGAATCCTGAATGCCGCTGTGATGGGCCGCAGTTCACCATTTTTCTTTGCTCCCATCATGGTCGCTATTTTATTAGTAAACTCCAGTAAGGCTTCTGGGCCTATAGTTTCAGGTGCGCCACGGATGCGGACATTTCTCTTGCGATGTCTGGCCTCTATCGCGGTCACTGTGCGGGTAAGTCTCAGGATTTGTTGGGTCAGGGAGGTCATTTGGGTTTGGGTCTCGGCAATGAGAATGTCTCTGTTCCCTTCCCTATTTTCCACTGCACCCAGTCGTGCTGTGACTCCGGTTATTTCAGACCGTATCTCGTCCAAATCCGACTTCCATACCTTCCGTAGGTCGAGTAACAGCTTTTTGATATCCCCCTTGGTAGAGGGCGAGTCGTCGGAGTCGGATTCTCCTGTCCGATAACCTGCATTAGCTTTCTGTGTGGTCGGGGGGCCCCGCTCGTGGGGCGATGCCTCCGATTCACTAGAGCTTTGGTCACTTTCCTGCGCCATTTTGGTCTGTGTTAGTCTTTGCGGCCTACTGAAGGACCGCCTGATGTCTGGCGTGTTTGAGCCCTCCAGGCAGGTTTGTTTCTTGTTTTTTCGCTCCATCTCGAGGTTGGGGGCATTTAGATCACTATTAGTCTGGATATCTGTTCTGGTTGTTAGGATTTTGTGGCAGTTCGTCGTATTAAACGGTGTGTTTAGCCGGAGCTCCACACTTGCACGTCTTGTTAGCTGCTCAGCTAGCCCACCTTCACCTTTCTAACTGAAGTTCTACCCAATTTGTTTGCACAAATGTTCCTTATGGAGGGACCAACAATCCCAAATTCTACTTGTGATTGTGGTATTATTATATGGTTCATTAATCTTGCTTGCTAACTATGCCTGGTGTTTGATAGAAGCAGTAATAGGCATCCCTGGGCAGTCTTATCTCGTATTTGCATTGCATTTTTGTTTCCCATGTACTTCTCCATGGACGTGCATCAATGTCACTGGTTGGTAAGAGAGAGCTGTGATTCTCAAAGAGGGAGGGATATGTTGGCATATACTATAGTAGATAAGATTATTACACAATCAGAGCTGGCAAGAAGACTTTTGAGAACAGAGTTCACAATGAATGAACAAACAACACTTAGAAATAATAAAAATAAAAAAAAACAGTAGAAAATGATTCACTCTGGGGCTTCTGAACGGATAAGAATCACTAATTATTTAGCTGAATATTCATTGTTTAAATATCCTCGATTTACAGAGAATTAAGAAAGTATGAGCATGTACACCTGCATTGCCATATTTAAACTGTACCGTACATCTAGCAAATTAAAGTTAGTACGCACATTTTTATTCTTTATTCCTTTACTTTTGATACATACACATTTTCATTTTTATGTCAAGCTTTTAGCTTGTACCTCTCCCAGCATCCATGCCTCTTAACAATGCTGACTGCAGCTGCTCGCAAAGCATGGTGGGACACGGATCTTTACAGCACAGTGTCGCAAAAATGCTCACCTATTACTCTGACCAAGAAGCAAATTCCAAGCAAGTATAATAATTAAATTTATATACTAGCTGGCAATTTTACTAGTAAGATACAGAAATTAATCTTTAATATTTGCCTTACGTAGCTATTGCCATTCACGTCTTTGCAAATCCAGGCCAAAATAGTCAAGCTAGAAGAGTTACCGGTTTGAAAAATATATTTTAAGTTTGGCTATTTTGGTCTAAAAATTGTGATTCCTGGTCATTCCTGTCCATTCTAGTTAAGTGAGTAAACTCTAGTGTGTGGTTTTGCGGATCCAAGCTGGGATTTACTAACACAAGAAATCCTCCCCACCCCTAGATTGTGAGGATATATATATCAATATTAAATAATCTGGCTTACCTGCATTCAGCTCTTTAGCCTTCTGCTTTAGCTCTAGAGGTGTGAGGCGATACTGATCTAGACCATCTTCCCATCGGATTCTTTCTAGAACCTCAAGTTCTCCACCAGCCAGCCAATCTCCACTTTCCAGGACCATCTTAATGATTAAAATATCAGATGTATAAATATAACTTGCATTCACCATCTGGTAATAGTCAGTTCCGAAAAAAGGCACATGTACAGAACATCGCTATCACGTGGCCGTAATGAAACCAGTTTAGTGATGTTCTCTTTCATGAAACATATACAACAGGGGTGCCCAAAAGTTAGATCCCCCCAAAATACAACTTCCATGATGCTCTGCTATTGCAAAGACTGATAATGGGAGCTGTAGTTTTACAGCATCTGGGCATCCAGCGTGACATACATTGTGTTATATTGTGGACACCTTAAGTATGCCTAAAAACATATGTTTATAGCATGTTATCACTGTTACCACACACAGCCAGGGTTGTTCACAAAGGTATGGGGTGCATGGAATTGAAAATTAATTTTCCAAACTAGCTTATTTTAAAATAAAATTAATTTAAAAAAAAAAGAAATCTCTTTAGAATTCTCAAAAAAAAAAAATCAATAAATCACACAGTGAATAACTCTAAATGTATTTAAAGAAAACTAACAGAAGTGGTAAACATAGTTAATTAAAGGCGATCCGTAAACAATCTTTTATTTTGTGAAATTCTATTTTATAAAGATGTGATTTTAATTGCTTACTAGTTGTGCATTCTGCAAATATGACGTAAGCTTGTGTCCTAATCTACCTAGAATGCGTTACTGAAAAACACACACAGACCTGCTGAAATGTGTGTACTGTTGGGAATTAATTTAACATTGTAGGACAACGTAGGTGAATGAGAAAAATTCTCCACGTCAGCTATGTTTTCAGTTAACCTTACCTGAAAATGTGAAATACACTTTGGATTCCCAGAAAGTCACACGTTAATAAATAACCTTGTATGAAGCTCTGATAAGGGTTCCACAAGAACACAAATGAGGTTCTGCCAAAATTTCTAAAAACAAAATGGCCGCAGGCAGCGAGGAAGCAGTGGGCAGTGATCTCCCTGTTCAGCTCCCTCGAATGCACAGCAGTGATGCCGGAGCCGGAATATAACGTCACTCCTGCTCCGGCATCACTAAGAGGCACGCAAGGGAGCTGAGCAGGGAGATCACTGCTCCCTCGCCGCCCGCACCCCAGCTGCTCAGCAGCCCCACTGGACCCCTGGGACCGGACACTAAGCCCAGCAGCCCCACTGGACCACAGGGACATAGAGATTCCATGCAAGCACTCCCAAAGGTAGGGGAGGCTGGGTGGAGTAAAATGTAAAAAATAAATTGTATGTGTGTCTGTTAGGGAGTTTGTATGTGTTTGTGTGTCTGTCAAAGAGTATATGTATGCTCGTCATATAGTGTGTATGTGTGTTTTTCAGTGAGAGTGTATGTGTGTCTGTCAAATAGTGTGTGTGTTTTTCAGTAAGAGTGTATGTGTGTCTGTCAAAGAGTATGTGTGTCTGAGTGTGTCAGTCTGTGTGTCAAGGTTTGTGTATGTGTCACTGTGTGTATGTCAGTATGTTTATCTGAGTGTTTCAATGTGTGTATATGACACTGTGTGTATGCGCCGGTGTGTATCTGTGGGTGCAAGTGGGTGTATATGTCAGTGTGTGTATGTGTGTGTCCAGGTGTGTATCTGTGTGTCAGATACATACACACACACACACACACACACACAGATACACACTGACACAGAGATACACACACTGGCACATACAAACACAGATACACACATCTTGACACACAGATACATACATACACACACAGATACATACTATGTGCCACTATGTGCCAGTGTGTGTGTGTGTGTGTGTCAGATACATACAAACAAAAACATACAGATACACACTGACACACAGAAACACACACTGGCACTTACAAACACAGATACACACATCTTGACACACACAAAAAACTGCACCTTTTTTTTGGGGGGGGGGGGGACCCCTGGTATATAGGGAAATATGTGGGAAGGTTAAATAACAAAACAACAACCCACTAATAAGTGGGTTAAAAAGGGACACTGTAGGCACCCAGACCACTTCAACTCCCATCACCCTTAACCCTGCAAGTGTAATTATTGCCATTTTAATTACCTTGCAGGTTTAAGTCCTCCTCTAGTGGCCACTAGAGGGACTTCCAGCTTCTTAGACGACTTTTGGTTGTCGAATTGACGCTGGACGTCCACACGCTATGCATGAATAATGCTTTCCTATGGGGAGGTCTAATGCGCGCGGCCATTGCCGCACATGCACATTAGGTCTCCCACGCCGGGGGACGTCGGCTGGGGAGGAGGCAGAGCCTGGCCCAGCACCGAGGGACATCCGCGCTGGATTCAGGTAAGTGTCTGAAGGGGGTTTTAACCCCTTCAGTGACATGGGATGAGGGGGCGGGAGGGAGGGGGACACTGCGGGATTCTACAATTCCAGGAAAATGGGTTTGACTAGAGAATCCCTTTTATAAGACACGTATACACTTGGGGAATTTTTTACCAAATCAGTAAATGTGAATAGGTGAACAAAGACATGGCACATTTTAGACAACAATAGCAAAACTTGGAGAATTCTCCAATTTGTCTGCATTTCAGTCTCAGCTATTTTGCCCTGAAACTTGTAATCCCCTGGGAAATTCCCTGGAGGGTGTAGAGATGAGTGGTAGGTTGTAATTTTATGGTCAGTGTAAAAAGCAATAATTAAACATATGGTAATAGTCTGCCTGTGGTTTGATCCCACTCAGCAGAAACTGACTAAAATCCCCATCGTAAACGACCTACTTGAGTCACAAACTAAAAGCAAACACTTTCCATTTTACTCATCGAGTCTTAATCACAGACAGAATGGAAGAAGCAGATACAAGATAAATTAACTGATTTTAAAGTTCTGAGAAGGAAAGTCTCATCAACAACCACAAGTAATAACATTCCAAGCTGCCCTGTGGTCCTCAGAGTCATCATCACCTACAACAATGCTTTAATAAATACACTGTAACTGCATGAATGATGGACCACTAGTAAATCAGGATGGCTGGGGTCCCTGCCAAATAATGTACTGAAGTAGGGGTGGGACTTGTGTAGCATTGATATGTTTATCTGTGATGTATGTACCTCGTGTTAAAAAAAATATATTTATGTAAATTTATGTATTTTTAAATCACTAACGGTTTTCGGTGGGAGGGGGCAATTATGGACAGATCATTTGGACATCTTATGGTCCTCTTATGATTTATTTAGGGTCTGGCAATGCCATTGCTGATACCCCATCTGCAGTGCATTGGGTGGAGGAGAGTGAGCACAGCTGTCAGAGTTAAAGGACCCTGCACCCTCATGGCCCCCCTCCTGCTGGGCTGAAGGGGTTAAAACCCTTTCAGCTACTTACCTATCTCCAGCACCGGGCTCCCTCGGCCCTGGTGACCTCTCCTCCTCCTGCCGACGTCGGTGCCGAATAGGCATGCGCAGCAAGAGCCGCGCGCGCATTCAAACCGCTCATAGGAAAGCATTACTCAATGCTTTCCTATGGACGTCAGCGTCTTCTCACTGTGATTTTCACAGTGAAAAGCGCGGAAGCGCCTCTAGCGGCTGTCAGGGAGACAGCAACTAGAGGCTGGATTAACCCTCAGTGTAAACATAGCAGTTTTTCTGAAACTGCTATGTTTACAGCTGCAGGATTAAAACTAGAGGGACCTGGCACTAAGACCACTTC
Organism: Pelobates cultripes; assembly: GCA_933207985.1. Classification (NCBI taxonomy): domain Eukaryota; kingdom Metazoa; phylum Chordata; class Amphibia; order Anura; family Pelobatidae; genus Pelobates; species Pelobates cultripes. The sequence continues at coordinate 71,367,960 of OW240922.1, read as the reverse complement.
ATTGAGCTGAAGTGGTCTGGGTGCCTATAGTAGTCCTTTAATGTGGCATTTCTGTGCACTGAACCCACCCTTTTTTTTTCTTTTTTTTTTAAATAGTATTGAGTGGAGTTATAGTAATGCTCATATTTCACTGTTTCCACATTTAAGCAGGTTCCATCACTGAGTACATCCATTATTATTATTACTACACAATACTTCTGGTTCACAATCCAACAGTGTACAGCATAATGTGCAGCTTCTCTCTAGCATAATCAAACCAAATGACGACTATGCTGTGCATCGAACCAGTCGTACATTATTGATGCACACAGGTAGCTTAATCTATAGGGATCGCTGACATCAATACTAATGACAGTCATTGCATGGTGTGTTTCTTGCAGTTCACTGTTCCAAGTGTCCACACATGAGAAAAGGTTTTATTGAAATACAATTTGATTATGTTCCATGGTCATCACATTGCTATATTGTAAAACTGCGGGATAAGTTAGGAATGAACCCAGAAAAAATGTGGAATGCCACCATTTTGATTAAATTAAGACCATTGGAAAAGATCGACACAGTTTAAAGAATCATCTAACGTAAGCATAGAAGTTGAATCTCTAGACTGTAAGCTCGTTTGAGCAGGGTCCTCTTCAACCTATGGTTCCTGTAAGTTTTTGTAATTATGTCAAGTCTCTTTTCAGCTATGTAACTATGTAAATCACTATATAAATGCCAATAATTATAATAACAATAAACCTACTTTGACATGAGGATGCTGAGGGCAAGTTGTTCCCCAAACACGTGCACATCTCTCCTCCTTTCTGTGCTCAAAAAATTCTGGGTTTCGTAGAATTGCCACCTTCCTACCTTCATACTCCAGAGCAAAGGCTTTAGTGCCAGACAACCTTTCCTTATCGTTCGCGGATACTGGCAGCACGATGGGGATGCTCAAGTTGATTACCCCTCCTGAAACCATAACCTGTTCATTAATACCTTAAAGCGCAGGCAGACAACATGAGTGTAAAGGCTTTATTCAAAGTGTGAATTATCAGACATTCAAAGGGAAATATTAGTCTGAAATGGCACATTTATCCAAGTCAGCTATGTTTGTAATTTAAATATATTGGCCTAAAATAAGAAATTTACTTTGAATCCATGATAAATCTTTTTTTGTGTGAATAACCACGTTTACGCGAGGTTTCTGTTCTAATCCTTGAATTGCAGAGAACTGAAAAGTGAATTTTCCATATTTCGGCCATAACTGTTACGTTGGACAACATAAAAATCAAAATGTATTAAATAAATTTGTGTTACCCAAGTAGAGGTATTATCTGCGGGTGGCTGAATGCACGATGCTGGTACAATGAATTGGGATAGCTCATGTGTTCATTCAAAGCACTTTTGAAAATAAATAATGGGCATTATGTATGAGATAGCAACTGGGCAATATAAATGAGATAATTGGCTTTGAAAGTAAATAAGAACTAGTCTTTATGTGAAATTTTGCATTTTGAAGTGTAGCTTTCAAAATATTGAACGTGTTAATTTTCTAAAAAGGGAACATCAAAGTACATATGGACCTTTGGCAGTGTGATATTAATACTATTTGGGATGTAAACAGCTGCTTTGGCACAATACATTTTTAGGTATTTGTGAATTAAACACAAGTGTGGTTAAACACACTAAAATGAGAAATGTAACAACTTTGGGGAGTTGCCAAATTGTCCCAATTTTATGTTAAGTGAATTAACCTACAAAGAGCTGGAGATAATCTGTGCTAAACAAACAATGCAGAAACTATTCTATGTTACATATATCACAGAAGCTGGTATGTGATTTAAATCTAACCAGGATCTCACAATGTGTCATTATTGGACTGGACTCAATGAATATTACTACTGAATTAACTATGAAATTGCATAATGTATTCTTAACATTGAGAAAAGTAAGAAAGATTAGGTTCATTGTGAAAACAGAAATCACATTTAAAATGACTTATTACTTACCATTAGTAAATGACGTAAAACATTGATATAAAGTAGCACACATTATATAGTGTCTGGTGGTAGAAGTTTCTGCATAATATTGTAATTAAATAGGCCATATTTCAAGCCAAGGTACTGGCATTTGTTTTCTACCAAACCTATTTAACCATACACTATAAATGTAGTCTGAGCCCAACTATATACGAATGACCTGATGGTATTTCGCTCTTTTATACAATGTTGTCAAATTAAATGGAAAGGCTCAGTATAGAACTCTTTATTTAAACCCAGGCAACTGGTATAAATCAAAGCATGTTGCACAATTATTGTCTTGCCAAAGAGATAAAACAAATTAATGTTTTTTTTTGTTTGTTTTTTTAAAACAAGAATTAAGCAGTTTTTGCATAAATACATCAAACTAGTGGTATGGTTTAAAAGTGGTTAGATTTACAAAGGCAAGCAGAACTCTAAAACTAAAACATATTTAATATAGTAGGCGTCTCATCTTGGCTTTGCAGTTAAATGTAGTCACTGGGATTAAACTATATTAACTGCAGCATATTGTAATCCCAGTAACTACATTTAACGTCACTTTATTTCATTAAGAGAAAGCTAGTTAAACTGGAGGAGGGATCTGCCACTTTAGCCATATAGCTTATGGATAACACACAAAACGGAGAGTGACAGTCATTTAAACCCAATAAAAGATCTATTATGACGTTTTGAAGCAGGCCCTGCCTTTGTAAATCTCCCATAAAGATTAATAAACCATTACCACCCCTTGATGAAACTGAGGCACTGTAATTCTACAAATAATGACAAAGTACAATGATGGTATAGTCAATGTAATAATGTATACAACTAAAAGCAAAGTGGGCAACACTTATATTGTATTTAAAAAAAAAACAGGTTATCAAACTGTAGACATTTGGCAGCTGTTTAACAGATGTTTGAAGGACACAGCTTGCAACTTATTTTTTAATACCATCCTTGTGCCTTCCTTATAATAGAAGTATCTGACAACACAAATTAAACAAAATGAATCATGATTAATATTTATTTTAAATGATCATTTTTGCTTGGAATTAGGTATTTAGTGGGTTGCATGTAAGAGATATACACAAAGACAAGATTTAATGTACTTCTAATAAAACGTTTTTTTCTCCACAAGTGCAAGCCACTGAAATCCATTAAAAATGAAAATGGTGAAAAAAATTTTATAAAAAATAAATTTTAAAAAAAGTGCGGACCAATTTTTTTTTTCCTTTTTATTATTTGGATAATTGAAGTATTTGTAGAATAAGTTTACAAATAAGGTAACTCACCAAGATACCTTGAGAATGATAAATCTGAGTTATGCTTCGTATCTAAAGAAAAGTTTATTTTAAAACATCAACAGCAGGCATACATTTTTTAAAAAAAAATAAAAGGGGGTTCAGTCATAATTGGGGCTCTAGATTGCAAAAGTCCAAAAAAATTACCAAAGTTGCAACTCAGAGGTTAGTTTGTACTAATTCAATTCATAACAATTTGGGATTTGCGTTTAAAAAATAAAAAAGGGGCACTTAGAAAGGTCATCAACAGCAAGCCAAGCCTGGAGCCCCCTGAAAAACATTGTTGTTGCACACTTTGAAAATATTATATTTTAAAAATCAAATATTAGTTCATTGTTATTTTTCCAATAGTGCCTGCGTTTTAATCTTTTTTTCTTTAACCCTGCTAAATTAAATAATTGATATCTGCTTAGATTACTGTAAACATCGTACATCAGGGTTTAATAATCCATATATCAATGATCCATTTATCAACAGACACATTGTTACTATGAGTCTGTTCCAGTCTTATTGACATCTGGAGAAAACAAATCATTGAAGAGGCAATAATGTGAAAAAAGACTGTAATAAGATGTTAAACATGGGGCAGTTGTCAAATGGTAAGTCAACAGGAAAGTAAATTGCAAGATTGTATCATAGCACAACAGTCAACAATGGTACACCACACAGAATTTCATTTTTTTTTCCTGATAAGTGCTTCTCTAATGCTCTACCAAAATATATAGAAACACAAAATATCAGTTACCTATCAATATGCAAACAGATAAGAAAAAACACACAACTGTTGTAATAGTTTGTTTGAGCAGGGTCCTCATCAACGTGTTGTTCCTGTAACATTTAGCAATTTGCTAATTTATTGTTACATTTCCCCCTTGATAATATTGTAAAGCACTGTGGAATAAGATGGCGCAATATAAATGCCAATTATGCAAATAATAAAATAGTTTAAAATCTGAATATAAAAAACTGTACCATCCAAGAGGGTGTCAAAATGAAGAACTTGTAGATACTCCCTCTCACGCATGAAGCCTTTTAATGGAGTGGCCCATCCTTCACTCAGAACCTGCACCCACTGGAGGTCCAACTAAATGAAAGGGAGAAACCACATGCAGTTGTCAACATAATGTAAAGTTAATGGAGTGCTGCACACAATTAATTTTACGTGGGAGCTCCATGGAGGGGGATCTGCAGCCCAATAGGAACAACAAAAAATAGAGGTACACAGGCATTGTGATGCCTGTGGACCTCAACTTTTTTTCTCTAGGTGTCAACATATTCGTTATGCAAATAGGTGGACATAATGTTACTCAGATAAGAAAGTCTTCACAAAAACAAAATGATAATACATTTTATTTTTTTAAATCTTTTCAGGTAACAACGCTTTCAACTATCAAAATGCCTATAAGGTAGAAACTATGATCATGCAATCCTATTTCATTGGTGAGGATAACTAATTTGTCTAACTGCAATTCTTGTAGCCTTGACAAAGTTAAAACATGCGCGTATATCCTTTAAAAAGACCCCAAGTGGCAGAAGTAGAGTGACAGCTGCTTTTTACCTTGGTGATGTTAACAGCGGGTATGTTCTTTGCTTCTTCTCGAGCCTTATTCAGCTTATTCTCTGGTACAAACAATTCATGGACTTCTTTAGTAGCTCCAGATGGGACAATGGCCTGGAAAGAACGAAGAGATAAGATCAGTTCATGTAGAAAGCATTCATATGATACATTACAAAAAAAAATCACCATTTAGAATGTCAATCAAAAAGTATGCTTGCCTAGAGAACTCACCTGCCTCCTCCAAGATGGCTGCTGGAAATTGCCAAATTGCCTACATGCAGCTGTAATGGCTTTAATTTCTGGAAGCCATCATAGTTATTTTTCCCTGAGTACAGCAGCTCAGCACCTTGTTACAGGAAGCGAGCCAGTTGGTAAACTAGTTAAAATAACTGTGCGTGTATAATGCTAATGCAAAGTATATTTTAAATTAACATTACTACAAAACAGGAATATGAGTTTTGCCACAAGAGAGTCCCTTTAAATGTTGTCACAAGAGGACCCATACAAAATGTTTTATTTTAAACAGTGTGAGCAGACAAGTAAATAATCACGACAGGTACATTGTCGCCATATGGACAGGAGGAGCTGTCTACTACCTTGTACCAACACACCCCTAATAAAATACTGACACTCTTAGGTATGGGTCAATATGTCCACAGCTTTCATTTTATTATAATCATAATAATAATAACAATAACATATACATAAGTTTTTAAAGTCATTGCCCACCCCCAAATCCTCAGCCATCCAACATTATCTCTTCCACACATATCAAATCATAAGACAATGACCCATAATATATAACATAACATAGTATAACAACACATAAATATAACATAAACAGGATCCAACTTTTCCAAATGATCCTGGCAGGGGAATACCTTGATACCCCTACACCACCCGGGTTCTGAGCTACCAACGAGCTCGAAACCCACCAACATCTTACTAAAAGGTAACCAACCATATTAACCAGCCAACTAACTACTCTTGCTCTTCTCTTCCCTAAGCAGGCCTGTTACCCCCTTAACCTTCCTTTTACCAGCCCGCCGCTGTGACCAAACGGACAAGACTTAACCCATACATAAAGAGAGGGAGGGACCAACTCAGCCTGGTAAGTCAAATTAGTAATAGGGATTTCTAAAATGGCTGACATTTTTATCAGTCCAACCCCTAAACCCTACCCTACACCCTACCCCACCAATCACCATCAGGCTCCCCCTAAGCCCGCCTCCAAGCCCTGTCAAGGCCCCCTCTGCTAAGCTGCGCTTTTCTCCTTGGTACTACATTCCAGTCAAGAAGATACGAAAAATAACATATTGTGTTACTGGTTCTAAACTATAGCAACAAAATTCTTCCACAATAACAACCTGTAATATAAGAATTGTATATTGAACTACTATAACAACTTAATCTAAATGAAGTTGTTATGGTGTCAGGTGGTTGCCGGTTTAACCCCAAGGGTAGCCTCCGTCATGGGATCTCAAGTTCCCACAGCGTCATCAGGCTTCATCATCAATGACATTTATTTTCAGGAAGTGTGGGATGCTGCTAGACAGATGCCCCGCTTAGTGACTAAAGCCGTCAGCTGACACTCTAAGCCACTAAGTCGCACCCCATGCATAAAAAGATAGATAGATTGATAGATAGATGGATAGATAGATAGATAGATAGGAAAATATATGCATTTTCCTCACCGCTTCTTGCAGTAGCTCTACTATCTGATGAATACAATCAATTACACTGTGAATATTGGTTTTTAGTACAAGTTCAGGAGCCTCTGGCTTCTCATATTCAGCATCAATACCAGTGAATCCTAAAAAAAACAAAAAACAAAGATATCTAAATTTACATAATTAAGCCCAAGCTAAAAACTATTTCACCCAATATACTACAATTATTACAGTGTTAGATATCTTGTAACGTAGACTTTTATCCAGGAACACTTCTGTTGAAAATAATATATTTATTAAAACATATTTTGATGAAAGATTTCAAAACTCACATAAAGTGCACAAGTGTAATGATTATGTATGAAGCAGTGAGTGCCAGTTTAAAGTATTGCTACTCAACTGCATTCTCGGTCAGTACGTGGCTAACAGGATATTGCTACTCTATGTTTAATATTCTTTGTAAAGAATGCATGTAATATATGCAATCCTAAATAAATAAAATTAGATGCATCTCATTATTAAGATAAATATAACACTCTGGCAATCAGTGGCCTATGTGAATTGGATTAAATTACAAGTTGTTTAACTTCAAACACGCCATCCTCTGTGATGCTCCTGGCATGATTGTTGGGCTAAGACTCACATATATGACCTATAATCACCCTGACTTCTTTTAAATATGGGTGTGGAACACATTTAGCAATATCCTGATATGGGTCCTTGAGCCAAATGTTTAACATACAGATCAAGAAAATATAACTTATATTTGCATTTTAATCACCATACATTGCAAAGTAATTAGTGTTTTACGACACACTTTCTAAACATTTTAATAACTACTTGTAGTCTTTTAATTTAGCTGTACAAATCTAATTGTGGTGTGTTAGCTATACGGTTCTAATCGTGGTGTGTTAGCTATACGGTTCTAATTGTGGTGTGTTAGCTATATGGTTCTAATCGTGGTGTGTTAGCTATACATTGATCAGCTACAACATTAAAACCACCTGCCTAATATCGTGTAGGTCCCCCTCATGCTGCCAAAACAGTTCTGATGCATCAGGTCAGGTTTTGGACTTCACAAGACCTCTGAACATGTCCTGTGGTATCTGGCACCAAGACATTAGCAGCAGATCCGTGAAGTCCTGCTAGTTGCAAGATGGGGCCTCCAAATATCAGATTTGTTGTTCCAGCACATCCCACAAAAGTTCAGTCTGGGGAATTTGTAGGCCAAGGCAACACATTGAATGTTTGTCATGTTCTTCAAACCATTCCTGAACAAGTTTTGCAATGTGCATATCCTACTGAAAGAGGCCACTGCCATCAGGGAACACCATTGCCATGAAGGGGTGTAAGTGCATATATGCAGCAAACTGCCAACGCATTGTGTGTTCTGACACCTTTCTATCATGGCCAGCATTAAATGTCTCAGCAATTTGAGCTACAGTAACTCTTCTGTAAGATTGGACGAGAACGGCTAATATCAACTAGCCTTGGGCACTCATGACCCTGACACCTTTACACTGGTTGTCCTTTCTTGCATCCCTTTTGGTAGGTACTAAACACTGCATACCAGGAACACACACAAGACTTGCCATTTTGAAGATGCTCTGACCCAGTTGTCTAGCCATCACTATTTGGCACATGTCATTTTGGCCCTTGTCAAAGTCACTCAGATAATTTCATTTGTCCATTTTTCCTGCTTCCAACACATGAAATTAAAGAACTGACTGTTGTTGCCATTGTCATAATATAGGCAATGTTATTCACTTCCCCTGTCAGTGGTTTTAATGTTGTGGCTGATGTACGTTTGTTATGTTAGTTAAATGTTACAGTCATTGTATGTTAGCTATATGCTTCCACTTGTGATATGCTAGCTAAATGCTTACAATAATGATTTTAAAAAATCCTTACCCCATGTAAGTTTATTGTAGCAAATAGCTTACATAGACTCAGCCCAATAAACTACCTTTTAAGCCTTATAATGTTAGCTAGAAAATACTGCATGCCATTGGTGGAATTGAAATGCATCCCATTACAGCACACTTAAGAATAACATTATAGGTTTAAATAAATAAATCCATTGGCACCTAAAGGCTAAATCGGAGGGTGGGCTAAAGAGCTCACTGGGGAAGTTCTAGTAGAATGGTACAGAACACTGAATGTTGATGTGTCAGAACAGAGCTTTTAAAAATGGAATTTCAGTAAAGTAATGCCAGTCATTGTATGTCCGCTAGGAACTTAAATTTTTACGATTCTTCTAGTGGTGCCCAAGTACCATGCTTTTACATACGTGTGTGTATATATTATATATATATATATATATAGTATCAAGTACAGATCCTAGCACACATGTATGGTCTCAGCAAAGACTAGGTAAGAATTTTTTCTCATCTCCATCCAATATTTTTAAGCACTATTTTTCACATGTGAGTAGATTAGTCATTCCTGCAGATTTAAAATTCAATCTAAAATCCCTATTAAATATCTATATATATAGATACCAATCACCACAACTACATTGGTAATCTACCTTTGATTTCTCCAGCTCTGGCCTTTTTGTATAGACCCTTTACATCTCTGCTTTCGCAAATATCCAGAGGGGCATCAACGAAGATTTCAAAGAATGGAAGGCCTACAGCATCGTGCACTTTACGCGCCTCTAGCCGATCCTACAAATTGAATAGTCAAAAATCACAAATTATATTTCCAAATTGAAAAAATGTATGCTCAGTGGATGTTCTCAGAATTGTGCATGACATACAGTGATGCAAATCCAAATTAAGTAAAAATATTAAAAAAAAACTGATTAGACATGTCATGTAAACTGGTATTCAACCCATCGGTCATTCACAACAAACAACTGAACTTGAATTTTATAGCCAAACAAACTTTTAAAAGTGGAAAAAACATTTGAATAAAACATACACATTCCTTCATTCGGTACTACGTGTAACATTTTACACACTGGTAACACAATTCAAAACTATTTAATAAAACATGTATTTCCTGCACTTCAGTACTACATAGCCTGCAATATTTACAAGACTTTTAGAGCTTTTTCTTTGTTAAACAAATCCTAACTGGTTTTGTGACCTACAATACAGTACACATATTTTATTCTAAAACACTATTTTGCTATTATTATTCAGCTAGGATGCACTTTTTTGTTCCGAAATAAAGTATAATGAGTTATGCACAAGTGAATAGTCTCCTTCTGTATGGGGAGTTGTTTGTTTAACTTGTTAATGGCAGATGATGAACCAGAATTGACATATCATTGGATCTGCTCTCCTGAAGATATTAAAGGGACACTATAGTCACCAGAACAACTACAGCTTATTGTATTTGTTCTGGTGAGTGGACTCATTCCCTTCAGGCTTTTTGCAGTAAACACTGTTTTTACAGAGACCTAGGGATACCTCTACTGGCCACGCCTCATACGGCTACTACAGTTGCTTCCTGTGCAGCACTGACATTCAGTGTATCCACCCTCTACATGGAAACACTGAATTTTCCTCAGAGATGCATTGATTCAATGCATCTCTATGAAGAGATGCTGATTGACCAGGGTTGTGTTTGGCTTTAGCTGGCTCTGCCCCTAATCTTCTGAGAGCATCTTCTGATGATGTCAACCAAGCAGGCAGATCAGGGGCAGAGCCAGCACCAGCAGACTGGAATAAAGCTAAGATTTTACTATAATTAAAGAGAAATGGGGATGGGGGAAGGAAGTCAGGAGGGCTAGGTGGTGTTTTTAAAACTATGGGAACAGGAATACATGTTTGTGCTCCTGACCCTATAATGTTCCTTTAACCCCTTAAGGACACACGACATGTGAGACATATCATGATTCCCTTTTATTCCAGAAGCTTGGTCCTTAACCCCTTAAGGACACGCGACATGTGAGACATATCATGATTCCCTTTTATTCCAGAAGCTTGGTCCTTAAGATGTTAAAGGTTCCAGTGTCAAAGTGACTAGAAGGAGGTGGATTATAGTGGGTAAAATTTCTCAGGGGAGAAACCTCCCAGACATGCATCCCTGAAAGTCCCATCCCCAAAGCCACAACTACGCAGAAGGATAACGGCTATGACGCATATCATCACTCTTCAGAATAGTGTAGTGAAATTATTTTTTTTTATTATTATTTTAAATGTAAGACGAAAAAAAATCCAATAAAAGCACCATTTGTTTTCATTTTGTGATTATCGTGGTTTATAGTTGTTATCAGGAGTAGACATATTAAATTATAAAGCATATAAAGGATTGTATTTTATTTGTTTTCATTTTCCAAAACCAAATTTTTTTATTTTTTTTTTACATTTACATGTATTTTTTTTTTTAATGTAGACAATAAGGTATAAAAAAAAAATAAACTATTGGCGCCACATTTTATGAAATGCGAAACAGTATGCAAAGAAAAACTGGCTTCCAGTTGTTTATTTAGAGCAGATGTTTCTGTTTCCTAAATACGAAGGTTTCAACTGGGTGAAGATCAGATGGTGGGTCAGGGATGGCTGGATCCCAGGGGTAAAAGCAACAAGCTGCATAACAATCTCCCTGGACTTATAAAAGCAAAGCACAAAAATAAATAAATGATTTGTACACACCGTGGTCTAAGTAATTGTTTCCATTCACCAGCAATAATGATCAATGAAACTTGTTTTTTATGACAAATAAAAGACAATTGGTTCATTTAGGGGTCTATTCACAAAGAACCAGTGTACTGAATTGAAGTCCAATTTAAACATTTAGGGTAAAACAATGTCTTTGAAAAAGTCTCTGCTAAATGTAGTATAAGTGTCCTGCTTGGAGCAGATAAGCAGTGATACAAGTACATGTTAACATTTGTTAAAAATGATCATACTCCACTTTGGTGAGTAACCCAGAAATATTTATTTACTGAACTGTAAAATACTTTGAATTGAAAATGGGAAATGCAAAATTCAGTCTAATAAACAGCCAAGATGCGACCCATTGAGTTAGACAAATTTTACAAAATCAGCCTTTTGGCCTAAATTTTGAAGTTTGTTTTATAAAGGGGAACAACAAGCACCATAACCACTACAGCTGCTCCCCGTCTCCACTACTAATGACGGAGAGCAGGTATTTCCTAAGCAGGAATGCAATACAGGGCTTTGCTCATTGGCTGATAACTTTCAGCCAATCAGCTGACACACACGGTACACATGGAGAGCTAACAGAAGTTCATGCTAGGAATTTCTAGCTCTCTGGTATTAGTAGTGGATGAGGGTTGTTGGACCAGTTGGACTGCAGGTAAGAAGTCACATTTTTAAAATGTTTTTACAATGGGGAGGGGTACAACAGCACACTCCTGGCAACCTGAACCACTGTAGCGAGCTATATTTCTTTGTTTATTGAAGAAATCCCGGAGTAGAATAAATATGAAATGTTTTTTTCCCACTTTGACAAGAAACTTAGTGTATCTTTATCCACGGATATGTCAATGGACAAAGGTATTTCAAAACTAAGATTATCGATGATAGTGTTATCTGTTAATGAAATTGTAAAACGTACAGTTTGCATAAACTTTACGCAGATATATAATATAGGGGTGGAGACAGAAGGGTTGAAGGTCACTGCTAATCTTTAATAGGTCTTTCAATCGATAAGAAGTCTGTTTAGTAGACTTTTCATCTAATAAATGGTAATTTGGTATTGGAGACTCCTCTGTGTACACTTACCTCATCGTGGTATGAGGAAGTCTATTTTGTTATTTATTTATTTATTTTAGATCCTGTGCAATTTTTTGAATTTGCTGTAAGGGAGAAATGTAGAAAGAGGTGTCTTCCAATTTGTTATACATATATATTCTGGTGTCATTAGCAACAATCTGGTATGTTGCTATTCAAGCTAATTTTTGCTCTGACGTAAAAATTTCTCAAGATTTATAATATATAAAATCTGTCTGGAAGAGAAAATGCAAAGAAAGACAAAACACTGGCAGAAAAAATTAGAAAGAAATAAAGAATAATATATAGCCAGAACTCAGAAATCAAGAATATAATACAGATTTCATATATTATTAATATTGGGTTAATTTTATCCTGAGAAATTTTTTGCTTGAATAGCAACATACCACAATGTTGCTACAAATCGAAATTAAGGAATTGAAGTCAAAACACTTTTGGTTTGGCCATTAGGCCCTGGCAATTAATTGCAAAGCCTCTAGGTCAAATCCTTAGTTTCCAGGCAGCATTTGGAAAGAGAGACTATTGGTTCTGGAACTTCTGTGTCTAAATCCACATGGTCCACCCAGTCTTGACCCAAACAGCATTCTTTTCTCCATGACCACCTCATTACTACCCTTGAGGAAGAAGGTGCATTTCGTCTGATAAAGGACCTTGGAAATTTTCTATGTATGAATATACTAACGCTGTCCCAGGACAAAATTTCCCAGGACTAGCTGATTTTCTTGAAATTATGGGATAGACCAATCAGTTTGACTGCCCCGAACAAACACTAGTTACCTTGGTATACGGCGAGATAAAGCTTGTGATGCAAACCAGGCCTGCATCTGCAAAGAGCTTTGCAACCTCAGCGATACGTCGGATGTTCTCTTCTCGGTCTTCATTGGAGAAACCCAGGTTCTTATTCAGACCATGCCGAATATTATCTCCATCCAGGGAGTAGCAGGGAATGGCATGTGTCACAAGGTACTCTTCCAAGGCAAAGCCCAGAGTGGTTTTACCAGCTCCTGACAAGCCTGTAACAAAACATAATATGATATTTTCCCAAATTCTGCAGCATTTAAAAAAACCTGATGATTTTCAAAGCAAAAACAAAACAAATGAATACACTAACAAAAAAACATACATTTTCCAAGGGAGATCTACTTTATAGAACTAGTGCTAAAGTGTACTTGCCAGCAGCAAATGCTTGTATTAAAAGATAATCTTCTAGTGAGCATTAAAATGTAATCATATTCCGTGGAGATTTTGTTAGCACAAAAATTAAAAGACATGACATTACAAAAAATAGTTGCTGAAAGTTCACTGAAGTTTCACTAAGGTGAGAGAACCCACATATTCTGAACAAAGTTCCAAAAGACACCACTAAATGGGAGCAGGTCACCACCAAGACATTGGTTTAAATCAATTTTTATTGAGGTTATACAAGACACAATCAATAAAATGCGTGGGAGAATGTTGATCATAGACATATCAGAACAATGGGAAATATGATGGAAATACCACTTTGTTTTATTTGTCTAGGACCACTAAAGGCACCTAGACCATCTTATCTCAATGAAGCTGTCTGGGTGTGGTGGTCCTTTAGTTTTATCCCTGCAATGTGAAGCATTGCTGTTTAGTACATATGGCAATGCTTACTTGCAAGGTTAAATACACATGTAGTGGCTATCTAACTGTAAGCCACTAGAGGCACTTACGCTGTAGAAACCGAATCAAGCTTGGTTTTCAGAGCTAACCTCCAGTAGGAGCACAGCATTGGCCGACACACACTTTACGTCCCCAATGCAGCTGCACAGACTCTATTTCAATGCCGGGGGAGTAAATACCCCTTCTCCAGATTTTATTTAGATTTAAGAGGAGCCATGAAACTAAATAAATCGGAGAACACAAGTGCGTATTCCAAATGCTATAGTGTTCGTTTAATGAATAAATCCTCTAGGAGTTTATTCACAAAGCAATGAATTGTGATGACTTGAAACAAATTTGATAAATGTAGAATAATATAAGACTGGAAATAAAGCACAGAAAGATATATTTTGCAGCGAAGCTACTTTAGCTTAAATATCACAAATTCAACTTTAATTCACTCGAAGCATAGTAACAAATCCCTAAAGCTGTCAATGCGTCTACCAACATTCTGTATATTTCATTTATCTGCGTTTATTTATTTGATTCATTACAAATGGATTATGACAAATGTGCAGATGTAAAATTTCCACATTCTCTATAAACTCTATATGTACATTAATCATTGCGATAATATTCACAGCATCCTATACTTAGTGTACCTGTTAGCCAAACTGTGCAGCCACGGAAGCCTGCTCTGGTGCCCACAACCTGTCCTCTCTTGCTCCTGCTCACGTGGTGGGACTGATACACCACATTTGTAGACCTTTGTACATGACCCTGTATTAAACAGAAGGCAAAGTTAGTCAGAAGTAGGCTATTTGTGTGGCTTTGGTATAGTTGTCAAATATTAAACGAAAGAAAGATTTTATATATATATATATATATACACACACACACACAATAAAAAAGATAAGTTCAACAAATAGCAGTTTCTCCTCCGGTTCACTCCGTAATACTCTAAAGGCAAATGACCTTTAATATAAGTGTGTAAATTAATGGAGAAACGTAATCTGTGTGATGTGAGGCAATTGTAACAGGTGCTTACATGGATGAACAGAGTTTATACAAAGACGTATATCAGCATGTTATCTAAGCCACATTGGCCTTGTAAACATTGTATTCAAAAGTCAAGGTGGCCAATCCTTGGGGAGGTCAAGGGCAGCATATGAGTTCATTGAACTGGTGTTACCACGATTCTAGAAAACACTGCTAACAAACCTAACAAAAGACAATTTGAAGGACAAACTGATAACTAAAGTGAACTATCACTCTAAATTTTTGTTACATAAGGTAAATACAAAATTCGCAGAATATAATATTTCTATAGTAATCCAAGTTCTAGGAAACTAGGCTGTAGTAAGCACTTACAGTGGAACGGCCTGTTCATAGGATTTGTAATATTTTCTTAACTTATCCCTTGTATTTAGCAAATATGTGTTTATGAGATGTGAAAAATAATATTACATGTAGAAATTCACTCTTTTTTTTATCTTGCAACTTCCTGCTTTTTTATCTTAGCTTCCTGGCTATGCTTGGATTTCAAATGTTAAATAGAAGTTTAATAGAAAATGAAGCATCATATGGAAATTAACAATTACAAATAAATAATAATAAAAACTTAAAGCAACAAGGCTGATGGGAGCTTGCATGGACCTATAATCGTTTTGATGGTAAAGAATGCCCAGTATCGTCAAAAGAACCCAGGATTAGCAAGATACAATAGAGTTATATATTAAAATGTATTTATATCTTTTATATGCATTGTGTGCAAAGCAATCATATATTAATCAGTAATAGATCGTTTGTAGCCAGCACAGGTAGGCCAACAAGGTAATGAACAATGAAGGTTTGTTTGAGCAGGGCCCTAAACATCCTCTATTCATGTGCGTTCAACTTGTCTGTTAGTCCCCCTATTGCACGGTGCTGCGGAATTTGTTGGTGCTTTATAAATAATAATAATAATAGGCTCCCGCTATAATAAAATATCTCAAATTCAGACTCTGATGACAATCAAATTTGTTAATTAATGGGTGACCAGTAATGGAACAATCTAGACATCACTGCTCCAAGGACAATCTATGCAAAACATTTTGGAAGGATAATGTTTAATACATTTGTTTCCAAAAAGTAATTCTTCATTTTGTGCCAGGTACTGCACATTTTTATAATAAAAGTGATGTAGCATTGATCGAAGAAGGTATGCGTGGCATTACAGAACTTAGAATAGTCAAAAAGTAAGTCCAACACACAAAGAGTATGAAGATAGGAACACCTAGGTGTCCAGCCTCATAATGGAGCAAATATAATTTTTTTTATATAACAGCTTAAATAACTTATGTTAGACTATAGTGTAGGGACCACACTACCCATCTGCTAATCCTATATTTGGGGTGTACAAAGTTATTGTTAGGTCTATTGTTGGGTCTGGGAGTTTAACACCTGGCTAGGGAGTTGCATGCGGTATCCGGCTTGTGTCACAATCACAGGCAGTGGGGTATAAGTATGTGATTGGGTGACCGGTTGAAGGGAAAGTGAGGATTGGCTACAGTGTTGTGTTGAGAGCTAACCGTACTGTGTGAAGTAAACTGAGAAAACATATATACATAACAGAGTATGGCTGAGGTAAGAAGGTATAACATGACTCAGTCAGAGATTCAAGTGGTGACCGCTGCAGAAGTAGCCGGTGGGGGTTTCCGCGGGACAAATGTCGTCACTTTGGTTGGGTCCCAATGGTGGACTGCAGGTTCGGCCACTCGAGGACTGACTGGTGTCAATTAGTCCATCAGGAGTCCTAGTGTGACCAATAAGGCAGTTACTTCCGCCATATTGTGGACATCGTATCGGGCGTCTCTGTGGAGGATCAACAGCATACGAGTCAGTTGCCAGTGGTACTGGATGTCTTTCTTCCAGAGGAGAGCAGTGAATGGTCTGAGGGACCTCTGCCACGCCAGGTTTCCTCCTGAGAGATCAGGATAAAAGGTGAGTTGCATTCCCTCAAAAGCTGAGGGCCGTGAGAACTGCTGCTTTATCCCTGCCATTGTGGAAGCGGACTATCAGGTCTCGCGGAGTTGCTGCAGGGGCCTTTGGCGATTTAGGGATGCGGAAGCAGTCTTCCAGAATCATTGACTTGGCCTGCCGCGGGGATAACAATGCCTCCATGAGTCGTCTCAACATATGTGGCCGTTCCATGGGAATGTCCTCTGGGATGCCCCTTATTTTTAGATTGTTCTTGTGCCGCATTTCCTCCATCGTAGCGAAACGATGGTCATATAGTTCATTCTGCTTTTGGAGCCCCAGGATTGTTTGCTGCATAGAGGCTAGCTTTTGCGTGTGCTCTCCTGTTGTTGATTTTTTAGTTCTGTTGGTGTGGTTTATCACATGTTTTGTCACATCTCCTGCAACTGTCATTAAAAAAAAAAAAAAAAAAATCCCCACACTAAATCTTCAGTGAACACTATTCTACCAATCTACTTCCCTATACGTTCCTTACTTTTTGTGTCACTTTTGTGTCACTCTCCCTCTAGCATGTGAGCTCAGTGAGTAGGGCCCTCAACCCCTCTTTTCCTGTGTGTCAAACTTGTCTGTTTACAATTACATGTTTGTTAGTCCACCCATTGTAAAGTGCTACGGAAATTGTTGGCGCTATATAAATATAATAATAATAATAATAATAAAGCACCTACCTGTATATAGTAAGTTCTAAAACACACATATCTTAATATGCTATCTGATCTTTTAAAATTCACATCTAAAGCATTGACTCAACCAGCTCTCATACTCTCAAAGTGTTAAGAGCACTAAGATGGAGTTCATTAATCTCTTTGAAGTTCATTGAACTGTTTGTGTCACTGAACACATTGTAAAAAGTTTATTTTATGTGTGAACTCATCAAAGGGTAAGATTCAACCCTCCATCCATGAAAAATGGTTCAGAAGACGCAAGGGCAAAGTAACCTTCACTGTTAAGACTCTGAGCAAGGGGTTTGTGCCAAGGGACATTCTATGCAGAAAAAAAAAAATTCTCTCTTTTCCACCTACCAACCAAATGTTGGTATCATTTCAGGATTAGATTGCTACCAGGCTGAAAACATCATGTACAATAAAGGGACAGTTTAAACTTTAAAAAAAATCACTGTCTAGTAATCTACAGTCAATCAAAAAGCCATCAGTGACTTCAGTGTAAAATAGATTTAATGATTGACTCTAATTTAGGTCTACAACAGCATGCAAAGTATGTGGACATTGGACATTCATGCATTGTTTCTCTGTAAAGACCAATGCTTTTGGTGGAACGCACCAATAGCTAAGCTTGCTCTGTATGTCCACAATGGTTCTCCATGAGAAGCATTTGATTGGACAAAAGTTATCATGCCTGGTGACTTCACCGAGACTGAATCAAACTGCTGGGATTTTTTGGGTTGTTGTTGTTTTTATTTTTTTTAAATAAAAATGGTTGCCTCTATTTACGTATATCATACTGTGTTTTAATTATCTTTGTATTTACCTGGTTATTAGTAAAGCAAAAATATGGAAACCTACATTTTAAATTAGCAAATTTTAGGTATGATATAGATTGTAATCTACACAAATAATGGTTTTGTTTCAGGTTGCTTGATGGTCAGCATTTAATTACATTCCCCATGGTGCTTTGCCAGCCTAGGATTCAAAGCACCATGGGAGCGGAAGTTACATGATAGCGGGAGAGCTACCTGTTGTTCCTTACTTAGGAGTTCTGTATTGTTGTGCTTATTTTCATGTTGTTGGATGGATGACATCTCAACATCCCCTAAACATTCAGAGTATCACAGTCAATAAACAAAATCTCAGGATCACAAATTGTCATTCATATTTATTTGATCATATTTTAGACTTTTGCAGAATCTATTAGTTTCAATTTATTTTTGGATACTGAAAAGCTCCTTATTAAACACTTACAAGCTACAGAATTCCTATATGTAATAATATTGGAGCTTCTACAAATACTGGCTACTACAAACAGCAAAATGCTAAATTGAAACATCACAAAGATCTGTTAAATAGTTAATATTTAAAAAACAAAAAAACTGATGGTGTACCAGGGGTTCCATATTATGGTTTGATTTAGTAACGATTACGAAAAATACACACTTTAGGGTTGCATTCATTGGCACAGTTTGAAGTTTGTATTTATTAACTGGCGTACTTATATCATCTGATGACCTAGCAACTAGTGGGTCAGCACTGCCAGATATTTCCCAGAAATGGTCAACAACTTCTACAAGTACCGCACACCAAGTCCAAAACATAAAATTTTTGTTTTGGTTTATATAAACATGATGATGCCTAGAATAATGTTTTATTTAAAAATATAAATGCATTAAAACAAATTATTTTAATTCTAAAACCATTACTGTTTCTTCATATTATGCTGTATTTTAAAAGTTTATGGTGATGACACAGTAAAAAAACAAAAAACAAAAATGTTGACTTCAGAGAACAGGGCATCACTTGGGTCATTTACATAAAATAACTTTAAAGAACATTAAAAGTTAATTTATCCTTTGATAAATAATTTGAGTTTTAATTCACAGTTCCATTAATACTTTCTTACTTTTTTTTATCAAGTTTTATTGAAACAAAAGTATTTATTTATTTATTTATTTATTTTTATTCTTTATTTTTGTGTGCATGAGAGTGACAGACATTCTTGCAGTGCCCCAACAGCAAAGGCAAGATAATGAGCTGAGCAATGCATAACAGTTATAAGGCATTTGATTATACTACACATTTTTTATGGTGATAAGTACAGGCTAGGCAGAACATGTCTAGAGGAGATTCTAGGCGAGATCTTCTAGTCTATGCATGCAAGTTCAAAGACATGTAGGTATATAAAGTTTGTAACATAGATTGTGAGACATGCTATAGGTACTGGGTTAAAGCAGTGAGACAGCAAGGTTATACCAGGCTAATGATGGGTTCTGGCGTGGGCTCTAGGTTGTCAGATGGTATGGGACCACTGGCCTCCGGGGTGTCTCAAAATTGGAGCAGTAAACAGTAAATAGTTAGCATCGCCCTCGTGTTATTGGCAGGAGAAGGAAAGTATAAGGGAAAGAGGGAGAGAGAAAAAAAAAAAAAACGAAGCAGTAATGATATGATTACAGAACATAATAGCAGGCAGTGTGGTATTGTGAGTGCCAGTCCAAGAGGAGACAACTCTGTGGTCCCCACCCTGGGAGCGATGCTTGTGCTGCGTCTGGTTCATCCGATCCCCGCTTGTGGCATATGTGGGGGTTGTGCTTGAGCATTCCGGTGATCGGTGTTGGCATAACGATGCAAGACTTCGTTTCCGCCCCAGGCTTGGATGAGTGCCTGCTTTGTTTTTATGCTGACTCTGGTGTTCGCTGGAGCCAGGCTCTTCCTTCTCTCTGGGTGAGTAGTGGGTTTAGGTTTTATGCGCCTGTGCCGGCGGGTGATCCTCCGCTTTGGCGCCTGAAGCGTGGGGGTTGTGCCCTGAGGGGTTCTCAGCCGGGCGGGCGAGCAGACGAGTGAGTGGGCGCAGGCTTGTGTGCTTTGCCCGGGGGAGGCCTGTTTCCTCTCGGCTGCTCTGTGCTCTTAGGAAAGATTTCCCTCTCAGCCATGACTGTCTGCTCCCGCTCCAGGATCCTCCGCCAGAATCTCTGAAAAATGTCATCCAGGCGCTGCAGTGTAGATTCCAGGCTGCGTTGATTCTCTATGGAGGGTTGTAAGTGCTTCGTGGTCGGCAAGCAGGTAGCCGCCATTTTGTGGCTTGGTGTATCAGACGTTCCTCCGGGAGCCAGTCTGTGGCAGGAGACTGGCGCCGTGCTTGTTGCCCCAGTGTGTTCGGTATGGACCGGGATATCCCCCACCGGTCCGGGGGGGGGGTTGGATCGCTGCCGAGCCAAATGGGGGTTTTCAAGGCGAGGAGATCGGCCGCCTCTCCCCAGCCCTCTCCCAGTAGGCCGCAGCAGCGTGGCTCAGGTCTCCCGAGGGTTACAGGCTAGATTCAGGTATCTGTGCGTATCACACGAGCTCGGCTTCCCGGTAGTGTCCCCCAGTGTCAGGGTACGTCCGATTAATCGGGGTTATCACCCCAAAGAGTGCTGAAAGCCCGGGAGCTCGAGCACCACACGTCTATCCTGCATGGATGCCAGGCTCCGCCCCCTCGAAACAAAAGTATTTTTTGATATTCCAGAATATCATATATACTGACCAGCCACAACATTAAAACCTCCTGCCTAATATCATTTAGAGTACTCCTTGTGCTGCTGAAACATCTCTGATGCATTGAGGCATGGACTCCACAAGACCGCTGAACGTGTCCTGTGGTATCTGGCACCAAGAAATTAGCAGCAGATCCTCCAAGCCCTGCAAGTTGCGAGGTGGGACCTCCATGGATAGTATTTGTTGCTCCAGCACATCCCATAGATGCTTAATTGGATTGAGATCTGGGGAATTTGGAGGCCAAGACAACACCATGAACTCTTTTGCATGTTCTTCAAACCATCATCAAACTAACAATCCGCATCACATGGATGTAAAAATGGGTTAAAGTTAGAATCTTTCAAGAACGGTTTACATTTTTGAAGGTGATGACCCTCGAATACTAAAATAAGTCACTTCTATTGCATTAGGATGCAAGGAAAGATTACAGAATATTCTACATATTAAGGAATGCAATAACTGAAGCAGCTACTTTAGTCTTAGAAGTTGAATTAGGAATTTTTTTTTATATTTAAAATCCAATGGATGAACCGGACAAGCCCGACAAATAAGTCCTATCTCCTGCTTCACCTAAGCATAGAGATACTTTTAGCATTTTACTGAATGAGTGTGCAATTTTCAGAACACCAGGACACTGAATAAAACATTAACAAATGCTGGGGTCTACATCTGTCATTCCTAATCTTTTTTGGACCAAGGCACACCTATTTTATTATTTTACCTTAATCAGCAACTTATAAATGGTCATCATATTTTTGGGAAGATATGCTACGTATTGTGACTCTAAAGAACTAAAATAATACTGCTATGATTTGAACAATCGACGTGAGATAAGAATTTAAAACAGAATTTTTTCATTTTTTTGGGGACGCAATCTTTTCACATGCCACCTAGGTCACTGACCTCTGCAACACATAAACACGTAATACGAGGCATAGTTTAAAAAAAATTTATGTAAAAGGTGAACGATGTGTTAAGGATCCATATAAAATGTTATCTGAACCCTTCTTTTCCCCTTGTAAATTGTACATCCAGCCCTTTGAGTTGCTCATCGAGATGTTTCTTAAAGGATTTAGGGCATTAACACAGAGTTCAATGATCTTATCATGATCGTAAACTCTGATCTGTGTGTGTGTACAGATCAGAAGTTACCACTTAGTTCCTTGACCTGGGGCAAAGTGCAAACTGATGGCATTATGAGTGCTGTAAATGGAAGAATACTATATTGTGCATCTAATAGCATGCTACTTTTGTTACATATATATATATATATATATATATATATATATATTAGAAGGTTGCAAACCTCCCATTCAGGGAAGGGAATTCATCTTTGTAGACAAGGGACTCATCCCACCTCCTCTAGACTTAAAGATTGTTTGAGCAGGGTCCTCAACTACCTATTGTTCCTGTTACATTTTGTTATGGTCTCATTTGGTAAATTCCCCCTTTATTGTAAAGCGCTGTGGAATAAGCTGGCATTATATAAATACCAATAATAAAAATAATAATAATCTGCCATTACTTCCTTCAGAACAGTCAGTTTTACATCCATAGATATTGACGAACTACATCTACCCCTTGATGCTGTGCCATTCTTGAGGCTGGAAAAGGAATTTTAAGTTTTTCTATAGATGGGGGTCTACCTTTACCCTTCTCCTCCCCCCCCCCACCTCCACTCCCCCCATCCTATTATAACCGAATGTGTATTTAAGTGAACATGCTGCATTTTTCTATTTTTTAAATATGGTGGCATGACAAAAAAGTACAGAGCAAAAGAAAATGGTTCATATTTAGACCATGTGCATTGACCTAATAAGAAAACTCATAAATTGTGATAGCATTGTTAATCCAAATGTTTTTACAAGTGAATCTTCACCTTTACATTCCGTTAAAAGGGTGGCAGTAAAACACAAGTGTGACCCAAAATGGTTAAGTTCAATGTCCTTCACCTGAAAAGGAAGAATTCCAACCTAGTGAGAATTAGCACTATCTTGATAAAGGTCATTGAACCAAAATATAAAAAAAATAAAAAAATAACACTTATTGATGCATTAGAATGTTCTTGTGAAGTTCTACTGCTGGAGCAAGGTGATGCACTGTATACTGAATTGTATTTGTACATGCACCTGAACACATCCCCTTTTCACAAGCCCAAATATGAGACTATAACAAACAAGGTTATTCACGCTCTTAATCCGTCTCTAACTCACTATCTGTACCCATCTAATTTGATACATTTTTCCCCAAAACAAACGTTTTTTTGGTTCAGCAAGATACAACAAAGTGCCAACACTGGCCTCAATTTAATATTTTTGGATAAACTTTTCATATTATTTAAATATTAGATAAACTTTGAAAATGATGTAATATTTTAATATGTTTTAATATTTATTTATATATGAACATATTTGTTATATATATGATATATTTTTTGAAAATATTAATATATTTAAAAATATAATTTGAGTTTATGCAACAACATTAAATAATTGAGAGCTTATCTAAAAATATTGAATCGAGGCATTATTATTAGACCATTATCAATTATAGGATTAAATGTGTAGAAAGAAAAGTCGGAAGAGCAGTTCATCAAGAAAATAAACAGAGAATGATACATTGTTTATTAGAAAGAGGATTTTGGTTGTACGCGCGTGACTTCTTTTTGGTTTGTATAAAATTAAACTCTTAAAAGAACACGCAAGCCTTAGTATAACAAACATGTATTTCTAATGCTATACTGTCCTATTTCCTAGTTCGATTCAGGTCACCCCTATTAACCTGTAAAAAAATTAAGATAAAAAAGGATTTACTTTTCTCTTTTTCTAGCACTCATCCTCCTGTTAAGTCATCATGGAGACATCACTTCCTCGATGAGGGGCACATGTGCAGCAAGCTCTGTATGCATCCAGTTAAATGCTTCTCACAGGGAAGCATTGAATCCACTGTTTCCCTATGAGCTGCATTTGTTGACATCAAACTTTACACGACTGATTGAACCGCGGGTATTGCAGAGGAAGCACCACTAGATGTGTGTTTAACCCTGCAATGTAAACAGTGTAGTTTGTAAAAAAAAAAAAAAAAAAGGGAAATCTTTTTCATTGCAGGGTTAAAGTTACAGGTTCACTGCACCCAGAGCACCTTGTTGAGATGTAGTGATCTACGTAAATGTTGACCAAAATTATGCCAAGCATGTCAAGATATAAACAGACCTGCCTAGTCCTTGCTCCCTATAAGATTAAATGAAAAAAAAATGGGGACAGACAACATAACTGCATTCCTTGGATGTCACCTGTCAAAGCTAATAGCATCTCTATATGAAGAAGAATTGAGAACGTTTGTAAAAAATGTCCCACTGATAACAGAACATCCATACAACACAGTTCAAGATTTGCAGAGGGATCATGTGTGTGAGTCTGTGCAGACAATGCATGAACTTTGACAGGTTTTGTGAGTAGTCAAACAGGTTCCTGACCACTCTACAGTTTCAATGGCACGGACAATAAATTAACCCCAATGGAAACAAAGTCTACGATGGTGAGAACACCTTGTCAAGTCACCAATCAAATTCCTTGTTTCCCCTTCCACAATACCTTTGTTAATCTACATTCCCTATTATAAAACCATGGCCTAGTTGGGTGATGCACCATGACTTTCTGGGCCAGTAGGAATGTAGGTGGTTTGGGATCATCTTGCCCACAGTCGCTCAAGTAATACGTTGGCCAAAATTTGATAACTTTTTCACATCAGTCACCCCTCCTTGTGATAGCTTATTGTTATTGTTGGTATTCATATAACCAACATATTGTGCAGCACTGTACAGTTAGATGAGGATATAATTGTAAATAAGAAAATCTATTACAAATGTTAGCACAAGCAAAGAATGAGGGACCTGCTTGTACATGTTTACAATCTAGAATCTGTGCACCATGCTTTTTTTTTACATTTGTATTATTATATAGATACAATCATATCTGGGAATGGAAAGGAGAACAAAAAATGTCACACAACCTTGACTCAAGGCATAAAAGGTGATTCAATGGCATAAACACATTTTGGAATTGTGTTAAAACCTGTGTAGCAATTAAAGGGACACTATATTCTCCAGAACAGCTACAGAGCTTACTGTAGTTCTTCTTGTGAGTATAGTCAGTCAGTGCAGGCTTTTTAACATAAACACTGTCTTTTCAGAGAAAAGGCAGTGTTTACATTACAGCCTAGGGACACCTGCACTGGCCACTTCTCAGATGGCTACAAGAGGTGCAGCACTGACGTTCAGGGTCTCCACTCTGCATGGAGATGCTGAACTTTCCCCATAGAGATGCATTGATTCAGTGCATCTCTATAAGGAGCTGTTGATTGGCCAAGACGATGTTTGGCTCTTCCTCCTCACCCTGCCTCCTTGGCAAAGATCATCAGAACAGACAATCTCAGCCAATGCAATGCTTTCTAATGGGAAAATCTGATGAGTTCAGCCAAGGAGGTGAACCGGGGGTGGGGCCATACGCAAGATGTCCTCTGTGGCGCAGGAAAAAGGTAAGTAAATCCCCTTTCTAACCTGGATGTATGGGGAATTCCAACACAGTCAAGAGATATACTGAGACAAAGCACCCGAACTGAAGAGGGCCACAAGAAGAAGATGGTGGCGCCTGCAAGGAAAAGGTTCAGGTAAGTAAATATCACCTTTACTGGACCCCTGTGTCGATGTCACCCTTGGTGTCTTTGGGAATTCCCCAGTGTCGCTTTAACTAAATTCTGAGTTGTAAACTTTAGGCTTATATAGCCATTTTGCAAAAGACCATTTTTCCTAACTGTTGAATTATAACTCGTGTATTAGTGCACAGGTAGGCAACCTTTTAGTAATACTGTGCCAAAACAGGATGTTGAAGTCCCTTAATGTGCCGGTCCTATTTTATTTTTTTAAACTGAGGTGTGTGTTCTGCTTGTGTTATCTCAGTTGCTTTGTAGGGTTGTATTTGTGTGTATGTGGGCTGTTATATAGTATGTGTTCATGAGTAGTTTGTGGTTTTGTGAATGATACCTATGAATATGGGCTGTTTATGGGGCCTGTTTGTGGAATTGTGTGTCTGGAGTAGTTTTCTGTGCATGTAGATTGTTAATGGTTTTATATTTGTGGTGACTGTGTGTGTTTGTGCTGTTTGTATTATTTGTATGAGGGGGAGGCTTATTTTGCAGTTTGGTGAACATCTATCAGTGTGGGTGGGTTTCCTGGAATCCAATGAGGATAGAGCTGGCCCGGTACAGGTCAAGGACACGAGTTGCAATAGCTGTGTTGGGCTGCTATACTCCAGTGCGGATTCCCGTTCACATGTGCTGGGAGGAAGTGATCTGACATCACTTCCTCTAAGTGCTGCAATGCGGAAATTGAGGATTTCCCCTCACCCCCTGCAATCACGGCTCATTTAGCGCTAGCAGATATCTGAAATCTCAGTGGGACTGCAGCCTTGAGTACCGTGCAAAGGTTTCTGACCACCGCATTAGTGGATAAACCCCTTGATTTTTTTTTACTGCTTTAAATTTTCATTTTGACGCAAGCTGTTTGAGTTTACATAAAGGATTGAAGGGACGGTATGTTAGGGGCGGAGTTTAAGATGTTAGATTGGCATAATCAATATACGCCCCCCAGAGCCGCTATTGGTTGTGGCCATCACGTGATTGGCAGTTTCTGCCTGATTTAAGGAGACCCAAGTAATAACTCTTTTGAATGCCCCAGACGAATGCGCTTTGGTAGCCCGTCGGCTTGCTGTTTTTCTTTTTAAATCAATCACTTCACGTTTGCTTGCACAATGGGTATGTAGTTAGCAGGAAGATATGGGGAAATTTTGAGAGCTCTAGATAAACTGTGTGTGGACGTATTTGGAGGGAATCCTGCTGTTGGATTGGAGAATCTATAGTGAGAAGTTTATATGAACTTTTTAAGTTCATTAAGTATTTGGCAGTATCAAGCCTTCTTCCTTTTGCAAATTTTTTTAGTCAGCGGTATTGAAGTCGAATCTTATCTTGTTAGTTTATAGGAGGCTGTTGCATATATTTTTTCCTTTTTAAAGGTGCCATTCATAGCCCACTGGACACTGGTCTCAGATAGCAGTCTGTTTGGATTTACTGTTACACTGGTTATATTTGTTAATCCTGGTTTCTAATTGAATACAGTTTACCCACAGTAGTGGTGCTGATCTATAGGGCCTTATTACTCCCTTTCATTACAACCATTACTGGTTCACTACAGTTTTCAACCCGATTAGGTTCTCCCACTCTCATCCCTATCATCCTTGGCCAATATCCCATCCAGTCTACAATAGAGTCTCCCCCACCTGCTACTATGCAGAACTTTCAATTGTGGCTCTTTTTAATGGGTTTATGAAGGGGAGGGCTGGAAGCCTTAGGCCTGGGGGGCAAATCCAGTCCAGTTGCCCACTGCACCAAGAGGAGAATAAAAACACCTTTCCCATGTGATTGAAGGGGGGGGGGGGCAGTCACCTAAACAAACACACTCACTGATGGGCAGACAAACACTTGCAAATTTGAAACACAATAAAAAACACACACTCACTGACAGGCACACGCAAACACACACACACATACAGACACACTGTTACAGGCATACTGACTCAGACAGACACACTGACACACACACACAGGCATATTGGCTGACACACACACACACAGACAGACATACTGACACACACACAGACATACTCATACACACACACACACACACACACACCAGCCAGTAGACAGGGGCTGAGTAAGTGGACAGGGCTGTAATGGGAGGTATGAGCTGTAATTGGGGGTAAGGAAATGTAGTAGGGGATGGTGGCTGAAGTAGGTTGATGGCTACAGTTTGGGAAAGGGGCTGTGGTGTGGGTGTTATCAGTTGCAATTGTGGATGTTATGGGGGCTGTGGTGGGGGGGCATGGGGCTGAGGAAGGGAAGCAGGAGCTGAAAGGGGGGGACAGGAGCTGAGAGGGGGACAGGGGCAAATAGAGAACACTATTGCTGTTCCTTTTTATTACATATGACCTTCCCTCAGACAAGACATCACCTCACATATCCTATAAGTGGGGATTATACCACTGTACGCACTTTATACTAGAGCTAGTCCATTAGCTCTATAAAACGTGAGTAGGATCATATAAGACTTTTACCAGATTAACACCTGATTGTTGAATATATTGCACCATTAGTTGTCACTTATTTTCACATACGGAGTGTAAGAACATCTTCAACTTACGGAGCAGTTATCCCATATTCTACATTTTCGTTGGCTTCTACATACAGTCCCCCAAATGACTTTCCTGAACTCTACTACTGGATTTCAAATCCCATAGACTATACTACAACATCTATCTATTTTACTCTCCATTACTTGCGCCATCTACCTACTACCCTCTACCCTATTGTAGATACAGTCTAGTAGTACATTAGTTGTATATTCCTCAAGGGATCCTTTTGTGTCCATTTTATATCCATTGGTCCTTTATGTATTTCTCTATACATAAAGGATTGTCCTAGTTATTCACTAAAGTGAGAATTCAAAGTGGATTTCAAATTTAAGGTCAAAACAGCCGGACTGGAAAAATGACCTAACTCTGCTTCCATTTCAGCTCACTTTACATTCTCACTGTAGTGAATAACCCTGCGTGAGTTAAGCACCATAAGCACCGCTCTATTACAACATATCCCAAATGGCAGGCAGAATACACCATTTGAAATGTACCGAGAAAAATAAAACAAAGATCATTAACTGCAGGATTTTGTGTTTCACATTTTTTTTAAATCACATCACAAATTTGAGGCCTTTGAGAAACATATTAAGGTTTTTGGTCATAACATACAATGCAAACAATATGCGCTCTCTCTCTCTCTCTCTCTCTCTAGTAAACTAAGGATCACTACCTCTACACACTGTAACCTTTTAAAGGTGGAAAGCAGTTATGCATATAAACTTTTATCAACAGTGCAAGCTCTGGCATGACTCGTCTAACTGTTTAGATCTGTGAGCTGTATTCTTTTTTCAAAGATAGCCATTACTCCCATTCAGCTTGACAATGCCCATCAGCACTTGTACTTAGGGTAGTTGGCACCTGGGGCGACGATTCCGACTATTGGTATCCCCCCACACTCAATATTTTAAATGGTCTTACAATAATGTTAGGTTCCTATGGTACTCAAAGTCTTAGTTTAAAATGTTTTAGTTTGTTTACAATTCATTACAATTTAGAGTTTAAAATGAATTAAGCTCACTGATGTGCTACAACATGTATAGTGATTTTTATTACCATTCCAGCTTTAGTTGAACACTGTATACTCCACCTCCACCCACCTAAATGTGGCTTTTTTGTGGGTTTGCCACATTCACCAGGTTTTTCCAAACTGATAGGACCTACTTGATCTCTAGGCTAGTACAAAACACAATCAAAGCAGTATTCCATGGAAACTGCCTTGATTATTTAATTTCCATCATGTAGCATATTAATGCTACATACAGCAGAAAAACTATTGTCACATGTTGGCCTTCCATTTAATTTCCCGGTTCAGAAAAACCTGGTGGATTTAGAAATCCTGATTACCTACCATAACTTGTGGAACGGAACACACAGATCAAACATTTGCGGTTACAAGTCAATAAAAGTTCTATTAATCTCCATCTGTATTATGGAATGCAAAGAAGGCTGACAACGCATTATATACCAGGATGTCAAGATCCCAACAGCAAAGCAGATTCCCAGGATCTCATTACAGGAACACAAGCTGCCTTTTCATTAGCACAGGTGGCCTGGTAAAATGATTTAGTCAATGATTGAGCTGCCTGGGCTCAGGTAACTATGTCTCTCTCACAGCGGATTAGCACAGAGAAATTGGTTTTATTACTTCATTTTACTCTTTCCTTACCATTCTAATTAAAAACAAGTTCTGAAGGATCTAGATAATTATAATCAAGGGGACCACCAGCACTTTTATTTTTTTAAACGGTCAGTAAGGGGTCCTGACCGATTATTTTCAGGGGATCATCTGGGGGCTTGATTATGTGAGGTGTATCCCCCATATTTTTCCAAGACACAGTTAAGTTCATGTTGAACAGTGCGTGATTCCTCCATGACTAATGATGTGAATTATTACCCTGGGCCTGACCGTGAGTATGCCTACAAAGCCCGCCCATAAGTCCATCTACATGGCCCACACCTGAGTTCGCTTACAGGGAGTGGAGTGTATGTGTGTAGGGGATATGTTATCGTAGAGGATGCAATGTGTGTGTGTTCTTATGGAATGTAATGTATAGGAATACCAGTTTGTGTACGGAATGTAGTGTGTGTGTGTATAGGGGATGCAGTGTGTTTGTGTGTAAGGGATAGAAAGCAGTGTGTGTTTGTGTATAAGGAATGCATTGTGTGTTTCTGTGTGTAAGGGATGATTTTTGTATATACTGAATGCATTGTGTGTGCAAGGGCTGCATTGGGGGTGGGTGTTTGTGTGTGTGTGTAGGATTGTGTGTAAGGCTGAGAGTGTAAGGGAAGCATGGTGTGTTTCTGTGTGTGTGTAGGATTCACTGTATGTTTCGGTGTGTGAGTAGGGATGCATTGTATGTTTATGTGTGTGTGTTTGTGTATGTGTGTAGTGTGAAAGAGAGGGTTTGCGGTGTGTCTTTCCCCTCCCACCCCCAGGTTCCTTTGTGTGTCTCCCTCCTGACAGCCTCTGTGTGTCCCTTGCTTCCCTGTTCCTTAGTGATCTCCAATGCTCCTTAGTGCTCTCCCCTGCCCCCTTTCCCTTAGAGAGAATCCCTTCCCCTGGTGGTCTCTCCCCTGGTGGTCTCCCCCCTCCCTTGTATGTCTCCTACCTTCCAGTGTAGTTGGCCAGTGGGCGAAGACCGTGGTACAGGAGCTTCTGTTTCCTTTACCAGGCTGGACTGACAGAAAGTGCTCACTGAGAAAGTACTTCCTGTAAGTACGGCCGGGTACAGGAAGCTCCTGTACCGCGGTCCGCGCTACTCAGAGTAGCTGTGCGCTTCCCTCCTGCTGGGTCACTCATATCCTGCACCCCCAGAGCCGTTGCGCCCTAAAATATGCTCCGGCCCTGGTGTCACTCCCTCCTGAGGCACACCCTGGTGCGGTCCGTCCAATTGTGACGCCACTGGAATTATCGAGTTATTTAGTATTCTAAAGCCATGATCAGTAAAACAAACCAGGAAGCAGAGTATCTACTGAAAGCACTGCATGTCACTAACACAAATCGATAAGATCTTACAAAATGAAACCGAACTCTGTAAGACCCTTAGTTACTGGATAACAAACAAGTGTTCTTAAAGAAAAAAATAAATCTGTTTAATTTGATCAATAAGTAAGATAGCTAGGGAGAAATAACACTCCATAGAATTCAATATTCACTTTTTTTTCCACGGCTAGGTACACCACTGGAAATTCTGTTCTGTACGTCAATTCTGTGCATAAAATGCGACTGTTTTTAACACGCACTGCACGCTGCCATCGGATGTATGTAACTTCACTTTTGCAGTCAGAGCCTGTTTTAAAAATCAATAACGGTCACATGGGAATCCTGTAATACAGATGATTTTCTTAATTAAAAATGCCAAACTTTAACTGGATAAACACGGAACAAATTTAGTAAAAGGCAAAGACAAAAAAAATCACATGTTTTGTGCAGGCAAACTTACAGAAACACAGATAATGGAGTGAACTCTTAATGTCATAGAATTGGCTATAAAATCTTACAAATCCCACTGTTTTGTAATGATAGCTTCTACTACATTTGGCAGCACTCTGCCTGAAACTTCGGTTGGAGTGAATTTGTAGGTAGAAAGCTGAAATTTTGGACCAACCAGTCACATATTTCAAGCCATTCAATAGCATTTGTAGTGAAAAGCCAAAGTACCCTCACATTCATTTGAAACAGGCATCACAAACTGTTTCACGCCAGTTCCGGGATGTTGATGAACTACAATTCCCATAATCATACCCCACAACTCCAATATCCAGAGAATCGGGATACCTGTAAGAGGGGGTAAATGGGGTGGGCCAGTGATGCATTTGTGTCATTGGCTTTATCCAAAGGGGATGGGTCTATTCACAAAGGGGGCTGGTCCACCCATTTAGCTGGCAGGTCATCCTGGTGTGATTGCACATCAGGTGGCCTGTAAATCCCACAAGCCAGCCAACTAACGGCAGCCTTTGCAGGGGGCATTGTTTTAAGTGTTGCAGAGTCCTTGTGCCCTGAGCATAGAGCAAGCCTGCTTAATGCGCTATTCTTGCTGGTACCCCCAAAGCCATGGAACAGGGTGTGGAAATCGTGACTTTCCTGCCAAAATTGTGACTTTGGGGAGGTCTGCTCGATTCACTAGCCATCTATTGCACTCAAAGAATTCTGACAATTGTAAGCCATTAAAATCTGAGGTTTGGAATTCTTGATTTGGAAGTCATCTTGCTCTATTTGGTAAACGAAGGCCACTGTGATTGTAGTCTGGATTTTAGCCTACGAGTGACATAAATGAGCTCTCAGATAGTTTCAGCTATTCCTCAAGATCCATTCAGACTTTTTTAAATAAACCACCCCAGAGCTCCTACAACATGCAATTAATTTAACCGGAGCAATCACTACCATGAATTTAGAATTTGCCAAGACATATATTATACATAGAAACAATCCATTTTCATCTCACTTTATATTTATAGCAATGTGATCGCTCAGCGGATGAATGTACCAGCTGATATATCCTAAAAATAGCAGTTTTGATTTCCTATAGATCCACCCCAACCTTTCATCATTTGGAGCTTGAAGCGGACTTCACTGATAACTAATAAATAGAAGTTCCTGGGGCAGAATTACCTAGACCAGTTATTCATTACGATGCATGCAGATAAAATGCATGAATCAAAGTTGAACTACAGTCAGCCGAGCACAATCAAGGGCTCATTGAGAACATCCTTCATTCCCTGCGAGATCTGGTAACAATTAGAATTCATTTGACCATTTTAGAATGCGCTCTAACTAACTCATGTCATATTGATTTCACAGTTCCATGTCAATGCTTGCAAGGAGAACATGGGGGGAAACATTCACTAAACAGGGAATTTTTATACCCTAACAGAGTACTTGAAAATGTATGTAAAAAAAACAAATACTTGGTTTACCAATATTTTCAAAGTATTTCTGCCCATGTTTGTCAATTATGTCATAGATAACCATTTTGTGAATAAATCCCAGGGGTTTCCAAAATAATCTGCACTTTCTCAATTTAACAATTAAACTACATGTATTTGCATTCTTGGCAAGTACAATCATTTAAACGAAATTCGATGTAATCCTTTAACACTCACCTTTACACATGAACAATTTACCTTCTATGTAAGGTCATGGTGAATCAAATTATCACACGTCTGGTACTGACATTTTAACAAAGAAGAATATCTTCTGGGGCTAAAATGTCCAGATCTACCATCATATTATACATATTGATATTCATCAGCACTAGGAAAGTCCTGCGGTATGTAGAATTCAAAGTTGTTAATCAAAGATGAAAAGTACTTTCCAGGTGCTGACCCTTACGTTTATGTAACATCTGTTCTCTGGAAAACATAGCGGATCTGGTAACCCAAATTGAGTCACTCCATATGGATAAAATTGTATTGTACAACATGAATAATGCTTCGCTAGCAATCTATTCTGGTACAAACACACTCTTTATCTTCTGCAAACAATTCTGGAAAATCCCCATACCTTAAGATTTTTCCATTAATTTTGGGGTTGCCAAGCTGTTAGGGAGCCTAAGCTGGTTTAGTGGAGATAGACGACTTATGAGCACTTTCGTATGGCCAAATCCTGCTGAACTGTACAATAATTTTGTCCAACATTAGCTTTACGGGACTCCGGTGGGCAGGGTGACAGTAGTCAGGCCATAACTGCGAACTGCATCACTGGCAGTAACCCAAAGGAGATGGATCTACCCAAAGAATAGGCATGTCAGCCTGGTGTTAATGCATACTATGTTTACTGCCAGTCATGCTGGCTAGACACATAAAGGGCGCACCATGCCCAAAACACAGAGACAGAAGTAATTCCACGGGCCTTTAACACAACGTGAGCATGTTTAATGATGTGCTCAGACTACACTTTCTGGGGACAGGTCACGGAAAAGCGAGACAACGCATTGAAAAATGGACTGTCCTGATACAAAAATTTGTACAATTGGAAGGCCTGATTTTATAAAAATAATTAAGGAAATACACATCTTTATCGCTTCCCAAACACACGGTGTGGGGGCATTAGGTTGTCATAATCCTGAACCCAAATACCTCATCACTGTCTAAACACATACTGCATGCTACATCATTACAGTGCTGGACACTGTGTTTTTCTTAATTATGAGTGTTATTACAAACCACACTCTAACAGCATCCCGATAATTGTTCAATGGGTTACCTTAACAACTTTCTCCTTTTTTACGTCAACATTTGCAATGGGAATACTATGGACTTCCATGGCTGTTCCTTGGCTCGTACACTGTGCAAAACTTCCCCGATCCTCTCCCAATTCACTAAATCATCGTTAGTGAACTGAAATCAGGATTGCACAAGTCAGGCTAAAATTGTGACTAGAGGGGAGTTTAAAAAGGTTTCCATAGTTTTTGCCTAAATTGTTCCATTTATTTAGTAATTTACTCCAAGTCAGTGTTTTGTATAAACTCAGGGCATTGCCAAGCTGTATTCAACTTTCAATCCAAGGCGCAGAGACGCAGTGATGATGTGGCAACATGAAGCAGCGATGGGATCCCTATTTCCCTGTAACACAAGTAGTGTTTGTCTACTAGGAGGAGACCAATGTGAACTTATATTCCATCAGCTTTACCTTGGCACCAGGAAAAGTTTACCCGTACTTTTGGCTGATGTAAATTGAACTCAATTTACATCTGGTATGAGCAATTGAAGAAATGTTTCAGGGAGACTAAATGACTCAGACTGTTTGGTCATTTAAAAAAAAAAAAAGGAGTTCTTTCACCTCATGTACAATAGCCAGCTTCAGTGAGTTGCAGGAGTTGTAGAGAACGAAGCTAGCAAATGCGCTTCTTACCCTGGGGACTTTGCAGTTTGGTTTC
The DNA here is from genome assembly GCA_933207985.1 of Pelobates cultripes. Taxonomy (NCBI): domain Eukaryota; kingdom Metazoa; phylum Chordata; class Amphibia; order Anura; family Pelobatidae; genus Pelobates; species Pelobates cultripes. The sequence goes on along the minus strand of OW240922.1, from coordinate 71,332,746 downwards.
CACTGGCAGAGCAAAATGCAAAGCCTCGGATACAGTTAAGGTCAGTAATGAATGCAGCCACGTTAGGGGAAATGTATCCCCGGTGTTCTGAAAAGTGATGGTTAAGTTCCGATATTATTTTAAATGTACTAAAGTGCTCTAAAAATGATCTAAAATTTAACGGTTTTCTCTATAGCAAATGTCTCCAGTTTTCATAAAAGTTTCTATTTCAATAGACTGCCATATTTAGAGTGCTAAAAAAGAAACAATCCATTGCGGCATTGAAAAAATAGTGTATATTCAGAAATTATGGGGCAAAAGGAACAACACATAAACCAGCAGATTTAATCAAATGCGCTGGAAATTAGATATAAAGTAACGGCAAAACTTTAAGAAATTTCCCTTGTTTCTTTTCCTTTTTATACATTGAATTCTACGTTAGTAAATAAGCCTTTGCACACTGTAAGTTAATTCAAAGTGAATTTTAAATTTAAGATGAAAATAGCTGAACTGCAAAAATTCTCTCTGCCGGCTTAAAGGACCACTATAGTGGTCTTTAGGTCCCCCCCCCCACCCTCATGGGCCCCCTCCCGCCAGGCTCAAGGGGGCTGAAAGGGTTAAACACTTACCTTTCTCAAGCCCGGCGCTGGGGAACTCTCCTCCCTCTTTTGACATCCGTGCTGAATGCGCATGCGCGGCAAGAGCCACGCGCGCATTCAATCAGTCCACAGGAAAGCATTTCTCAATGCTTTCCTATGGACGTCAGCGTCTTCTCACTGTGATTTTCAAAGGGAGAAGCGCGGAAGCGGCTCTAGTGGCGATCAATGAGACAGCCACAACAGGCTGGATTAACCCTATTGTAAACATAGCAGGTTCTCTGAAACTGCTATGTTTACAGCTGCAGGGTTAACCCTACATGGACCTGGCACCCAGCCCACTTCATTGAGCTGAAGTGGTCTGGGTGCCTATAGTGGTCCTTTAACTTTTAGTTTGGCTACTGTACCCTTAAATTTGAAATTCACTTTGAATTCTCACTCTGCTAAATAAATTAGTCTCACCCATTCTTCAAGTTTCTACAGGCACAATATTTGATTATTCAATCTAGAAGAGCAAACATTTACGTTTTCAATTCTAAATTATTTAGATTTGTGACTTTAATAGGTACTTCCCTTTAAATATGTTTTAAATTAACCATGTGTGGGCACAGGTGAATGAGACAAAGATAACTTTAGGTCTGACAATATAGGCTTAAATCTTTCCCCTTTGGTCTAAAATTCCATGCTCTCTGATATTATAAGTCTTATCTAAGTGTCTGGTCACTACACTGAATCCTCTGTATTTGGTTGTTAGAGGGTTAATGTTTTAAATAACGTCACAGATTTTTTGCATGAACCAAAGGTTTACACATCCGACAGACAGACAGACAGAGGGAGACAGACAAGCAGAATGTCAGAGCATCTTTGGGAAATTTCCCTGGGGGGTGCAGGAATGACAGACAATCTCACAGATTGCTTGCCCAGAGATTCATGTGTAGTTGCATTTGGTTTACCTGGTCCTTGACTGGCCCCTGCACTCCAAATTAAAGTATTGAACCAGGATTGGTTGGCACCATCCCACATTTAACTTACGTGCCTTGTTTTTGATTGAAGTGTCTTTGCCAACAATATACTAAGTTCTGCATATGAGTTTAACCAATAGGCTGGTCTCATCATTTCAATGGTTAACTAAGAGTAGACCAGAAACGGAAGAACAGGACAACAACCTCCAGAAAAATGACATCTTCCGTGACTGTCGTATTGGCCATGAGGTCTCTGGTGACTACAGTTTGAGTGCCTAAAGATACAGCAATGCATTGTACGTCCTGCTAGTACTCACACATAAGTGGTTAAATTTAACCAGAAACATAGGTTTGGAACCTCCCCCAGTAATTTAAAAGATGGCCATAAATGCTCTCTGTAAATAAATGGATGACACGGCTTACTTCACTAAGGTTTTGTAATAATCTAGCAGGGGACTAGCAACACACAGAGCCATTCAGTGCTCCTTGATTTGGCAGCACTCCAAGGCTGGACTCTAGTGCTGGCTGCATCGAGTAAAAACTCAAAGGTTCTTTTTATAAGTGTAATGTGAAGGCCTCACTGTAAGCCTGCTCCCGATAGACAGGCTAGAATAGAGTGTGTGGGACATTCCACTTTCAGTATTGAATATATACAATGGATCAGTGTCCATGGAAACAAATCTTACTGTGTGCAAGCCTTTCATATGCTTAATCACAATGTATCAAATATCCTATATTAGGAATGATTAACCTGAACCCCAGCTGCAACAGTGGATGCTAATCTACAATTCACATCATCCTCAGGCTGCTAAATCTCCATGGCAGGAGGACAGGAAATATCTAGCAGAACAAAATAAAATGTCCATCTCTACTCCAGCGATTAGAACTTGTTATCCAGCATTACACAGCAAAGGTTTAAACCAAATATCATGGTACTCACTGCTCACGGTTTCAACAGTGCAAATTGAAGGACCCCTTCAAATGAACCAAAGTTTTCATATAATAATAGAGACTCTGCGATCTTAATAAAGGCGCAAATGTTCTTAGAAACATAGAATGTGATGGCAGATAAGAACCATTCAGCCCATCTAGTCTTTACTGAAATTTCAAATAAAAACAAACATGTAAAAATCTTATCCAAACCGGGTACAAGGGACAAAATCATGTTTAAGTGGCTAAACATGTTTTGTGTCTAAGTGATGCTTTCTCAACAGCTGTCGATTTTCTATTACTTTTGAAAGTTTGAATTTTAGTAAAGAAGAAAAATGTTATTTTTATTCCAATCTCAAAGTCTCCAGCTTTCAGTAATAGGATAGTTTTGTGAATTCAAGTGAATTCAAGTGACACTTGAAGCGCCTAAGGTACAAAAAGGCTTGTGAAAATAAAGCATATACAAAATGTCAAACCAACAAGAAGGCAGGTGGACTAGATAGCTCCGTACATCCCTACATTCATGGGTTCAGCAGGTCAGACTTGAAGTCCTGCTTCTTCCCTGCTGTCCCAGGATTGCTCTCTGGTGTCCCACATATGGGGAGAAAGACACAACAGAGGATCCAAGGGTCGGGTAGAAAGACACAACAGAGAGGCCGAGGGTGGGGAGGGGGAGAGGAGACACACAAAAGGGGATGGACATATTTTTTTTAGGGAAGGCGGCAAAATGCATCTTTGAATGTGTAGACACAAGTCCTTGCACCAGCCCTGTTTGCCAGCATGCTATAAGTGCTGACAGACACAATCTATCACAATCCTATTGACATTAAGATCTCTGGCACTGGCGGATCCAGGGGGGGCAACAGGGCAATTGCCACCTCCGAGGCTCTCCCCTGTGGGTTAATGCAGGGCTGGCACTGTCCATACGCTAGCCCTGCAATGTGCCTTCACGGACCAGAGCCCTCCCCGGTCCGCAGGCACCGTGCTGGCAGCTGGCTGCTGGCAGCTGGCAGCTGGCAGGGGAGGGAGGGAGAGAGGACCCGGGAACTCAGCCTGCAACTCTTCCGGGTTCTTCTCTCGCGAGCACAAAGCGTTGCCGCGATTACCATGGCAACGCTCTGGATCTTGCGAGAGTGAACTCTAGCCATGGAGCTGCGGGCTAGAGTTCACTCTCACCACTGGGACCACCAGGGATTTCCCACGGACCACCAGTGATGGAGAAATGTCCCCCGTCCTCCCTCAGTAAAGGTAACAAGGGAGGGGGGACATACATTTATTTACATTAAAAAACAAATTATATAAAAAGCCTCCCTACCCTCCTCACCACACATTTACACTCTGCCCCCATACATACATTGCCCCCCCCACATACACACACCATACACATTGCCCCACACACACATACACAGCCCACCATACAAACATTGCCACACACACACACACATTTCCCCCCCACACACATACTGCCACCATTACACACATTGCCCCACACACCCTACACATTCACACACACTGAACCTTTCACACACACACACACACTGCACCCCTCACACATTGCACCGCTCATACACACCACTGCTCTTATGCCCTACTACAGCCCCATTTCCGAGCAGACCCCAGGTAAGTTGTCAAACTGTTCTTAAACGGTTTGACTACTTACTCTGGGAGGGGGTCCTGGCACTCCTGTCACCATAACCTTTACACAGAGCTGTAGTGGTTATTGTGCATGGATTATTTCTTTAAATAATCTACAAGTGCCGAGATCAGGCTCTGGATCCGCCACTGATCTCTGGTCCTCATTCCAGTCTGGCGAATGATGCTGCCTGCTATGGTAGGAGCGGTTTACAACTGTTGCCAGCACGTAGTGTAATTTTTGCACAGAATTAACTTGGGCAGAGCCAGGCACAAAAGTGCACATGTATGTGCAGTGTTTAATGCAAAAATGCTACACGTATAAATCCCTTGCCCCATGACCACTTCTAAAATCTTTACTAAACACATGACAGACACCTCCTGTTATTTTACTAGTATGGATTTAATTTCCTTTGTTTGAGTCTCATCTTACAGATCACGTGATTAAACAGCAAACTAGAGTCATCTCAAAAGCGTAGATATGGGAAACTGAAACGGATCATCATTAAACTGTACAAAAAAACACACTACTTCTTAGTGAGCCTAACCCTCTTTTAGTGATGGTATGGTATGCAAGTTAATTTTTAGCATTTAGCCTGTGCGATTCACTGTACAGTGAATTGTTGATAAGTTAAAGTTGATTTTCATTGTTTATAAAATAAACAATAATGAGGTGTTTTTATTGTACGTCTTGTTATCTAGATATAAGTTACAATAATAATGTTATATGATATGCACAGGTGGCACTGAGTCCATTTAACACAATTGTGCGCTGTTAATCCACTCCAGCCTGTTTTTACACACAAATTTGAAATTAAATCTTCCATTCCTTAGTTACTTACTTAAGACAATTATCGTATTTTATCTCATAATGGTCGCAGATTTTATGCCTAATTCCTTTCCTTAAAAATGAGGGTTCGACCATTATGCGAAGCTTTATTTTTTGCGATGTTATATATGCAAAGCTTTGTTTTTTTAACAGTTTTGTAACAGTTGCTGGTAACATTATAGTTGATAATAACATAACACAGCATATTTTCTAATGCATTATATAAACTCTGGTCCTGATCCCTGACATCCTGTCATTTATTAATGCATTACATAGATGAAATGCAATAAATACAATAAACTAATAGGTAATAAACCCTCTCTTCAGTATACGATCAGTAGGATATTAGCAATTCGTTTTCAGTAATAACAAAAACAGCAATTATGCGACTATTACGTGATGAATTGAGTTTGAACCAATTTTTGGACTGAAACACCAGGGTGCGTTGCAGACTATTATGCAGTGAAATACGGTATATTGGATGGTTTTGTGGCAACAGAACTTATTTAATTATATTCAGAAGAAAATTCTAAAAGGAAAATGAAATTAATGTTTAACCCCTTAAGGACCAAACTTCTGGAATAAAAGGCAATCATGACATGTCACACATGTCATGTGTCCTTAAGGGGTTAAGGGATGAATAAAGTCACTCAGACCACATAATGAATGAAGTTGTCTTGGTGCAGTGGCCCTGTAGTTCTAACCCTGCAATATAAAACACAACTGCTTGGCAGAAACCGCGTGGTTTACATTGTTAGGCTAAGCAGACTTCTAGGGGCTGTTTAGAAGCACTTTCTCAGTCATTTGACACTTAACAGCATCAAAAGCAGCTGCAATGCTTCCCTATGAGAAAAATTGGATTACACGCGTGCAACACACACCTTGTCCCCAATGCTCCTCTATGAGAAGCATACTATTATACGATCATTGTGAAAGCGATATTTGCAAGATGATTTTGCTGGAGGCGGGCTGCAGAACTATGTGTGTCTTGGTGCTGCAAAAAAAGGTGGGGCTGATTCTAAAATCCAAACATGCACTAGGACACTGTAGTTTTAAGGATATATGTTTGTAATCAGAACTCTGCAGTGTTCTTTTAACGGTGAATTAATTTACTTCCCCAAACTTAGAAATTAATATTGCCTGCTTACATGACATTCTATTTGTCTGTGCACTGGGACCATTAAGAAGTCTCAAATTGTACCAAAGTAACTCCTTGAATAAAGATTGAATTCTCCTTCACACAGGCTGGTATTTAAGCAGGTCAGGGTTAAACATTTCAGTTAAAGGGATACTATAGTTACTAAAACAACTTTAGCTTAAGGAATCAGTTTTAATGAATAGTCCCTGTGGTCTCACTGCTCAATTCTCTGTCATTTAAGAGTTAAATCACTCTGTTTATGCAGCCCAAGGCACATCTCCCATGTGACTTCCGCTGTCTTCTTAAACACTTCCTGCAAATAGTCATCTAATGATTGCACTTCCTTTATTGCAAATTCTGTTTTATTGAGAATTTCTTATTTCCTGATATGTTCATAGCCTTACAGACCCAGCAGGAGCCTTGTGAGGGAAAACAGTTCAGTATACAGAGCAGGAAATAGTAAGTAAGTTACATCTGATTGGACATGAAACTATTTTGTTTTAATGCAGGATGTGTCAATCATAGCCAAGGGAGGTGTGGCTAGGGCTGTATAAACAGAAACAAAAGTGATTTAACTTCTATATGTTTTCCTACGGGGACATCCACCTTATGTGTCCAAGTTTTAAACAATCAGTGCTGCAGAAGCATCTCCAATGGCTGTCATTGTAACAGTCATTGGAGGTGTGTTTAACCCTTTAAAGTAAACATTTTGTTTCTGCAAAACCGTAATATTTACCTTAAATGGTTAAATTGACAGGATTTCTGAAACCAAGCTACTTAATTGAGATGAAATTAGTGTTCTTATAATTAAATGGACACTGTAGGCAAAGTAACCAACCACTTTGTCTCACTAAAGTGATTATGGTGAATGATGTCCCCCTGGTACCACCCACCCATTCAATGTTAAATAGTTTTTCAATGAGATTGATGCGCACCCTCAGTCTCGATGATTTCGGCAAGGGAGGCGAGGCAGCCATGGCAAGTCCAGCATGGCGATGCAGCAAAGCTAAGTATAAACTACCATCTAAACTCTCACAGGAAGGGGGAAGGCAGACATCTAAATACTTAGGGTAACACTACAGCATTAGGTATACATGTTTATATTCCTAACGTTATAGTGTTCATTTGAATTAAATCCCTTGTATACATATTAATTACACCCCCCCTGCATACAATTCTACATACATTTGACTCGTTGTCCATCGGTATTATAAAGCGATGTGACTAACTTTAAGGTTTCCAGGTAAAAAAAAACTCTTGTCTAGGTAGTCGGATGGGATGGGTCTGTCATATGTAGCTGCTTACACCCTATATGCCTGCCCACAAATAGAGAACCTACAATCAATTTAGGTGCAGGAATGCATTTTATTCTCTAAACACTAATTCGTGTACAGACTGCCTCGTTTCTACCACCGTAAGAATTCATATATGAACATCACAGGATATATGACTTCCCATTTTGCATTAAATAATACTATGCAAGCATCAGTTAAAACAGTATTCATTTATAGCTTCAATTTCTATTAATACATTTGGAAAGGGCAATTAGCATACACAATGAGCCATGCCCTTTTAGAATAGTAAATATATTTCTCTATTTTTGGCCTGGTTACAATAGCAACAAAGTTAATCCAGATAAGAGTGCGAGAACAATACGACACTGACTAGGCTATTAGGAGAATTCTACAGCCTTTTGCCAGCAATGGGTGATTACCCGCTTTAATAAAAACAATAGCTGAAAGATGTTTTTTTTTCCCTAATCCCAAAATTGTAGATCAAGATGACCTTCTGGCACCATTGGCATCATGCCTTTGCAATCACAATTATTTTTATTTTATTCTATAATTCATATATATATTTAACAAAATTGGGTTTTTTAATATTTTTTTTTAGTTCTGGTTACATGTTTTTGCATTTTGTTTCAATTTGTTTTTCTTTGGTAGGACTGTGTGCCTAAAAGATCCACTCAAGTCAACCAGACCACTTCATCTCAATGAAGTGGTCTGAGTGCAGTGGCCCGGCCATTTTAACATGATAGAAAACAGCAATATTCACATTGCAGGGTTAAATACAGATCTAGTGGCTATCTTCCTGACAGCCACTAGAGGAGCTTCCATGTCAAACTTGGTCCTGGAATCAAATGCTGCTGATAGAAATATTTGTTTGAAGGAGTGTGGCGTTTGCCTGTGAACTCCAATTGGAGTAAATCGCGGATGATGTCAGCTTGGATGCTGACATAACTGAAGGCGGAGCTGAAAGATTTGATGCTGGAAAAGAAGTGAGTAAGCTTTATCAAACCTAAATTTCATAGAGGAAAGTGGGTTGGAGAATGCTGACAAAGCTACAAGGGACCCCAGAGTCCCAAACAACAATTTATATTTTCTGGACTATAGGTTCCCTTTATCCATTTATTCATTTCTATCTTGTGAACACAGTATTCATATACATGTACTGTATATGTGTGTTTAACTTATTCCATAAAAAGAATAAAAAGTGAAAATGCTGAAGGACAACAATAACATTGCTGACCACAACCTTTGCACTTTAACCCCTTAAGGACCAAACTTCTGGAATAAAAGGGAATCATGACATGTCACACATGTTATGTGTCCTTAAGGGGTTAAGGGACACTTACATCATGAGTGAGACACAGGAAAATGATGTTTTAGTGTGCGGGTTAATGGAGTCCCAAGCTCCCCATCTCATGTTTTAACATTTGGTTTTAGTTCAATCCAAATATGCTGACCGATTATTTCAAAAATTGCTGTCTTGAACTTTAAACAATGAAGACTAAATATACTAAATAATATTACATTCAGGCAACATGCGTTGGCCTACTGTGTGTATAAAGTAGGCAGTGCACCCAGGAATTCTATTTCATTCACCTAAGGTAGTGCCACCCATCATATCTCCTACCAAAAGCTGAATTATCTATCAGGCTTAGACAAATGTCCAAGACTCCAGACTCAGACAGGGGTAAAGCGGGCAACTGCCAGTGCCTGAAATGCTGGCTCTGAATGGTAAGGGGAGACCTGCCTGCAAATACCAACAAAAAGATCAGGAAGATTACCCTATGTGACCTTGTGTACCTCCACTACATTGAGTAAGGTGCATTTTACATGCTCCCCCGATGGACCACCAGGGACCCCATAATATCCTCAACAGACCGCCATGGATTCTAAACCCCTCGTGCGAAAAGGTAAGCAGGAGACAAGGAATGAAACAGACACACAAATGCACAAAATATTCAGCATCTTCCACATACATAACACTCAGCCACCACACGTACAAAACCCCCAGCCATTCCCATACTCATAAGAGAACATATTTGGCCACTGAATATGGAGTTTCAAAGGTTTAGTGCAAGTGGTAGAAGAGAGAGCACACTAAAAGCAATTTAGGTTTGATTGTAAATAAATTGGTTTACCCGGTAACATGTTTTATGGTGAAAAGCGAAGTCATGATGGGTACAAAATGCAAAGAATAAAGAAAGGAGAATGTTATCAAAGAAAAGTGAAACACCTCTGGCATATGAGAATATTTAATATAATGAACACTACCAACTTTGCATTGTCATTTTATATTATAGTTGTACTATGGTAATTAGAGCAGGAAATACGAGAAAGCTGAATGGCAGTTTGACTCACTCATTGCTGTCCATGGCTGAGCTGTGTACGTACACTGATAAGGAAGTCTTCTTCTTGAATGAGGGGGTGTGGTTAAAGATGCAATCTTATGGTGTAGCGTTCTTCATTTGTTTTATATTTTTTACAAAATGTAAAGCAAAATCAATATGCAAGAAATGCAGCATATTCATGCATATTTTTTTTTATAAATCTATTAAATGCATTAAAGTTGTGTTGGTGCCTAGAGTATCCCTTTAATTCGATCAAATGTGTATCACCAAAGGGAATGTGGATGAAATTAGGAAAAGTTAAAGGACCACTCTAGGCACCCAGACCACTTCAGCTTAATGAAGTGGTCTGGGTGCCTGGTCCAGCTAGGGTTAACCCATTTTTTAATAAACATAGCAGTTTCAGAGAATGGGTTATGAATGGGTTAAGCCTTCCCCCTATTCCCTCTAGTGGCTGTCTCATGGACAGCCACTAGAGGCGCTTGCGTGCTTCTCACTGTGATTTTCACAGTGAGAGCACGCAAGCGTCCATAGGAAAGCATTGTAAATGCTTTCCTATGCAACGGGCTGAATGCGCGCGCAGCTCTTGCTGCGCGTGCGCATTCAGCCCAGGAGGAGGATCGGAGGAGGAGAGAAGGAGGAGAGCTCTCCGCCCAGCTGGAAAAAGGTAAGTTTTTACCCCTTTCCCCTTTCCAGAGCCGGGCGGGAGGGGGTCCCTGAGGGTGGGGGCACCCTCAGGGCACTATAGTGCCAGGAAAACAAGTATGTTTTCCTGGCACTATAGTGGTCCTTTAACTTTAAATTAAATTAAAGGTTTAGTAGATAGCAAGTTCTAAGGTTACAAAGAGAAATATAATTTAAGGAATATAATTAAACATTACAATGACACTCTCTTATTCTATTATAAACAGTAGGCACCAATACAGTTTGAAAATGTAAGAATCAAATTAACTATCTGATATGTGCATCGAATATATGTCTGCCTGTTTATGTGCTACCCCTATAACTCTACACCAGTTCTATGCTCTTTATTATTGAAAAAATCTCAATAAAGAATTTTGTAAAAAAACAAAATATGACTGGTATACTGTGGCTGTCCAGAACTGGAAATACAATGCTGATTTAAGGAAGTATATGTTACAGATGGGAAATGGGAATGAGTTGATTGGTACTTATGCAGCGTCAAGTAAGGGTGTTTATTGGATCAAAGGGTAATTAAGCTATAGTTATATTTTACCACACCTGAAAAATGACCTATATTCTCAGAAAGGTAAACCAAAGTCTAAATTGTAAAAAAAGAAAAAATATATTTCTTTACAGAGATGAGACAATTTGTGTCATAGCATAATTTGCCAAACTGCTCTAAGGTCTGCTTTACAACAATAGAGCTTTATTAATAAGGTCTGTCTCATGGTAACATTTTGAAAAATCTATACATTAATGAACAAACAAGGCCTTTCATCTGTTTTTCCTATGATTATGTCACTGTGAATTACTGGCCTAACCTTTGACTGGAAGCAGTGAATCCGCACCCAAGGATCACAGCCTCACAGAGACTGTTAATCTGCACTTTGCCGAGTTCTCAGTGGGACATTCTGTGACATAGTGGATGTACACACCATATGTTTTATTATGTTTATGAAGCTGTAACCTACTCTACAGCACTAAACATCTATATATACAAAAATCGTCTGCAGTACATTTGGGCAAAGGTGGCCATCTTGGCTGTTCCAGAAGTAAACTCCCAGCACCCTCTGCAAATTAAAGGCAAAATTTACTTTTCCAAAAGCTTGGATACGGCATGTATTGCAGATCTGTGAAATCTGCAAGGTTATATATGCTATAAAATATGCCATTTTGATGTATTTATTTTTCATGGCTATATTGCTGATGATATCAACGGAATCATACTTTAAATTGCCCAATTTAGCTTGGTAGCAATGACATCATATACCAACAATGAGTCAATGAAAGAAAGGGTGTGAAGTCAGGTGATTTTTTTCTGATATCATTAGTGCTTCACCCACATTACAAACAGATACTGTTTGAGAAATGAAACAGTTTATCCCTGTCTACTTTGTAGCAAGATATTTTACATGTGTTCACAGTTAGGGAATGAATTGTTTATCTTTATGGACCATTAAAGGATCACTATAGTGCCAGGAAAACATACTCGTTTTCCTGGCACTATAGTGCCCTGAGGGTGCCCCCAACCTCAGGCTCCCCCTCCCGCCGTGCTCTGGGGAGAGGAAGGGGTTAAACTTACCTCTTTCTCCAGCGCCGGGCGGGGAGCTCTCCTCCTCCTCTCCGGCTGAATGCGCATGCGCGGCAGGAGCCGCGTGCGCATTCAGCCAGTCCATAGGAAAGCATTCACAATGGACACTGGCGTCTTCTCGCTGTGATTTTTTGAAGAAGTACATTTTTGGAAGTGGATTTTGCATCTTGAATGCTATTGAAGTTAATAAAACCTTTCCTGTCCCTTTAAGTGTACACAGACAATCCTAAAACCAAAATAACTTAATCTTAATGAAGAGATTTTGGGGTGCCGATGCTGCACCTTTAGCCTATGTAAATTTCAGACTAAAATACATGTTCGGTGTCACCATACACAGTTTGTGAATTTCTGGTTGGAATAGATTTAAGAAATGTATGATTTTAAAAAACACCATCGGTATTCTCGAAGAGAAGCATTGGATTAATGAATTGCTTGTGAGGAGTGTTTTCAATGCTTCTCTTGAGAAACATCTATTTGGACAAACATCTTCATGACTTCATCAGAGAAGAATTGGGCTGTTGTGAGGAGACTTTCCTAGTATTGGCTAACAAGTACATTTTATGGCTTAATGAAAATGTTTTGGTTTAGAGATCATGCCCCTGTGGTCTCACTGCTTAATTATCTATCATTTAGAAGGTAAATTACTTTGTTTATACAGCCCTTGTCACGCCAGCTTGCATGTGTCTTGCACAGCCTTTCTTAATATTTCCAGTAAAGTGAGATATAATCTTTAAACATATCTTACTGCAAATTCTGTATAATTTAGAATGTCTTATCTCCTGCTCTGTTAATGGCACTTTAGACCCAGCAGGAGCCTCCTGTGTGTGATAAAATTTACAGAGTGGGAATTAAAAACTTCTAAAGCAAGTTAACACCTGATTGAAAAATAACCATTTCATGCAGGCTATGTGAGTCACAGCCAGGAGATGTGTGGCTAGGGCTGCATGGACAGAAACAAATTGATTTAACTCCTAAATGGCAGAGAATTGAGCAGTCAGACATCAGGGACATGATCTATACACAAAAACTGCTTCATTAAGTTAAAATCCACAACAAATACAAAACAAAACATTAAAAAGTTATTAATCAGGGTTGTTGAGTGAGTGAATCGGTGAGTGGTGTCGGGAATTCCAAGTGATTTTCTAATTCTTGGCCAAAGTAGCTGAAATGATCAACTATGCTTTCAGTCCAGTTACTTTTGTGGAATTCAAAGTGAAAATTAAAGGGAATTTCAAACTTAAGGCCACATTTTTAGTAAATAGCCATGAATGTGTTTACATAAACCTTTTTTCCCACTAACTTACCCAAATATACAACTACCCCACGGTCCATTAGTTCCCTAGCAATTTATGTTAAAATACCAAACCTCATAATAGCCATGATAAAATGAAGCTGCACCCACAGGAGCCCAGCGTATAGCCCAGCATATAGGCCACCGGTGTACTCTGTTTTGCATCCTTCCATCATATAGGCTTGGAGTGTAAAGTATTGTAACCCCAACCCTCTTGGTTTCTAGACTGAAAGTCTGATGACTCTTAGCAAACAGTGGGTGGCTGAGAATGATGATAATTGCACTTTCTAGCATAGCCCTAGGTTCAACCTACCACCACTAAAGTGAAATGATCAACATAATTCTCAATGTGCTCAAATACTGAATAACCTATAGGTATAGTCTAATGTAGGAGTGCCCAAAAGGTAGATCCTCAGATGTTTTAAAACTACAATTTTCATGATGCTTTGTCATTCTAAAGGCATTCATAGCATCATAGGAGTTGTAGTTACACAACACCTATGGATCTACCTTTTAGGAACCCCTGGTCTAATGCCTTGCCAACATAAGGAACTTAAAATCACATGTATCACAATTAACAAAGCCAATATATTTAGAAGGCAATAATGAAATGTTTGTTTTATATAATTAGTGAAGAATTTTCAGCATTTCCCCTGCCTCTAAGTTCAAAGTTAGCAGATTCCAATCAGGAAATTATCCTGCTGAGCATTCATTCCACATCATTAAAATCTGTAGGATTTGAGTTAAGACATTTACAAAGTGGAAGAATAATAGAAGAACTAACAAAATTAATAAAACAAAAGTTGTCAAAATGCTAAAAAAAGGATAACACAACATACAAATATAAAAAGAAGAAAACCATAATGAAAGTATTAATGACATATAAAGCACAACTAGAATTCGATCATTTCAAGCTGTTCTCATGTTGCAGCTGTAGGTTATACAGTAAAGGAATGTTTGCATTTCATTCATCTATTACTACTTACAATGTATCAGCCTGTAGAAGAATGGATTACATATGTATGACTGTGACTGCACATCCAATCTATCAACATGTATTACATCAACACCAACCTCACACATACACTCATTGGGGGTTACAGGTAGAATAACTTGTGGTGATATCACCATGGTAACCAATGGAATGTTCGTACTGATGTCTGAACTTTTGGAACTTTGTCCCAAAATTGATCTTTACAAACTTCGAAATTTCAGATCAGAAGATGCTGAGCTGTCAGTCAACGCGATGGACAGAGACAAAATACAGTTTACACTAATTAATGCTGGAATTAATCACCACCTGGTTTACAATAGTATTGTAAGCATATTTCACAATGCTATTTAAAAAAAAATGAATTAAAAAAATCAGACAAACAAGTACAATACAACACCCACAGTCAGGGCAACACTAGTAAAATAGCAGTTTATAAAGAGAACATTGTGACTTAAAGTTCGAAAAGTGTATACATTAGTCAATTAATTTGGTTTCTATGGTGATTACTCCATAATTGATTTTACACATAGCCCATCCAATAAGAGAACTAGTGATGTCTCCTGCTTTATCTCTAGGTTACTGATTGGTATTTGCTCATAGCAAACTTTGTACCAGTAGTAGATCAGCGGACCAAACCCACAATTAGATGGTCGATTACAAAGTTAGCTTTGAGAATGCAACACAGAAGAGACTGGTTAGAAATGATCAGGAATAGAATGTTCAGAGAAGAAGATACAATGAGACAGTCTCCTACCGTCTTGGACATGATGGCTGGAGTGAGTGATGAAAGGAGAGTGATCCTGTACTCAGAGCTAGACCTGTGTGAGTGTACAGACTCAGACAGGGGAAGCAGTTTTAAAGGAGAAGCAGACACGTAGCTAACCTCCAGGCCCAGCCCATAGCTTCCTCATCTTCATGTCCACTCCCTCCTTTAACCATTCTGTTTCAGGACACTGGGGTTTGGATACAGTGTGACAGCAGCGGGGATGGGAGCAGGCAGCAAGGCTGGGGTGGAGCCCAACATGTGTAACTCCTTCTTTACGCAAACTGATCTCCTCCCCAGAAATTCCTGTACTCCAGTGACTTGCTATTCATACAAACGAGAGGAATTCAATTGAGCAAATTCTAACATCTGCAGAGTTGGAAGAAGGTACAGACGGGGAATCTCACATTTATATATATTTGAGAAGTCAATGAGCTTTACTATAAATGTATAAAAAGACACAATTAGTGAAGATTCCACTCTTATATCAGTTAATGCTGTACAGCTGTTATATGGAATAGGTGTGTCTCACTCTTATCTCTACAGCCTGAAATGCTATATGTCCTGGGGTTATGTTTTATGGACAAAAGGCATCAGAAATAAGATAGAATGACTTTACTAAAGGAATATACTGTCAGCTTCAAGCCAGGCACTATCCGGTGAAAGTGTGGACTGCAACTCTCTTCACCGTCAGCCAGCTGATTTGCAGCTCAGAATCTTGGGTAAACAAAAAAAAATGTTATGTCTCCAGCTGCTGGAGCATGATCGGAGTCTGAGCATGATAGGAGTTGTATGCTATCACAGCAACTGGGTTCCAGTGGTTGGATAAAGTTATGCTTTACACATACCCTATCATACCTGCACCAAATGACAATATATAGCTAATGTGGTCAAGCAGCAATTAGTACAGTTTTGTTTTAAGGGGTATAGGAGGAGGATTAGTCAGAGGGGGCTGGGCTGCAATGTTTAGGTGAATTCCTAATCATTAATGTAATGCAGTAATAACAAAGAATTTTACTTAAACTAAGTTTGACACAAAGATACTTCTGGAAAAACAAAACCTGCATCCACAGTTTCCTTTATGGGGTTAATTTAATGTGAATGTGTATCTCGCTTTGTACCATTGTGGGTTAAGGTTTTGCAGAGGCTGGGAGAATGTGCTGATTTATGTTAATAGGAGAAAATATTAAATCTGCTTCATAATGAAATATTAAAGCTGCTACAAACACAATTACACCAAACAAAACACCTGTCCAAAATGTAACAACATTGTGAGGAACTGAAAGGGCATAGTGTAGGCTAACTAAGCTAAGGTTGAATAAAAATCAAATTAATTAAGTTAGAATTTAATTTGGGTTATTTTGCCTAAAGTTCTAGGAGTTCAGTTCACTACAATGCAGACTTCAGTAAATACACCCCATTGTACTATACACACTTCCCTGGACAAACTTGGCAAGTTTATCATTTTCAATGTATTCTTCCTTTAAAAACAAATGATGCATACATAAAATTGTGCCCTATGCTGCAGATGCTCAAGTATGGATTTAAAAATCTGGTTGGTAAATATATATTTACTGGAGTTGTGTTAAACATGAGTGTTGAGAAAAGGGAACCTGAGTTTGGAGTCACAAACATGGAATTACCTGAAAAGCACTACAGCTAAAGGCAAGGAGTAAAGTCTGCCTTACATGGTTTATGGACGAGAACCTATAAAACTGTTATAAAGGTTAGCTTGATCCTGGTGCAAATTACGCCTTTGCTATGATTACATTCTATTAATGACGCAATTATTCTGCGTTACTATCGGTCTCCTGCAATAGAGCACCAGTGTTCTTGTTAGTACAAAATAGGAATGCTCTTGTTAAACACAACAATGTTCTGGGGAAGCGGAGCACTGCTGTGCCAGATGCTTTTTCAATAAATTAATCACAGGTACTAATGTGCTTATTCAGTAGTTTTATACACTCGGCTGCCTTAATTACTCCTTCTCCAGATGACCACCAGAGAGTAGGCCTCATTCTTGCAGTAAAAACTTAGCACTTTGGAGGGAGAGTTAAGTAAACAGAATAACAGCATTTCCTTGTCCTTGTGCAGGTACTGTAACCCTCCTGGCCCTGAATGGCCTTAATCTATGTTATCAAGCTTTCCCCCCCATCCCTTCTACACAGTTG
The DNA here is from genome assembly GCA_933207985.1 of Pelobates cultripes. Lineage (NCBI taxonomy): Eukaryota > Metazoa > Chordata > Amphibia > Anura > Pelobatidae > Pelobates > Pelobates cultripes. Next base: position 71,315,552 of record OW240922.1, on the reverse strand, counting down.
CATTTCCTTCATTTTGACTTCCCTCTTTGCATGTTACTTTACTGACAAAATTGAACAGCTAAGGAAAGAATTCTCCCCTCCTTGCCATTCTGTTTCTCAACTTCTAGACCCTCTTCGATCTGGCTTCCGCCCTCTCCACTCTGCTGAGACTGCGCTTATCAAAGTTACTAACGACCTAATCACAGCTAAATCCAAAGGGCACTACTCCATACTAATTCTTCTTGACCTCTCAGAGGCCTTTGACACCGTTGATCATGCTCTCCTTCTTCAAAGTCTTCAATGGCTTGGTCTCTGTGACTCTGTCCTCTCGTGGTTTTCCTCTTATCTCTTATTCCTCTTATTTCCTCCTCCTAATACTGATCCTCCTCTTTCGCTCTCCCTTCAAGTTTGTGGTACCCACATCAGTCCATCCTTGCAAGCGCGCTGTCTTGGCGTCATACTTGATTCTGGCCTCACCTTTGAGCCTCACATCCAGCATGTTGCCAAATCCTGTAGAGTCCATCTTAAAAAAACATAGCCCGTATCCGCCCCTTTCTTGCACCAGATACTACCAAGGAGCTTGTCCATGCTCTAGTAATTTCCTGCATGGATTATTGTAACCCTCTCCTGATTGGTCTTCCCAAAAGCCGTACTGCATCACTACAGTCCGTAATGAACGCTGCTGCCAGACTGATTTTACTCTCTAGTCAGTCCTCTCACACCTTACCTCTGTCAGTCCTTACATTGGCTTTCTGTATGCTATAGGAGTCAATTCAAAGTACTAATTCACACCTATAAAGCACTGAACAACTCTAGCCCCTCTTATATCACCTCACAGATCCATAGGTATGTCCCTTCTCGGTCTCTCCGCTCTGCCCGTGACCACCTCCTGTCCGTTGTCCGCACCCATACGGCCAACCCACGCTTGCAGGACTTCTCGCGGGCAGCTCCCTTCCTATGGAATAGCCTGCCTACCGCCATCAGACTCTCCCCTAGTCTTGCATCTTTTAAGAAGTGCCTTAAAACCCATCTCTTTAGGAAAGCTTATGGCCTCCCAGAGTAACCTCTACCTCACATACCTCTCTTGCTCTCTCCTAAAGGGCAGCCCACCTTATTTGACTGCAAATTCCTGTCCTAATGTGTTTTACACCCCACCTCCTATAGAATGTAAGCTCGATTGACCAGGGTCCTCTTCAACCTATTGTTCCCGTAAGTTTATTTGTAATTGTCCTATTTATAGTTAAATCCCCCTCTCATAATATTGTAAAGCGCTATGGAATAGGTTGGCACTATATAAATGGCAAAACTACTAATAATACATACATCTCCAGTGTCTTGTTGCTTTTACCCATTTTACCCCGTTGCCCTTCATCCCTCTGTTGCTTCCCCCTTTATTTTACCTCTGCTTGTCTTTAAACCCCCTTCTAGTAGTTATTCCTAATTTCCTGTAGAATACTGTTGTCTTTACAATGTATTTTTCCCCAATTGCTTTACTCTCATGCCATTGTTGACCGGTATTTTTTTTCACCTGTTTTCACATTTCACACCCCATTGCCTCTTTTTAACCCCTTCAGGACGGAGTCAATAGTACACGTTCTGATCAAAACAAAACGTAAACAATAACTGGAATTTGCGCTATATGTCTGTTCAACCGTAATTCACCGCTGTCACATGAAGTGCACCCACACTTATTATATATCATTTTGTTCAGGAGAAACAGGGATTTAATTTATCATTAACTATTCATATATGGAACATAATCTATTATGAATAAAATTTAAAAAAATGTGAGAAAATAAGATTTTTTTAATAAATTTGTATTTCCGTCTGACATTTTAGCTGTTAATGTCATAATACTGTTAGGTTTTACTGCAACAAAATGCACATATTTGTAATCAGCGATGTCTCCCGAGTACAACAATACCCCCCATTAACAGGTTTTATGGTGTTTTGGAAAGTTACAGAGTCAAATATAGCACATTACATTTTCAAATTGAAATTTGCCAGATTAGTAATGTTACCTTTGAGATGGTGTGGTAGCCCAGGAATGAGAATTAACCCCAAAATGGCATACCATTTGAAAAAGTAGACAACCCAGGGTATTGAAAGTGGGGTATGTTTAGTCTTTTTTAGTAGCCACTTACTCACAAACACTGGCCAAAGTTAGCGTTCATATTTGTTTTTGTGTGAAAAAAGCAAAAAACTAATATTTGGCCAGTGTTTGTGACTAAGTGGCTACTAAGAAAGACTGGACATACCCCACTTGCAATACCTTGGGTTGTCTACTTTTGCAAATGGTATGCCATCATGGGGGTAATTCTCATTCCTGGGCTACCATACGCTCTCAAAGGCAACATAACCAATCTGGCAAATTTCAATGTCAAAAAAATGAAATGCAAGCCTTATATGTGAAACTCTAACTTAAAACCTGTACATGGCGGTTACTGTTATTCTTGGGAGACTTCACTAAACACAAATATTAGTGTGTTAAAACAGTAAAACATAGTACAACAATAATATAGTCCATAAAAGTGCCGTTCGTTTGTAAAAAATGCAAAAAAATTCACTTTTACTTAAAATATCATCGTTGTAATACAATTTATCATTTTGAAACACTAATATCTGAGTTCAGCGAAGTCTCCTGAGTAAAACAGTACCACCTATGTACAGGTTTTATGGTGTCTTGGAGAGTCAAAGGGTCAAATATAGTGCTTGCGAATTAAATTCTCTGCACTTTCTCCCTGTGTTGTCAGGCATGTCAATCAAATTTTAATTAATCAAATCACATAATTATGTTAAAAGATTACTTAAATATACACGTAGAATTTTAATATATATGCATTTGTAGGTATTTAAATTCTACGTGTATACTAATGTAATCTTTTATGTAATTATATGTATTTATCTATCTATCTATATATATATATATATATATATATATATATATATATATATTTGCGGTTATTTGTATTTTATATATAGATAGATAGATATAGAATGTCATTCTAAGTGTATTTTGTTACCTATATATATATATTAATAACAAAATACAGTTAGAATGAAATTACATATGAATATATAATTTATATTAAATTTTGTTTCAATATTTTATTTATTTTATTTATTTATTATTGTAATTATACGTGTATATATATAATATATGTGTATATATCTATTATATATATAATATATATACATATTATATATATGTAACGTCATTCTAAGTGTATTTTAATACTAATATATGTACTTATATTAATATTAAAATACACTTTGTATGACGTTACATATATATAATATGTATATCTATTATATATATAATAGATATACATATATTATATATATAAAAATACATTTATTTTAATTTTACACATGTTTAATTCTTTTTTTTTTACTTTCCCACCAGCAGGGGGACTGTCTGACATTTCAGACAGTCCCCCTGCTGGCAGATCCACAGCCAGCTATAGGGGGCCATGTGATCGCTCTTTGAGAGCGATCACATGGCCCCCGGGGGCCTCATTTGCCGGGGGAGGGCTGCCTGGGCTGTCAGGCAGCCCTCCAGAAGAGGATCGCGGAGGAGGTAAGTCCACCGGACCTCCAGGGGCTCAAAGTCCTTTTAATGCGGGACGGCATAGAACGCCGTAATGGTGTTAAGGGTTTAAAAAACTATTTTATTGAGGTAAACAAGTAAATACACACATTCGACATTGTGTGATAAGTCAATAAGTATTGCAGACAATTTCAATACCTCATTTTAACATAAGAATATAATAAAGCATAAAAGACCTAGATTTGTAAAGCTAAAAAAACCTTCATCAAGGAACACAAGTAAAACATAAAATACAGAGCTCAAGTTAACACCCAGCTGGAGTGAACAGGAGGGGCCTCCTCAACCCACACCCATTCTAAAAGTGCTGCTGTGAATGCTATGGATCAGATGTCCACCAACGCAGACCAAGGCTTGAGTTGCAACCAGCATAATATGTCGCCTGAACAAACAGCTCAAGAAGTCCCCTGTTAAAATACTCGCTGCACCATCTTGACACTATGGTCTTCCCTTGAAAGGGTTCGCTGATGAGGAAGTCTTCTGTCAAACCCATGGAATCTTTGCCTAGAATTGAGCACAAATAAGATCAAATGACTCTACAATTTCTGCAATAGTCCCCTGAGGATTACCAGGCCCCTCCATCTGTGTTGCCTATCAGGCAATAGCCATCTTTGTGTGCAGCCACTATAAATAGGCCTCAAACTGCTGGGTTTCCAAAAATGATCAGAACGCCCTCGGCAGGTTGAATATCCTTCACGTATGCAATTGAGTCCAGTATTCTATGGTGTAAATCAAGATCTTATTAACTTAGTAAGCACAATGTTTTAAATAACATTATCACAATCTGGTCCTTAAAATTATTAGCAAGCATACACTAACCTGTGATCTTTAAAGGAGTATTTTTAGGACATTATTTTCCATTATTGGTATATAGGGGTTAAACATAGCAAAATAATGTTATCAAAATTAACAAAAAAAAAAAACAGTCATGAAATTTTGGTTTCTGGGACAGCAATGTTATTACTGGGTATCACAGTTATTACTGGGTGTCACAACCTGGTTAAAGCAAAGCTTCTGAAAAGAAATACAGCGCCAATTTACCATGTTTCTTAATAGTAACCCAAATTTCCACATTTAGTAAGATAATTTTGGCATCTGAGCCTTCTCCTCTACATTCCTTCTTAAAAGTTTGAATGCCTCAAACTTGAACGGAAGGCACAATAGACTTGATGGAGCTACACTTAATCCAGTGTCTGACTGATAATTGTGGAAGAATCTGAGGTGAATTTAACATCTCTGTTGAGGCTCCCTCCTGGGGTAAAGCTTGGTATTACCAGTCAGCTACTTATAGAAGGAATGTCCCATGATCCGAGTCCTACTTTCCCCCTACCTGATGGAGACGAAGGATCTTGTAGTGGAACTGGTCTAGATCTCAAGCTAGAAACAAGGCGACTCCATTGCCTTCACTGTATGCCCTGTAGCACTTGATGTGTATCTGTTTAGCCCCAAATCTCCTAAGGGGTGGAATTGCCTTCTGCCCCTCCTAATCCCATTCCACAGCTGTACCACTTATCAAAGTATTTGCGATCTGGAGACATCTTTGTCTGTGTTGTCAAAAATCATTGCACCAGCCCTGGGGAGGAACCAAGGACATAGATGCATTATGTTATCACCATGACATAGCAAGACATCTGGTCACTTAACACGTTCGGATAAATTGCACAAAACAAGAGACTTTAAAAGCAGCAATAAGAAATACAAGGGATACAGTCTTTAAAAGGGGTATAAGATAAAAAAAAAGAGGTAAAATGTTTGTTAAGAAAAGCAAAAGGAGGGTTAAGAGACACACAGGTCTACGTATGTGAAGATTCATTTTGGGTAGGTGACAAAATGCATCTTTGTCTGTGCAGTTAAAAATCCTTGCACCCAGCCTAGTGAAGCACCAAGTAAATACATGCGGTCTTATGTTATCACCATGACATGGCAAGACATCTGGTCACTTAACATGTCCAGACACATTGCACAAAACAAGAAACGTTAAAGGGAGCAATTAAAACCAGTAATAAATCGTGGATCTCATTTATGTAGGTATCATATCATGAGAAACATTTCAATAAATGTTTTATGCACTCTGAATACTGGGTTAGAATGTAATAATTCCGTGTGAATGAGTTCTCTGTATCTCTACAGTGGTATTACGAATCATTTCTGGGCAACTAAAAAAAAAAGTATTTGAGGTTGTGTACAAAGCTTCTCTTACACAGATATTTTAGGAATCAATTATAGTAACCTGTTAGGGTCCAAAGGTTCCTTAAACATTTTATGATGGCATGGATTGTCCTGTTTACTTATGGGAGCTCAGCTGAGCCATGCATTTGTTAAATGACTAGTACAGGGCTGTCAAACATATGGCCGGCAGTGGCCAGAATTAGTCTCGTAGCAAAGCTGGCTGTTCCCCTAAGCAGCTCTCAGACAGCAGTGCAGAGTAGTAAGAGAGGACACCGGCGGCTAACACAATGGACCTGCAGGTATTAATGAGGGGTGGTGGGCTGCTATGTCTAGAGGCTAAATAGAGGGACTGGTGGGGGAATCAGATTGCAAGGGAGTAGAGACTGACATTTGTTTTCTCAAATTGCCCAGCATACAGCTCCAGAAGCAGCCAGCCACAGAACCTGTGAGTGTGTAATAGTGTGTGTGTGTATATGTTAATTGTTACTATTATGTGTGTGTGTACGTGTACCTGTTTGTCACTTTGTGTGTGTACCTGTGTCTGTATGGAAGTGTGTGTGTGCGAGTGCATGCATTCAAGCAATCAAACATCATTACTACAAACAAACTACAATTAGATTTTTGGTTAATATTGCACCTTGTCTACATTCTACAAATTATATTATTATTATATAAATTCCACAGTGCTGTACAATAGGTGGATTAAAAGAAAACGTAATTGTAACCAGACAAGTTGGATGCACAGGAACAGAGGGGTTGAGGGTCCTGCTCAATGAGCTTACATGCTAGAGGGAGTGCGATAAAGTGACACAAAAGGTAATGGTAGGGTAGAAAACTAGGTTGCTAGAATAATATTCACTATATGACAGTTACAGGAGATGAATCAGGGTGCGGGGGCTAAACTATTAACAGTTTACTTGATATGCCTTCCTTAAGAAGTGAATTTTCAGTGGTGACTGGGTGAACATCAGAGAAGGGAAGGGAGTTCCACAGGAACGGTGCAGCCCTAGAGAAAACAGAGGATAGATGTAGGTCTTCAGCAGATCGTAGGGGCCTTGACAGGACATATTTGTGTATTAGGAAGGATAGATAGTTTGGAGTAGCATTATGTAGAGATTTGTAAACAAGATTCAGAATTTTAAATTGAGCAGTGCAGACCAATGCAGGGATTAACAGAGGGGGTAGACGTAAGAGGTGCGGGCAGGCAGGAAGATGAAATACATTTTTTAAAAAAGCACTTCTAGCGCTTCCGATAATGTTAGTAGGCAGCTAGGACAACCCAAGCCAGAGTTTTTTTCATCCTGGTAGTAGGTAAGATGCAAGATGAAGAAAGAGGGTTGGAGCGCATTGTGAGTGTCTTCTGATTAAGATGGTGCTCAGTGCATGTAAAAGAGCAGGAGACAATATTGTGTAGTAGGTACCTATACTTGGTGAAAAAAAATATAGAAATGCTCACTAATAATAATAAAAAAAAACAGTATTCAAATAAAATAAAAAAAGAGGGTTACTGAAAAAAGAAGAGAAAAAGTGGTTTTGCTCAATCCAAATAGCGTAGGTGGTAAAATTCCCACCAATGATACTTCTGGAGTCCTCTTGGATAACATCTTCTAAAAGCAATTAGGAGGGTCCAAAGTAGATACAAAAATATACACTTTTTGTTACATAACATATAAAAATACACTTGACTTGTTTTGTCAAATCACAGGGTTTTTAAAAAGTGTTGAAAAGTGATCCTGACATACTTCCTGGAAAATTGTTGCTGCACCAGTATATCTACAGGCAGGGATCATACCGCCCAAGCGCTACTATTTGGAGCTGTTTAGAAGCTCCATAGAACTGTAAGGGCATTTCTTTATTTTCTTCACCAGGTATAAGTACCTACTACACTATATTGTCTCCTGCTCTTTTACATGCACTGAGCGCCATCTGGATCAGAAGACACTCACAAGGCGCTGTGACCCTCTTTCTTCATCAGACAGGAAGTTGAGTCTCGCCACCACACTCATTATAGACTGTAATGGGACAAGTTGGGAGCACGTAAGACCACTGAGAAGTGGACTGCAGTAGTCTAAGCGAGAGAGGATACCGGCATGGACCAGCACCTTAGCTGCATCCAGCGTTAACGTGGTTCACCTTCAGTAAGGCTTTCTCAAAGTGTTTACTTGAACACTTTGAGAAAGCCTTACTGTAGGTGAAACACATTAGTGTTTTTACTATTTGACTCCAAATAAAGATAGTCATTTTATGCAATTTGGAGTTTCCTGACCTATCTTTGGCCTATTTGGATTAAGCAATACCTATATTTGCTCTCTGTTTGGCAGTATACCTCTTTTTTATCTGATTTTTTTTTCCTTTTAAAAAAAAATATTCAAAGAGCACTATATTTTGTTTTTATTTTCCCTCCTATATACTGAGGACATCTGACTGCTGGAGTACTGCACATCAAATAAGAACACTTCTACAACTGTGAAAGATGCCTCTGAATACGCACAAGAACCACCAACATATCCACAGACGGGGATTGTACAGTCGACAAGGTGACTTTCTGTATCAAAGTTTGTTCTGTTCGAGTCCACCCTTCCAATGTTCTATTCAGGAGACACTCCTATGGAGTTAAGTCCAGTCGTCTATTAAAAAGTTTTTCCAGAACATAGCCTACTGCAGACCAGAGTAGCCTAATCCCACCACATGTATAGGTATGTGCCTTTGAGGCTGCATCCCCTCCAGCACAAGTTAGTTGGGGTCTGGTGCATGCGATAGTTTCACTGGTTTCAGTCAGAAACAGCCTCTCATAAAAGGTCAGAATTTATTCTCGCGGTCTCTTTAATGCAGATTGCAAAGTCCCTTATCTGTAAATAGCGAAAGAAGTCAGCTGGGGTAAGTGCAGGGCTGGACTGGGGATACAAAGCAGCCCTGGAAAAAAAATTTGTGCCAGCCCCATAAGTCACTGCGCCATATATTGTCGCGTGTAATATGTAAGGCTATGTCTTGCCATGACAGATGATTGAGTAATATATATATATATATATATATATATATATATTTTTTTTTTTTTATTTTTATTTTTTTCTAATATAAAATATTGGTGCCTCTGATGCATTGAATCAATGTATCTCTATGGGGAACGTTCAGCAACTACAGAGTGTGGAGGCCCTGAATGTAGGTGCACTGACACATGAAGCACCTCTAGTGACCGTCTGAGTGACTGTCACTAGCAGTGCCACTTTGAAGCAATGTAAACACTGCCTTTTCTCTGAAAAGTCAGTGTTAAAGTTGAAAAGCCTGTAGGGACATGCTATAGACACCAGTACCACTACATTAAGCTGTGTGTGTGTGTCTGCTAGTGAGTGAACTTGCTTGCATGCGTGTGCCTGCTAGTGAGTGAGCTTGTGTTTTTATGTCAATGAGCTGATGTATATCAGTGAGATTGTTTGTCTATGAGGCTGTGTATCAATGAGCTTGTGTGTGTCCTTGAGATGTCAGTGAAATTGCCTGTGTCTGCATGTGAGTATGCTTACTGTATAATTAAACGTTTTACCCTGAAAGGACCAATATTTTATATTAGAAAAAAGAAAAAAAAAAAAAAATATATATATATATATATATATATATTACTCAATCATCTGTCATGGCAAGACATAGCCTTACATATTACACGCGGCACCTGGGGCCGGGCAGGTGTTTGCCTGGCCCCAGGTGCCGACGGCCCACCGGGAAATTTCCCGGTATCCCGGTGGGCCAGTCCGGCCCTGGGTAAGTGTGGTGCGTATCTGAAGTTTATCAAAGGACACTATCTGAGTCCCTTCATATAAATGACAATATATCTGGAGGCCTGCCCGTTCTATATTTTGGAAGTCGCAGACTGACATACCTGAAGGGAACGCCTGGTTTCTGAGTAATGGAGTGAGTGGGGACGGGGAAGAGGATAAGCCAAATTTAAAAGCTATTGCATCCCAAATTCTGAGAGTTAAGTATAGCTGGGCACGTGGACCGTAATATCACTCTGCTATTCCGAGGAACCCACATATAATATTGGGGAAGATCTGCTCCTGTCATTAAGGATTCCAAGTCAACCCATTTCCTAACATCTATGATTACATGCAACATTGCTATGTGAGTAAGCTGTGCAGCTACATAATAATAGTAAAGATGTGGCAGTCCCAGTCCTCCCCTTGTTTTTGGGCGGTAGAGGACGTTTCTGGAGACCCTGTGCCTCTTGTTCTGCTATATGAATGAACCTATAGCACTTTGTAGAGGTGCTAAGTCTGCTTTCGTAATCTTAATCGGGAGGGCCTGGAACAAGAATAGAATACGCGGCAATAAGTTCATCTTCATGGATTGAACTCGGCCGAACCACGATATTGGTTTATCCATCCAATAGTCCATATCTTTAATCAATGTTTTTAATAAGGGTTTGTAGTTCATTTTGAACAATTTAGAGGGATCAGCCATTAGTCCCCAGGTATTTGAGGGAGCGCTGTACCATATGAATGCTATAAGTGGATTGGAAATATGCCATGTCTTCCACTTACATGCCCAAGGGGAGGGCGCTAGATTTATTCATATTCGCTTTATAGCCTGAGATGGAGCCGTACGTCGCCAAAAGATCCTGGAGTTCTGCTATTGACCCTACTGGGTTGGTAAGCTAGACTAAAAGGTCATCTGCATATGCAGATACCAAAAATTCTGAAACCCCGACCATGATCCTGTAAATATCCGGATGTTCACAAATAGCTTGCAGAAGGGGTTCCAATGATAACACGAACAGCAATGGAGAAAACAGACAACCCTGCCACGTACGGTTACCCAACTTAAAAGGCATATTCAGAGCTCCCAGGATACGAACCTGTGCAGTCACATTGCTGTACCATGGTGAGATAAGATGGTAGAAGCCTAAAAAGACAAGAAGACCAAAAATATAGGGCCAGTGGACCCTATCAAAGGCCTTTTCGGCATTTAGGGAGACAAGTAAAGAAGGGATCCTGGCGGTGACTTCTCTTCAGATCAGATCTATATTCCTGCGTGTGTTCTCAAATAATTGACGCCCAGGTATGAAACCCACTTGGTCTGCATTGATTAATTTGGTTAAGTAGGGGTTCAACCTGTCCGGTAGAATCTTGGCCAGTATATTGGAATCATGATTGATTAGAGAGAGATGGGCAACAGGGGTCCCTGTCCGGTTTTGATATCAGGACTATCGTAGCTAAAGACATATCCCTATCTAGGGACTCGCCTTCCTGTAAATCGTTAAAGAGCAATTCGAGCTTAGGGGTCAGATCTTCCCGAAACACCTCATAGTATCTACCATCAAAACCATTTGGTCCCTGAGCTTTGTTCCCTTTAGGGGTCGAGATCCCTTTGCAATCTCCTCACTAGTGATCTTATAGCCAAGCCTTCCAAATGCATCTGGGTGTAGTTTAAGTAGATTTAGTTTAGAAAGAAAAGAGCCCACGTGCCCGCTTTGTGGGCTGGCCAAATTGTGTTTGGCATGAGATCTCACGTATCGTTTTAAAAAAAATATTCTTGTAATTCTTTATGAACAGCTGAAATGATTGTAGGGTCCCTCAACAATTAAGCGTTCACTTTCCAGGACCATGTCGAGGCCGTACACAGATTGCCTAACTGAAGGGAAATATCCGCATGTTCTGACTAAGTAATCGAACCGATCTCGGAGCCAACGACTCAGGCTAGACAGTGATTGTTAACTAGGAAATAAGCTATCCGGGGAAATGAATCATGGTGCACTGAATGGAAAGAATAGTGCACGTCTGTGGGATGTTGTGCCCTCCAGATGTCTATAAGCCCGGTATTCTGTATGAACTTATGGACCAACTTGTCCTGATCCCCTCTACCCTGTGAATGTTGGAGTTCTCTGCAAGAGCTGCGGTCGATGGCAGGACACGGCACAGCATTAAAATCACCAGCCATCAGGATCATGCCATGTGGTAAGGCCCACACTCTAGTCTCAAGAAAATCCCAAAAATCTGGATTGGGGGCGTTAGGAGCATAAATATTAATTTAATTTTAATTAATAATGGGAGTGCAGTGTGCCAGACAACATCACATATCTGCCCTCTGGGTCCAACTCAGAACTAGTGAAATGGAAAGGACATCTATTATGAATCAGAATCGCCACCCCATTAAATTTACAAATGGCTCTAGCATCACAGACTACACAATAGGAGTGATCCCTCAGTGGTATGCCAGCATGTTTGGGGAGGTGTGTTTCCTGGAGAAAGGCTATGTCCGAAGACAGACATTTCAGTTCCCTAAACATAAGCCATCTTTTCCTAGGGGCATTCAGACCCTTAACGTTTAAAGATGTAATCTGTAATGTCATTGTAGTCGATAAGTCTGCAAGCTACCATCTGTGTCAAAAGAGTGATAAATAAAAAGTAGCATTCCCAAACCCATCCTGACAACCCGGCACATGGACCCCCCCACTGCTGCCCCCCCAACCCTCCAAAGCGACCAGAAAAATATATTGAAGGGAGAGGAAAAGGAAGTAAAAAGAAACAGAAGAGAAGTAGCACAAACTAGTAATGCTAATCGCCTGGACGTACCAATCGCCAGGCCTCTATGGGGTGCATGACTCAGCACCTCCAACCCGAAAATCATGAGCGGGAGTCGCTGACCCATAGACCCGGACAGAACCACATATCTTGCCATAACAATCAATACCAACTTCTTAACTCCCTTCACAGGTGCTCTGCTCAACACCAACCTGGAACGCCCCCTTATAAGGAGGGGAAGAGAGGGGGGTATCAAGATCATGAAGGGTCTGAGGGAGAAAAAAACCCTTCCCCTTCAAAGTGTATCACTGCCCCAGGGATCTAGAAGCTTGGGACCCAACCTATTGGAGCAACACAATTCCCTAGAGATCTAAACCCATCCCCCATCGCCTACTGTACGCAGGTGGGTACCTTGTAATGTTTATCTAAACCGCCAGATAATATCCATACCAAAACTATCTCCAACCTTTTAAGAGTGGAGCTCACATTGAACAGTGTTCTTTATGTTGCATGATGATAACAGGTGGACCTCATAACTATGGTCTACTCTACAATTTCAAACCTTCACGGAAAGCATGGCCAATTGCATCACTGGGTTGATTTTTAAAGCCAATATGGATGCTGATAGGCCCACAATAGACTGTCAGGGATTATGTAACCAAGCCAACAGAACCACTGTGAAGTTTCGCAATTGACCTTGCCTCGCAATGGCGTATAGACATAACCTTTAAACCAGAAATTCCACTAAAGATATCAGGGCAAATTTCTGTCAGCAAATGAAATATTCCACATCTACACCATGCCTGCTCTCTCCCCTGTGATGCCATATACTCAGATCCTAAAACACTGGGTTAAACATAAAAAAGTAAATGTCAATATGGCATCTCATGGTCCCCCTCCTCTGTGGGTAATCGCTGAGTTGTGTGCCTCCGTCGTGACTTCCAGCTGGTGCTCCACTCTGGCCCTCCAGGTGCCCAGGGCCTGAATCTCCCCCTCAAGACTCCTGTGAACCGTACGATCTCTTCAGCCAGGTAAGTCTTTAGGGTTAACAGGATCTGTGCCATGTCTGGCTGGGGGGATTCTCCACTTGTGGTGGCTTCAGTCCACTGTGGTGTGTCTCAGGCTGGCAATCCCGGGCCGCCGCCATCTTGTGGTCCAGGTGGAGGGGCCCTCGAGGCCGCAAATAGATCTGCTACCATCGCTCCCTGTTCCAGGAGTTTTTTGGATGGACATTTATCCATTCCTAGAGGAAGGTAACAATTTAGATGGTATAGAAATGCCTTTGTAGCTTATGGCAGCGATACTGGAGCAAAGCCTCAAGCAAACACATCCAGCTCGCTCCTTGTCAGACCACGCTCCCATATTTCGATTTTTTTAACTGAGGATTTGGGGTGGAGGTTGGGGGAAGCACAAATTACAGCTAGGTTTCAGTTGCCTACTAGAATTACAATAACACTATAACATTCTCTTTAAGAAAGGATCAAGAAACTTCTACAAAATTTTGATTAAAATTATTTTCATTAAAATCTAGCATGAATATAAATCTATTACGTTCTGCTTTATTGAACAAAAAAACCAAAAAACATTTTGTTGCAATATGACAATACTATAGAATTATTCAGACCAGCAGTGTGTACATTTTCCAGTTTTTGCTTTAACGTAACACAGTGAATAGGGGAATTCATTTTTCTATAAGTGAATCTTTGTTGGCTCAGCAATGTTTAAACAAGCTGCTCGCCCTGAACAGGAAATTATTAGTGATCAAGACTGGTGCTATAAAGATTGCAGTTTGCTATGTCAGATATGTGCATAAATGATACAGTGTGTGTAAAGTAGATTGTGGTTAAGAGACGCCGTATCAGGCCACAAAATGGCTGTATCCCACTGAGACACTTTTTGTGCTATGGCTGGCCCACACAAAATGAACACTCACAGAGGGTAGAGTAACAGCGTGAGGCAAATGTATACTTTGCAAACCTCACAGCCCTTAGTAATAGCCTTTACTTCAATAAATTCATATTAATTGCTAAATATGTTGCTACCTCGGGGCTTAAAGGGTTACTCCAACTGAACAGCTGCATTTTAGTTAAAAAAAACAAAATGTCAATAATGTCTGCTAACCACCACGGCAAAAAATAATAAAGAAAAAAATTATTAAAATTTATGCAGCAAAAGAAGCAGAGGTGCTGTAAGATTTCGGCAAAGTGAGGGAAGCAAACTTTAAACCCTGATTTTGCATTTACTGTTCATATGAGTAATTTAACCCCTTATTACCTATGGGAGAGAGGCGGCTTTGAGGATAAAAACAGCCGGGACTTATAACATTGATAAACATAACACACGGGTGGTCATTGGTGTCAACTGGTGAGGAAACAGAGTCTATGTCCCTTAGACATACACAGACTACTCTGAACTCTCATTCATATTGTGCTGACTATACTGATGAAGGCCGCGTGATATGTTACACATCAAAACTCCAGCAGCCTTTATTTTTAAAATCTATATATTGCATGCTCTGTGTGAATTGGACCATCTTCACAGAAAAAGGCCATTTGTTTGTACTTTCTATAACCTAATTATATTCTTTATTTTTATTGTGCATGGTGTTTACAGAGCATATCAATGACGCCACAACAGCGTAAACATTTATCATTGCGGTATGAACAGTGGCATTGAAAATGGTAACTGAAACTATCAAACATATTATTTGTGCATTTGTTTGTACTTGCTCCTCAGACCAAAGATTGTCAGCTCGTACCTGGTGCGCAGTCTGATAAGAGTCCATCTTCCATACCCTCAAGTCATTCTGTAGCATCCCATAATTTCAAGAGTGCACCTGATGCAGCGAATCCTGGAAAGCGACACACATCCTTTGCAAAAAGGGTAGCAGTGTTCTTCTTCATATGCCATCACTGAGGAGAAGAAGCAATCTTTAGGTAAGTATATCTTTTAAACTATACCTTTGATGGTGATCTCTCCATGACATGATGTATTAGGTCATTCTATTCTGACCTAAAGGTAAACTTGTACGGAAGACATTTTTAGATGACAGATTCATTTAGAAGATAAAAATCTCATATTCCTCTTTGTGCCTATTATTTACAGCAAGCCTATTCCCAAGAAATATTCCCTAGAAGAAACACTGTAACGTTGTGCGTATATATATCTCTGTATTCCTAAGGCTACAGTCCTGGAGCAACCCAATCTGTATAAAAATGAAATAATAAACTAATTACTTACTCTTTCTCCAGCACCGAGTCTCCCTTGACGCGGCTGCGACTTCCTTGGGTTGCATCATTCACGAGGTGTGCCTCCAGGATAACTGGACAATGATGGGGAACATAGGCCCATGCGCGACACTCTTCGCGATGCACCTACAATGCCTTCATAGAGAATCATTGTACTCAATAATTCTCTATGGACAACCGTAACGGCACTACGCGTGTGCGCACATGTGACGTCACTCACGGTATGTTACTGTATGAGAACCAGGAAATAAGATTCCTGTCTCTCAAACCCAGAAGGCTTTAAAGCCTTCTAATTACTTTAATATTGGCTTTTGGAGGGTAGGATGGGGGACAGGACTGCAGGCACTATAACAACTTTAATAACATGAAGTTGTTAAAGTGCCTACAGTGTCTCTTTAGTTTATCCACAAACTTGGGTTACATTGAATTGCATTCATTCTATTTATTTAACATTTAATATAGGGGAAGCCATCATTTGGTACTTGTTACATTACCCAAACTCTGGAGGTTTCCTTTTAGGTGAGCATATCTGTTAAAATTACATTGGATTACCTGTCTAGACCCAGAATTCTTTGCAGTATAATTAGCATTTTATTTTAAGCTTCATTCAGAGCATATAGACTTGGCTCTTGTCTGGCATTTTGTTTCACTTAACTTAAACCTAAAACATCTTAATCCTGAAACAAGCGCAGTACCTGGATCAAGATGATTAAAAGTCTGACTCACTGTCTAATTGTTGTATCTGAGGTATAAACAATGAATTATCTTACTGACAAGTATTACGGAAGGGCTTATCCACTTAACAGCTTATTGTTGTAACTAACAAGTGAATTTTGCAGACTTAACCTCAACACCAACTGATGGGAAATTTTCCAACTCCTCTAAAATTCCAAATTCCACGATTTGAGGCCTTTCATTTCATTACAGATCATTTAGAGCTATTGTGTGAAGTGTCACAAATTCAAAGTGAATTACAAGTGAATTTTCACATTTTGATTAGATCCTCCTAAAGTTTAAATTTTACTTTCAGGGTTTATATCCTGAAGTGAGAATTATTGAGAATTAAAAGTAAATATGAAATTTATTCCCGTCAGTTTCCTCCTTTAGTAAATTGTCTGCAAGTACATTTTTAACGTTACGTTAAACTAGTCCGGGAAATTAAACATGGTTTATTTACTCAAGTATAAATAAAAGTCTTAAGAATTCAAAGTGATTTTCAAATTTAAGGTCACTTTGAATTTATGTTGAATTCCTGACAATTCTCAGTTTAGTACATTTCACTGTGTGACTTTACTGTGTTTCTGACCATTAACATGTTCGAGTAAATAACATTGATTGTTTAATGAATTTAGACCTTGCAGTTAAAACCACAGTACCAGAGGCAGGCTACTTACCCATTCCCAAAAATGTAACAACCACCAACCTACCTACTTATGTCACGTAAGCTCCTAATTTTAGTGTGCTCTCTTTCACACAATGAATACTCCACTTCCAACATGCATTATTTCTGTAATTCAAGTTCTTCCTGATTCTCAAGCTGTATTCACCTTTGTTCTTCTGTCATCGTCTACATTTACTGAAATCCTGAATTATTCTGCATTCTTCATATTAAGGGTAAGCTTTTACCTCTCCTCCCCCCCAATGTTTTATTAAAACTTTTTTTATTTTTTTATTTGGATTAACACTTTAATATGGGAGAGAAAAAATCCATATTGATCCGTGAGATTCTGATATATCGATTGACATACCTTACTTTATAGCAAGGCACTGTGGAATTTAAACGTATTAATATTTATTACCTTGATAGAAGCTAATTCATTCAATATCTTAATAATCTATCTTAACTATGTATGCCAAAAAAGCCTCCCTTTCCTGCATCATAGGAGACTGTTAAAAAAAAAAAATATATATATATATAGCATGTCAGAATGACTCAGCTTACTGGTTTCAAAGGATTACAACATTCTCTATGAATGAGACAAAAATATTCAACTTAGGTTCCATTTACATTTAGAAAGGCACAATATTACATATCTAATGTATGGGTTAGTATAGCATGCATTGTGCGTACCTTCTAAGAGTACGTTCTGACCTGTTCATGCAGTTATTATTATTATTATTGGCATTTATATAGCGTCAACAAATTCTGTAGCACTTTACAATATTAGTTCTACCACAAATCAAAAGACATGTCTCATTGAATGCAGATTTAAACTCACATTGGTTTTGTTCAGATATAAGCACTATAAACGTTTTTTTTCTTCTCATTTTAATGTTATAGAACACCTCGCTTGTAATCTCATAGAAAGAGATAACATTTTAATGTTATTTACATTGGTGTCAGGTGTAGGATAAGGAGGTATTAGTTTTGCCTGGCACTGCCACTGAGGGTACATAGGACCAGATCACTAGGCACATCCTACCCATTATTCTTTTTGATTATAGCATAATATACCAGCGAGGGGGATTAGGAATACCTGCCCCATCCTGTCCTCAGAAAGAGTGATGGTCATCAGCAACTCTTGCCAAATACAGTAATTATTTTACCCCTTGCACATGAGGGGAGGAAGAACATATATATATATATATATATATATATATATACACACTGCTCAAAAAAAAAAGGGAACACTTAAACAACACAATGTAACTCCAAGTTAATCACCCTTCTGTGAAATCAAACTGTCCACTTAGGAAGCAACACTGAGTGACAATCAATTTCACATGCTGTTGTGCAAATGGGATAGACAACAGGTGGAAATTATGGGCAATTAGCAAGACACCCCCAATAAAGGAGTGGTTCTGCAGGTGGTGACCACAGACCACTTCTCAGTTCCTATTCTTTCTGGCTGATGTTTTGGTCACTTTTGAATGCTGGCGGTGCTTTCACTCTAGTGGTAGCATGAGACGGAGTCTACAACTCACAGAAGTGGCTCAGGTAGTGCAGCTCATCCAGGATGGCACATCAATGCGAGCTGTGGCAAGAAGGTTTGCTGTGTCTGACAGCGTAGTGTCCAGAGCATGGAGGCGCTACCAGGAGACAGGCCAGTACATCAGGAGACGTGGAGGAGGCTGTAGGAGGGCAACAACCCAGTGCAAGGAGGAACAGGAGGAGCACTGCCAGAGCCCTGCAAAATGACCTCCAGCAGGCCACAAATGTGCATGTGTCTGCTCAAATGGTCAGAAACAGACTCCATAAGGATGGTATGAGGGCCTGATGTCCACAGGTGGGGGTTGTGCTTACAGCCCAACACCGTGCAGGACGTTTGGCATTTGCCAGAGAACACCAAGATTGGCAAATTCGCCACTGGCGCCCTGTGCTCTTCACAGCTGAAAGCAGGTTCACACTGAGCACATGTGACAGACGTGACAGAGTCTGGAGACGCCGTGGAGAA
The DNA here is from genome assembly GCA_933207985.1 of Pelobates cultripes. NCBI lineage: Eukaryota > Metazoa > Chordata > Amphibia > Anura > Pelobatidae > Pelobates > Pelobates cultripes. Next base: position 71,296,642 of record OW240922.1, on the reverse strand, counting down.
CGTTCTGCTGTCTGCAACATCCTCCAGCATGACCAGTTTGGCAGTGGGTCAGTAATGGTGTGGGGTGGCATTTCTTTGGGGGGGCCGCACAGCCCTCCATGTGCTCGCCAGAGGTAGCCTGACTGCCATTAGGTACCGAGATGAGATCCTCAGACCCCTTGTGAGACCATATGCTGGTGCGGTTGGCTGGAGTAAGTCAGCAGTTCCTGCAAGATGAAGGCATTGATGCTATGGACTGGCCCACCCATTCCCCAGACCTGAATCCAATTGAGCACATCTGGGACATCATGTCTCGCTCCATCCACCAACGTCACGTTGCACCACAGACTGTCCAGGAGTTGGCAGATGCTTTAGTCCAGGTCTGGGCGTTGTAGGGAGGTCATACAGGCACGTGGAGGTCACACACACTACTGAGCCTCATTTTTACTTGTTTTAAGGACATTACATCAAAGTTGGATCAGCCTGTAGTGTGTTTTTCCACTTTAATTTTGAGTGTGACTCCAAATCCAGACCTCTATGGGTTGAAAAATTTGATTTCCATTTTTAAATTTTTGTGTGATTTTGTTGTCAGCACATTCAACTATGTAAAGAACAAAGTATTTCCAAAGAATATTTAATTCATTCAGATCTAGGATGTGTTCTTTTTGTGTTCCCTTTATTTTTTTGAGCAGTGTATATATATCCATCCCTGGTTAATAAAGGGTCCTTGGGATGCTTGTATATTTTTTGTCATGTGAATCCCCATACACCGTTATGCCTCCCAAGTGTCCCTATTTTAGCCCCATATCCCTCTGTCCCTCTTCTTTATCCTACTGTCCTCTTTTCTAGGACCTCCATATTGTTCGACTGTCAAATCATTGAAGTGGTCTTGGTGCTCGGAGTAATCCTGTAATTATTGGATTTTTAAATTGTAAGGGGATAAAATGTTCAGTCACAGTGCAGGTAATTGCTAAAGAAGACACCAGCCACAACATTAAAACCACTGACAGATAGACTGGGCGCCAGGATCATGCAGAGGCGATTAGCCGTCAACCCTTGGTCTTGTCTCCTTTCTAGACCTACAGAGCATCTATCCAAACATGAACAGAAACAGATAACCCTGATTTACTTAGCAATCCGCAGGGCACTGTCTCAGAAATGGATAAGCCCGATGTGGTGGACCGCCAGTATATCACCACCACGGATTCCCTTTCCCAAAATAACTTAGCTCCAACACTCATCCAAGTAAATATCGCTGGTTTTGCCTTTCCCCCCCACACATTAATCGAGACTAAATGCTAGGAGTAGATCTGTTTAATGCAGGCAAGCACTCTCAATTTATACATACAGTAAACTTCTCCCCTGTGCCTGTCAGATAATTGAGTCTAGAAACTTACATCTCAATTATCTCCCAGGTACAGAAAAATATAAAACATTTTAAACACCCCAAAGGTACCCCCAAAATCCATGGAAACCCCTTAAGAGTTACATCCCCAGATAGCCCTGATCTGAGTACTTAACATATCCAAAAAGCACTCAGATTGGTTCAGTGGTTTGGATTTTCCATCGAGTTACACAAGGTAGAAGCCCAAAGGAGTTTCAACGAAATCGTGGCAACGGCCGGTCTCAGTTCGATGGTTTTTATGTGGAAACCATACATAATATGCGTACACTTTTAGGTGTCGAATGCTCCCCCAATTCGGTAGTTATATATATCTCCCGAATGCCGTTCCTATAGGTTATTGGGAACTTGTACAGGCAGCAGTTCCATATTCACCGGTGTTTGCGGGAGTGCCTAGCTGAAATAAGTTCCAGGCACTCGACGACCAGGTACTGCTGCCTGCTTTCAGAAGACAAGATGGCCACCATCCATTCTGTCGACCATGTGCGTTCGGTATACGAAATGAAAATGACCCAAGGGAGCCTCTTAGTAATAGTTTCCATTGCGGTTTTGCACTGTATACTTTGGATTCCACATTCTAACTAGATGTTGGGGTGGTCTTCATTCGGGAATCGAAGGGGAATTTCATATGAACAAATTAACAGGGGAAACGATTACAACAGAACCAAGTGACAGGGCATTCCTTTACACCCGGAAATGTCACCACTCTCTTTAGTTATTGCAAAGATAAGGGACAATTACTCAAAGTGATGGGGCATTCCTTCACATTGATCCCCCTTTGCCCATGGCTCCGGCAGACACTGTTTGACCCTTTTCAGGTCAACTTGGGGATGTCCGGGAAATAAATCAGTCTTTTGGGTTGGCTAGCTCGGTCTGGTGAGATAACCTGTCTACGTCCCCATTCTGTTTACCGGGTCTGTAGTGGATGGTAAAATCGTATAGCTGCAGGGCTAGCCTCCACCTCAGGAGTCTGGCATTGTCTCCAGTGACCCGGTTGAGCCATACTAGTGGGTTGTGGTCGGTGATGAGGGTGAAAGCTCATACATAAAGGTACAGTGTTCATTTTTTCAGTGCCCACACCAGAGCTAGGCACTCCTTTTCAATAGCAGCATAGCTGACCTCTCTGGGTAATAACTTCCAACTCAGGTAGACCACTGGATGCTCTCCCCCGTCCTCACCGACTTAGCTTAAAACTGCACCCAGTCCAAGCATGGAAGTGTCTGTATGGACGATAAAACGTTTGTTAGGATCTGGGGCATCTAGGACAGGGACATTGATAAGAGCATGTTTTAAGGCTTGGAACACTGTCTTACATTCTGGGGACCACAGGACATTCCTAGGTAAGTTCTTTTTGGTTAAGTCAGTCAGGGGCTTGGCTATAGCACTATATTCTGGGCCAAAATGTGTATAGTAGCTGGCTGTCTCCAGGAAAGCCATGACTTGTGTCTTGGTAAGGGGAGTGGGTCGGTTAGCAACGGCCTCAATCTTGGCAAGTTCAGGCAATTGCTTTCCACATCCTACACGGTGGCCCAGATACTGTATCTCCGCCATACCAATATAACACTTGTCTGGTTTCAAGGTTAGGCTGGCCTCTCTAATCCTATCTCGTACGTCACTATATGCTCTAAGTGAGCCATCCAGGTGTCACTGTAAATGGCTATGTCATCAAGGTATGCACACGCATAATCCTGGAGACCATCTAACAGGCGCTCTACCATCCTTTGAAAGGTGGCTGGGGCATTCTTCATCCCGAACGGCATAACCCTGAACTGGAATAAGCCAAACGGGGTGACAAAGGCTGATTTGGAGATAGCCTCTTCTGCTAGGGGAATCTGCCAATACTTTGCACAGGTCAATGGTAGTCAGATATCATCCTCTAGCGATATGATCTACCCTAGGCATGGGGTAGGCGTTGGTGACTGTCTTATCACCAGGGGCACTCTGAGGGTTCGATGACCCCTAAGCGCATCATCTCGTCGATTTCCTTCCGCATTCCTTCCCGGACTGCCTCGGGGATGCGATATGGGGGCTGATGTAATGGGGTCTAGCCTTGGGTGTTTACTCTATGGGTAGCTAGGATTGTGTATCCAGGTTAGTGGGAGAACGTGGCCTGTTTGGTTTCCAGCAGGCGGATGGCTTGAGCCAGTTACTGGGTCTCTAGTATGCCTTGCTGTACTAACTCTATGGCCCCTACTCCAGGGTCATCTCCTAATAGGTCTCGTAGTGGTAGGGCCTCGAGGTCTTCTGAGGCTTCTGCAGCTACATCTTCCTCTCTGCCCATGTACTCTTTAAGCATGTTAATGTGAAACATCCGTTTCACTTGCTCATTCTCACAGCTGGTTACTGTGTAAGTAGTGTCGCACACTTGCCCAATCACCTTGTAATGTCCCTGCCATGCCGCCTGTAGTTTATCATGTAGTTAACCATAACTTTTTATCCAACCTGAAAACTACGGTGCCTGGCAGTCGGGTCAAACCGAACTAGGGGAATTTCGTATGAACAAACGAACAGGGAAAACTATTACAATCGAACCAAATGGTGGGGCATTCCTTCACACCTAGAAATGCCACCACTCTCTTTAGTTATAGCAAAGATAAGATCAACTACTCAATGGACAAATTAACGTTTGAAACTCTACTAAGACTTTTCAAAAAGTGACTTATGGGACTTAAGGCAACAATTTGATGTGTGTCAAGTTCGTGCATTTCATTCACCCCAATTATTGGCAAGGGGAGAAATGAAGGGGGCAAGTTTAGGAAGAGCTCCATCTTCTTGTGTCGTGGGTTTATTTTGTTGTTCCTTTTGTTTTATTTTCTTGATTGTTCTTTTCATGTCATTGTGCCATGCTTGATATCACGGAGTGCATGTTGCCAAGTTACACTTATTGTACTATTTGATTACATGCCTAATTTTGAAAATCCAAGGTTTACATACACACTTCTCTCTATTCACAACTGATATTATGATCTATTAACGTCTAACTTATTGGGTATCTCAAACTGGCATACCTGTACTGTAACATATCAGTTGTACTTTGTGACATGGCATTGTGCCATTTTATGGTTTCTTTTTAATGTAAAATTCCTATTGGCCAACACAGACTTACATTACTGAATGTATGTTTTAAGCTACTTGCTTGCCTTTAAATAAAGAATTTAACAAAAAAAACAAAACAGAAAAATATTGACAGGTGAAGTGAATACCATTGATGGCATTGTTACAATGGCACCAGTCAAGGGGTGATATAAATGTTGAGCAGCAAATGAACAGTCAGTTCTTGAATTTCATGTGTTGAAAGCAGGAAATATGGGCAAGCGAAAAGATCTGACTGCTTGTGACAAGGGCCATATAGGGATGGCTAGATGACTGGGTCAGAGCATCTCCAAAACGTCAAATCTTATGGGGTGTTCTCAGTATACAACCATCTTCCTAAAGCTCATGTATAAGTGTGTTTTCCATAGCTCTGGTATATACACTATATATAGTGACTTTTTAATACACTTGCGCTATTGTATGTATATTGTTTTGAAGGTTCAAGGATCTGTATAGAAGATATATATTAATTTGTGTCGACACAATATTCTCGTCCGGCACGATTTTTTGTGTAATATAGAATTATTTTGCACAGTGCTCTGTAAGCACTTGGTATGCACTTTGTGTAAGATTTAAAAAAATAAATAAAAAGTTTTATACACACACACCATATAAAAATGTTTTGTCACAGTTTTTGAATTTTTAAAAAAAATTATTATTGATTTTATGTTTTAAGGTGGCATGATAAACAAGTGATCCGCTCATATTTAGTTTTTGGGTTATTTATTGTGAAAGTATAAGAGAACGCATTGCATGTTTGTAAGCAGCTAAAGGGATAGAAAAAAAAAAAGAAACAAAATTTGAAAGTAAAAATATATTCTTGGGTGGATACAGTGCTTTGCTGGTTATTAAGTCTATATATGTTTGGGATAACACTTTCCGTCTGGAGGTCATGGAGGGGATGGGCATAAAAATGGGTACGATAAATTAGTCTAACAAATGTGGTTATGATGGACTGGGACAGAAAGAATGGACATTTAATTGAATTTAACAATGAGCTTGGTCAATAAGAGCAGTTCCACAAAAAATATTAGACTGGCCCCACAGTAATACTGATTATTTTATAGGAAAAGCAACAAATAAGTGGTTAACTAAAGGAACAGGACTTTAGTGGAGTCAAACAAATTCCATATATCAGAAACAAAAAAAAAACTGTACAAAATAAGTCACATACTACCTTGTGAATAAGATAACATACAAAAACAAAAACACAACAAATAAACATACTTTGAGAAAATCAACTAACGTAGAAACATAGAATGTGATGGCAGATAAGAACCATTCGGCCCATCTAGTCTGCCCAATTTTCTAAATACTCTCATTAGTCCCTAGCCTTATCTTATAGCTAGGATAGCCTTACGCCTATCCCACGCATGCTTAAACTCCTTTACTGTGTTAACCTCTACCACTTCAGCTGGAAGGCTATTCCATGCATCCACTACCCTCTCAGTAAAGTAATACTTCCTGATATTATTTTTAAACCTTTGTCCCTCTAATTTAAGACTATGTCCTCTTGTTGTTATAGTTTTTCTTCTTTTAAATATAGTCTCCTCCTTTACTGTGTTGATTCCCTTTATTTATTTAAATGTTTCTATCATCTCCCCCGTCTCATCTTTCCTTCAAGCTATACATGTTGAGAGTATTTAAGTGAGAATGTTAGACATTGACTATAATATTATATTCATCTTACAAAACCAAGATCACCTACTTGATTTGATACAATATCAAAGGGATAAATAAATCTTCAATAATGCCAATTTTCCTACATACAGATTAAACGACAAGAAACCAGCTGGAAAGCATAAGAATGCACTATAGCAATGACTTTGCAGTAATTCTTAGATATATTGAAAGATCTCTCGTTAACAAGTAATTATTGATTCATTGACACTGAAGTGAATGATGCAACATTTCATTAATAGATACAAACAGTCAATATTCCTGTTAAGGAGTAGGAATGAGATTTAGTTCTAAGAAAGCTCATTACAGATTAGAAGACTTGCTTTATGCAGGTGGGTAAGACTGCTGGTCATATGAGCTTGGTTATCCTACTGTGTGCACTGCTCAATGACAGCATTCATACACTAAGATTCACATTTCCATCATCCAGAGAACATTGAATGTGTAAAACATAGGTAGGACTAATATGTCTTACTTGACAACTAGATACAATATTTGTAAAGTATATAATAGTATATTAGTGATTATTTATTGCCATTACTGAATGTCCCACAGCTTTAACAAATTATATAATTTCGAACTCACCAGATAAAGGCAGATGTCATGCATAACTTGTTTCCCTTAAATTAATTTTTTTTTAGGACTTTATCTGATACAAACCCAAAACTGGTTTTAAGGCTCATTCAACACATGTAAAGGCTGTAGTATTTATTGCTGAAGAGTTTTGTTAATAAACACTCCTTAAGGCAATAGAAAAAAAAATAACCGATTACGAATTTATGAATGCCTTCACAATCTCTTAACTCCTTCCAGTGCGCCCACGTGGTGTAGTACCAGAAGCATGACTCCTTTCCAGCAGATCGGTAAATCCCACGCCGGATGCTGGGATCACGCCCCTTCTTATGATGCAACGCATGCGCATCAACGTCATTACATTGGCATTTGCGTAATTTTCACCGACCCAGAATGTTTTGGGGGCAGGGCCGTAAAAAAGCTAAAGTCACTCTTATATTTTTAAAAAGTGTGCTTTTTGCTTTGTACTTTGCCCTATTGTGGTCCTTAAAGTTCCCTCTAGTACTGCTCTTTGACTATTAGTGCTTTCTTGGTATTTTTGACCCTGCTTGGTAATTGACTATTCTATTCTCTGGTTTCCTGACTCAGCTTGTGCCTTTCTGGTGTCTTGACCCGGCTATTCCTTAATCGCTCTCCTGATTTCTGGCATCCTTATAATTTTTTCTGTCATATGTCTTGACCCGGCTATTCCTTAATCGCTCTCCTGATTTCTGGCATCCTTATAATTTTTTCTGTCATATGTTAAGTCCGATCATACTAAGGTTCGGTAATACGTTCTTTGTATACTGTGGGGTTACACACTGCGTGTTGAGGTTTACTTAACCATGACAATGTCGTAAGAAGTTACATAGCTGAAAAGAGACTTGCGTCCATCAAGTTCAGCCTTCCTAAGTTATAAACATTAAAACCATAGATCCAAGTTCCCTTCTGGGAGTCATCAGGCTGCCAGAAGGCTTTGCATAAGAACACCTGTGTCTATTCTAATCATAGATCATAAATGAAAAATTACTACAGCAATTCCAATTTTAACTCCAACATTACATCACCTCCCTGAAGAAACACTGAAACCCATTCTGATCACAGATATCCTTCAAAAAAAATATACATGGCATCTTCTCAAACAACACATTACCTTCTCTCATTCTTCTCTCAGCTCCCTTTACCCCGGCTGGGTACCTCTGCCAAAGACCACTTCCTAGCTGAAACCAGGGAAAATCTCAGAGCTTCTGCCCCAGCTGCCGCGGCTTGACTGGGTCCTCCTGGAGCCTCTCCGCCCTGAAGCAGGATAGGGGACTAGCTAGCTCTATTCCCTCCCAGGGACTGGACGACACACAGTCCTGGGAGCCGTAGTCCTTATAAGGACTTTTCCCCCTGAATCCTCCACTAGCTGGAACAAGGTGTTGAGCAGTGATTAGCCCTTTTCCCTCACAGTAACTAGATGACACATGGCTCTGGCAGTACAACTGACTTTAATGAGAGAAACTCTGCCTTTTATACACAGACCCAGGAAGGGGGTCTCCATTGTATTCAGCACAAGTGCCTCCCAGGATGCGTTAAAAACCAGTAAGCAAATTATTTCCCAGGAACAGAGAGGCAAACACAAAAGCATAAAACATAAGAATACCCCAAAACATCATAAAAACATACAATAACCACACAAATAATACATTCTTAAATAGCCCTGATCTGTGTGCTGAATTCTATAAATAGCGCTCAGATCCATGCAATGTAAGGGAAACTCCACCGTGTTAAAATTCTGACCGGCCGCACACGTGTTCCTATAACCAAAATAGTTCCAGGGCATTTGGTGCTATTGCCGGTCAACTTTCGGGAGTCTCTGCGGCCGCAAAACAGGCTGCTCCGTCTGGCTTTCAGGTAGCTTTTGTTCCCCTTCGTCTCAGGCACCTTTCCATCAAAAGCGTAATTCAAATTTGTCCGGAAACCACAGGGACACCTCATGTTGAAAACAGTTCCATAACATTTGTGACAAGTACTGCTGAGGTGACCGGTAGCCCACAAAGTCCTCATGCCAAAATTTGTTCTATAGCAGTTGCGGCTAAGTACCGCTGAGGACTATTCGTGGGTTTCATTCATTTGAATGGCCGCCAGGGAGCTAGCAGTTAGTTCCATTCCAATGAATGGAAAGTGCCGAACCAGGGGCACCCAGGGAAAGCGTTTAACGGTGGCTGGGCAGGGTAACGCCCAAACGGTGTCCCAGACCTGGACCATAATCGTGGGCAGAAGGCCAGCTTCCACACTCCTCCAGGAGTTCATGGCAAACATATGTGGGAAGGAGCGTTTGTCACAACTCCATACTCACACCACCTTCTACCTCACCCCTTCCATTTTTACAAAATATTTGAAAGACACCAAGAACATCCAAATCACACCTGAACAGTGGCACAGGCTTTTTCTCCTCACCACAAAAGTGCTGTCCCCAGTAAAAATATCAAGAAATGTCATACAAGGTCCTAATGTGCTGACATAGGACACCACACAAACTCCACCAAATACTAGTCCTCACCACTTACGATGCAGCCCATCTGTGTACATAACATGTACTTTGGGGTAAGCAGTGCACATGGATGTTTAAATTTGTGACTGTGCATCCAATGCTAGATGATACATTTTTTCTTTAATATGAATAGGTTTAGGATCTTTAATATGACACGGCACGTATGTTTGGGGTCTGTTGGAGTGCCGAATATTGTGGTCCCTGAATGCCGAGGGCAGAGAAAGAGGGGCTTGAATTGACCGACCAGAGCTGAAAGAACTGAACGAGCACTGGAGCGTCTGCTGTGATTGACCGGATATCCGAGGGTGACTCGTGGTGAAAACCCCTACAAAAACGGACTGACTATAACTAATGAGAAGATTAAACTGAGATCTGAGGGGGGCTTCTTGCTGCCTGTATGACCGACCGGAGATTCACCACTAAAACCATGTAAGACAAGCTTGGCTGTTGTATATCAGTGGGCAAGTTGACTGTTGCTTGAGAGGAGGTCTAATTGAGACCTGTGCAAGGCTCCATGTATGCCAGTTAAGTGTCTGTGGAGGTAGCTATATACAGCTTGACAATTAAAAAATACGCCGTTTCACTGTTTAAAAAACACGTCGTATCACTGTATCACAAAAAAACAGCTTATAATAGGCTGAATACCTCAAGATATAAAATTTATAAACCTAATTCCGAATTAGAAATTTGATTGTCATAGAATTGTCATATAATTAAATAACAAAAGAGTAACAAAGGCAAGTGACTAATTAAAGAGAGTGGAGGAAGGGGGAACGGAAAGTTAAAAAGCCACAAGATTAGAGAGATTGCTTGAAAAAGGATATGAAAAAAGAGAAAGAGGATAGAGGGGAATTTTTTTTTTTTTTTAACAAGTTCCTTCCATTATCTGAATTTAAAATCTTGTGTCTAAAATGGCTCCAAAAGGAGATAAAACTGAAAAAAAAACGGAGAAAATAACGAACACTACTAAACAAAATAAATCACAAACTCTTAGCAACTTTTATTCCCCTAAAAGCCAAATGAATATGTCCACACTATCAAAAAAATCATCTTCTGAAAAATGTATGGAAACAAGCTCATCTAAGCATACACCTGAGCATTTGGGTTACATCACTCAAGCAAGCCTTGTTGCTGCATTAGAATCATTATACGATAAAATTAAATCAGATCTTGAAAAAAATCTATCAGATTATAAAGAAGAAATGGTTCAACTAAGAGACTCCTTATTAAAACAATCTCAGGAAATTGCAGCATTATATCAAAAGTTGAATGATATTCAAATCCAAAATGATTTGCTAAAAGCAGATAATATTAAAATGGATACGAATCTGGCTGATCTCAAAGATAGCTCTCGAAGATAAAACCTGAAAATGATCAACAGAAGAAATTGTGAACCTCAAAGAATATCTGATGGAACTATTAGCTGTTTTCCTGGACCCAAAAGTATATGGCCCAATACTTATAGAAAGAATGCATAGACTACCGAAGCCAAGTAATCGAACTCAATCAAACAGACCTAGAGTTGTGATAATCTGCTTTGCCAATTGTAGAATTAAAGAGATGCTGACCAGAGTGATGAGGAAAAACCCATCAAAGAATCCAAAATTCCAAACGCTGTCTACCTTTACGGATCTCTCATTAACAACGAGATTAAACAGAAAGAAATATCAGGAACTCACAGCAAGTCTACGTAAAAATTACATTCCTTACTTATGGGATTTTCCTACTAAACTACGTATCTCATATAAAGAGAGAACCTTTATATGTTCGGACCCTCAGCAAGTCAAAGATAAACTAACGGCATGGGGCCTAAAATTATAATCAAGAATTCTTTTTTTTAAATTGAGGATACAAGTATGATAGAGATATTATCTGACCTGTCTAATGCATGGTATAGAATTATGAACACTTGATAAATTAGTAATTAATAATCACCATCACAAAACAGAAGCTGTATATAATTTTTATATAGACACTACATAATATGATATTTCTCTTAGAGATTGAAATTCATAGTCACAGAATAGACAGCATACAATAATTAAACAACATAAATTAGATTTTTATAATTATCTAGAAAATAAATCAAGAGGTGTTTGATAGAGGAGGTGATGTAATCATTATGGATTTTTTTCTCATTTTTCTTTTTTTGTTTGTTTGTTTCTGAATAGTCCTAATTAAACAATATGGAAAGCACTATTTGACCCTTTTGGGATATATGTATGCTAGAGTATTCAACAGATTCGTCTAATGCACTGAATAGAAAATTTGAACACTTGATAAAAAAGATAATTGATGATCACCAGCACAGGATGGAAGTTGCATAATATTTAAGCAACATAAAACATTAGTTACTATAATCTTCTAGATAAAAATATAGGAAGTGTGCTAGTTTTCTCTGACACAAAATAGCCTCTTTACACATTTGATTATAAATAATAAGGAAAGCACTATACACTAATTATCTATTCTATTTATGCTTCTATATAATTGTAGGTTTTTGTTTTTTTCTCTGTGATAGACTTATCATTGATAATTTTAGAATCAAATATATTTTTAAAGAGTAAATGGCACTTCGACAGACCCTGATAGTACAAGGATTTTTTTTCTTTTTCTTGTGATGTATTTCTGCACAGCAATGACGGAAGATTAAGTATAAATGAGTTTTGTATGAATGTTTTCGTATATGTTTTTCTTTATTTTTTTTTAGTCCATTGGATTGCTCTCTGGTGTCTCAGGATGTGAGTTTTTTTTTTTTTTTATAAAATAGGAGGCCTGGAGGTGAAGTCAAGGGTGTTTGATTTCTCTTAAACTGGTTACTCGCAGGGACTGAATTCTCCATACAAAAAAGAGCATTTTCACATGATCTACTTGTTAAAGACAATATTGATGTGGCTCTAATACAAAAGACACACTGGAAACTAAATCAATCTCTATTGTGGAAATACAGTAGATTCCTATATATATGTATATATACACACACACACATACATATACATCTTCATTAATAGAAAAAAAGAAAGCAGGTGTCACTGTGATTGTAATAAAATAAAATAAAATTTAAGTTATACTTCATGATTCAGATAATGAAGGTATATAAGATATATAATTTTGATTTGTCGTATAAATGACATTATGTATACCCTTCTTAGTTTATATGCACCATCTAATTACTCAAAATTTCTAAATCATTCTATTGAAATTATAGAGAAAATGTCTAAAGGTTTATTGGTGATCTAAATAGTATTTGTGATTTTGACAAAGATAGGAAGTCAGATAAGTTAATCAAAGATCGCAAAAACGAAAATAATACTATAACCAAGGCTGAAATATTTTCAAATTCTCTTTTTTTTTTTAAGACAATTTTTTATTGGTTTTCAAGTATATGGGGTACAGAAGAGAGAAGGGAGTTATAAGGGTAACAATGGAAAAAATGCCGACAATATGATGATGCACAAGAATTGTTGGCAAGATTATCGACAATGACATTCTGGGTTTTGTAGGCAGACTATATCCATAACATCATTACACCTAATACATGTATAAGTAAGGTTACATAGTATAGTTTTACACTCTCGTAACGTCTGCCTGTTGTTATGCGTTTGTGGGCAAAGCAGTCTGGTTTAGAAGGAGGGTTGGTTCTCTATGCACGGTGTTGCGTGTCGGTACAGTCTGTTAAGCCATACATAACGGTCTTAGGGTGGGTTTTGGGGATTTGTGGCTTGGTTGTATAAGTATGTCCACTGTTTCCACGTTGAGTGGAACTGCTGTGATTCTATACTATGGGTCATCGTCATTCGTTCATAGACATGGTATTGTTGAATCTTGTCCCATAGTTGTAATTTAGATGGGCATATGTGCGACTTCCAGTTCGTCGCTAGAAGGTTCCTGGCCGCTAATAATGTGATGGCACATACCTGTCTGTGTTCTCTAGCGAGATCACTGGGGAGCATAAGCATGAGGTATGTTTGCGGGCTTGGCAGTAAGTTTGCTATGCCCAGCCTACCCAGCAATCTCCTAACCTCTGTCCAGAGGGGTTGAATCACCGGGCATGTCCACCATATGTGAAGGAATGTACCAGTGTCTCTTGAACACCTCCAGCATGTTGGTAATACACTGGGGTATATTTTATGCAACCGAATTGGCGTCATATACCACCTATAGAGTAGCTTCCTATGGGCTTCTATGTGCGTGTAACATCTAGTGAGTTTTGAGAGGCTATTTAGGGCTCTTACCCAATCTTCCTCTGAGAGTTGAAGGGAGCAGTCTTCCTCCCATTTAGTCCTACAGAGGGGGATGTGCTGTGGTAATGTGGTTTCCCACATTTTGTAGCAGAGGGAGATGGCTTTTGGTTTGCTTGGTGTGGCCCAACATCTGTCTAAGATCCCGCCCACTAATAGTGATTGCTCCCGAGTACTGTTGTGCAGGTTCACATGAGTCATTATGGTCCCTTTGAGTCTTAGGTAGGTAAATACTTCACTCATCGGTAGGTGCCATTTGGCCTGTATATCCGCGAATGCTATTACACCCTTATTGTCTAATAAGTGTTGGACGTTGGTGATTCCTGCCTTAGCCCACCTTGTTAGAGGGAGGTCAAGGGATGCGGTTCCTAAGGCAGTCAGTGGTGCCCGGGTATGGAAGGAGAGTTTGCACCCCATTGTTGCCATAAATGTGTCCCATACGTTAAGCGTCAGAGACGTTGTGTGAAATAGGTCTAGTTTAGGGGTCCGTAGGTGTTTAGGCGTCCATAGGACGTCAACTATATTTAATGCTTGTAGTTGGGCATTCTCCATATCTACCCAGTTGATGTCCCCTTTAGGAGAGTGTAGCATTATGCCAGCTGTTAACGCTGTCGCCTTATAATATTGGTTAATGTTTGGTAGTCCCACTCCACCTTGTTTGACCTCGGTATACAGAAGTCTATTAGGGATCCTGGGCTTTTTATTGTCCCATATAAAGGTGTTGCATGTGTTTTGTAAGCTCTTTAGCAGAGGTTGTGATACTTTGAGAGGGAGCATACGGAAAACATAAAGAATTTTGGGTAGTATAGACATTTTGAAGGCATTAATCCTTCCTAGCCAGGATAGGTGTGTGTGTTTCCATTTTAGGGTTTCCGCCCTGCACGTTTGTGGTAAGGTTAGGTAGTTTAATTTTACAGTTTTAGCTATGGATGTTGCTATTTTGACTCCTAGGTATGTAAGGGAGGAGAGTCTCCAGTCAAATTGATGTTGTCGTTGTAGTGTCTGTGTGCGTTCCAGTGGTAGGTTAACCGTCAGTGCTTGAGTTTTATCTTGATTAAGTTTATAGTGGGAAACTAAGCCAAAGTCGGTAAGGGTGTTCATTAGGTGTGGTAAGGACTTCTCCGGGTCTGTCAATGACACCAAAACGTCATCGGCAAACAATGCCAGTTTGTGTTCCTGGCCTGTCATGATAACTCCTCTTATGTCAGAACTCGTACGAATCTTAAGCGCCAGAGGTTCCAATGATAGAATGTAGAGGAGGGGGGCCTTGGCGCATCCCATTAGTGATGGAGAATTTTTCAGATGTGAAACCTCCATTGGAGACCTTAGCCGCAGGTGCGCTATATAGTGCTTCTATCCCCCTAATCATTTCGGACGGGAATCCATACCTCCCCAAGACTTCAGACATGTACTTCCAATTGAGGCGGTCGAAGGCCTTCTCTGCATCTAGCGCCAGGAGAAGGCCCCCTGTGCTATTGTTTTCCATATGTGTCAGTATGTTGAGGATTCGTCTGGTGTTGTCTGAACCCTGCCGCGTCGTTGTGTACCAAGTGTCTGAGGAGTGGTGCTATTCTGTTACTAAGTATCTTGGCATAGATTTTAGCATCCCCATTTAGTAAGGAGATAGGTCTGAAATTTTTACAGTGTGTCGGTGGTTTCCCTGGCTTGGGGAGGGTGGATATATGTGCCAGGAGTACTTCTGCCGGTAGGGCTCCTCTGTCATTGCTTTGTCTGTACAGTTTCAACAAGTATGGGGAAAGAGTATTCACAAACAATTTGTAATAGGCATTGGTGAGACCGTCGGGTCCAGGTGATTTGTCAATGGGTAATTTTTTGATCACCGAAGTGATCTCCTCTAAGGAAATAGGCTGTCGTAATGACTGTATTGCGGTCGGTGTCAGGGAGGGCAAGCAAAGGTTCTGTAGGAATCCGTCTATGTCCGCTACGGTCGGGACCTTAGTAGCACCATCGTCACGTAGGTTGTACAGCTGACGGTAATAATCTGCAAACATATTAACAATTTCCCGTGGGTCAATGATTTTGTGACCCTTTCCATCTTTGAGGTAGGCAATCCTGGAGGCGATCGTTTTTTGTTTCAATTGCGCTGCTAGTTTAGCGCCAGCTCTATTCCCTGCCGCGAAGAATTTGTGTTTTGATTTTCGGAAGAGGTGGGTTGTTTTGGTTAATTCTATATCTCGTAATTGTGTTTGTAAGCTCAAAAGCTTCCGTTGTAGCTCTGGGGTGGGTGTGTGTTTGTTACTGTGTGTGATGTGTTTGATCTCATTGATAAGGGCTAGGTATTGTGCCTTTTGCGTCTTGCAAGCATGACTGGCGTGCTTTATGAAGCTGCCTCTAATAACTGCCTTGTGGGCTAGCCAGACATAGTCCGGATCAGTGTTCTGCTTATCATTGTCCGCAAAGTAGTTTTGCAGGTCCCGTGTGACTTGCTGGACTATATGTGTGTTCGTCAACAAAGTGTTGTTTAACCTCCAAGTCATCTGGCCAGTCTGAGGGAACCGGTCCTTGAGTGTTAACGTGATCGGTGCGTGGTCGGACCATGTGATATCCCCGATGGTAGTGTCTAGTATCTTAAGGAGGGAAGTAGATCTAACCAGGAACCTATCTATTCTGGAGTAGCTATTGTGTACCGCCGTATGGCATGTGTAGTCAGTTTCATTGGGGTGTGTAATTCTCCAAGGGTCTACGTAATCATGTGTTGCTAGGATATCGCATATGTTATGCGATTGTGCGAGCCGTCTCTTAGAGGTGTTGGGTGCTATTGTATGTGAGGCCGAGGAGTCTTTAATGCTATCCAGAAGAAAGTTGGTGTCACCTCCAAATATTACCTCCCCAAAGCTGTACATATTCAACAAGGCAAATATTCGGTGCAGAAACACTTCTTGGTTATCATTGGGCCCATATATACAGGGAGTGCAGAATTATTAGGCAAATGAGTATTTTGACCACATCATCCTCTTTATGCATGTTGTCTTACTCCAAGCTGTATAGGCTCGAAAGCCTACTACCAATTAAGCATATTAGGTGATGTGCATCTCTGTAATGAGAAGGGGTGTGGTCTAATGACATCAACACCCTATCAGGTGTGCATAATTATTAGGCAACTTCCTTTCCTTTGGCAAAATGGGTCAAAAGAAGGACTTGACAGGCTCAGAAAAGTCAAAAATAGTGAGATATCTTGCAGAGGGATGCAGCACTCTTAAAATTGCAAAGCTTCTGAAGCGTGATCATCGAACAATCAAGCATTTCATTCAAAATAGTCAACAGGGTCGCAAGAAGCGTGTGGAAAAACCAAAGCGCAAAATAACTGCCCATGAACTGAGAAAAGTCAAGCGTGCAGCTGCCACGATGCCACTTGCCACCAGTTTGGCCATATTTCAGAGCTGCAACATCACTGGAGTGCCCAAAAGCACAAGGTGTACAATACTCAGAGACATGGCCAAGGTAAGAAAGGCTGAAAGACGACCACCACTGAACAAGACACACAAGCTGAAACGTCAAGACTGGGCCAAGAAATATCTCAAGACTGATTTTTCTAAGGTTTTATGGACTGATGAAATGAGAGTGAGTCTTGATGGGCCAGATGGATAGGCCCGTGGCTGGATTGGTAAAGGGCAGAGAGCTCCAGTCCGACTCAGACGCCAGCAAGGTGGAGGTGGAGTACTGGTTTGGGCTGGTATCATCAAAGATGAGCTTGTGGGGCCTTTTTGGGTTGAGTATGGAGTCAAGCTCAACTCCCAGTCCTACTGCCAGTTCCTGGAAGACACCTTCTTCAAGCAGTGGTACAGGAAGAAGTCTGCATCCTTCAAGAAAAACATGATTTTCATGCAGGACAATGCTCCATCACACGCGTCCAAGTACTCCACAGCGTGGCTGGCAAGAAAGGGTATAAAAGAAGAAAATCTAATGACATGGCCTCCTTGTTCACCTGATCTGAACCCCATTGAGAACCTGTGGTCATCATCAAATGTGAGATTTACAAGGAGGGAAAACAGTACACCTCTCTGAACAGTGTCTGGGAGGCTGTAGTTGCTGCTGCACGCAATGTTGATGGTGAACAGATCAAAACACTGACAGAATCCATGGATAGCAGGCTTTTGAGTGTCCTTGCAAAGAAAGGTGGCTATATTGGTCACTGATTTGTTTTTGTTTTTGAATGTCAGAAATGTATATTTGTGAATGTTGAGATGTTATATTGGTTTCACTGGTAATAAATAATTGAAATGGGTATATATTTGTTTTTTGTTAAGTTGCCTAATACTTATGCACAGTAATAGTCACCTGCACACACAGATATCCCCCTAACATAGCTATAACTAAAAACAAACTAAAAACTACTTCCAAAAATATTCAGCTTTGATATTAATGAGTTTTTTGGGTTCATTGAGAACATGGTTGTTGTTCAATAATAAAATTAATCCTCAAAAATACAACTTGCCTAATAATTCTGCACTCCCTGTATTCATTAATGTAAAGGGGTTGTTGTTAAGATGGCACTGAATGATGAGATATCTACCTTTCCTATCGCTGATCTTGCGGACCAGCTCGAAGGTGACGTTTCTACTTATTAAAATGGAGACTCCTCTTTTTTTTGTGGAGCAGCAGGAGTGGTGATCAATCGGGAACCAGGGGGAGTTAAATCTGGGCCGTGAGCCCCATTTAAAATGGGTTTCCTGGAAGAAAGCTACCTGCGCCTTAAGTTTTTTGGCTTCTAAAAGTACCAGTCGTCGTTTATGGGGCGTGTTCAGCCCTTTGGCGTTGAGAGAAAGTACAGTGATCGACATCACTCCAGCTATAATTAGGTGGGTGGGAATGTATATGGCTATGCCGTACTACTCAGCCCCTTTTGTCACCTTACTTCGTCGATATCGTGGGTAGGGTTGGGAGAGGTGTGGTAGGGTATCAACGTACAACAGTACAACTTGAACTATATACAAAACCCGTTAGCCGGGTGGCTTAACGCAGAGGTCTGCCGACGGGTAATGAAGTGGCTTACCAGGTAAGCCGTGTGGGGCGCTGTGGGCGCTGATGGGTGGTACCTGTTACTATTTTTCTATTTTATGTATTTTTTTTTTTTTTTCTTTGGGTTGGGTTACTCTGAATTGCCGGCAACAACCGGACGTGACGCTATACGTGTGCGTCACCCTGCTGGTACACCGTACAGGTGTTACTTCTTAACGTTACAATTAGATATAGGAAAAGGGAATAACAGTGCCAATCAATTAATGTAAACAATAAAGCAGTTCGCCGCCTGTGTGGGCTCTCGGCTGTGAGACACATTGCAAGTGAAAACAGCTACGAGGGTGCACCAGGGGGGAGCCAATTGTACAGTTCTTGTGTAGGATACATATCTGTGTTCCATCAGTGTTGTTCGGTATCTTTGGGCCTCGTGTGGTGAGGTGGAGTCGTCGTTGAGCCCGCCGCGTGCCATGGGATAGGTCGGTAGTCCCGGGGTTGTTTTCTGGGTGGTGAAGTTGCTGGCGAACGTGCGTTGTCAAGTCGAGCCATTGGGATGTTCCACTCTCTGAGCAGTTTTGCGCCGTCTCGTGGAGTAAAGATTACTAAGTCCACTCCGTTTCGTTTTAGTAGGATTTTCGTGGGATATCCCCATTTGTACGGGATAGCTGCATTCCTGAGCGCTACGGTGATAGGTGCAAACCCTCGTCTCTTGATCATGGTAGCAATTACATCAAGTGTCTCTACATTTTGAGGAGTTTCATAATTCTGATCCATCCCTTTTAAAATTCATAGGGATCCAACAGATCAATAACAATTGGAGAGGAGGCAATTTGATCCAGAATTTAGGCCGTATGGAGATGAGGTGGATATTTGAGTTGAACACTCTCATTCCTCACGGAATGAACAATGATTTTGAGATCTGTCATTTTCTATGATTCTATATATATATATATATATATATATATTTCTATACAATACACTTTTTGGAGGTGTATCTGTATATATATATTTTTATGCTGTTTTGGAGAGATATATTCCTCTAGACTGTTTTGGAGGGATATGTTCCTTTAAATCAGTATAAGTCTGGAGATCCACTCAGGCTCCGTTTTAAATAAGCTACTAATGTGTCCATTGAACATTCTACTTGTTTCTAATGTATATTTTGTCTGTATAATATGAAAAGACATTGCTATTGTGTCACTTTAAATAACAAGATGAAATTACACTGTAATAATGATGGACTAACAATAACATATGTTGTTTCCTTTTCTCTTTCTCTATTTTTGAACTAGGTATCTTTAATTGAAATATAAGTGCTTTTATTGGATGTATTCTATTGATTGTGGTTAGATGATTAGGGCTATTTAATAGATTATGTTGAACTATTTTAATTTTAAAATCTTTTTTATTGGTATTATTGCATATATATTGAATGTACTGCATTAAAAAATTTGCTAAATGTATATTTTGCTATAAATGGAAATGAAAAATAAAAAAAGAATGTTTTATAAGATAAATCAATGTTTATTGATAAGGATGCCAAACACATGTGGACAATATTCAAATGCACTAATTGTGTGTAAAGCAAGGTATATAAAAGCTCCCAGAGAGGGGGAACAATCAAGCACTTCAAGTCCTGACGAAGCCGTCTGTGAACGGAGAAACGCGTAGATACGGAAGTACGTCAATAAGGGGGCAGAGCCTATTCAGAAGCCGGGCGTTTCAAAAAAGCAGAAGCAAGACCAGACGCCATCCGGACAAAATAAAAAGGCACCCCACAGACGATTAGCCATCTTCTGGTACAGGAGACATCTGCCAGTGCGGGAAAACATGTTTGTGGGTAAACGGATTTACACCGTTGTACTCACCACCACATCTAGTAAGCAATAACCTGCTATACATTTTGATAGTGTTTGGCTTCACTGTTGCATCAATTAAGCAGTAATCTGCTAAACATATGTCAACTAAACAGTGAATTTAGATGTATTTTATGTTTTTATTATTATCATTCTTTTATTACTTTTTATAGCCTGTTATGTATTGATTATTATCTTCTGTTTTTAATTTGTGGTAATACTGTAATAAATTTTCATCCAGCTAATTAAGCTGATTTAATTCAATGTTTATAGAATTCAATAATATTCACTGATCCATGCAGATCTGTTCTATGATCCTTTTCATATATTTTTTCCCATATATGCTGAGCTTGAATTGGGATATTAAGCAACAAGCAATAAAAGTATAAATTTATTTTTTTATCACTTGATTGCATGTGGGAAAGGGGTTTTGTCCTTTAGCTCTAACATTGCTCCACTTCTTAACACTATAAGAATTAGATATTTATTTGGCAAAATTGGAAAGACAGAATAAAGTCAACCACACTAAGGAGATGGCAGGTGAGATACTGATTACCAAGGGTAAAATAATAAAAAAAAAATTACAAGAAAATGCAGAGAAATTACTATCACGTCTAAAACGGAACTGCTATTATAATAACAATAGACCTGGAAAAGAACTGACCAGGAAATTACAAATATACAATCAGCAACTCGGAATAAAACAATCTTTTTGACGGTAATACCTGTATCCAGCTCAGATAGGAAAGGCATTTGGCCAATATTATAAATCACTTTATAATCTTCCAGATTCGGAGGCTAAAAATATTGACATGAGATCATTCCGGAAGAACCTGAATCTCCCCTCTTTATCCCCATAAAAACTAGATAGTTTAAATCAGGCTTCCCCAAACTCCGGCCCTCCAGATGTTGCTTAACTACAACTCCCATAATGCTCTATTTAATTCGTAGAATCATGGGAGTTGTAGTTAAGAGAGCCAGAGTTTGGGGGAGCCTGGTTTAAATCATTCTTTTACAACATCAGAAATTTCATCTTCAATAAAGGAAATTAAAAGGGGAAAGGCTCCGCGTGCGGATGGCTTTTCCGCTTTATTTGTTCAAATTCTTGATTCAGTTGTTAATCCTCTTAAATATTGGTTTCTCTTTAGAGATCATGGAATACAGTATCTCTCCTATCTTAAAGCCGAGGAAAGATCCAACACAAGTAACCAACTATAGGCCTATTTCTCTTATTAATTTAGGCATAAAGCTTTTTTCTAAGATTCTAACCCAAAGACTAAATCAAGTGATTCACGGATTTATCAATCCAGACCAGACTGGCTTTATGCCCGGCAGATCAGGAGAGGAGAACACCTGCAGAGTCTTCAACATTTTAGAGGAAATCCATCTTAAACAAACTTCCTCTATTTTAATGGCTCTCAATGCTGAAAAGGCATTTGATAGAGTGAATTGGAGGTTTATGTTGGAGACTCTGTGGGTGTTTGGTATAGATGGTATGATGGTATATGAATCTAACTGTGAAAGTCAGAGGCCCATATAGTGACTCTAGTGCATTCAACATGGCACTCGGCGGGGTTGTCCCTTGGCACCTCTCCTTTATGTCTTATCAATCGAACCGCTGGCTGCCTACATATGAAAAAAAATCATTAAAATTAAGGGTATAAAGATTGGCCATCAAGAACATGCCATTACATTATATGCGGATAAGGCTCTCCTCTCACTCTCTTCTCCAGAATCCTCAATACCAGCCCTTTTGGAGGCAATAGATTTACTTTCCTCACTATCTAATTGTAAATTAAATCTTTCTAAAACCCGAATATTGACATTCTATATGACCGATAAACAAAGGCGATATTGGCCAATTTGATATATATCAAAAGTCCGTAGACGATTTAGAAACTATTACAATGAATTATGAAACCTTGTGGGGGGAACTTGATATATTATTGACTTAATGAAAGAAATTAGAAATCTCATGGCTGGGGCGGCTCAGAGTATTGAAATCATGTACTCCCAAAACTTAGTTTTCTGTTTAGAACTATACCATATCAAAAATTCGATCTGGCGTTTTCAAGATTTGTCTTGGCATCCAGAAAACCTATGATCCCTAGTAAAGAGAAGTATGTTACAAGATGGTTTGGAATATCCAGATATATATCGTTATCATGATTCATTCCAACTCTATGCTAGCTTGGAGGAGAGGGAAAGAAACTAATCTAGGCTGGTGCAATATTGAAAAATTCAGAATAGGAAGCTGTGAGCCATACTTATTATGCTGGTCCTCTACCAGCCTATTAAAAACAAAATGCAAATCGAGGGTCTTTTAATAAAGAGCATTATATTATCAGCACATAAAATTAGATAGAGATAGAATTGTAACAATATTTTTACTAAACATACTTATTTTGAACTCTTATCCCAGTAGGTATTAATAGGCTGGGAGATTAATTTAATTTAGATAAAATGATATTTCCTGGTGTCGTGAGATCATTTAAATTAACTACAAAATAATTATTTAATTAGATCAGAATCAAACATTTTTTTCTTAGTAAATTCTATATATAAATTTGCTATTTTTAACTCAGAATTTGCATTTGGAATAGGACTAGAAGAGCAGTTCACTGTATTAACCTTCACGAACAGTTTTATAAGTTGTCTCACAGATAGTACTTGGTTCCTACTCGTACAGCCAAATTGCAAACAAACTCCAATGATCTATGTTGGAGATGTCGACAAAAGATGGGATCACAATTCCATATTTGGTGGGAGTGTTTTTTAGATAAAATATCAGAAATTATTAGAGATACATTAGATTTTCCCTATACAATAACTCCTCAGACTTTCTTTCTGCATTTAGATTTTCCTGTTACAGACAAACATACTATATTCCTCATAATAAATATATTATTGGCCTTCAAGATATGTTTAGCAAGACATTGGAGAACACAAACTGTTCCATCATGGCCTGAGACTGAAATTCAAATGAAATACCAGGCATCTGCAGAGAAATACTTAATATACTATAATAGGGATGTTTCGACAAAAGCTCGATACGATAAGATTTGGTCAAAATGGTCTGCAATATAAATTAAACTCAAAACTTTGTTCCCTACGAGAACAATATGTAATAAAATTGTAAATACTCCAGAAACCTCTAAAAATAGAGTAGTCGGAGCACACCATGCTCTGAGATACCAGAGACAATAAAATAAATATAAGTTATTGAATGAATGTATATTTGTTTTCTTTTTTGTTTTTTCTCCTCACCTCTTCTCAGATTTAAATTGTAAAATTTTATAATATATATATAGTGTCATAATTTGAATCCAAGTAGAAAGCTCCAACAGAATAAAGAGGTAAAGAGCAGAAATTCTATTTTGTTTATCTGTGTACTTTGGATTATATAAATGTAATCAATTATTTTGTTACCTATATAATCATATATGTATTATTTTTCCTTTTATACAAAATTGTTAATAAAGATATATATTTATAAATTGTAAAATATGTTGCATGGGAAATAGCTTTTTTACTGCTGTTGATGAATGGGTATCAGACTGTCCATACTAAGCACCATTAATGACTGATTCACCTCCGGGCGCCAAAATCTATGCCACTCGACAGCAAGGTCAGAGCCTAATGTAAGGATGTGAAATCCTCGTGCTAAGCTCAACCCTCTCTGTCAAGTGACAGATGGGAAGCTCCAGACCTGCCCTGTATGCAGCGATTATTGCACCCTGGACAGCCGCATCATCATCTCCCTACGGTAGTTACGCTACTGGTTCCAATAAAGAATACATTTTGAAGATATTAGTGATACAATTTAAAATGTATCTATGTTGCTCCCATTCTGGCCTAAATATTGTAACATGATCCTCAGTTCAGTGTTTTATTAACAAATTCCACTGCACTGTAGCCTTTCTTTTATATCTGACAAACTGTGGAGTTCTGTGTTCTATTGGACTCTTTAGCTGTGCCTGTTATAGACCAATATCCCTGTGAACTTTGAGACTGAGAAACCCAAAGTTTTAAACACCCAAGACTCTGTGGACTAGTTTTGACTATGGGTTGATATCCCTTTGGTCCATACTGGACAGGCATGCGCTAATGGTGTCCCATCCCAAGACGTGACACACAATTTATATTTTGAAAATATGAATTCTAAAATGTTAAAAATCTTACTTTTAGTCAAGTTTGCTGCTGCTGACTCTGCCCCTGATCTGCCTGCTTTGCTGACATTATCAGAAGTATTATTCAAAGCCATTCACAATGACTTCCCATAGGGAAGCATTTGATTGGGTAAGACTGTCATGGAGGCAGAGCCAGCACAAGCCAAACAGGAGCCCTGGCCAATCAGCATCTACTTATAGATATGCATTGCATCAATGCATCTCTATAAGGAAAGTTTAGTGTCTCCATGCAGAGGGTGGAGACACTCAATGTCAGTACTGCACATTGTGCAGCACTGCCCCAGGAAGCACCTCTAGCAGCCACATCAGGAGTGGCCAGTGGAGTCATCCCTAGGCTGTAATGCAAACACTGCATTTTCTTTGAAATGGCAATGTTTACTGCAAAACGCCTGAAGGTAATGACTTTTCTGGTTCTGTCCTCCTCCAGACTCCTCTGTTCTATGATGGTCCTATTTTGTTTCACGTGTGAGACTTAATGTTTGCTCCCAGCATGTGCCTTCAGAGTTATCACGGTCTCATACCATTCAATTGTCATTTAACTTGCACCATCCTTGCTATGGATCTGGTACATATAAATGGACATAAACATTGTATACTTCACATTAATGAATCTTACATATTAAGATGTATACACTTATATGTATGGCCGTATGCCTGAATAAACAAAGTACTACCTAGTTTGTAAGCTCAAAGGCTGCACTTTGTAAGGCACTACAAGAGCAGTCAAGCAATCCAATGTCCTGATGACAGAGAGACACAAGCACAGACACACAACAGTGAGTGGTTAAGTATTCATACTTCGGTAAAATTCGCAATGAACCATTAGATAACCAAGTTTGCTTTGAATAGTGTTATAGTCATGGTGAACATGTCCATAAATGGATGCCCCAAAATTGGTCAAGAACCGATTTAATTGCATGTCTGAGCAGACAGTCAATTCTAAGAATGGAGGTAACTTTACTAAGAATCTTCAACTTGGACTAAAAGCCTCTGGATGGACCTAGGTCCCATCACTACACTGCATTCTTCTTTTAGTCTGCATGTAAGAATAAAAAAATTACAAAATTGTGTTACAAAAAAATCATTTATATCACAGATTTGAAATGCAAGATGACAGAAGGATAAGCAAATTAAATTATAAATGGCAAACTTTGTACTTTATCTTAAAAAGGCACAATCAATAATTTTAACGGTTGTGCTTATCTGCATCCTGTTCAAGTTAGAAACTAACGAATGGAGCTAAAGTCTGACTTATAGGGTAATCGTAATTGTAGCATGGTTCTTAGCAGCATTGTTAAGAGTTATACAAGTAAAAAAATATATATAGTTATATGAAAAAGTAGATACAATTAAGCAAGACAGATAATCTAGGGAAACTTAAAAACAAGACATTTTTTTAGAATTTCTGGATTTAGAATATATTAAACTTTCCCCTGCAGAGGTAACCTAATTATTTACTGACAGAATATTCAGGAATATGTCTTGACTTTAAGAGAGGTCTTTGTGTAGCGATACCTTTGAAGCTATGAAAGGTATTTGAGTGGATATGGGAACTCTCTCTTAATACATAAAATATCTAACCCATTTTAATCTACACAGCATTGGCATCCGATTTCTCAAAGCAATGAATAAAATTATAAGAAGTAAAACCATACAGAATAATACAAAATTAGTTTTTAATGCACAACTTAATGAGTGTGCTTGTTTGCCAACAAAACCCTTGACAATGACAAATGACTAATTGTACTGTAGCTGGTTTCACAGTGAATTAACCCAGAAACCACCAATTTTTAATTACAGGAACTTCTAGCATGGAATAAATTGTGACAGATGCAAGAGATAACTAATAGAAAGAGCTATAAGTCATCAAAGAGTTGGTGTTGAATTCTTAAACAAAGATTTGTGAACGTTTCCTCTCTGGCCCCTTAACAGTTATATGATAGACATCTGCTTAAGCTGGTAGTAGATGATCGTGAACAAGTCAAGGGATCACTGTTCATTGATAGTTAAAGGGAAACTATGGGGTAAAAATTACATTCTATTTTAATGCATTGTATAGATAATACATTTAAAATATAATGCAAGAAGAGATAACTAGAAAAGCTACAATTTCTGGAGAAATTGTGTGAAGTGTTCTTGCCTCCACCAGTAGTCTACAACTGGAGTGGGTGGAGTAACTGTTATTATTTATATAGCTAATTTAATTGCAACGTTGTTGCCCAAAGTGCTTCACAGTTACATTAAAACATACATTTATAAAAACATTAGCAGGTGTACAAAAGGCCCTCTCTATGACATCACTTGCTGTTCCAGCCTAGCACAGGTCAGAGTATTTTGGCGGTTGCCATCTTCTAACGGTCGTATTTTACAAACTATAAATCCTACAGCTTTATATTGTGAGAATCACAAAACCCAGACCTACATTTTGATGCATAGTATGTCTCTGAAGTATTAAAAATGAAGGCACAGTCGCAGTTTAGAAATTGCCCTTCATATTTAAGCTGGCTGGAGTGGAGTTTCAATGAATGTCAATGGACAGCGTGAGTTGCAAACAAATGGTCATATTGTGAAATCTATCAGGACTATGGCTTAGCCGTGGACATTTTTAGTGGCAGCAGGGATAGCTGAATGTTTTGATATAAGATTTGTGTAGGTGGGCTTGAAAATGAGGGAGTGGTGGCAGTTTAGAAATCGTGTCCTGAATTTTCAGCTTTTGCCAGCTCCCACTCTAGTTTTGAACATTTTGCCATTCATTCCTATGGGATCAATTTCGCCACAAGAACGACGATATTCCGTGAACCATTCGGCGAAACGTTCCACAAAGTAATAGCAATCCGATTGGAACAATCCGCACGTTTCGGTATATTACTGTCTATGTAGTGTAAAAACTGTGGGAGGAGTTAGGGTGGTAAATTTGGCTAGAATAAGAATAAGAATAATATATATGTGAGATAACATTAAGTGGTCTTGCTATGCAAGTAAGGCAAGTAAGTGTTAAGGCAAGTAAGTGACTGTAACAAAACTGAGTGGAAACTAGGGATGTCCATGGGCAAAAAATTTGGTTCGGTTCGGAATAATTCGACACTTCGGTTTGGTTCGGCACTTCCAAAATTTGGGACTTCGGCATTTCGGAGCTTCGGCAACTCAGAACTTTGCCAATTCTAAACATCTGTAGAGCTCCCTAACCATACCACTAACCTTAACCCTACCCCATTGGCGGATCCAGGGGGGGGGGGGCAACGGGGCAATTGCCCCCCCCGAGAAATCCGCCGGTCTCCCTCCCCTGCCAGCCGTGCAATGTGCCTGCGGACCGGGGAGGAAGATCAGAGATCTCCCTCCCCCGTCCGCAGGCACTGTGCTGACAGCCGGCGGCGGAGGGAGAGGGAGGACCCGGAGCTCAGGCTGCGGCTCCTCCGGGTCCTC
>OW240922.1:71252475-71268613 GCA_933207985.1 Pelobates cultripes | reverse complement strand
ACAAACACTGTCCCCATACACACACTGCCCCCCCATACACACACTGCCCCACAAACACTGTCCCCCATACACACACTGTCCCCATACACACACTGTCCCCATACACTCACTGCCCCACAAACACTATCCCCATACACACACTGCCCCCCATACACACACTGCCCCACAAACACTGTCCCAATACACACACTGCCCCACAAACACTGTCCCCATACACACACTGCCCCACAAACACTGCCCTGACATACACTGCCCCACAAACACTGTCCCCATACACACACTGCCCCACAAACACTGTCCCTGACATACACTGCCGCACTCACACACTTCACCCTTAACACACACCACTGCTCCTATACCCTATATCCCAGTAGACCCCAGGTAAGTTGTCAAACTGTTCTTAAACAGTATGACTACTTACTCTGGGGTGGAATCCTGGCACTACTGACACCATAACTACTACACTGAGCTGTAGTAGTTATTGTGCCTGGATTATTTATTTAACCCCTTAAGGACACAACTTCTGGAATAAAAGGGAATCTTGACGGAATATTTCCGTCATGTGTCCTTAAGGGGTTAAATAATCTACAAGTGCCCCTCCCGAGATCAGGCTCTGGATCCGCCACTGCCCTACCCTTAACCCTAGTCCTTCCACTAAACCTAACTCATCATTCATGTAATTTTCCCTCCCTCTTTTGTTTTTTCAGAAATCTGAAGCACTTTGGAAATTCGGAAGCATCCGGATTTCTGAATTGCCCGAATTTACATTCTGAACTAAACGAATTGCACATGTCTAGTGGAAACCAGTTACTATCAGTAATGATAGTGGAGCGCTAAAAAACGTTAATTATGTAATTATGAATATACAACAGTATGCTAGATAAATAAAACACTGTCCCTGACAATATAGTGTAGTATTTTAGATGAAGCCAATGTGAGTGTAAATATAATCAATATGCACTCACAAGGGGTAGAGCCAAATAAGGAGAGGCTCAGATCTCATGAGCAGATGTGTCCTGATGAGACACAGGTCCTCTTCAGTCTTTGTCCATAGTGGCTCAATGGGAGATTTAGAGCAAATAACAAATACAGCTGATGGTAAAGTACAGTTCTGCTTTAAGGGGAACACTTTCCTTATTTGGTCCAGGAAGCAGTAGAAATGGAGTAGCACAAATTGGAAGTTAAAAAACTATTACATTTATAAAACAAAAGTGTAACATATATCAAATATAAAATAAAAGATAAAGTTTAAAGTACTTCAGTCCTGCTGAGACACTTTTCACCACATTCAGTGGCTTTCTCAATCGGTGCCTGCTTCCTTCACGCATCCATCTTTTAAATCCTCAACCACTTCCTTATAGGTCACTTGCTCAGAAATTCATCCAATCACGGATGTTCTATTTGGAAGTTGTGTATATCATAGCTGATTTTCGTATATAAATGATGTCTAAGGAAGTGGTGCGGTAGTTGTTTGTGTTGCCTCCATTTTAGTTTTTATTCTGCCATTTTGGTTAAAGGCATGTTAAGGGAAAGAATCATGTAAACCCGAAAACCGGAAGTGACGTGTCGGTCCTAAAATTGCGTCACTTCCTGGTTACAGTTTCCTGGTTGTGCAGTATCAGATCTCCAGTTGGTTAAGAAATGACAAATGTTTAATTGATTTAAAAACTAGAATATAAATATTACACTTACATAACACAATAAAAATATATATAAATATAAAAATATATATAAATATAAGACTCAACCTCTATTTACAAAGCATATAATTGCAATTTAAATTGTCAAGGAACATATTAAGATGTATTCATATAAATTGAAATGAAATCATTTAAAAAAAATAGAAATAAAATCATTTTATAAAAAATGGCAGAACTCAAAGTCATTATTAAGTGCATTGGGCACCAATGCATTCAGATTGAAAATCCATTTCATTTCAGTCCGCCACATTTTTCTAATCATATCTTTGCCTCTCCAATCTAGCACTACTTTTTGAATTTCAATGAATTCTGTACCTCTGTGAATTCTGTTTAATTTTATAATGTAGTGATAGATTTTGTTTTTCACAGCCATTCTTTATATTTCTTAAATGTTCTTGAATTCAGACATTCAATTTATGAGTCGTGCGTCCTACATGAAACAGGCCACAAAGACATTTAGTCAAATATATCACTGTTGTTGAGTGATGTGTAATAACCTGTTTAATGTGAAAGATGTTGTCTTTTTGTGTAAATTTTTAACCAGACGTTTATGATTCCCAGTGTTCTTGCATGCGCAACATTGTCCGCATCCATAGAATACTTTGGATTCTTTAAAAAACTGGGTGGTTTCTTTGGTTTTAAAGTGACTGTGTACTAGATTAGTTTTAAAATTGAATACCCCTCTATATATAATACGACGCTTATCTACAGTATTTGACGTAAAATTTTGTCATTTCTTAAAATGGGCCAATATTTGTTAAAAAACAGTGCCTGTATTTACTTTATATTGTAATAGTGTCTCTCTGGTG
This sequence comes from Pelobates cultripes, assembly GCA_933207985.1. Lineage (NCBI taxonomy): Eukaryota > Metazoa > Chordata > Amphibia > Anura > Pelobatidae > Pelobates > Pelobates cultripes. The sequence continues at coordinate 71,266,104 of OW240922.1, read as the reverse complement.
TGCTTGTTGTAATAAGCTGTCCTTATACCCTTTATCTTTAAAGTTTTTAAAACATTTTTAGGATTGTTCTTGAAATTTCGTTTCATCTGTGCAATTTCTTTTAATACGTACAAGCTGTGCTTTGAGGGCTTTTGTGAGCCATGGTGAATAGTGGCAGCTGCTCTCTTGAATATAACTATTCACATCTACTTTCTTAAAGAACGTACTTGTTTTAAGTAGACCTTCCTCTACATAAATATTAAGATCTAAAAAGGTCATCTGAGTATAGCTAAAATCGCTAGTAAGAAAAATTCCCCAATCATTAAGATTTAGATATGCTAAAAAGGAAACTAGGGAGTTCTCATCTTCCTTCCAAATAAAACATATGTTGTTTATGTAACGGCGATAGGTGACCAGCTTCGCATCCCACCTATGTTCCTTCAAAATGAATTCATGTTCCCACAAGTACATAAATAAGTTTGCGTAACTGAGTGCAAACCTGGTCCCCATCGCCGTTCCACATATCTGAAATTAATTTGATCCCCTCCAGAATAAACTCAATGTGAGTCTGAAGGACCTTCTTGGAATTTTCCAAAAAGTGTCTGGTGGCTTGACAGCCTCATTCATGTTCAATAGTGTACAGTGAGCTCACATCTGCAGTCACTAAAAAGTAATCCTGTTCCCACTGTACACGATTCAGAACCTGGAGGATGTCAATATTATCCCTCAGGTAGCCTGGACAATTGTGGACAATTTGTTGGAGGTTCCGATCAATATATTGTGACAATCGGCTCAAGGTGGAGTTAATCCCTGAGACTATAGGTCTCCCAGGGGGGTTTTCTTTGTCTATCTTTGGGAGGTAATAGAAAACCAGAATCTTAGGATGGGGAATGTTTAAAAATTCTGATTCTTTTTTTGTTTAGTATACTCAAGGTTTTTTCCTTTCTCAATCAGCCTGCTGTATGCACTCAGGAAGGAAGTGGTTTGGGATTTAAAAGATGGACACGTGAAGGAAGCAGGCACCAATTGAGAAAGACACTGAACGTGGCGAAATGCTTCTTTAAACTTCTTTATCTTTTACTTTATATGTGATATATGTTACACTTTTGTTTAATAAATGTAATTAATTGGCTCTGGATCAGGTGAGCAAAATTTTCATTCACTTACTATTATTCACACTTTTAAACTGTACTTCACCATGAGCTGCTTTTGTTATTTGCTCTATATCTCCTATTGAGCCACTATGGACAAAGACTGAAGAGGGCCTGTGTCTCCTTAGAAAACATCTGCTCATGAGATCTGAGCCTGTCCTTATTTGGCTCTACCCCATGTAAGTGCATATTGATTATATTTACACTCACATTGGCTTCATCTAAAATACTACACTATATTGTGTTTTTTTAGAAATTTATCTAGCATACTTTTGTATTTTCAAAATTGATGTACAGTAATTACTTAAAAATAGTACCCTATTTGTAACAGGTAAGTTCAAGCAGTAAACTTCTGGATGGAGCAGGGGGTCTTTTGGAAGTTTGCAAATTCTTTATTTTTTGGGATATATCTATATATGTTTTATTATATGTTCTTTCTCAGATTGTTTATACACAGTTTGGCGCAGCCAAAATTTCTGTAATTCTTTGTTTTCTCACATCTCTAAAGGGTTTGAGAGGAATCCTTTTCCTTTTGGGTTGCTGCCTTGTTTATTATTTTTCTGTTAATTAGTGTTGACCAGACCCCTTGCTTACCAGGAACCAGGAACAAAATCATACCATAACCTTATGTTCATCATGATTTTATTCCTATAGACCAGTTCAACTGTTTAGTGAGATGAAAAAAAGAAAAAAAAAGTTACTTGTGTACTACCCCAGATCCCATTGGAAGGATATTATTAAAAAATCTCCAGTTATTTAATTGTGCATAGATATTTAGGAAAGTGCGCAAGTAACTTTTTTCTTTGGTTTTTATTGTATGGATTGGGGCTGAACGCAGGGCTTACTTTTGTATAGTGAATAGTGTGTCGTGAATAGTGAACTAAGCAATGTTCTGGTTTTTGCAGAGATGTGGGCCGCAGTTGTGCAAGATTTGTCAGACAAATATGGCAGTGGGGAGCTGAAACTAAGCATTCTGGCTGTCTGTAAAAAAGTCCAGCAATTCTAATCTGTATAATTGAGAGTTCGATCAATGTGCATTATGAATCAACCTTTTTTGCAATAACAAAGCTGTGATGGTGCTTAGAGTGCACTTTTCAGGGCATGGGTTTATACTAAAGAATTCCAAATACATTTCAAATGTAAGGTCAGAATAGCCAATCTGTAAAAAAAATTCTCTAAATCACCTATACTTTCAATTCCGCTATTCTGGCCATAAATCTGAAATTCTCTCTGAATTCTCACTCAAGTATATAACCCTGTGTGAAAAATAAGTAAATTGGACAGGGGGACTTTAAAAATCTTGAGTGTCAGAATGATTACAATTTGTGTATGTTGCAGTTATGTTTTAATATCAAAGTTTGTTTGAAAGGAACATTACACGTTAACAGACATATCAGACATTTTGTTTGCTCTGAAATCGCTCCCCTAACGGAATAAAGTCCCATAATTCTATTATATGCAAAATGTGTTACTAAAATCATCAAATACGTTTGAATTCCACTTGTTGCATTATTTTTAGAAGCGTCTTTCTTTAATGAAGCAGTGATTAATGACAAATGAGAATCACATGAAAGTGTTTTATTAAAGCCAACACCCAAAGGATACAATTTCACAACAAAAACCAAATCACACTAAGTGTCAAAAACTTTTATAAAGCACCAGTAACAATACCCGTGTATAATCAACATTTTGAAAACCTCTATTTGAGTGCTGTGCAGTAATCTGTGTAATTTCATAATAAATTTGTGCATATTAACCACAAAACACATATGAAAGCCTTGAATAAATAGATAATACTTAGTAATACAATAGCAATTTTTAAATTTTATCAATAAGGTAAATCATGAAAAGAAAACCAGAACCCGAGAATTCAAAAGAATGAATTAAAAAAAAAAAAAAATCTACTTATTTTGTTATTTGGGCTCAAAATTTCCCATTGCTTGCTAGCCATTGGTGAATGAAGAATTCACTCTTGGTCGATGTGCCATGGACTGTACAGACTTGCAATGACAATACTGTTTAGGCCTGTCTAGTAGCTTAGGACTGAAATTGTGAGCCCAAATCATTACTACTAATGTATATAAATATATGTCTTCTGTAGGGGTTCCCTCTCCTTGCCATAATGATTACAAATACGATAGGCTGTCCTGAGTACTTTCGGCCTTGTTAATTGAAATACCATAGCTGTATTTCTCTTCAGGCAATCCATAAAAAAATAAACATTTCAGCCAGTTTCTATGCAAAACACGTGGAATGTAATATGTAGTCATAAGCTGGGTCTATTTAATTTGATATAGTACAAACTCTAAAATTGTAATGTTTATTCATGAGCTGGACCTATTGAACTTAATACAGTGATGGAAAATGATCCATTAAGGTTTTTAAATATAACAAAGGGAGTCTTGGTGTCAATTTTTTGCCACCTTCATAGTGACCAGGAGGCACACGGTTAAGGAACTCTCCCTCCTTTTTTCAGATTTCAATGTCCTAAATTATGGGTAGGAAAGAGAACATTAGACCTGATACTAATCTAGCTCAAATTATTAAAATTCCAATTTCGCTGAAGGCAAGTATCTAAAATATATATGTACTTTCTTTAAAAGAAAGGAAAGAGAATGGAAAAAACACCAACATTGACCATATATGGCTGATTTATTTTAACACAGGGATCTTCATAAATGGTAAGTTTCTTAATGACCCTTCTTTAGCTGAGGATTTAGCTCAGATACCAATCCTTTAACAAAGTTATATAAAAATATTTTTTTGTACAACAAAACTTCAGACACCTCTCTACTGCAGTGGTTGCCAAATGAGTCTTTTAGGCATACCAAGTGCCAGGATTCCATTGCTATAGGGATACTGGAAAAACATGGACCAAGGATTTACCTTGAAGACTAGGCTGGGAGCCACTGCTCTTAATATTATGGGCAGTTTTCTTGGGCATTGCAGCAAAGATAAGCCTGTTACAACCAAATGGGGACTAAATAAGATCGCATGACAGCAACCTAGATTTAGATTCTGAGCTACAGGATAAGAATTACTGTTTTGAAACTCTTACTGTTTTTATTCTATAGACACTTCCATTGGCCTCATTGAGTTCTAAAGACCAGTAATTGTCTGTGTTACTCACTCCCCTTGTTGTCTTGCAGTGTCTTTAAAATCAGTGGTTTGCAGTTAGCACGCAAGTAGACATTTGGTTCCTTACTCTCCAGCAATGCACTCTGTAAAACCTAAAGGGCTAAGATAGTCTTTACAAGTATACCCAAGTCTATTTAGGGGCATCTTATAAAAATGCTGTGTACTCCTTTAAATATTTAATATCTTAACGTGTAGCCAACAGTTGCTTCATCTACAATAGAAAAGAAGGTGTGAACTCTTCTAAAAAGGAACTTCCACAACACATTTAAAATAATAAATAGCAAAAATAAAAGTAATAATAAATAGAATAAATTCAAAATGATCAACTCAGAAATGACATTAAAGTAATGAATACTGTTGAGGATTCTGTAATTTCCAACACCATGGTGAAGGATCTTTGAAGCGGTTCCTTCTTTACAAAGAAAACATTGAGTAATACAAATTGTATTAAATTGTAGATCTTTCAATAGACATTAGAATGGGAAAAAACACATTAAGTGCAACACTAAATTGATGGGAGTAATCACAATAAGTTATAAAACACAGTTTGGTGGATAGTTACAAAACAGAACAGAAAACAGTGAATCCGCACGATCAATGTGATGACAGTGACAAAAATCGCTGTTTATTGCATTACTCTTTGAATAATGCAAGGGGAAAAAAAACTGAAATATACCTTACAATCCAAGATGTAGTACTCAGGTTACAGGATCATAACTATGCACTTTAAATAAATAGATTGCATTTTTTGTACATTCACTGAGCAACATTCTAGGATGAACTCACAAAGTACAGAGCATCGATCGGTTCTGTGTGCTTTCGCTCCTCAACAATCTAGCACCATGAGGAATATAGTTTTAAAACAACTGGAATGCCCAGGTTAACCACCACTAATCTACATAACGCACTGGAGAGCCTGGATTATTTTCTAATTTTATATATCTGAAGACAGGCCTTAATTAAGAAGCTGGATAAACCACTAGAAAATGTTGTGTATTGTGACAAGAGTGATGCTCTGTGATGTGAGTTAATCCTGAAATATGTTCTATTGTGTAATATATGTACATTGTATTTTGTACATATGCCACTATATTCTGAACACTGTATCTTAGATTTCACATCAGTTTTGTTCTCAATGTTTATTTTACACTCAATATACTTTCTATTTATATATCAATATTCAAAACATAAAATAGTAAAAGCCATAAAAAATTCACAGCCTATATTTTTTCCCCAAAACAGGACTTAAAACATCAATCCAGAATTTGCTGATAAGTGTATTAGTTCTGTAAACTGATCCTATAGCATAATAAATGGTGTTTAATTTAGAGACTTAATTTTATATCAGTGTGCTATATAAATAAATGATATGGCACACTGAAAAAGATTAATCTATGAAGTTTATTCATTAAACAGTGAGTTGATCTAGGCTGATCTGAGATGACAACGTATAAAATGAAATAAAATTAATTAATTGGAATACATATTAAACTTTATTATTCTTTCAAAATTGGTTATAATTTGGTTTCTTTTTCAGTTTGATTGGCACCTGAAATTAAGATGTAGCATAGACCTGTGTAGAGATACAGAAATAAATTTAGTAACTGATAATAGCACAAAAAAAGTAGTACCTTTTAATTTTGTATTAGTTATTTTCATTGTGAAGATTCTAGTAGAACATATGAAGGATCAATACATATCCAAGCAAGCTGGTGAGATACCTGAAACATAAAGAGCTTGTTATGGAGTGCAGGGACCCCACACCACACTCTCAGGGAATTAGTGCATTTCAAATTTAAGGTCAAAGTAACAAAACTGATAACTTTCTTTATTCTATTCTTCCAGTTCATTAACTTTGCTCACTTTAGCCAATAACCTTGCACATCTACTGGATAGTAACGGGAGGCAGCATGTAGTATCCATCTCTGTGCAGCAAATGTTTTACAAGTACAACATTGAGTAAAGATAGTGCCTTAATAGTTATGGAGATAAACATATAAAATAGAGCCTACATTTGATCAATTTCATTGCAATTCTGATTCTTGGCCAATTTTTAAGAGGCGTTTTAAATAAGAAGTACTTTAGCGTGGTCTTACTCAGAATTTTCTTTTCTTTCACTACAGTGTGGCTTGGTGATAAAAATGTTTTTAAAAAAAATTACATAAACATAAATAAATAAAAAAGAGTGGGGACCAGTTGTTTAAGTAAAACCTCCCAACTGGAAATGCTGAATCATCAGCAGTAGCAATATTCTGAAACAGGTTCAACTTTATGTCCATATTTTTTGTTTGACTGTTTTTGAAAAAAAAATATTCTCTAACCAACGTACCCTATACCTTTTGGTTTATATTTGTTTCCCAAATGTCATCTAGGTATAACATATACAACCAACTCACTGTTCAGCAAATATATCTCCTTAGTTTAAACATACCTGTTTATAAATTTGGCAATTAAAAATGACGCGTCACTTTGGTTTCCACACTTTGGTATTTTGATTTCCACATATATAAATTTAAGCATACAGAAAATATTAAGCAATGTAAATAAAATAATAGGAGATAATGCAATCTGCTAAGCAAAACTGAAGTATCTTCATAACGTTTCATCTAATTTTTAGATTATTATGTACCTTATTTTAAGCTTGCTGAATCACATCTTAAAGTAACACAGTAAGTGACATTTTTATTTTCATAACATAAACAGCCAGCCAATCTTAGGAATGGGATTTGTAGTGATTTTTTTTGGAATGGTTGGTAATGCTGAATGCCCTTTGTACCCAAAGTAATTCCAAGATGGCTAAAAACCCAATTTAATCGAAGAAAAAACAAAAAATTGAATAGGGAGTTTCCACAATGTTTAAAGTAATATACAATTATGGAAATACGATTTCTGACTAACGCTATTTCAGAAGGTTCAGGTCAATGAAATAAAACACGCTTTGGTTTAAAAACCTTAGCGGTTTAAAAAAAAAAAAAAAAGATTGCTATTTTATCACTATTACTGCGATTTTTTTTTATTTTTTTTTAAAACCTAACATTTAGCAATTAAGATTTCACTCCAATACAATTCAAAGTTTAGTGAACGACACTAAAAGTGCAAGGTCGGTAATTCAAAGTCAATTTCAAATTTTAGCTGAAAAATGTTGGATAATTATTCAATTCAGTTTTGTTTTCAATTCAGCTCTTTAAGCCTAAGATTTTAACATTTTCTTTGAATTCTTGACCATTTACACTTTAGCGATTAAACCTGTCAGTATGTAATTCAACCTTGCTACTTTAACTTATGTGTGAAGCTGTGTTTAGAATATAGGAAATATGTATGTGTAGTGTACGTCTAAAAAGAGTGGTATCATTTCAAAGGGTTCTCTTCACCAAAGTGCAAGACAATTAAAGAAAACACTCTTGAAACGTAGTTTTAAATCGCTTGAGTGCTTCTACCATCACTAATGGAAAAAGCAGCTATTCAGAAAAAAATAAAATATAAAAAAAATAAAAAATTTCTTTATAATTTTTTTGACTAACAACCCTTTAAGAAAAGAAGGGGAGCGGTCAAGGATAGGGGTTTAGTGTAACACCCTCATCCCGTACCTAACCCACAAAAAAAGGTCACCTAGACTGGAAAAGTAGGGGATAACCCTAGGAAATACCTTTAAGGTTTAATAATATTATATATGATGCACTGTGAAAAAGATTACCACCGCTCTCCAAAAAGAAATAAACACCAAACAACAACAAAAAAACATTCAGAAAGCTACCATATTTTCTTTTACCATAAGCAGTTAACTACATCTATGTGTAACTGCATCATAACTCATCCTCTGAAACATGGCCAACTTTCAGCAATTTACACTCTTCCGTAACGTGGCAGTTTTCGAGGAGGTGACTGTATTGCTTCTTGAGGTCATCATATACGCAGACAGACTGGTGTGAGTGAGGAAATGGCAGGAGGTTTTCATTCAGCAGCATTTGCACTTGGTACTCATCCTCGGGGGTCTCGGCCAAATCGCAGTGATATAGCACAAACACCAGGTTGGAAGCGTAGGGGACAATACGTCCGCTGCGAAATTTCCTTTCACTTTGTAAACTGAAGTTCTCAGCTGTAAGAGGCTTCTCATCCTTAAACAGACCCATCAGAGCTAGAAGGGGCAAAAGGGTCTCTGCGTGTCCAAACTGCATTACCACCGGGTTGGAGACTTTCTGGGACCTGGAACAGAATGCATTGTTACTAGATAATGTTCACATATCTTAAATACGTGAAATACTTAAATAAAATACACTGAGACAACATATTAAAAATAAATAAAAAGAGTAGGCTGTGGGAAAAAAGTAATTATAGAAAATTACAGTCATACTATTGATATATACTCATGCACATGTGCTAAAGACAGCCATACATGGTCACAATGGTATATTTTCAGTTTGAAACTTGCATTCCATTTATTTTTATAACATAACTTGAATTAATACTCAACCCAAGCACTGTCCACTCTTATTCCATGGATGATAAAATGTTGACGGAACACTAACCTGGGATGTATTGGGAATTGGCTAGGACCAATATAACCAAATTGAAAACATTCTCCTTTTTGGATACTATTCCAAGTTTGATCTTTTGTACTACATTTGCAATTACTTGGTCAGTTTCTCACAATTGCCAGTTTAGTGAAAATACTGTATTTTACCATTAGGTGTCAGGTTATTGTTGATTTCTCAACCAGCTTGGCAATTAATAGCGACATTGTCTTGCTGGAACCATGTTCAATGGAAGCAATATATAGTGAGTCTCAACCCGTGGTGCTGGCTGAAGGTATCTCAATTTGGAAAAGATATGCAGGGATTCTTTTTTTTCCTGATCTAATTATAGTGGCCTAAAATGTGAAACTCCTTTTGAATCCCCTGCAGATTGCACTTTAGTGAGCCGGGCTGCCATCAGAAACGTTGGGGCCCCTTACACAGCTGAAGGCCTGTGCCCCCAGAGCCTTCCTCCCAAGTCCGCATATCTAGCCCAACACCACCTCACAGGCACTTAGAGCTGTGATCAGTGCTGCCCTGTCCAACCTACCACTGCGATGTCATAGAGCCAGTAGTGCATCATGCAACATAAATCTACATTGGCATAAAATAACTTTCAAAAAAATAAATCTTTTTTTTTCTTGGCTATATAACATGCATTTGAATATTTGTGTGTGTGTGTATATTTGTCGGGTGCAATAGGGGCTGTATTTGGATAGGCCAAGAATCACGTGGGATAAAAGATTTGGCAGAGGTGAAGACAGTCTCCCAAGCTCCCCATCAAGCAATATGTATATCATACACACATACATATACTGTACATTTGGAATATAGGTCTCATACACAAGATAAGCTATATCCTCTCTCCCCCCGATGGCAGCCCTTCTGGTGGAAAATCCTACTTTTTGTGGATGCTACAAATGGCATTTTGAATGCAGTTCTCATTGGCTCATAAGGGACAGGATGGAGTATGGTTACCTAAAATGTATACACCATACAGGTGCTTAAAAAACCAAGATGGAAAATTGCAAAACTACTATTTTGGGTTCCAATTTATCACCATGTTCTGTTTAGTGAAAAAAAATAAAGACAAAGTCTTTCCCACACTCTACCTTTTGTATCAAGATAGACTTTCTTGCTCTTTCTTGTGTGTGTTTTGTGGTTTTAATCTGACAAATCTTTATCCACGTGGGAAAGTACATTAAGATCTTCTTTCACCACAGCTTAGCTTGTATTGTGTTCTTTAGCATAACTCTCAATATTTCAATTGACAAAGAGGGTTAATTTTAGGGGTGTGAGTGGGACATTCTGAGAAATGTTAGGTGATTTATTAATAACCAATGTCACTAAAATGTCATTTAGAACAAGAATCATTTATCTTATTTACACAGCCTGATTTCTAAAACACATATATAGTAGTTTAAATGAACACTATAGTTTCACAGACTACTTTATCTCAATGCAGTGCAGTGGTCCTGTCATTTTAAACCTGAAATGTAAAACTCGGTCTGGGAAATAAATGCTGCTGATAGCAATATTTGATGGGAGGAACACAGCATTTGGCTGCACGTGTGTACCTCCAATCCATTGGCTCATGAGAAGCAGTTGACTGCAGGAGATTACGAAGAATTCAACAGGTATGATGACAGCACTGAAATTTGATTGGGTGGCTGCAGCAGAGGATAAATGAGGTCAGTAAACTTTATTCAACATCTTTTTTTACAGGGGGGGGGGTGGGCGGGGGAAAGAGGGGTACAGAAGGGAACCTATAGTTGCAAAATAAGAATTGTTATTTTCATAACTATAGGTTCCCTTTAACCCTTTACTAACCAGTCCGTTTTTCAATTTTCTTACCATTAAGGACCAGTGCTGTTTTTACATATCTATGGTTTTTGTGTTTAGATGTACTTTTCCTCTTACTCATTTACTGTACCCACACATATTATATACCGTTTTTCTCGCCATTAAATGGTCTAAAGAAGATACCATTATTTTTCGTCATATCATATGATTTACTCTAAAATAAATTATAAAATATGATGAAAAAAACCCCCACACCTTTTCTAACTTTGACCCCAAAAATCTGCTATGCATCTACAGCCGCCAAAAAACACCCATGCTAAATAGTGTCTAAATCTTGTCCTGGGTTTAGAAATACCCAATGTTAACTTTTTCTTGGCTTTTTTTTTTTTTTGCAAGTTATAGGGCTATAAGTACAAGTAGGACATTGCTGTTTCAAAATATATATATTTTTAAATTTATCAATAGTAACATTGTTATCTGTCATAAATCTCTGAATCACACCTTTACATATTTTTTTTAAGTAGACAACCCAGGGTATTCATCCTGGGGTATGTCCAGTCTTTTTAATAGCCGCTTAGTTACAAACACTTGCCAAAGTAAGAATTTATATTTGTTTCTGTGTTAAAAATGCAGAAAACTATTATGAATGCTAACGTTGGCCAGTGTTTGTGATTAAGTGGCTACTAAAAAAGACTGAACATACCCCATTTGCAATACCTTGGGTTGTCTCCTTTTGCAAATGGTATGCCTTTATGCGGGTAATTCTCATTCCTGGGCTACCATACACTCTCAAAGGCAACAAATTTCAATGTGAAAAAAACAGAAAACCAAGTCTTTTATATTTGTCCCTATAACTTTCAAAAACACTATAAAACCTGTACATGGGGGTTACTGTTATACTTGGGAGATTTCACTGAACCCAAATATTATATTGTTTCAAAACAGTAGAACATATCACAACAATGATATCATCAGTGAAAGTGCCGTTTGTGTGTAAAAACTGCAAAAGATGTCACTTTCACTGACAATACCATCATGGTGATATTTTTTACTGTTTTGAAACACTAATATTTGTGTATCGCAAAGTCTCCGAAGTAAAACAGTACCCCCATATAGTGGTTTTAGGGTGTCACGGAAAGTTACAGGGTTAAATACAGTGCTAGCAAATTATATTCTCTGGACTTTCAGCCTGGGTAGTCAGGCAGGTCCCTCAAATTGTAATTAAAAAAATTACTTAATTATGTAAAAATATTATGTAAATATATTTGTAGAATTTAAATATATATATATATATATATATATATATATATATATACATATATATACATACATACTTACATACATACATACGTCTACCCAGAATCCCTTGCACTTGTGAGAGCACTATTAAAGTGAGATTTAGGTTGTAAAAGTAAGTCTTGCCTGGTGTGTGTATTTGTGTTTAACATTGAATTAACTATCAATTTATTTCAGGCGGAAGGGGTTTTCATCTTCACTTTTTCCCCACCACAACTTATTTGGTGTATATATATATATATATATATATATATATATATATATATATATATATATATATATATATGTATGTATGTATGTATGTATGTTACAGTTAAAGTGCAGAAATCAGTTAATGTGCACATTACCTAGTTAATCTGCAGATTAACTAGGGTGATCAGTTAAAGTGCAGAAAATGATTTAGTTTCTTAAATATTTCTCACATTACCTAGGTAATCTGCACATTACCTAGTAGGCACTCGTTAAAGTGCAAAAAAATCATTATGTCCTCCATCTCTCTGAGGAGCTCACAGCTCTGGTGGACACCATGGTGTGCACAGGCTGCTATTCTGTTCTTGTCTGGACCACATAGTCACATACCTCTTCAAACAGTTATCATGAACTGGTAAGAAACGAGGAGCCCCCACCACCACAAGAAGCAAGCGCTTCCTGCACATTATGCAGCAACACCCTGAAATGATCCCAGCAGATCCTCTCCACTGTTCTCAATATCATCATATATTTGAAGACTGTCGGAATAAGTGGTCCATGAGCAGACCTCTCCTTGGTCTCATTCTCCTAAATGAGAGAAGTATTTCTCGGACTTATGGAGCAGCATTGTTAGTAGCCAGCCCCCTCTGAGAAGCAACAAGCCATGCATCTATGCTTTGAGAATTTGATGGTGGAGGGCATTGAAAGGAACTTGCTCATAAAAAGAACGAGACAGGTTCACACAGAATCTTTCTGCCTTCAGACAAGAAGTGAATGACTCTGCAGAGACTGCGCTGAAAGGGTGAAACAGGTTCTGCGAGGAAGTTTTTGAAATAAATAATTTCCTCTTTTACCGAGGGAAAGAAACAAACTTTTGCACTGAATGGTAAAACAGGTTCTGCAAGGACTTTTTTTGTAATAAAGAATTCCTCTTTTTACCGAGGAAAAGAAACAAACATTTTGCACTTTAACTAGACGGAATCAGTTCATGTGCACATTACCTAGGTAAAGTGCTGAAAACTCTTGATTCCGCACTGAGCAAGTCAGTTAATCTGCAGATTAACTAGCTGATGTGCACATTAACGGATTTCTCACTTTAACTGTAACATATATACACACACACACACACACACATATGTATTTATAACGTCATTCTAAATGTATTTTGATTTACATATATATGTATATTAATATTAAAATACAGTTAGAACAAATTTAAACCGGTATATATATTTTTTCTATATATATGTAAAAGACAGGTAAGGGCTGTGCCACATGTGATAGGATAAATTACAGATAAAATTAAATATATAAAAAATAGAAATAAGAAATAAAATATAATAAAATTAATACTTATTCCAAATGTGCAAATATAAAATTGTCTCTTATTCAGGAGGTGAGTTCAACTGTGGTTCCTAGGTTCTTTATACTTGGGGGTCTTGTAGTCTTTGGTCTCCGTATGTGGGTGAGATAAAGACAAGATAACCTAATAGTGCAGTAAGTCAGGGCTAAGTAGGCCTGTTATTAAAAATAATAGTAATGCACTCACATTTGAGAGAGCT
>OW240922.1:71215123-71252375 GCA_933207985.1 Pelobates cultripes | reverse complement strand
GGAATGCTTTCCTTAGTCACAATGTTATAATATTGTTCAAATGTATATTGAGCTTCATTTAGAGCTTGATATGTTTAACCCATGCCTGGTTGTGGGGGGAAAAAGCAATCAAACTGGTTATTCCAATGCACTTTTATTTTGGTATTTGCCCGACTTGGCTTTTTTATTTTTATATTTTTATTGTATTGGCCTGGAACACTGAATGTTCCTTTGTCTGTAATTTTCTGTATGTTTTGGGTAGCCAGTAGGCAGTTCTCCAGCTGTTGTCCAAAGAGAAGTCCCATGATTTCGGCTTCGGTAACTTGTATCACATCTCACTTATTCTCTGCAGCAGGGCTGGATTAACATACAGGCTGATGGAGCTGCAGCTCCAGGCCCATGTATATGGAACAGGCCCCTTGTTAAACATGCTCTTCACATGCTGTTGCTTAAAAGAACATTATAGTAACCTAAATTACTTTAGCTAAATAAAGCAGTTTTAGTGTATAGATCATTCCCCTGCAATTTCACTGGTCAATTCACTGTCATTTAGGAGTTAAATCCCTTTGTTTCTGTTTATGCAGCCCTAGCCACACCTCCCCTGGTTATAATTGACAGAGCCTGCGTGAAAAAAAACAACTTTTCACTTTCAAACAAATGTAATTTACCTTAAATAATTGTATCTCAATCTCTAAATTGAACTTTAATCACATACAGGAGGCTCTTGCAGGGTCTAGCAAGCTATTAACATAGCAGGGGATAAGAAAATCTTAATTAAACAAAACTTGCAATAAAGAAAGCCTAAATAGGGCTATCTTTACAGGAAGTGGTTATGGAAGGCTGTGCAAGTCACATGCAGGGAGGTGTGACTAGGGTTCATAAACAAAGGGATTTAGCTCCTAAATGGCAGAGGATTGAGCAGTGAGGCTGCAGGGGCATGTTCTATACACCAAAACTGCTTCATTAAGCTAAAGTTGTTCAGGTGACTATAGTGTCCCTTTAAGTATGGAAACTTAAAGGGATGTAAGGGAATAAAATTGGTGTGCACTGGCTGACAATGAAATTAGTTAAGGTAAAACTGACTTTGTGCACTATGCAAATTCTCTTGGTGCTTCAGTCTCTAACACTGTGGTATGTTTCCTTTCTTCTACACTCACTACATACACCTTTTACTCTGTCCCAGACTGTATAACAAGAGCTTTTGCCTGCTAGTAAGAAGGTAAGGAGAGGAGTGGACCAGCGAGTGCTAAAGGACAGTCCTTAGAAAGCGTGGAGTGAGCACATCATTATACACATTTATGCCAAGTTCAGGGTGCTGTCTGCTTGGTATGCCCTTTGTTGGCCAGTCTACATGATTGGCAGGCCCCCTTTTTGGGCATGTTCCCCCATTTTGATGGTCCTGGTTACAGGATTCGTATCAGTGACCCACCCTTTTACCACACCCATCGACATCCTGCTTCACCAGACACTGCTGCAATTTACTTGAAAGATGAAAGAAAGAGATTAGCATACGGTATGTGTTTTCTGATAGCTATATCCTGTGAGTTTCCCTCCAGCGCCACCTCCACCAGATACATGACGCTTGGTAATAACTGTTTTAGTGTTTTCTGTTGATAAGATTCTGTAATTAGGCCCATCAGAATTGTCAGCACCAGGTGCAATGGGTTCTTAATCTGGCCCTGCTCTGCAATCAAATATTACAGGCAAAATTGCACATACACACAATTTTTTTCCATGGGCCACCGGTTACTACAAATTTGATGCTGCATGACACATAGATGTAAAATAAGGGTCAGGCCAGAGAGGCTCTGGGGTGTTGGAACTATTATCTCCTTAGGTAGTATTTGTCTAAGGTAGTCCAGAGAAGCTAGCAGTCAGCGCAGCACTGGACTTTGTGTCTGTGAGGTATTTGCGTGCAGGCAAGGACAACCTATGGTATTTAGAATCAATCCACTTATCTTTTTGTTAATAATCATCCTTCAATATCAGTGGAGGCTGGTCTGTAGGCTGTATCACCCAGCTGGATGCAAAAAAATGAATTCTCCTGTTTATTAATGACTGGATATGCAGGTAGTTTTGAACAGGGCCTTGCATCTCATGGGGGTTAGATGGGTAGACCCCAAAAGGTCTGGACGACAGCACCCCACTTTAAGCTTTACCACTCTCTACTGTATAATATGAAAGTCTAAATATACTTTCTTAAAATGGAACGGTCATTTAACATTTAAAAAACCAAAACTTAACTAAACCAAAAAATGTGCAATCCTGCATTTAACTCTTGGTGCTCATCAGCTCCATCTTGGCTACTTGTTGGTCATTGTTTGTTTGCTTTTATTGTTCTAAAACCAGTCGTCAAAGTGTCTGCTTATCTCTTGCGAAATTCCACAATTTTGTAGGAAATGTGATGCAAATATTAAATCTCTTGCACCACCAAAAAAAAAGTACATTCAAAAATGACAGGGCACAAGTGAAGCAACAGACAAAAAAAAAACAAAAAAAACTAACAAACCTTGACAGGTTTAATAAAATGCTCTAAAAGTCCTCCAAAAACGGCACACAACGGTCTGTGATATTTCAATTAATCTCCGGGGGTTTTTTTTCCCCACTTTCTCCTTCTACAATGCAGTTTGTGCCACTGTTTTACCTGGAATGAACTGGATGGTGATGTCAGTTTTTAATAGTTTATTATTATATCCTTTCTATTCCTGTCTGATTACTTTTTAAACTTTTATTTGCCTAGAATACTTACATGTAGGACAGGAGTTAATACACATTATAAATGTGCATATCCAAATTATTTTTACTCAACGAGTCTGTAAACTGATTCATAACACAGACCTAAAGATTAATGTAGTTGGCCTTTTCCTCCCAAAGCAAGACCAGGAATTCACACTACTTGAATAAATTGTGCAATTTCCATTTCACCACTTCACTATATAGAAAAGCAGCAGACTGGTACGTTCAGAAAGGAAACATGATTAGACGAACACAAGCCTGAACATGCAGACATCAGATCTGATGGTATGACAGTTAGAACAATAATGTAGTCAAAACTAGAACCAATGTGAAATTAGAAACCATGCAGTAAATTGGATGGCTAGGCTTAAAGAAACAGGAAAGTAATTAAAACAGTGCTTATTTTAAGGTTACTGCAATGTCTGTATGAAAACATTAGTGTTTGTTGTAGTGTAATGCATTGCCTGTCTGAGATGTAAAGCTATTTGACTTGTACACAAATCCTTTTTAGTTGTGTTGAATTGAATTAAATGCCTTGCAGTCTATGGGCGAACAAATCGATTAGTTGGTTCATAGATTGCCAGGCATTTGATTAGTTCAACACCGTTAGAAAGGATTTGAGCACAATACTTTCTATAACATTTTTGTTTGTAACAGAGAACGATGTTACCAGACTTCATTAAAGGATCACTATAGTGCTATGTTTGCATCTGCAGGGTTAAAACTTGAGGGACCTATCACCCAGACCACTTCATTGAGCTGAAGTGGTCTAGGTGACTATAGTGTCCCTTTAATACAGGCTAACAATTCAAGCGGCAAGTTCAAGAGTACCTACTGACATTTGAGCAGATTATTATTACTATTATTTATAAAACGCCAACAAATCCTGCAACAAATTCTGCAAAGTCCCCAGATGGTGACAGTGCCGCTTTAATGATGTAACAACTCCTTGATTTTAACAAACTGATTTTTAACAGTTTTGTGTATCTCCAGCCCCCCATTCCCCCAATTACATTTTCAGGATTTCAGCACATGCAACACATCTCCAATAATGAAGATTAACTTGGACGTAATAGACAGACAATAAATATTGAGATAAATATTGCATGGTAAGGACAAAGCAGACGTATGTCCCTTTAATTGTGAAATGAAATCTACAGTTTGATTGCAGAGCAAGTTCAGTAAAAAAACTAAACTTTTTTTCAAAAACTCCTCTGCCTTATGCATCAGTATCCATTACTTAAAGTATATGCTCATTTGTGCATTTTCTGGGTATTTAATCGTCGCTGTAATATGACTAGTCGAGACAAACAAGCCAATTGGGATATTTATTTTTCCCCTGGATATCTTTGCTGCTCTCCTTAACAAATCTTTATAAAATGCAATGCTAACTGGATAATGACAAGCCGAAGCAGATATGCTTCAGTTGTATAAAAAATAATTTTAAATGTAAATTAGTTCTGATCCAATAAACTTAAATTCCTTTGTGTGTTAAAATGTTAAAAACACATTCTGGCTGGGCTATTTAATAAAGTGAGATCTGCAGGAAATTCAAAGTGAATTTAAAATTTAGGAACCATAGCTGACATAGATTTTTTTTTTCCCCATTTTGGTACTTCAGACTTAAATACAAAAGTTACTTTGAATTCCAAATAATTCTTACTATAGTGAATTACTTATTTTATGTTAATAAGATTATATATGTAAGAGTACGGTGCTTGACTGCAATAGTAGCACTCACACTAAAGTGTGTAGGAATTCATAAGTTCATATTCAGATAAAAAACGATTTCCTCTTTTCTAGTTGGCTGTAATGTTTTCTAGAAACTGCCTCCAGCAACTCTGAAATTCTTAGTAATTCCCTGCCTCCTAGCCAATTTCCAACTTCCAGTTCTAACACAAAGGTTATATCCTATATATAGTTTTATCAGACCCACTTGGTGTTTATATGTATTTAGCAAGATTGTGTTCCTGAGAATTAAAAATTCAGAAAACATTTTTTTCCTAGAAATAATTTAAGCAGATTATTGCGTGAGTATTAGCTTGGCATACATGTGAAATATAAACAGTACATTGAAAATACAAGCACAAATATAAATTAAAGGGTTACTGCCACCACCATGACCACTTCTGCTTTTAGAAGAAATCGAAGTGGTAGGAAAATGTATTTGCACTTTTGTGCCAGGAGCTTGTTGCACCCACAGCACACAGGACTTAGGTAGCCCAGAACTTCTCCACTGCCTAATGTTAACGCTGTGCAAAAAATATTTGTCATCAGCGTGTGCTGGCAACCGTTATTGTCAGACTTTCTCCTTGCAGGCAGCCAGGGCGAAGCTTGTTGTCCTCTCCCTTAATTGAGTTCTCCATGCCATCCTGGCCTCCACTGTTTTGTTATTATTCCCCCCCCCCGCCCCCCATTACTCTGCCCTGACTGCCTTCATCTCCTCCCTGGTTCAGAGAGCACACACATACACTCTGAGCTGTGAGAACAGTTCTCTCTGAGAAACATTTGATTGGACTACAGAGAATGAGGCTGTGATGTAGGATGAGGCGTGGAATCCAGCAAGCTTCACCCAGCGCTGGATTAAGTTTATACTTAAAGGGATATTATAGTGTAAGGAATACAAAGTTAAATTCCTAGCACTACAGTTCTCTCCCCCCCCACCCCCTTCTCCACATTGTGACCCCCCACTCCCATTGTGCCTCCCCCCTTTGGTAAATAAAGGGTTAAAGACCCTTTGTTTAATTATTGGAATTCAACGCCAATGTCCCTTGACGCTGTGCCAGTGCTCCGCCTCCTCCAACGTCTTCCGGCGGGGGGACTAATGCGCATGCGCTGTGATCCCTCCTTATAGAAAAGCATATAATCAACTTCAACTAGCACTGGATGTCGTCATGCAGAGCGACCTAAAATCAGTTAAAATTTAATTAAAATCTCGGAAGCGCCACTAGAGGCTGTCTTAGTGGTCTCTAAAACTGCAATGTTTTACATTGCAGGACTAAGAGTTACAGGGAAACTGTACCCAGACCGCTTCAATGACCACTTCAACCTTTAACTTTACAGGGTCTTAATAACTAATGCCCACATTCTAAAAAACAACCCAATTTTATTAAGAAGGGTTGGAGTAACCTTTTAATAAAGTTTAGTTCATTTTGGATCATAATAGTATTTAAAATGTAATGGAGTCAAATATATACTAAGGATGGAATTGTGGGCAATAATTGTTTAGCCTCCGTTATTGTAATCCAACAAAAATATCTGGACTATGCGTGCACCAAGTAAAGAAAATTAAAAGTAATCACACAGTCTCACATCAATAAATACTACACATTGCAGTTCTGCAGCAGCTGTAAGTGTAATTGGTTTGTGTCTAAAAATAACAGCCTGGCAAAATGGCTCAGAAAAGTAGGAGTGGGAGGATTGTATGAACCTTTCAGATGTTATAATGCTCACTCTGACTGAGAAAATTGTTACACTGCTGAAGAAATCAATGCTTGACTTATCTGTTGCTCTGTAAAGATTTAAGTACCACAACCTTATATATACTGAAATGAAGAGCCAAATACTAATGATCAATATGTAGTCTTGCTTATTAAAGGAGCACTATAGGGTCAGGAACACAAACATGTATTCCTGACCCTATAGGGTTAAAGCCACCATCTAGGCCCCCTGTCCACCTCATGCCTCCCTAAAGATAGTAGAATCTTACTTGTATTCAAGCCTGAAGCTGCTGGCTTTGTCCCTGTTTCCTTTAGACCTGCCCACTGCCTGCTGACATCAGCAGAAGTGGTAGACTGATCCAATCACAATTAGGATTGGCTGAGGATTGGCAGTCTCCATAGGATTGGCTGAGACTGACAAGGAGGCAGATCAGGGGCAGAGCCAGCACAATTCAAACACAGCCCTGGCCAATCAGCACCTCCTCATATAGATTAATTTTATCAATGCATCTCTATGAGGAAAGTTCAGTGTCTGAATGAGACACTGAATGGCAATGCTGCTTACTCAGCAGCACAGCCCAAGGAAGCACCTCTAGCAGCCATCTGAGGAGTGGCTAGTGGAGTTATTTCTAAGCAGTAATGTAAACACTGCATTTTCTCTGAAAAGACAGTGTTTACAGTAAAAAGCCTGAAGGGAATTATTCTACTGACCAGAACAAATTCAATAAGCTGGAGTTGTTCTGGTGACTATAGTGTCCCTTTAATTTATTTGTCTCTATTTATGCACCCACATATTTTATATGTTATTAGTTCATTCTAGACGTATTAAGTGTCTTACTCATCAGTTGTGTTGGAATACAAAAATAATTATCAAATTCTACAACTCAACTAAACTACAGGTCCAGCTCAGCTTTTTGAACTCTAATTAATGTTCTAGTACTGATAATTCCTATGGTTTTAACCATGTGAAACTAGGGTTCTAGCTGTTTGAAGATATAAACAGAGTTATTCACTAAAGTGAGAATTGTTGGGAATTTAAATTGAATTTCAAATTTAAGACCAAGATATCTGAACTAAAAGCATAGTTGACTTGCAGAATTTCCAAAATTTGGCTATTTTAGCATCTGCCCTTCCTTCTATTCATACACCAAAAAAATAAAAAATAACACGGACTTGTAATAATATTGTGGTAGTATTGAAAGCACAAGGAAAAACCAAATGAGTGTCGGGCTATTGTGTAGTGTCACCCAGATGATGAGGCAAGTGATGTATCATTCCATGAATCCAGGTTTTGCTTGAGTGATTTGGAGACGATTGATGGTAACTTCTTGATTCAAGTCAAAACTGGAGCTACCAAGTCACTTTTCAAGATTGTCATATGTATTCGGGTCTATACCTTTTATGGAAGCGTCTTTTTTCATAGGAGACGTGAGGTTTTTTTTTAGAAAGATATGCCAACAAATAATCATATTGGGAATAATGTGTTACATCTGGCTCCCACTGAAACCTCTACAAATTATTAAATTTACCCTGTTGAAACTAGTAATAGTAATTAAAAAAAAAAAAGGATATATGGTGTGTATACTGTTTCTTTCCTATCTTTTTCTTTTTTCCCCCCCCATGTTCTGTTAGTGACCTCATTGTAGTATACTCCATGTGTGAGCATCATGGGACGGGTTATTTTTTTTAAAATGGTACTTTCTGTTGTCCACATTTTTTGTCGTCGTGTGTTGTATTTATTTCAAGGAGTCAGCCAACGCTTCCCAGATGGATTGGATGCAGTGATAAGCCTGCTTCGTTTGTCAGTATATAAAAGTACAGCATAATTACTGTAACATTTCTTATTACAATAAGATTTGTTTTGCATATATTTTTAGGGTTATGATATGTGCACAATTCTTTTTGTGTAATTCATGAACGTCCAGACAGTTCAAACATGAATACATCTTGTATGAACTGGATGACATCATAGGTTGTAAGCTCTGCATTCGCCACCTCTTGCCCCTGTTCGTAGTCTGTATTTCTATTACTTGTTGTCAATATCCCTGTTCTATCACTCAAAATAGCTTTGGAATATGCTGCTGCTGTATGAATTCTAATAATAGGCTTAAATATTCCTACTTCACAGTTTCTATGAAATAATGACACAATAAGTCACCGTAATCCATACTCAATTCAGATGATCAGTAACTCTAAAGAATTTCCCTTTTTATTTTTTATTGAAAAAATGTCTGATTTAATGGTAAGCAGTTCTTGTGTCTGTTTCAATCATCATCATTTCCCTTTGATGAAGTAATAATGAATTTTTCCCCAGAAAAGTTTCATTACCATTATACAGACAAGCAATTTTGGTTATGAACAATTAATGAAAGAATATGATTGTCTGTTGCTATTCTTGATTTCAATCCATGCACACACAGTAGTAATGAAAGGGGATTGCGGAGAGGAATCTTCACTTGGGGTACTATGGGTAAAGATAGCTTTATGTTAAACAATAAGGAACACTTTGAGCACCATAACCACTACAGTGAGTTCTAGAGGTTATGGCACAGGAGTGCACTGGCGCCCTCCCATTACAAGTAGTCAAACCGTTTGGCATGGTGTGGTGGTTATGGTGCTTGGAGTGTTTCTTTAAGTTAAAGAATGTTTTCAAAGTATTTTATCCTTCTATAAACAAAGCAGACCACTCTTCTTTCTTGGGACAATTTGTCAAAATGATTCGCAAAAATAAATTGTTTGCTTAACTTTAAACATGGTCTGAATAAAAGATGTGATTGGAAAAATAAATAAGGACATAGCCTGTACAAACAAACAGGATATTTAAAATATGATGGATAGCAAGGAAAATTTGTAGAAAGCAAAGAATCATTAGCAAGCATAAATCTTTCTAGTTAATTTGAACAATACATACATTTTTCTTTAAAAAAAAAAGTAGACTGTAATTTCACCTCTTGCTCCCATATGCCTAAAATAATTTTATCTAATTTACTTGTGTGTGTGTGTGTGTGTGTGTGTGTGTGTATATATATATATATATATATATATATATATATATATATATCTTTTTATCCATTTTATAGCACAGTGGGATATGGGGGCACTATAAATAATAAGCAAGGAGAATGGTTTTCTCTCTCTCTATTTGTTTTTATTTATATACATATTATTTTTATTTATTTTTTAACCAATATTTTGATTCTTTTAATATTGTGAATTCATGCAGGTCGTTTTGAAAAAGCAGAAGATGGGGAAGATATCGCTAACTGAGGCCTATTTTACATGTTGCTGGGTCTGATTAGAGCCTAGAAAACAAACAATGAATAAAGTGCATTTTAAAAAAAATAGCTTCAGAAAGAAAGGTCTATGGGAGGTTTGAAAAAAAAATAAAAAAAAATGTCTAAATGCTGATTTTTATTTCAACATTGTATTTACTGGTACTGGGCTGTTATTTGTACACTAGAGACTTGTAAGGACTAGAGTAAAATCTCATTAAATTAATATTCTACTCTAAAATCTAAGACAGATTTAAAGAACTAATCTGGAATGTATTTCATTGAATAAATCACCTTTAACTTGTGTTAATGGTTTTTTTCATGAGATTTTGCATTTAAATTTATATTCAATATTTAGCAAATTACGTCACAATAGTTCAGACAAGACAACGCAAAGGAAAACATTACAAATTGAGAGAAAAAAACCCAGAAACATTGTTTCATGTTCTGTATGCTTTGTCTATGCAGACTACCATATGCAAATAACAGAGCTGATAACAATTACTGGCAGGGAGCTAAGATGGAGGCAACCATGTGCACAATAAAAATGTGAATTTCAATATTTTATTTTTTGACGCCTTACAAATACATATTTGTTAAATATAGTAGTAAGGGAACATGATAGTTATTATTATTTTTTATTTTTTTAAACTGTAAATTTTTTTTATTGAATTTTCAAAGATATCAGGTGAAAATAATAAAGTAGTCAGTGAGAAGCACAGGTCTTGCAAGTAACTGAAACAGTAAGATTAGGCTCACAAGTCTGTAAAAGTAGAAATGACCAGTACACTAGTAGGTCTGAGATCGTGAGTAAAGGAATTCTAGAAACAGGTATAATCTCAGACAGGGCCGGCCTTAGGTGATCAGACGCCCTGTGCGAGCCCAACATATGGCGCCCCCCCCCCTTCAGCAAAACCTCTGCCCCTTCTACAATAGCCCTGTTCCGCCTTCTACAAAACCCTTCCACAAACCCCAGCCCCCCTTTCTACAAAAACCCTGCCCCCCTTTTTACAAAACCCCTGCCCCCTCTACAAAACCCCTGCTCCCCCTTTAATAAAACCCCTGCCCACCCTTCTATAATTTTTTTTCTCCCCCTTTAACAAAACACATGCTATCATTATATATATCAACTATACAGCAATGTTCACATAATATCACTAAAAACCTTCCCCCTCCACCAAAACCACTGCCACCCTCTACAAAAGTCCTGCACTCATTCTACATAAACCTCTGCTCCCCTTCTACAAAACCCATGCTCCCCTTATACTAAGCCCCTGCTCCCCTTCAACTAAACCCCTGCTCCCTTATACTAAACCCCTGCCCCCCTTATACTAAACCCCTGCTCCCCTTATACTAAACCCCTGCCCCCTTATACTAAGCCCCTGCTCCCCTTATACTAAACTCCTGCCCCCCTTATACTAAAGTCCTGCCCTGTTATACTAAACCCCTGCCCCCCTTATATTAAAGTCCTGCCTCCCCTTATACTAAACCCCTGCTCCCCTTATACTAAACCCCTGCCCCCTTATACTAAACTCCTGCCCCCTTATACTAAACCCCTGCCCCCTTCTACTAAACCCCTGCTCCCCTTCTACTAAACCCCTGCTCCCCTTATACAAAACCCCTATACTAAACTCCTGCCCCCTTTACAAACCCCCTGGTCCCCCTTCAACAAAACCCATGCCCCCTCCACAAAATCCTTTCCCCTGCCACTTCACCAGAAATGCCTGCCCCCTCTTCTACAAAACCTCTCCTCTACACCAAAACCCCTACCCCCTTTTTTACAAAACCTCTAACCCCTTCTATAAAACCTCTGCTCCTCCCTAAACCAACCCCCTTCTACAAAACCCCTTCCCCAAAATCCCAGCGAGAAAACCTCTGCTCCCCCTTCTGCAAACCCCCACACACACACACACAAAAACAACAATCTATTTAATTTAAAAAAAAAAAAAGCAATAGTTACAACAAGAATAAACAGACTCACATTAAAGCTTGCTGCTCCCTGGAACCTCCTGACAGTGTCCCAGTCTGCCGACCTTGATACCAGCACTGACCTCCTCCCTCACACTCACTGTGCGGATCCTTCCGCGGATGACTGTGGAGGCGGAGCATGCTCTTCCTCCGTGCTCCTGACCTCCTCTCTCTCCCGGCCGCTGCTCTCTTCATAATTTGCAAGTCAAGTGCGCAGCATAATGCACTTGACTTGCTCTGCACATGACTCGGGCCGGCATGTGAGTGACTGAGTGCGAGCTGTGCTGGCCGCCCGGCGCCCCTGTTGCCATGGCGCCCTGTGCGGCCGCACAGCTCGCACACCCCTAAGGCCGGCCCTGATCTCAGACTTAATCATGGTGTTACTAAACAATAAAACACAGACATATTCCAGTGCCATCTTATGTGGGCTTTCTATGCCATTATGTGGGTATTATAAATGGGCATGATATTTAATTATTTAGTATATATTTAGCATTTTTTGCTCTCACTTTACATTATTTGATTAATAGTAAGAAGATTTAACATAGATCACACGGTTATTTGCTAAGGTGTAATTTGTCAAATCAAAGTGAATATAAATTTCCATCTGTCTCTGCCTAAATGTTGCAAATTGATCAACTCTTTACTTCCTTGCTTAGAGTTTAGACCCCTACACCTCATTTCACAATAAATTAAAAAGAAGAACTTCAGTTGAGCATGTTGTACAAAAGGAAAATGTTTTGGGAGTCCAAGACACTGCAGCCTCTTTCCTCAGAAAGTTCTGTCTCTCTCCAACCCTGTTTACCAATACTGCACAGCTTTAAATATGATATATGCTTTCCATTTGAATTTACAAGTGGAACTCCCAGATGCTTTCCTTCAGTCAAACATATTCTTTAAGAAAGCATTTTTATAAAAAATAAAAAAAATTCTATTCCACATCTTTCAGTGATAGAATGCACAAGAAACACATGTCCAGAAAGAACTGTTCTATTTTGGTTTTAAAATAATTTATCGTCCTCTTCTACAAAGCGTTATAAACACTCATAGTAAAGGCTTTGATTTAGCATATGCTCTAACTTGTGGTAACCAAAGTGAGAAATTATGTTACCCAGACCCCCTTGCTTCGTAAAATTCAGTGGACAAAGTGAATGGTTTTGTCTGATTGTATTCCTATTGCCATTTATTTCACTCTGTGCCCCCCCAAAAAATTGCACAATATGTTGAGAAATTTACGGAAATAAAATGTTTACAAAATGTTGGCCTTGTCTGAACTACCGTCAGACATTTTGGGATACAATTCAAATTTAAAAAGCATACTACTTCCACCTTCAGCATGTCTCCTAACCCTGCCTGCTTATAACCCAACAGTCTACTCATGTTCTGTTCAAGCCATCTTCATATTTTTTTTCAGACTGTCTCTCGATGTCTCTGAATGTTTACCTGACCTGTTTCACCTTCTTCCTAGGATCAAGTTTTTTGTCATTTCTTGTTCTTTTGCCCATCACAGTACTCCTCCTTAGTGCCCCTTTGTTTGTCTGAGGTCCCCTCTACAAATCTGATCTATATCAAGTAAAAAATAATATTAAAGGGACATTGCTATCCAAAATCTACTCAAATTTATATTTTCCTCTGGTCACCTCCAAAGGGGCATCTGAAGAGGGGAGACGGGGCGGGGTCAAATTCAGTGTCAAAACTAAACAATGAAAGTGATAGTGCTTCAGATGCCTGTCCGGCAAGTCCGAATTCCATTGATTGGCAAAGGCAGAGACACCAGAAAAGGACCGGAAGCATTTGTTCATATTTTAAATATCAGTTAACTTGTCATGAAAGGACTTTGTTCATATAAAATACTGGGGAGATTGATCAAGGCAAAAACAGGCATTTTTCTGGGTCATAAAGATATATATATATATATATATATATATATATATATATGAAATATGGACTATTTACCATGGAGACCAATAAAATGTCTTTTAACAGTTAGCATTTTGTGCCTAAAATAGCACTTGTTATCCACCTTTATCGTTTGTACATCCCGTGCATACAGAGATATCAACAGGCCAAGCAGACTGAAAAAAAAACCAAATAATTATTCTTTGGCGTCTTTCCCATACCATCCCAGTACTATTTTGTGTACTGTAACGGAACTCAGTTCCGCCTGTCAAAGTCCACAGCATATGCCTGCCAAAGATTTTCATATGCAAAATATATTCCATGCAATCGAGTAATAGCAATATAGCTTTTAGTTTTCTTTTTGGAACCTTCCAACACTAGCATTCATTATTACATTCATCCGTAATATGATGACTTATGACACGTGCCATGATTACGTCTTTGTATCTATCATTTTGCACTATTACCAGTCTCTGTAAAATAGGACAAAAAAAATAAAATAAAAACTTGGACAGAACTTAAAATACTTATTTACATCCCTGTTAGCAGGAGAAAATGTGACATCTCAACATGGCATCATGTTTTCCATATACACAATTTTCCTGTAGTAGTAAATTACTGTTTAAATGTCAAATATTTCATGTATTTACATATCAAAACGTTGCCATGGCACAGATCATACGAAACCTGCAAACAATAAGTACCAGCCATAAAGGAACGTTACAGAAAAGGCTTTTTGATAGCATATTGCTGACAGACAAGAGGGCCTTTTATACATGTCTCATTTGCAGGATGACTATTTTTGACTAAAATAGTGGCTCACTTGGTAGCTGCATTAATAACTGGCATATTGTGTGTCTACTGAATTGACTGTATGGTGAACATGTTGATAAATGCTGATTTCAGCCTGGTTATCTAACAGGTAAGTAGAGGTGTAATAGAATTAGTTCTTTCACGTTGGAAGCAACGAGCTCACCATAAATAGATGTCCAGATTGATGCTCAGATAATTACTAGCATTAGCTTAGAGGAGTCATTCTTAACCCATACTTGTGATTCCAGACTGCAATTCCGTGCTATCTTAGCTTGCCTACAATGGCTGAAGCAGGTATTGGGTATATCATATTAATCAGGATCCAGGTAAATGCCCCAATAAACTGTATACTGTACCAGACTAATCCTCCCCCTCCCCCCGCTTACTCCCCCCAATTAGCAATGGAAACCCCTATAAACATATATTAATATAAATTATAATCCTGATTTATATGGATAGTGGAGGAATGCAACGTTGTCCAAGGTTTCACTTCCCTCCTTCCATTGGAAGTGGGCCCATCTGGGTTCAATGCTGATTCTCAGTAGCCAATGTGGTAGTTTTGGTTGCATGCTGATGCATTACTGTTACAGTGTTGAGAGTTTCCTTTGATGACCAGATATTTCAGCTGTTGAGCAATGTTTATACGTAGAGTATTGTCATCACTAAAGTCAGTGGTGACTCAACTCAGCTGAGGCATGCAGCATTGTCACTATACTCGTCTGACTTTTAGTAACTGAGCCAACTCACTGCAAGATGGAATTCGAGGTCTGGGATTTTGCAGCTTCAGTTTCAGAGTTAACCAGTACTTGTAACCTAGAACACTGGGTTGTTCTGTAATTAGTGTGCTGATTCCTTTCAGTGTACGGGGTTGAATGTTTAGCAGATTGTAACATACTGCACATTCTATTCTCTCTGAGTCTTCCATGAATTCGACGATATGTCACTCTCAGAATTTCTAGGTTTTACAATTCAGTATATCTAACACACATATAATAAATATGCATATATTAAAGATATATGTTATTTATATGAAGAATTGAAAAATATTTTCATTGAAGAATTTTGATACTTTGGCCAAAATGTTTGACTTTACTTTGAATACTCAGCAATTCTCACATTAGTGAATAAGCCTGCATGTTACATATAATTAGTGATGGGAATGCAAAGTTTTAAATGTGGAGTAAGGATATTCCACTGGTTTCCATGCTGCCTTAGCCAAAGTGTCTCTAAATAGTAAAGGGACACTATAGGCACCCAGACCAGTTCAGTTCATTGAAGAACCCTGGGTACAGTGTTCCTGTCCCCCTTAGTTCTGCAATGTAAATAATTACATTTCAGGACTAAGACTGCCTCTAGTGGCTGTCAATCAGACTCTAAAAGCTAGCTGAGCATCATGGGAAATGTAACCCAGAAACAATTTATGGTGTCGAGGTTAGCCATCACTGCACTAGAGGCACTTCCAGCTTGCTAGGTGACTTTTGGTTCTGCATAAGGACATCCAATGTCAGTTAAATCCCCACAGAAAAGTAAAAAAATCCCCATAAATAAATTGTGATGGCTTCCTATGGGGGGGGGGGGCACTTTATGTGCTCACAGCACTCAATGCGCATGTGCATTAGACCCCCTACTTTGAATGATGCCAGAGGAGGCGAAGTGCTGACCCAGTTCTATGGGTGAAGGGTGATGGGTGCTGGAATTGAGTACAACAAATATTTTTTAACCTTTTTCATGCTGGGGAAAAGGTGAACGCAGAGAAGTGGGTGGCGGTGCAGAGGGAGCTATAGTGGAAGGTATACATGTTTGTATTCTCCCTTTAAACCCCAATAAATGCCTTTTTTACAGGTGCACATAACAGGACTACCATGGCAACATGCAACATAATATCAGGAGAGTGAAATAGACACTTTTAAAAGTGAAATCTGACACAATAAGGCTTCATGAGTTTCTAAATGTTAAAGAGTTACTTCAGAGACTTTTTTTTGTACCTTTCTAGTCCTCCATCTACTTTGTCTACAGATGACTGGCACCTGGAGACTCTAGCTGGCAGATTGTAACTGAGTCACACATTGATTGCAGGTTAGTATGATGTTTCCAGAAGGCCTTTGAACAATGCAGAGGGATTTAATAAGATGCTATGTGGTAGCTTCCCACATTGCTGATTGCTGTGGGGTCCAGTGATAGCCTGTGGGCATGTCAAAAATGAGCAGGACAAATTGAGTGAAGAGTCACCATTACTCTAGAAAGGTAAGTAAAACATGTAATATAGGAAAAAATAAGGGCAGTTATAAAAGACTTAAAAAATACTTTTAACCCTAAAAAAAAAATCAGAATGTGTTGCTAAGGCAGATTTGTGTGAAATAAAATCATACAAGACAATGGCAGAGTTAGGGGAAAATAAGTGTTTAGATATCTAAGAAATATATTTTTAAACTAATTATGGGAGCACTGAGATTGTTCAGATGGTTTATTTAAGTAAATGTCCTTTATTCCAATTGTATGTCTTCTTTCTAATTGTACTCCTCCAATTGATTTTAGAGAGACAGGTCACTAATTGTGCAAGGTGCAGATGTTCTTCTCTAAAAAATGTAATTATTGTTATTATTGTCCATATCACTGCTCAATGCCGGTCTTAAGCTGTTCTCTTCAATCTTAGCGAGCCGACAGGGACCCCTCGTGGGGGGGGGGGGCTGGTCCATCCCAGTCAGGTGGGATTTGTTCCTACGAGGGAAGCCAAAGAGATCACCACCCGGGTGATTAACCTAATCTACAGAGCTACTTTGCAGAAAACCACACACTCTTTTTGTCAAGCGATGCTGAAAAGGCATTTGATCGGATGGACTGGCTTTTTCTAGGGGGGTGCAGAGGGGGGTCCTGCAAAGGCTGGGCTTTGGCCCACTATGGAGAGGATGGATTGAGGCATTATACTCCCAGCCCAAAGCACGCATAAGAATAAATGGACTACTCTCAGATAAGGTACATATCAGGACTGGAATTCGCCAGGGATGCCTCTCCTTTTCGCGCCCTACCCTGGAGCCCCTTTTGAATGTGATTAGAGCCAACTCACTTATTACTGGTTTCTCCGCAGACGCAATGAATTATAAGATCTCGGTGTATGCAGATGATCTGCTATTCTCCCTGACCAACCCTGTACAATCCTTGACAGCTCTTATTAGGGAAATGCAATGTTACAGCTCTCTTTACCTGTTCTCCATCAACTATGATAAATCGAAATATATAGCAGTGGGAATAACAACACAAACAGCCAAGGATATTAAGCACAATTTCCCCTTCAGGGAAAACAAATCCTCCCTTAAATGGCTGGGTGTCAAGTTGACATAGACAGTGAGTGACCTTTTTTCTATGAACTTCCCACCCTTACTACAAACCATAAAGTCTGACTTACAAAACTGGAATAAACCTTCCATATCCTGGACAAGCAGACTTAATGTATTAAAAATGAATGTACTCCCTAGACTCCTGTATCTGATCACGGCTCTTCCAATTTACATACCCACAAACTTTTTTTGAGCGGTTAATACTGCCTGCCTAGACCTTGTCTGGATGGGGAAAAAAAAGTGCCTTAATCAGACAGACCTGGGGAGGCCCCGTAATATAGGCGGCTTGGGATACCCTGATGCAAGGAAATACTACATTGCCAATGCTTTGACAGGGGTTCTGGATTGGATGTTGACGGACTCACATAAACCCTGGAAGCATATTGAGGCTAGTTTCTTGATAGTGCCAATAGAGACATTACCTTGGCAGGTAGCTGATTGCCACATGCTAGGCCCACACCAACATTCTACCATACAACCAACCATAAACATGTGGCACAAATATAGAATCGACTTGGGACTCTCCCCACCATGCTCCCCAATACTCTCGCTCACACACAACACGTTGGTGTCCACTGACCTAGGTGTTTGACTGTCCACATGTTTTCCTGAGATCCCAAACTTACGGTTACAAGACATCTACACAACAGACTCCCCACCAACATTGACAGGTTGCCATAGCGAGAGAACACCTACTTTTATAGATAAATTCATGCACCATCAACTTCTACATTATCTAAGGTCGTTGCCAAATATATCCACGGAGCCACGCATTCTGACTGAGTAGGAACAAACCAGTCTCACACAACCTCGTCATAGGCGACTTTTAGCAGAGGCAGAGCTGCTGGCAGGAGCTCCCCGGGTACTCTCCTGCCTCCCGCCCTGCCTGTGGGTCGGTGAGGGAGGCACATGGTGTGGACCGCGGGGATTAGGGTGTGCCCTGGCGCACACCTATGAAGTCAAATATTGTATTTTACTATTAACAGTCATTATTAAAGTCAAAACATAGTGTCTGGGATAATGGGCAAGAGCTCTGGACCTCCGTGGGTGCTGTGTGTCCATTGGGGAGCCCTGCATTTGGTGCTGTATGTGCATAGTACACTGAGTGCTCTAAGGAATACCTTGCATTGGGTGCTCTGTGTGTCCATCAGGGTGCCTGTAATGAATGCTGCTGTCACGGTTCTCACCGTGCCATACAGATGGCCAAATGTGGCTGCTTCATAAGTGCCTAACAGGGGACTTGATCCTGTTACTTTGCCGTCCTAGGCCTGCTATCTGCCTTTGAGCCACTGCAGTTCAGATTCTTTTGAGCTGCTCTACCCCTATTATTTCTGGCTATGTCTGCAGCAATGGGGGCTGGACTTATTCTATGGTCAATGCCGTGCTTCACCGACTGATCATTCATCTGCTGGGTATATAAACTGCCCTCCCTGAGAACATTATCAAGTCTTTGATCCTGGTGTATGTGTTCATTTCCTATTGTCTAGTCTCCTGAACTTGTATTCCATGTTGACCCCAGCTTCTGACTTTGGCTACACTTCATTTATCCTGACCTCTGGCATCCCTTGACTTTGGCTACAGTTCGTTTATCCTGATCTCTGGCATCCTTTGATTTCGACTATCCTGCTGTTTGTGGCCTTGTTGGTACTGCTTTGGAATCACCTTTCCTGCACAGCCTCCCTGCACAGATTCACAGTCCAGGTGGCTTCTTACCTGGTCACATTGGACTGTGTCTATCTGCAAGGGTGAGCAAACATATCTGCGCTACAGACTCCCACCTCAGGTAAGACCCTGACAGCTGCTCTGCCAAGGAATACCCTTCATTGGGTGCTATCCTGCACCAAGTACAGTCTGTGCCAATGAGGGTGCCCTGCAATGGGTGCCCCTGCAATGTCTGTGCACAGGAATACCTTGCCCCCTGCAATGGGTGCTGTCTGTGCTAGTGAGGGTGCTCTGCAATGGGTGCTGTCTAGGCCAGTGAGGGTGCTCTGCAATGGGTGCGGTCTAGGCCATTGAGGGTGCTCTGAAATGGGTGCGGTCTGTGCCAGTGAGGTAGCTCTGCATTGAGGTGAGGGTGCTGTCTGAGCCAGTGAGACTGCTCTGCAATGGGTGCTGGCTACACCAATGAGGGTGCTCTGTAAGGCCTGCAGGGCCGGACTGGCCCACCGGGATACCAGGAAATTTCCCGGTGGGCTGACACACTATCAGGTGCGTGGCCACCTAGTGCACGGGCCGCACAAAGCAATTACAGAATGTAGCGTGGCCAAGCAGGCAGAACACGGGTAGAGGAGCTTCTGTTCCCCTACCCGGTCTGACAGGAAGTGCTCACAGAGAGCACAGAACTGCTTCCTGTCAGACCGGGTACAGTGAGCAGGAGCTCCTCTACCCGCGATCTGCCTGCTTGGCCACGCTACAGCAAGGTACAGGAAGAGCTGGGGGGGGAGAACTAATGGGACACATGGGGGCTGGACCTAATGGGACACATGGGGGTTTGGGCTGGAACTAATGGGGCACATGGGGGTTGGGGCTGGAACTAATGGGACACATGGGGGCTGGGGAACTAATGGGACACATGGAGGATGGGGAACTAATGGGACACATGGGGCTGGGTGGGAACTAACATGGGGGCTGGGGAGCTAATGGGACACATGGGGCTGGGGGAACCAATGGGACACATGGGGATGGGCTGGGAACTAATGGGGATGGGGAGCTAATGGGACACATGGGGCTGGAACCATTGGGACACATGGGGGTTGGGGCTGGAACTAATGGGATGGGGGAACTAATGGGGGGAACACCAATCAGCATGAGTCAGAGAGTATATAAGTTCTAGCCTAATGGGATGGGGGAACTAATGGGACACATGAGGGTTGGGGCTGGAACTAATGGGACACATGGGGGCTGAGGGGAACCAATGGAACACATGGGGGAACTAATGGGTATGGTGGGACACATGGGGCTGGGGAAACTAATGGGACACATGGGGCTGAACTAATGGGACACATGGGGGGGACACATGGGGGGGGCTGAACTAATGGACACATGGGGTTGGGGCTGAACCAATGGGACACATGGGGGCTGGAACTAATGGGACACATGGGGCTGAAACCAATGGGACACATGGGGTGGGGCTGAACTAATGGGACACATGGGGTTGGGAAACTAATGGACACATGGGGGGGGAACTAATGGGACACATGGGGGTTGGGAAACTAATGGGACACATGGGGCTGGGGGAACTAATGGGACACATGAGGGCTGGGAACTAATGGGACACATGAGGGCTGGGGAACTAATGGGACACATGGGGGCTAATGGGATGGGGAACTAATGGGACATGGGGGCTGGGGGGAAACTAATGGGACACGTGGGGGCTGGGGGAAACTAATGGGACACGTGGGGGCTGGGGGGAAACTAATGGGAGGGGTAATTATACACATGTAAGGCTGGAAGGGGTGGAATGAGACACATGGAGAGGCAGGGGAGTAAAGACATGGATGGGGCCTGGGGAGAAAGAGAGAGACGGGATGGGAAAGGGGAATAGGAGACAGACAGAGGGGATGGGAAAGGGGAACAGGAGACAGACAGAGGGGATGGGAAAGGGGAACAGGAGACACACAGAGGGGCTGGGGAAGGGGAGAATGAGACACACAGGGGAGCTTCATTGAAGTAGCACAGGATGCTGTGGCCTGGGAAAGATACTAACAAAAGGGCTGGGGAAGGGGAGAAAGAGACAAAGGGGCTGGGGTTAAGAGACACATGAAAGGGGCTTGGAGGAGAAAGACAGAAACAAGATGCATCTTCCCTTGTGTCTCCTGCTCTCACTGTAATTTAGAGTCGACTGGTGAGAGAAAGACTTCGTATTAGAGGAACTCTATAATCACCAGAACTTCTGCAGTTTAATGTAATGGTTGATAAGCAAATCTATTACTGCCCCACGGCTCCTTTTAAAGAGGGTGTAGCGGAGCGCTTATATAACATAGACTTTTCTCCACTGGTATTCCAATAGTTATTCAGGATCAAGTAGGTTATCATAAGAAGAACAGCATAAGCAGTAAATAAAGTAATCCACAAATAGCCCATCACCTTTCCCAATAACTGGATGACACTCAGTATCAGGAGCAGAACTGATTTTTAATGACACACACTCTGCTTTTATGCAATCCTCCCATGCAAGGGAGACACCCACAGAGAATTAGGAATTTTACCACATGACAGGAGGCTTCATATTTTGCATTAACTTTCTTTACTAGCTCCACAGCAGCAAAGAAAAAAACAGTTGAACGAAAGAACCAATCAGCATGAGTCAGAGAGTATATAAGTTCTAGCCTAGTCATTAATTTCCTCTTTCTTTGCTGCTCCATCACAAGTCAGGTCAGAGTAATACTTCTTTAATAATTTTTTCTTCTGTATTGATTTGATATTTGTTTCCTGTATATACTGGGACTTTAAGGCTCTTAAGTTACTGGGGGGTGGCTAGGGTCGTTCTTGGGTACCCCTTTAACGGGTCGGCGTCAGGGATTCACCAGCTTTACCTCACGGGTAGCACCCGGTCCTTTTCCCCCCTCCCCTTCCCTTTTCACCGAGTGGCTACGTTCGCCACTTTACTAGAGGGCTCTCTGCTCTATTCGTACACTTCAAACGCACGAATAGAGCAAGTCAGCCCTAGGTTCGCGCGTGCTCAGCTTGTAAGATGCTATCGGAGCGAATGCGCTCCGTTCGCGCGCACACGCGAGCACTTTACTTCAGTGTATTCCCGCGAACGGATTGGATTCGCTTATACAGTCCAATCCGTTCGCGGCTTTGCTTTCCATCCGTGTTTGGCTGCTCGCAACCCGCAAACGGAGCCGTTCGCGAGTTCTAGCCGAACACTATAGGTTTTTCACGTATATGCTTTCGCTGGCTTTTCCCACTTCCTGTGCAACAGCGGCGGCCATTTCGTGAAGAGAGAAGCACAACGCTCATCACACCCAGCCGTTTAAAGTGACAGGACCGCTGGGAATAGAGTGCCTTCTGTTGGATTACAAGGTGGGTGTTATAACCCTAGGGAGTGGGACAGCCAGTTAGGTTCTATACCCAGTATCCTGGCTAGGGGTGAGCCCCCATTTGGGAAAGACCCACAGTGCTGCCTAACGGAATCTGTTCAAGCAGATTCCGACTGACTGGGTGAGCCCCAGTAATATAGAGTCTGCTTCACTTACCACTAGCGACTAATATACGGCCAGTGGCTGGTCATATTTCCCTCCCACGCACTCCAACTCCCTAGTAGTTGACACGACCCTGTGCCTGTTAGTGCCCTCATTATGGAGGAGAATCATAATGCAACTGAGCTACAAGCCATGATTAATGCGGCAGTAGCCGCCTCATTGGAGAAGGCAATGGCGAAAGTTCTCACACCGGCCACTGCACCTAGGAACCCGGTTAATAGACGGCCTCGTGACAAGGAAGACTCAGAGGCGTCGGATGACTCCTCTCAGGAGAAACACCGCCCGGCTAAACGCCACTGGAAGGGCGAGGTGTCTAAAAGAGCCCTTATGAAAGGCAAAGCGCCCCTGAAGCGCAATAAGGGCTCTATGGCAAGACCGGTTAAAGACATCTCCTCGGACGAGGAAAAAGACGTGCCACACTCCCTCTCCATTCTCGATGAATGGCAGGTGGACGTCTCCGAATCTGATGAAGACGATTGGGGCTCCAACGCCTACGTTACGGAGACCTTCCTGGGTGAGTCCCAGGGTAAGGGAGACGAGGAAACCTCCACCTCAACCAAGCTCTCACAGGATCAAGAAGTGTTTCTGGACACCACAAGGCACAGAATGTTCGATCCCAGAAATTTTCGGCACCCCCGATCAGGGGAATGGGCCCCGCCTGAGCATCTCCTCAGGTTTATGCATTTCTGGATCCGCAAACCCCTGGAGAAGCACGTACGCAAGCGGATGAGAGCGGAGTGCCCAAGACCATCGCTACCAGACAAAGTAGCCTTCACACCCGAATTCGATCAGCTTATGCTGACATTCAAGGAGCAGGGAGGCCGGGATCCCCGCAGGGGGATAGAGAGGAGTCTGAAGGGGGCGCAAGACAAGCTCCTGGACACGATGGGGCCTTTGGCCCATGTAATGTATTTGGCGGACGACGCCTATACCAGGGCGGACTCTTTCAATGCGGACATGATAAGAGAATGGGCACATGACATCCGTGAATGGACCCAGAGAAGCTTCTGCTTTCTCGGGAACACCAATGTGGCCCTCTCTACAGAGCGGCGCCGCGCAGCACTGTTCGGCATAGACCCCCAAATTAGCGGATTTAGGGGTAAAAGAATTGGGCCCATAGGCACAGGGCAAGCTCTTCGGGGAGGCCTTCCTCAAAGAGCTCAACAAACACGTCAACGTTTTCACCTCACTAAACCGAGCCCGGACATCCATGTGGAATGTTTTCCGGGGCAGCCTCACGAGAGATGTTTTTCCCAGGGCTGGTCGGCAGCGGGGCCGTGCCACCAGCCGATTCTGGCCATCGGGCCCCCGCACGGGACACCCACAACAATTTTACTCGCAACAGGGTTATCAAGACGCAGGAGCTCGACAGAGCTATCCCTACTACCAGAGGGCTGCAGACGTGGATGTCGCGGACGAGCCCGAGTAAGACTTCCCACAGGTAAGCAAACAACCCATAGTTACGTCCCAACTAACCATGTCTGCAGGCTGTGTTTCTCTTTTTTCCCAGAATTGGGCAGAACTATCTTCAGACGCCTGGGTACTACAGACAGTCAGAGGATACTGCATCGAGCTACGTTCAAATCCGGTGCAGGCACGTCCTCCTCCACCATCACACCTCTCAACGTCAGACGCACACCTCATAGAAAAGGAGCTGCACGAATTACAGATGAAAGGCGCCATACAACCCGCCCAGGGGCGAGGAGGCTTCTTCAGCAATATGTTTTTGGTCCGCAAGAAAACCGGAGACTTCAGACCGGTAATCAATCTCAGAGCATTGAATGCTCATGTAACCTACCGCCACTTCAAAATGGAGGGCATACATCTACTAAGTGACCTCCTCCAGGACACGGACTGGTTTACGTGTCTGGATCTCAAGGACGCATATCTCTCAATCCCAATTCCGGTTTCCATGGAACGGCGCCCCTTGGCAATTCACTTGCCTGCCCTTCAGTTTGAGCTCGGCACCATGGTGTTTTACGAAGATGTTGAAACCAGTAGTTTCTCACCTCAGGATGCATGGAATCAGGTGTATCATTTATCTAGACGACATACTCTTGTTCTGCAGGACAAGGGAGTTGGTGGTCCAACATACAAAATATACAGTACAATTATTGGAATCTCTGGGCTTCATAGTCAACAGAGAGAAATCCGCAAAGACACCCACGCAAACCATCCAATTCCTGGGCTTCGAGATAGATTCCAGGTCTTGTACCCTGCATCTCCCGAAGACCAAGGTGACAGCCATCAAAAAGGAAATTCGCAGAGTACTCAAATGCGATTCCATTCCACTGCGACAACTAGAGCGAATCGTAGGCCTTCTGTCCTCCTCGATCCAAGCCATATTTCCGGGCCCCCTGCAATACCGAGCCATGCAACAATTGAAGGCCCGCTTCTTGAGACGTACAATCAACCAGTTCCGCTGACGAACGAGGTACGACAGGAACTAGACTGGTGGCTCAAATGTATGCATGCTTGGAACGGCTGAGCCATTTTCGGCAACCACCCGGACTTCGTGCTGGAATCAAACGCCAGCCAATTAGGTTGGGGCGCCATGGATGGAGAGGCATCCACGGGAGGCACATGGACGAACCAGGAACTCTCACTGCACATCAACTGCCTTGAACTGCTGGCGGGATGCTTTGCAATACGCAGTCTGGCGAAAGGACAATCAAACTGTTGTATTCTTCTTCGGATGGACAACATATCGGCAGTGAGATACATCAATCATCTGGGTGGTACACGCTCCCAAACACTGGTGGAGCTGACGAAGGAGATTTTCGATTACTGCCTCCCAAGCAACATTACGTTACAAGCAGAATATCTTCCAGGGGAATCGAATCGTAAGGTAGATTGGTACTCCCGACACTAGAGAGACGTCAGCGATTGGAAGCTGGACCCACAGATATTCAAACGGATGGGGCCCTTCACACTGGACCTATTTGCCTCCCGCAACAATCACCAGGTACCACAGTTTTACAGCTGGCTTCCGGATCCAGAATGCCTGGCGGTCGACGCCTTCACCCAACATTGGCCCCCACGAGGAGCTTACGCCTTTCCTCCATTCGCCATGATCGCGAGGGTTCTCCACCAGGTTCGACGACGGGGAGTGCGGATAACGCTCCTGACACCCAACTGGCCGAGCCAACCGTGGTTCCCGGATCTGCTAGAACTGCCGTGGCGGGATCTGATCTTATTACCGAGCGATTACAGTCTACTCAGGAACCCGATGGGGGACACACACCCGATGCTCCTAGACGGATGACTGTCATTGATAGTTTGGAATCTTTCCGGGGAGCATGGAGTACCGGAAACCTATTGGCAACAACTAAGGACCTCCTATGGGACTCCT
Source organism: Pelobates cultripes (assembly GCA_933207985.1). Lineage (NCBI taxonomy): Eukaryota > Metazoa > Chordata > Amphibia > Anura > Pelobatidae > Pelobates > Pelobates cultripes. The sequence continues at coordinate 71,226,374 of OW240922.1, read as the reverse complement.
GGGCCCCTGGAACGCGAAGGAGCTACTTATCAGCATGGCACTCTTGGACCGATTGGTGCATGGGGCGGAACCTGGATCCCTTTACGGCCCATATATCCGATATCATGAACTTCCTAGCACAGCTGTTCGAAGAGCGAAAATTGTATCGCACCATCAACGTGGTCAGATCCGCTATTTCGGCAGACCACGTGCCGTCTCAAGGAAGACCGGTAGGACAAGACTCCCTGATCTGTCGATTGCTACGGGGCATCAAGCTGAGACGACCTCCAACACCAAAATACCGACACCTATGGGACGTGGACGTAGTACTCCGTTTCCTAAGGGGATGGCCCCCTAACGAAATGCTATCACTAAAGCAATTGACAGCAAAATTCACCTTCCTGCTGTGCATGGTCTCCTTCCGTAGGGTATCGGATGTTAGGGCGTTCGACAAAGACGCATTCCATATTTCCCAGAGGACCAAATCGGATTCGTTATCGGTGTTTTACCCATTCTTCACCTCGGATCCCCAATTGTGCGTGGTCAAGGCCCTACGAGCTTATATGACAGCCACAGAGACATTACATTCACCAACAGCGAAACAATTGCTAGTCTCATATGTCAGTCAACATGGACCGGTGTCAGTAACCACACTAGCCAGATGGGTCAGATGGCTTCTTTCTCTAGCCGGAGTGGACTCGTCCTTTGGTGCACATTCCGTGCGGGGGGCAGCAGCATCAGCTCCCTTCTTAGCAGGCGCTTCATTAACAGACATCCTGCACACTGCTGACTGGTCACGCGAATCGACTTCTCGGACATTCTACTTTCGTCAATTGTCCAATGCTGCCTTCGCTGTTCTTCCTGAGCGTTAAAATTGCAAAATATGAATGTAGCGGAGCGGCAATAATAAATCCCACGATCTCTGCTGGTTCAGTCAAGCGCTGAAAAGCAAGGCAATATCCCAAATCTCCCAGTAACCGGATGAAACACAGTTCTGAGAGTCAACTGAAGGCTTTATTCACAGGCTCCACAATTTATACAATTCCCCATGCAAGGGGTTTCCTGAGTCCTATCCCAGGGGTATTCCCAGAGTGGACTACGACAGCTTCAACATGGATGCTGTCCAGGAGGTGGGAGGGTCTGGGAGGGAGGGTCTGCTGGAGATTGGCCGGTATGTGTCAGCTGACCGGAGCTCGCCGCAAACGGTTCGTGGCGAACCGTGGCGAGCCGTTCGCAGGAAGTTCGCGAACGGTTCGCGACATCTCTAATCATAATATAGACTTGTGATGTCGCAACTAGTCAAGAGGAAATGAATGACTAGGCTAGAACTTATATACTCTCTGACTCATGCTGATTGGTTCTTTCATTCAACTGTTTTTTTCTTTGCTGCTGTGGAGCTAGTAAAGAAAGTTAATGCAAAATATTCGCCTCCTGTCATTATTAAAATTAAGATTATCAGTACAGTGCGCTAGCATAATCTTCAATTATCCAATCCATAGCTGGTTACAGTACACAGGTTTCCTCCCCTTAGCGTGAGAGGTAACTTAATTATCTATACAGTTTAAGCACCCAATTTCCCCCAATTCCTGGATGTACCCCAAGACTATAACTTACACCCATAAATCACATATCCCATGATAGCCCTGATCTGGGTGAGCAACATACTGAAAAATCACCCAGATCGGTTCAAGGGTTCGTGAATTTCCTGGAGGTCTTCGTTTTACCGACCGCACACGAGGTGTTAGCCGAAGAGAGTTCCATGTGTTTTGGCCTTGCGGTCGGTCTCCGTTCGTGAGGTGAAAATCACGAAATTGTTTACTATACTCTGCCTGGGTTCGGGTGATTCTCCTGGTTCGTATAATTCCTTTCACCGAACGCCGTTCCGTTCGTATGTTTCCCCATGAATGGGTGGAAGTATGTAGGTCTCTGCAGTGTTCGCGTGGTCGAGTGTCCGATTTGGGTTCCAGACACTCGATGACCAAACACCGCTGGTGCGTTCATATGGAAACTGCCACTGCCACGTGTTTGTATGCCGAACGGTGGCCACCCAGGGAATACACAGTGCGTTCGGATAATTGTCAATTGAGGTAATGTGAAGAACGATAGGGGAGGTCAATTAGTGCCACGCTCAGCTCCAGGGTGGCCTGGTTGTTTGGTATTTTGTTTGTTTGTCGAATGGTACACTTCAGATGGTTCAAAGTAGATTTTTACTGAAAAACCAGACGAATGACACAACAGATAGGGGGTTACTTGGTTCTTTTACCAGCGTATTGAACTGTGGAGAATAGAGTAGAATACTTCAACAATTAGGCGTAGGGACAGCCAACAATACAATGATGAGTAGCAACACACAGTCCGCTACAGAGGGAACACTGGGCATTATTGGTGACAAAAGAATTTACCATATTTTAGTAGAAATTGACACTTTTATAAATTTTACTGGTTACACTCCCTGGCTTTTCAAGCAGACAACATGTCTTGTCACTTTCTGGTTTGGTTAGCTTTTTTGGACTGAACTGAAAAGGCAGCAATTGCTCAGAGCACCTGCCTTGCAAAGACTTCTCATTGAGCTGTATTGGGGAGTCTGTGACTGGACAGCCACAGAAAGTCTCGGTGGGATTATGAGAGGAGAGCTTGCAAAGGCGGCAAAAGAAGAGGTTTTGCAAGCTGTTTTTAGATATAACTCCAATGAAAAAATGTATTAGAGTTTTGCAAGTTTTAATCTGGGGTATGTCTACTAAACTGATTGATTTTTATTTATTTTGTATCTGGGCAGCAATGTGTCCTTTTAAGACATAACTTCATCACAGGGGTCAAACCCCCTGCCCCTCCTCCCCCTCTCCTATGTCCACATCTCAGACCCTTCTCCAACAAAATGATATGGACAGCAAAGGATCATGGGAGTTTAAGTTCTAAAAAAGCTGTACCTTTTGGTACATTGAAATAGTATCATCCTAGTAGTAATGTGGTTTAACTGCTAATACTTGCTCAAGGAAATACAGTAACTTGTTCTTCTTACTTTAGATGTGGAAATAGATTAATAAAATCTAGAAATAATTTGAATATCAGAGAGGGAGTGGGTGTTGAGGTTATAGTTTGAATACTCAGAATACAAGGCTATGGGGGGGCGGAGCCTGGAGCTGAACCTGAACGGAGGCACTAACAGAGAGCTCAGAATAATCGACGACAACCCGCTTCAATCCGAGGTACCAGGGTACCATCCGACGACCCAAACACCCACCCGAGTACCCCTGGAGCCCAAGGCACAGGCGAATGCCGTTCCAGTTCCCGCAAACGGGTAAAAAGACCCGGCGAAAATCTGGGGCCTACCTGACACTCCAAACCGCAAGGAGGCCGCAGCAATCGACGCTCGACACGGCACCTACCTCTTAAAGGACCCCGCGGAACTGGACGGCTACACAATGGGTCGCAGGTCCCAAAAGCCTCCATCAACCGCCGGCAGAGGCACCCAAGATATCGGCGACATGCTGCAGAGGCCAATGGCGCCCAAGATGGCGACCCCGGCGGAGCGCACGCCAGCCTCTCCAGACGAGGGGGAACAGCATGGGGCTGGATTAGAAATATCCACCGCTCCCCAAGCCACAGAGTCACTTGCCGGCCAAGACACACAAACCCTGGCTACCAAACAAGATATTGCCGACCTCCTGATGGAAATGAGGAGAATGCATGCAGCAGATATCAACCTAATAAAGACTGAAATGCAAGCGATGACCGCACGCACACGGGCCACAGAGGAGGACATCCTAGATCTCCAAAGAGAGGTGAGAGAGATAAAAGACACTTGTTACCATATGCAGGCCGCACAGTCCACCCTAATCACAAGACTGGACCAAACAGAAGACCGCAACAGACGTGCTAACCTAAAATTAAGGGGGATCCCAGACACCATAGACTCATCAGAACTACCCCACTACCTCAGACGTCTCATAGCGACGCTTCTGCCACCTGCTCAGGCAAAAAACTTGTATTGGACGGCTGTTTTAGAATCAGAAAAGCCAGACAAGCACCAACGGACGCCCCTCAAGATGTCATTATCCGATGTCACTCCGTGACCGACAAAATTAAGCTTCTCACGGCGGTCAGAGGGAAGACCCCGCTAACATTTGAAAACTCTCACGTTACCTTTTACCACATTACTATGGCGCAGATCCCTGGCCCCAGTCACAACTCAACTGAGAGAGGCAAAGCTTGAGTATAAATGGGCATTCCCAAGGTCCCTGACAGTGACCAAGGGGGGAGCCACGCACAGCCTCTCCTCGCTACAGGATGCAGAAACTTTCCTGAGGGCACTAGGGATGCCAGCTCTAACCCAAACAAGCGAGAACCCCACGACTCCACACACATGGAACCCAGAGACAGTAATCTCTTTCACTCCTAGGAACACTGAGAGAAGCGGAGCCCTAACCTGAACTGCCCCACTGCGCCAGACCTTCAACCTCCTATGTGTCCTCCACAGGCGCTGAGGAAGAGCTGTTCTGAACTGCATTAATGGTGGCCAGCGACTTTAATACATTAACCAGACACTGCCTCCTCTTTAGGGCTTTGCATGCCGACTCACCTACTGTTTTACCCTATGCTTGTTTTTTATGGTTTTTATGTTTTGGTGTTTTGTTATTGGTTTTCAGCACGATATTACTACACACACACTCGACAAGTATAGCTTACGCTATACCATAACTGTGACTGACCGCCATCAGCCATGACTTACTTGGACAAAGAACACCACAAGCTCCGGGGAGAATATACCTTCTCCCACCCCCGCGACTTCCTCGGTAAGAAGTCAAAACCTCAACCCATCGATAGACCACAAAGATTCAACGGGCTCCATGAGCGATAACGCTTGCCCCACGCACACACGCTGACATAAACAGACATCATATAATTCACTCGCAGATACGAACAACACTAAGGACAGCCATGCGCACACACACGCAAACCCAACACGGAACACATTAAGGGGTACAAACACGCTGACAACTACCTCCGGACTGACAACCTTCAGATACCCACACCCCGAATTACCATGATCCTGGAACTCGAGGGGGAATGACATACACTGCAAATACACTCCATGGAGGCCTTAGTTCCACACTAGTTGACTTGTAAAAATAAAAATAAAAGGTGCAGATCTAGCTGACATTACAACTTGGAACTGACAGACAAAAGTATGCCTTAACTATGTTGTGAAGTCCTGTAACAACCATCACCCGCAAGGCTGTTGTGGCCAGGCGGGCTGTTTTGTACTTAACAATGCACACAAAAATAAAGAATAAAAAAAAAAAAAAGAATACAGGGCTATGAAATATGTTACCAATTTATAATATACTAATCATTATATCATGTTACTAAACATTTCTAAAACGTAATTTTTCAAACATGCATTTCTCATTTAAAGCACCATAACCACAATAGCCAATAATGCCAGGAGTGCCCTGGCATCCTCCCAGGGTAAGTAGTCAAACTACTTGAGAGGTCTGGCAACTTTCCTTGGATTTGTTGTGCACCTCCTCCTCTGGATCCAAAAGTTCAGCCAATGAGCACCTCCCTGCACTGCAGAACTACTGGCTTGATGAAGAGCGGGTGGCAGTGGGAGCCCAGCACACTTCAGGTAAGTTCTCAAACCATTCGCAAACAGTTTTAATACTTATTCTGGGGGGGGGGGAGCTCGGCTTTAGTGGTTATGGTGTTTGCAGTATTTCTTGACATATGTGAAATGCAGTAATTGGGTTAATTAGTTGATTATCTTTAAAATATTAAAATTGAGTAAGTTAATCGACATTTAAAACTCACATAGCTTTTCTTCCAACTATCAAGCTTTTTCCAGTAAAAGATCACAAGGAGTTATATTTCTGGTGTCATGTGACCAGACCACTTCCTTAATGCCGGGCTCATATGGAAAATACAAGATTACAGTAATGTGACTAAACATTTGGCATTTTCATAAACAGGAATATTTGATTTGAAATATTTTCTAATCTATATATTCCCCTGGGGTTTTGAGTGTTGCTTTCCTAGAAATTGCACTGATTATAGCTTACCATTAAAACTGGAGTGACTAAAACAGGAAGTGCATAAAAGAATTAAAAAAATAAAATATTGCAATATAATTTTTTTTTTTCCTCCTAGAGATGATACAAACTTTCTTTGCTTCTGGAGACACGAATCTGCTCGAAAAGTTACTGTTGCCAGATGTGCAGATGTTTAACTGTAGCTTGCTGCTGATATCCGTATAAACCTCACAGCAGCCTTCCTACATCAGAAAAGAAGAAGAAGAAAAAAAACTAACTTCATAGGTTAGGGTTAGTTATTACATTTAGCAAACAGATGTGCATGAAAATTTTTTTTTAAAAAAAATAACATTTTTAATATTATAAATAATTCCATCTGCAAGGTCACAATAACATACATCCCTCCAGAGTGTGTGGGGAACTGCACTCACTCCCATCAGCCTGAGCCAGGGTGCTTAGCTGTATCAGAACCAAACACCAGGTTCCCATAGAAATAGTTTAACAAAGGAAAGAGGTCCAGGCACTCCTTGGTTCAAAAATAGGCAATTTTAATGGAACCACAGCAACGTTTTGACCTTCTCAAGCTTGATTAAGACAGAGAAGGTCAAAATGGTGCTGTGGTTCCATTAAAATTGCCTTAAACCAAGGAGTGCCTGGACCTCTTTCCTTTGTTATAATAACATACATCCCAACTGTCCTGCTTTTAGGCCCACACCACATCCCTCTGTCCCTCTTTTCTATTCTACTGTCCCTCTTTTGTAGGACCTCCATATTCGTGGCTTGTCTGAATTTATACAAGCGTTCCACAGCAATAACACTCACAGTATTACAAGTTAGTCTGTATAAATTAGATGCATTGTTCTTGTTCTTAATTTTATTTTGGTTGCATAAATTGTCCTTAGTAAGTGATATATACAAATCGCCCCACAGATTGGATATTGGCACCTGAAACTCACAACTTGGTCATCCCGAGACAGAGCTGCCCAGTGATTCTGGAGCTTTCTCTATTTTAGTGAAATATTTACTAACCAGGCAACTGGACTGTATGCAACCTGATGGCAGTAGGTATTTTATAGAATTAATGGAACTTTACTTGCGGAGAAACTACTCCTGTAAACAACTCTTAGAGAGTGGTTTATGGGAAACAAATAGTCTCCACAGACCAAGGGTTTTTTGTTTTTTTTCTTGGAGCATCTTTCTTGTAAAGGAGGAGTATGTCTGTAGCTTTAGGCAGACCCTCTTTATTGCACGTGTGGGGAACTTCAGTGTCTTTTTTTTTTGTGATAAATTCTTTATTTATAGAATTTTCTATACATTACCACACAAATATAATAACTGTTTGATCAGTAGAACCAGTATCATTAAAATGGTCAGATACATATGAATATACAAAATAAAGAAGAAAAAAATACAATAACATTTCCACCAAGAGGTCCATGGAAAACACCCTATGGCAAGCATGTCAAACTCAAAGTCTGGCATGGGCCACATAAACGAGGTTTAAGTTTATGTAGGCCGCAAAAAAACCAAAAACCTTAAATTTTTAGAGAAACGTAGGTTTATTTTAAAAAGTACAGTATAAAAAAAAACCCTAGCACCTCTCTCTACTAAACCACAGCACCCCTCTCTACTAAATCCCAGTCCCCCCTCTACTAAGCCACAGCACCCCCCTCTACCACCCTGTGCCAAATCTGATACTCTCGCTGACACACACACATATTCACTGACAGACAGACAGACACACAGACACACACATACTCACAGACACACACACAAACACTGACAGACACACACACATACTCACTGACAGACGACACACTCACTGACAGACAGACACACACTCACTGACAGACACACTCACAGACAGACACACACTCACTGACACACACTAACAGAAACACTCACACACTTACACATTTTTGCACACACATACTTTTCTTTATTGCTCCCTACCTTTTGGAGCCGATGTGGGGCATCTCCCTGGGGTCCTTCTATCTGCTCGTCACTGCTCCCTCACGCGGTTTAGTGATGCCTGGTGCCGGAATATGACATCATATTCTGGCGCCCGGCTTCACTACAGACGGCACGCGTGAGTGAGCAGTGAAGAGCAGGAACCCTGAGCTCCCTCGCTGGCCCTCCTCCACGGCCGGGTAAGTGTTAGCAGAGTAGTCCCTTGCAATGTGGGGAAAGCAGGTGCCTTCTCTGCTATAACACTAAGCGTGCACTCGCGGCTCGCCGGGCCGCAAAGATGTTCCTTGTGGGCCGCGGGTTTGACATGCTTGCCCTATGGAATAAGTTGATGTATCCATGATGAATAAATGTTGCATAGAGTCCTGTAGCTAAGCTGTGAGTTCCATGTCACTGACCTCGGACAGCATATAGTGAAGTTTGATATAGAATGGCAGGATTGGGTGATTCCAATGTTCTTCTGGCTGCCAGACCACTTTAGAAAGAAGCTTAATTTCAGGCCTGGAGAGGAGGAAATAAAATCCATAGATTGGTTTATCCAAAGCTTAATGCCACCTGTGTCCAATACGGTTGAAGTACATCACTGATGATATGTCCCAGTCTGGCTGCAACCCCTCTAGCATCTATTATATGTGACAACCTTCATTTGATATAAACGCATGGGTACAATGTACCATCTGAGAAGAGTTTATATGTGTATCCCAGTGGTGGGTGGGTGCCAGACTTCTCCCACAGAATTTGACTAAGACAAATGGAGGGTCTGGGGGGAATGAGACACAAGGAGAGGCTAGGGGGGAATGGGATAAAAGGAGGGGCTGGATTGGAATGAGACACAAGGAGAGGCTGGGGGGAATGAGACAAAAGGTGGGGCTGCAGGAGAATGAGACACGTGGAGGGACCGGGGAGGATTGAGACACACAGGTGTGGGTGGAAGTACACAAAGGATGCTTATTGGTGCAGCGTTTTTCCATGCATGAGTTTGATGATCATATCCAAAGTGAAGAGCATACTCATAGGAATTAAAGGGACAGTACATTCACCAGAACAACTACAGCTTTTTTGCATTTGTTCTGGTGAGTAGAATCATTCCCTTCAGGCTTTCTGCTGTAAACACTGTCTTTTCAGAGAAAATGCAGTGTTTACATTACAGCCTAGTGATAACTAGTGATGTCGCGAACCCGAAATTTTCGGTTCGCGAACGGCGAACGCGAACTTCCGCAAATGTTCGCGAACCGGCGAACCGCCCAAAACGCCATTGACTTCAATGGGGAGGCGAATTTTAAAACACACAGGGACTCTTTCTGGCCACAATAGGGATGGAAAAGTTGTTTCAAGGGGACTAACACCTGGACTGTGTCATGCCGGAGGGGGATCCATGGCAAAACTCCCATGGAAAATTACACAGTTGATACAGAGTCTGGTTTTAATCCATAAAGGGCAGAAATCACCTAACATTCCTAAATCACAATGAATATGGATTGACACCTGACATATGACATATTGACACCTTGACATATGGATTGACACCTGTCCTCAGAGCCCCTGATGCACACGGACACAGAGCAGAATAGAGACTGGTCCCCTACATAGGGTCACTTGGCAGATATGGATTGACACCTGTCCTAAGGATCCCTGATACACACTGACACAGAGCAGAATAGGGACTGTTCCCCCTGCATCGGGTCACTTGGCAGATATGGATTGACACCTGTCCTAAGGTTCCCTGATACACACTGACACAGAGCAGAATAGGGACTGGTCCCCCTACATCGGGTCACTTGGCAGATATGGATTGACACCTTGTTACAAACTGCTATTTGTAACGGGCCCTTTAAATGGCAAATTGCCCTGTTTCCCTGGGTTGTGGAGAAGCCTCTTTGCCAGCCTCCTCCCGCATGACTATGGCCCCTGGGAGATTGTGAAAATGTATGCACTTTTATTTGGTGTGTATGGCCCTTTAAGACTGTCGGTGGGCATATTGGGGCTTATGGACTCTTTATGTGACTGGTGCTGGCCCTTTAAACACCTTTTTTGGGACATCAGGAAGATTGGGACACTGCCCCTTTAAGGCCGTGTCCCCAGACTTGTTGGGGACACGGCCCCTTTAAGACGGTGTCCCCTGTGTCCCCAGACCTGGTGCAAACCCTTTGTGCCTGCCTGGCTATTTCCCACTTGGTTCAGTAAATGGGAAATTATTTCAGCTGCAGAGACTAGTCCCATTCGCGATGGGACTTAGTCTTTTTCAGCCGCTTTTCAGCCTTATTTCAGCTGCAGAGACTAAGTCCCATGGCGATGGGACTTAAAGGCCTTTTTTCAGCCGTTTTCAGCCTTATTTCAGTTGCAGAGACTAAGTCCCATTCATGATGGGACTTAGTCGTTTTTCAGCCCAGACCGACCACAGCCCAAATCTATGGAACTGTTTTGGGCAGGAATGTGCTTGCTGTCGGGTCATAAAGGGACTCTAGCTAACTTTTAACCCCTGGATGGATTTGGCTGATTTCTTGGTTATGTTTATACTTTAAGTGTGCTGATTCAAATATGTAATTATGAATAAGATGGGATGTGTAGTTTTAAAGTTACAGTGTATGGCTAAAAACCGTATTTTTACTGCCTGTGTTTAATTATGTTAATCTCTTCCCAAACGTCATTTCGTTCAAAGTGGAGAGAATGTTAAAAAAATATATTTTTGTTCGGAGTGTGAGAAATGCTTTTCAGCCGCTTCTAATCTTAGCATCATTTGAGGAGCCATACAGGAGAGAAACCTTATTTGTGGTGTGTTTAGTATTGTTCTGATCAGTTTAATACCTTTCGCGTCTCCTATCAGTGGACTTGTATATGGCAGCCATTTTAGGAACCGCACACCTGGGACCCGAGCAAGGTCACCTCGTTCAACAGGCGACAACATTTGTCCCTGGAAAACTATCCTGGACATTCTGTACAATTTGTATGGATATGGCAGCGATTTCTGTAACAGGGAGATGGAAGAAGATGCTTGGTCGGTCCTCTTAATTCAAATTTGGGGCACTGCGCGGTCAAGCTAATGTGCCACCAGATAGGCGGGGTGGGTTTAGTATTGTTCTGATCAGTTTAATACCTTCCGCGCCTCCTATCAGTGGACGTGTATATGGCAGCCATTTTAGGAACCGTACACCTGGGACCCGAGCAAGGTCACCTCGTTCAACAGGCGACAACATTTGTCCATGGAAAACTATCCTGGACATTCTGTACAATTTGTATGGATATGGCAGCGATTTCTGTAACAGGGAGATGGAAGA
>OW240922.1:71183293-71215023 GCA_933207985.1 Pelobates cultripes | reverse complement strand
TGGTGTCCACTGACCTAGGTGTTTGACTGTCCACATGTTTTCCTGAGATCCCAAACTTACGGTTACAAGACATCTACACAACAGACTCCCCACCAACATTGACAGGTTGCCATAGCGAGAGAACACCTACTTTTATAGATAAATTCATGCACCATCAACTTCTACATTATCTAAGGTCGTTGCCAAATATATCCACGGAGCCACGCATTCTGACTGAGTAGGAACAAACCAGTCTCACACAACCTCGTCATAGGCGACTTTTAGCAGAGGCAGAGCTGCTGGCAGGAGCTCCCCGGGTACTCTCCTGCCTCCCGCCCTGCCTGTGGGTCGGTGAGGGAGGCACATGGTGTGGACCGCGGGGATTAGGGTGTGCCCTGGCGCACACCTATGAAGTCAAATATTGTATTTTACTATTAACAGTCATTATTAAAGTCAAAACATAGTGTCTGGGATAATGGGCAAGAGCTCTGGACCTCCGTGGGTGCTGTGTGTCCATTGGGGAGCCCTGCATTTGGTGCTGTATGTGCATAGTACACTGAGTGCTCTAAGGAATACCTTGCATTGGGTGCTCTGTGTGTCCATCAGGGTGCCTGTAATGAATGCTGCTGTCACGGTTCTCACCGTGCCATACAGATGGCCAAATGTGGCTGCTTCATAAGTGCCTAACAGGGGACTTGATCCTGTTACTTTGCCGTCCTAGGCCTGCTATCTGCCTTTGAGCCACTGCAGTTCAGATTCTTTTGAGCTGCTCTACCCCTATTATTTCTGGCTATGTCTGCAGCAATGGGGGCTGGACTTATTCTATGGTCAATGCCGTGCTTCACCGACTGATCATTCATCTGCTGGGTATATAAACTGCCCTCCCTGAGAACATTATCAAGTCTTTGATCCTGGTGTATGTGTTCATTTCCTATTGTCTAGTCTCCTGAACTTGTATTCCATGTTGACCCCAGCTTCTGACTTTGGCTACACTTCATTTATCCTGACCTCTGGCATCCCTTGACTTTGGCTACAGTTCGTTTATCCTGATCTCTGGCATCCTTTGATTTCGACTATCCTGCTGTTTGTGGCCTTGTTGGTACTGCTTTGGAATCACCTTTCCTGCACAGCCTCCCTGCACAGATTCACAGTCCAGGTGGCTTCTTACCTGGTCACATTGGACTGTGTCTATCTGCAAGGGTGAGCAAACATATCTGCGCTACAGACTCCCACCTCAGGTAAGACCCTGACAGCTGCTCTGCCAAGGAATACCCTTCATTGGGTGCTATCCTGCACCAAGTACAGTCTGTGCCAATGAGGGTGCCCTGCAATGGGTGCCCCTGCAATGTCTGTGCACAGGAATACCTTGCCCCCTGCAATGGGTGCTGTCTGTGCTAGTGAGGGTGCTCTGCAATGGGTGCTGTCTAGGCCAGTGAGGGTGCTCTGCAATGGGTGCGGTCTAGGCCATTGAGGGTGCTCTGAAATGGGTGCGGTCTGTGCCAGTGAGGTAGCTCTGCATTGAGGTGAGGGTGCTGTCTGAGCCAGTGAGGCTGCTCTGCAATGGGTGCTGGCTACACCAATGAGGGTGCTCTGTAAGGCCTGCAGGGCCGGACTGGCCCACCGGGATACCAGGAAATTTCACGGTGGGCTGACACACTATCAGGTTGGTGCGTGGCCACCTAGTGCACGGGCCGCACAAAGCAATTACAGAATGTAGCGTGGCCAAGCAGGCAGAACACGGGTAGAGGAGCTTCTGTTCCCCTACCCGGTCTGACAGGAAGTGCTCACAGAGTGCACAGAACTGCTTCCTGTCAGACCGGGTACAGTGAGCAGGAGCTCCTCTACCCGCGATCTGCCTGCTTGGCCACGCTACAGCAAGGTACAGGAAGAGCTGGGGGGGGGAGAACTAATGGGACACATGGGGGCTGGACCTAATGGGACACATGGGGGTTTGGGCTGGAACTAATGGGGCACATGGGGGTTGGGGCTGGAACTAATGGGACACATGGGGGCTGGAGGAACCAACCGGACACATGGAGGATGGGGAACCAATGGGACACACATGGGGGGCTGGGTGGGAACCAATGGGATGGGGAGCCAATGGGACAAATACGGGGCTGGGAACCAATGGACACATGGGGATGGGGCTGGGCGGAACTAATGGGATGGGAGCCTAATGGGACACATGGCTGAACCATTGGGACACATGGGGTTAACAAACCAATGGATGGGGAACCAATGGGGAACACCAATCAGCATGAGTCAGAGAGTATATACCCAGCCCAATGGGATGGGGAACCAATGGGACACATGAGGGTTGGGCCGAACCAATGGACATGGGGCCGAGGGGAACCAATGGAACACATGGGAACTGAATGGGGTATTGGGAGCCACCGACACATGGGTTGGGAAACCAGGACAACATGGGGCCGAACCACTGACACATGGGGGCTGGAACCAATGGGACACATGGGGCTGGAACCAATGGGACACATGGGTTGGGGCTGAACCACACCGACACATGGGGGCTGGCTGGAACCCAACGCGGGACACATACTGGGGAAACCAATGGGACATGGGGCTGGAACCACTGACACATGGGGGTTGGGGCTGGAACCAATGGGACACATACTGGGACCAATGGACACATGGGGGCTGGACCACTGGACACATGGGGCCAGAGGGGAACCAATGGGACATGGGGATGGGGACTAATGACACATGGGGTTGGGGAAACCACCGGGACACATGGGGGCTGGGAACTAATGGGACACATGAGGGTCAGGAACTAATGGACACATGAGGGCTGGGAACCACCGGGACACATGGGGCAGGGGAACCAATGGGGATGGGGAACTAATGGGGATGGGGAACCAATGGGACACATGGGGGCTGGGGGGAAACTAATGGGACACGTGGGGGCTGGGGGAAACTAATGGGACACGTGGGGGCTGGGGGGAAACTAATGGGAGGGGTAATTATACACATGTAAGGCTGGAAGGGGTGGAATGAGACACATGGAGAGGCAGGGGAGTAAAGACATGGATGGGGCCTGGGGAGAAAGAGAGAGACGGGATGGGAAAGGGGAATAGGAGACAGACAGAGGGGATGGGAAAGGGGAACAGGAGACAGACAGAGGGGATGGGAAAGGGGAACAGGAGACACACAGAGGGGCTGGGGAAGGGGAGAATGAGACACACAGGGGAGCTTCATTGAAGTAGCACAGGATGCTGTGGCCTGGGAAAGATACTAACAAAAGGGCTGGGGAAGGGGAGAAAGAGACAAAGGGGCTGGGGTTAAGAGACACATGAAAGGGGCTTGGAGGAGAAAGACAGAAACAAGATGCATCTTCCCTTGTGTCTCCTGCTCTCACTGTAATTTAGAGTCGACTGGTGAGAGAAAGACTTCGTATTAGAGGAACTCTATAGTCACCAGAACTTCTGCAGTTTAATGTAATGGTTGATAAGCAAATCTATTACTGCCCCACGGCTCCTTTTAAAGAGGGTGTAGCGGAGCGCTTATATAACATAGACTTTTCTCCACTGGTATTCCAATAGTTATTCAGGATCAAGTAGGTTATCATAAGAAGAACAGCATAAGCAGTAAATAAAGTAATCCACAAATAGCCCATCACCTTTCCCAATAACTGGATGACACTCAGTATCAGGAGCAGAACTGATTTTTAATGACACACACTCTGCTTTTATGCAATCCTCCCATGCAAGGGAGACACCCACAGAGAATTAGGAATTTTACCACATGACAGGAGGCTTCATATTTTGCATTAACTTTCTTTACTAGCTCCACAGCAGCAAAGAAAAAAACAGTTGAACGAAAGAACCAATCCGCATGAGTCAGAGAGTATATAAGTTCTAGCCTAGTCATTAATTTCCTCTTTCTTTGCTGCTCCATCACAAGTCAGGTCAGAGTAATACTTCTTTAACCATTTTTTCTTCTGTATTGATTTGATATTTGTTTCCTGTATATACTGGGACTTTAAGGCTCTTAAGTTACTGGGGGGTGGCTAGGGTCGTTCTTGGGTACCCCTTTAACGGGTCGGCGTCAGGGATTCACCAGCTTTACCTCACGGGTAGCACCCGGTCCTTTTCCCCCCTCCCCTTCCCTTTTCACCGAGTGGCTACGTTCGCCACTTTACTAGAGGGCTCTCTGCTCTATTCGTACACTTCAAACGCACGAATAGAGCAAGTCAGCCCTAGGTTCGCGCGTGCTCAGCTTGTAAGATGCTATCGGAGCGAATGCGCTCCGTTCGCGCGCACACGCGAGCACTTTACTTCAGTGTATTCCCGCGAACGGATTGGATTCGCTTATACAGTCCAATCCGTTCGCGGCTTTGCTTTCCATCCGTGTTTGGCTGCTCGCAACCCGCAAACGGAGCCGTTCGCGAGTTCTAGCCGAACACTATAGGTTTTTCACGTATATGCTTTCGCTGGCTTTTCCCACTTCCTGTGCAACAGCGGCGGCCATTTCGTGAAGAGAGAAGCACAACGCTCATCACACCCAGCCGTTTAAAGTGACAGGACCGCTGGGAATAGAGTGCCTTCTGTTGGATTACAAGGTGGGTGTTATAACCCTAGGGAGTGGGACAGCCAGTTAGGTTCTATACCCAGTATCCTGGCTAGGGGTGAGCCCCCATTTGGGAAAGACCCACAGTGCTGCCTAACGGAATCTGTTCAAGCAGATTCCGACTGACTGGGTGAGCCCCAGTAATATAGAGTCTGCTTCACTTACCACTAGCGACTAATATACGGCCAGTGGCTGGTCATATTTCCCTCCCACGCACTCCAACTCCCTAGTAGTTGACACGACCCTGTGCCTGTTAGTGCCCTCATTATGGAGGAGAATCATAATGCAACTGAGCTACAAGCCATGATTAATGCGGCAGTAGCCGCCTCATTGGAGAAGGCAATGGCGAAAGTTCTCACACCGGCCACTGCACCTAGGAACCCGGTTAATAGACGGCCTCGTGACAAGGAAGACTCAGAGGCGTCGGATGACTCCTCTCAGGAGAAACACCGCCCGGCTAAACGCCACTGGAAGGGCGAGGTGTCTAAAAGAGCCCTTATGAAAGGCAAAGCGCCCCTGAAGCGCAATAAGGGCTCTATGGCAAGACCGGTTAAAGACATCTCCTCGGACGAGGAAAAAGACGTGCCACACTCCCTCTCCATTCTCGATGAATGGCAGGTGGACGTCTCCGAATCTGATGAAGACGATTGGGGCTCCAACGCCTACGTTACGGAGACCTTCCTGGGTGAGTCCCAGGGTAAGGGAGACGAGGAAACCTCCACCTCAACCAAGCTCTCACAGGATCAAGAAGTGTTTCTGGACACCACAAGGCACAGAATGTTCGATCCCAGAAATTTTCGGCACCCCCGATCAGGGGAATGGGCCCCGCCTGAGCATCTCCTCAGGTTTATGCATTTCTGGATCCGCAAACCCCTGGAGAAGCACGTACGCAAGCGGATGAGAGCGGAGTGCCCAAGACCATCGCTACCAGACAAAGTAGCCTTCACACCCGAATTCGATCAGCTTATGCTGACATTCAAGGAGCAGGGAGGCCGGGATCCCCGCAGGGGGATAGAGAGGAGTCTGAAGGGGGCGCAAGACAAGCTCCTGGACACGATGGGGCCTTTGGCCCATGTAATGTATTTGGCGGACGACGCCTATACCAGGGCGGACTCTTTCAATGCGGACATGATAAGAGAATGGGCACATGACATCCGTGAATGGACCCAGAGAAGCTTCTGCTTTCTCGGGAACACCAATGTGGCCCTCTCTACAGAGCGGCGCCGCGCAGCACTGTTCGGCATAGACCCCCAAATTAGCGGATTTAGGGGTAAAAGAATTGGGCCCATAGGCACAGGGCAAGCTCTTCGGGGAGGCCTTCCTCAAAGAGCTCAACAAGCACGTCAACGTTTTCACCTCGCTAAACCGAGCCCGGACATCCATGCGGAATGTTTTCCGGGGCAGCCTCACGAGAGATGTTTTTCCCAGGGCTGGTCGGCAGCGGGGCCGTGCCACCAGCCGATTCTGGCCATCGGGCCCCCGCACGGGACACCCACAACAATTTTACTCGCAACAGGGTTATCAAGACGCAGGAGCTCGACAGAGCTATCCCTACTACCAGAGGGCTGCAGACGTGGATGTCGCGGACGAGCCCGAGTAAGACTTCCCACAGGTAAGCAAACAACCCATAGTTACGTCCCAACTAACCATGTCTGCAGGCTGTGTTTCTCTTTTTTCCCAGAATTGGGCAGAACTATCTTCAGACGCCTGGGTACTACAGACAGTCAGAGGATACTGCATTGAGCTACGTTCAAATCCGGTGCAGGCACGTCCTCCTCCACCATCACACCTCTCAACGTCAGACGCACACCTCATAGAAAAGGAGCTGCACGAATTACAGATGAAAGGCGCCATACAACCCGCCCAGGGGCGAGGAGGCTTCTTCAGCAATATGTTTTTGGTCCGCAAGAAAACCGGAGACTTCAGACCGGTAATCAATCTCAGAGCATTGAATGCTCATGTAACCTACCGCCACTTCAAAATGGAGGGCATACATCTACTAAGTGACCTCCTCCAGGACACGGACTGGTTTACGTGTCTGGATCTCAAGGACGCATATCTCTCAATCCCAATTCCGGTTTCCATGGAACGGCGCCCCTTGGCAATTCACTTGCCTGCCCTTCGGTTTGAGCTCGGCACCATGGTGTTTTACGAAGATGTTGAAACCAGTAGTTTCTCACCTCAGGATACATGGAATCAGGTGCATCATTTATCTAGACGACATACTCTTGTTCTGCAGGACAAGGGAGTTGGTGGTCCAACATACAAAATATACAGTACAATTATTGGAATCTCTGGGCTTCATAGTCAACAGAGAGAAATCCGCAAAGACACCCACGCAAACCATCCAATTCCTGGGCTTCGAGATAGATTCCAGGTCTTGTACCCTGCATCTCCCAAAGACCAAGGTGACAGCCATCAAAAAGGAAATTCGCAGAGTACTCAAATGCGATTCCATTCCACTGCGACAACTAGAGCGAATCGTAGGCCTTCTGTCCTCCTCGATCCAAGCCATATTTCCAGGCCCCCTGCATTACCGAGCCATGCAACAATTGAAGGCCCGCTTCTTGAGACGTACAATCAACCAGTTCCGCTGACGAACGAGGTACGACAGGAACTAGACTGGTGGCTCAAATGTATGCATGCTTGGAACGGCTGAGCCATTTTCGGCAACCACCCGGACTTCGTGCTGGAATCAAACGCCAGCCAATTAGGTTGGGGCGCCATGGATGGAGAGGCATCCACGGGAGGCACATGGACGAACCAGGAACTCTCACTGCACATCAACTGCCTTGAACTGCTGGCGGGATGCTTTGCAATACGCAGTCTGGCGAAAGGACAATCAAACTGTTGTATTCTTCTTCGGATGGACAACATATCGGCAGTGAGATACATCAATCATCTGGGTGGTACATGCTCCCAAACACTGGTGGAGCTGACGAAGGAGATTTTCGATTACTGCCTCCCAAGCAACATTACGTTACAAGCAGAATATCTTCCAGGGGAATCGAATCGTAAGGCAGATTGGTACTCCCGACACTAGAGAGACGTCAGCGATTGGAAGCTGGACCCACAGATATTCAAACGGATGGGGCCCTTCACACTGGACCTATTTGCCTCCCGCAACAATCACCAGGTACCACAGTTTTACAGCTGGCTTCCGGATCCAGAATGCCTGGCGGTCGACGCCTTCACCCAACATTGGCCCCCACGAGGAGCTTACGCCTTTCCTCCATTCGCCATGATCGCGAGGGTTCTCCACCAGGTTCGACGACGGGGAGTGCTGATAACGCTCCTGACACCCAACTGGCCGAGCCAACCGTGGTTCCCGGATCTGCTAGAACTGCCGTGGCGGGATCTGATCTTATTACCGAGCGATTACAGTCTACTCAGGAACCCGATGGGGGACACACACCCGATGCTCCTAGACGGATGACTGTCATTGATAGTTTGGAATCTTTCCGGGGAGCATGGAGTACCGGAAACCTATTGGCAACAACTAAGGACCTCCTATGGGACTCCTGGGCCCCTGGAACGCGAAGGAGCTACTTATCAGCATGGCACTCTTGGACCGATTGGTGCATGGGGCGGAACCTGGATCCCTTTACGGCCCATATATCCGATATCATGAACTTCCTAGCACAGCTGTTCGAAGAGGGAAAATTGTATCGCACCATCAACGTGGTCAGATCCGCTATTTCGGCAGACCACGTGCCGTCTCAAGGAAGACCGGTAGGACAAGACTCCCTGATCTGTCGATTGCTACGGGGCATCAAGCTGAGACGACCTCCAACACCAAAATACCGACACCTATGGGACGTGGACGTAGTACTCCGTTTCCTAAGGGGATGGCCCCTTAACGAAATGCTATCACTAAAGCAATTGACAGCAAAATTCACCTTCCTGCTGTGCATGGTCTCCTTCCGTAGGGTATCGGATGTTAGGGCGTTCGACAAAGACGCATTCCATATTTCCCAGAGGACCAAATCGGATTCGTTATCGGTGTTTTACCCATTCTTCACCTCGGATCCCCAATTGTGCGTGGTCAAGGCCCTACGAGCTTATATGACAGCCACAGAGACATTACATTCACCAACAGCGAAACAATTGCTAGTCTCATATGTCAGTCAACATGGACCGGTGTCAGTAACCACACTAGCCAGATGGGTCAGATGGCTTCTTTCTCTAGCCGGAGTGGACTCGTCCTTTGGTGCACATTCCGTGCGGGGGGCAGCAGCATCAGCTCCCTTCTTAGCAGGCGCTTCATTAACAGACATCCTGCACACTGCTGACTGGTCACGCGAATCGACTTCTCGGACATTCTACTTTCGTCAATTGTCCAATGCTGCCTTCGCTGTTCTTCCTGAGCGTTAAAATTGCAAAATATGAATGTAGCGGAGCGGCAATAATAAATCCCACGATCTCTGCTGGTTCAGTCAAGCGCTGAAAAGCAAGGCAATATCCCAAATCTCCCAGTAACCGGATGAAACACAGTTCTGAGAGTCAACTGAAGGCTTTATTCACAGGCTCCACAATTTATACAATTCCCCATGCAAGGGGTTTCCTGAGTCCTATCCCAGGGGTATTCCCAGAGTGGACTACGACAGCTTCAACATGGATGCTGTCCAGGAGGTGGGAGGGTCTGGGAGGGAGGGTCTGCTGGAGATTGGCCGGTATGTGTCAGCTGACCGGAGCTCGCCGCAAACGGTTCGTGGCGAACCGTGGCGAGCCGTTCGCAGGAAGTTCGCGAACGGTTCGCGACATCTCTAATCATAATATAGACTTGTGATGTCGCAACTAGTCAAGAGGAAATGAATGACTAGGCTAGAACTTATATACTCTCTGACTCATGCTGATTGGTTCTTTCATTCAACTGTTTTTTTCTTTGCTGCTGTGGAGCTAGTAAAGAAAGTTAATGCAAAATATTCGCCTCCTGTCATTATTAAAATTAAGATTATCAGTACAGTGCGCTAGCATAATCTTCAATTATCCAATCCATAGCTGGTTACAGTACACAGGTTTCCTCCCCTTAGCGTGAGAGGTAACTTAATTATCTATACAGTTTAAGCACCCAATTTCCCCCAATTCCTGGATGTACCCCAAGACTATAACTTACACCCATAAATCACATATCCCCTGATAGCCCTGATCTGGGTGAGCAACATACTGAAAAATCACCCAGATCGGTTCAAGGGTTCGTGAATTTCCTGGAGGTCTTCGTTTTACCGACCGCACACGAGGTGTTAGCCGAAGAGAGTTCCATGTGTTTTGGCCTTGCGGTCGGTCTCCGTTCGTGAGGTGAAAATCACGAAATTGTTTACTATACTCTGCCTGGGTTCGGGTGATTCTCCTGGTTCGTATAATTCCTTTCACCGAACGCCGTTCCGTTCGTATGTTTCCCCATGAATGGGTGGAAGTATGGCGGTCTCTGCAGTGTTCGCGTGGTCGAGTGTCCGATTTGGGTTCCAGACACTCGATGACCAAACACCGCTGGTGCGTTCATATGGAAACTGCCACTGCCACGTGCTTGTATGCCGAACGGTGGCCACCCAGGGAATACACAGTGCGTTCGGATAATTGTCAATTGAGGTAATGTGAAGAACGATAGGGGAGGTCAATTAGTGCCACGCTCAGCTCCAGGGTGGCCTGGTTGTTTGGTATTTTGTTTGTTTGTTGAATGGTACACTTCAGATGGTTCAAAGTAGATTTTTACTGAAAAACCAGACGAATGACACAACAGATAGGGGGTTACTTGGTTCTTTTACCAGCGTATTGAACTGTGGAGAATAGAGTAGAATACTTCAACAATTAGGCGTAGGGACAGCCAACAATACAATGATGAGTAGCAACACACAGTCCGCTACAGAGGGAACACTGGGCATTATTGGTGACAAAAGAATTTACCATATTTTAGTAGAAATTGACACTTTTATAAATTTTACTGGTTACACTCCCCGGCTTTTCAAGCAGACAACATGTCTTGTCACTTTCTGGTTTGGTTAGCTTTTTTGGACTGAACTGAAAAGGCAGCAATTGCTCAGAGCACCTGCCTTGCAAAGACTTCTCATTGAGCTGTATTGGGGAGTCTGTGACTGGACAGCCACAGAAAGTCTCGGTGGGATTATGAGAGGAGAGCTTGCAAAGGCGGCAAAAGAAGAGGTTTTGCAAGCTGTTTTTAGATATAACTCCAATGAAAAAATTTATTAGAGTTTTGCAAGTTTTAATCTGGGGTATGTCTACTAAAGTGATTGATTTTTATTTATTTTGTATCTGGGCAGCAATGTGTCCTTTTAAGACATAACTTCATCACAGGGGTCAAACCCCCTGCCCCTCCTCCCCCTCTCCTATGTCCACATCTCAGACCCTTCTCCAACAAAATGATATGGACAGCAAAGGATCATGGGAGTTTAAGTTCTAAAAAAGCTGTACCTTTTGGTACATTGAAATAGTATCATCCTAGTAGTAATGTGGTTTAACTGCTAATACTTGCTCAAGGAAATACAGTAACTTGTTCTTCTTACTTTAGATTTGGAAATAGATTAATAAAATCTAGAAATAATTTGAATATCAGAGAGGGAGTGGGTGTTGAGGTTATAGTTTGAATACTCAGAATACAAGGCTATGGGGGGGCGGAGCCTGGAGCTGAACCTGAACGGACGCACTAACAGAGAGCTCAGAATAATCGACGACAACCCGCTTCAATCTGAGGTACCAGGGTACCATCCGACGACCCAAACACCCACCCGAGTACCCCTGGAGCCCAAGGCACAGGCGAATGCCGTTCCAGTTCCCGCAAACGGGTAAAAAGACCCGGCGAAAATCTGGGGCCTACCTGACACTCCAAACCGCAAGGAGGCCGCAGCAATCGACGCTCGACACGGCACCTACCTCTTAAAGGACCCCGCGGAACTGGACGGCTACACAATGGGTCGCAGGTCCCAAAAGCCTCCATCAACCGCCGGCAGAGGCACCCAAGATATCGGCGACATGCTGCAGAGGCCAATGGCGCCCAAGATGGCGACCCCGGCGGAGCGCACGCCAGCCTCTCCAGACGAGGGGGAACAGCATGGGGCTGGATTAGAAATATCCACCGCTCCCCAAGCCACAGAGTCACTTGCCGGCCAAGACACACAAACCCTGGCTACCAAACAAGATATTGCCGACCTCCTGATGGAAATGAGGAGAATGCATGCAGCAGATATCAACCTAATAAAGACTGAAATGCAAGCGATGACCGCACGCACACGGGCCACAGAGGAGGACATCCTAGATCTCCAAAGAGAGATGAGAGAGATAAAAGACACTTGTTACCATATGCAGGCCGCACAGTCCACCCTAATCACAAGACTGGACCAAACAGAAGACCGCAACAGACGTGCTAACCTAAAATTAAGGGGGATCCCAGACACCATAGACTCATCAGAACTACCCCACTACCTCAGACGTCTCATAGCGACGCTTCTGCCACCTGCTCAGGCAAAAAACTTGTATTGGACGGCTGTTTTAGAATCAGAAAAGCCAGACAAGCACCAACGGACGCCCCTCAAGATGTCATTATCCGATGTCACTCCGTGACCGACAAAATTAAGCTTCTCACGGCGGTCAGAGGGAAGACCCCGCTAACATTTGAAAACTCTCACGTTACCTTTTACCACATTACTATGGCGCAGATCCCTGGCCCCAGTCACAACTCAACTGAGAGAGGCAAAGCTTGAGTATAAATGGGCATTCCCAAGGTCCCTGACAGTGACCAAGGGGGGCGCCACGCACAGCCTCTCCTCGCTACAGGATGCAGAAACTTTCCTGAGGGCACTAGGGATGCCAGCTCTAACCCAAACAAGCGAGAACCCCACAACGCCACACACATGGAACCCAGAGACAGTAATCTCTTTCACTCCTAGGAACACTGAGAGAAGCGGAGCCCTAACCTGAACTGCCCCACTGCGCCAGACCTTCAACCTCCTATGTGTCCTCCACAGGCGCTGAGGAAGAGCTGTTCTGAACTGCATTAATGGTGGCCAGCGACTTTAATACATTAACCAGACACTGCCTCCTCTTTAGGGCTTTGCATGCCGGCTCACCTACTGTTTTACCCTATGCTTGTTTTTTATGGTTTTTATGTTTTGGTGTTTTGTTATTGGTTTTCAGCACGATATTACTACACACACACTCGACAAGTATAGCTTACGCTATACCATAACTGTGACTGACCGCCATCAGCCATGACTTACTCGGACAAAGAACACCACAAGCTCCGGGGAGAATATACCTTCTCCCACCCCCGCGACTTCCTCGGTAAGAAGTCAAAACCTCAACCCATCGATAGACCACAAAGATTCAATGGGCTCCATGAGCGATAACGCTTGCCCCACGCACACACGCTGACATAAACAGACATCATATAATTCACTCGCAGATACGAACAACACTAAGGACAGCCATGCGCACACACACGCAAACCCAACACGGAACACATTAAGGGGTACAAACACGCTGACAACTACCTCCGGACTGACAACCTTCAGATACCCACACCCCGAATTACCATGATCCTGGAACTCGAGGGGGAATGACATACACTGCAAATACACTCCATGGAGGCCTTAGTTCCACACTAGTTGACTTGTAAAAATAAAAATAAAAGGTGCAGATCTAGCTGACATTACAACTTGGAAGTGACAGACAAAAGTATGCCTTAACTATGTTGTGAAGTCCTGTAACAACCATCACCCGCAAGGCTGTTGTGGCCAGGCGGGCTGTTTTGTACTTAACAATGCACACAAAAATAAAGAATAAAAAAAAAAAAAAGAATACAGGGCTATGAAATATGTTACCAATTTATAATATACTAATCATTATATCATGTTACTAAACATTTCTAAAACGTAATTTTTCAAACATGCATTTCTCATTTAAAGCACCATAACCACAATAGCCAATAATGCCAGGAGTGCCCTGGCATCCTCCCAGGGTAAGTAGTCAAACTACTTGAGAGGTCTGGCAACTTTCCTTGGATTTGTTGTGCACCTCCTCCTCTGGATCCAAAAGTTCAGCCAATGAGCACCTCCCTGCACTGCAGAACTACTGGCTTGATGAAGAGCGGGTGGCAGTGGGAGCCCAGCACACTTCAGGTAAGTTCTCAAACCATTCGCAAACAGTTTTAATACTTATTCTGGGGGGGGGGGAGCTCGGCTTTAGTGGTTATGGTGTTTGCAGTATTTCTTGACATATGTGAAATGCAGTAATTGGGTTAATTAGTTGATTATCTTTAAAATATTAAAATTGAGTAAGTTAATCGACATTTAAAACTCACATAGCTTTTCTTCCAACTATCAAGCTTTTTCCAGTAAAAGATCACAAGGAGTTATATTTCTGGTGTCATGTGACCAGACCACTTCCTTAATGCCGGGCTCATATGGAAAATACAAGATTACAGTAATGTGACTAAACATTTGGCATTTTCATAAACAGGAATATTTGATTTGAAATATTTTCTAATCTATATATTCCCCTGGGGTTTTGAGTGTTGCTTTCCTAGAAATTGCACTGATTATAGCTTACCATTAAAACTGGAGTGACTAAAACAGGAAGTGCATAAAAGAATAAAAAAAAAAAAATATTGCAATATAATTTTTTTTTTTCCTCCTAGAGATGATACAAACTTTCTTTGCTTCTGGAGACACGAATCTGCTCGAAAAGTTACTGTTGCCAGATGTGCAGATGTTTAACTGTAGCTTGCTGCTGATATCCGTATAAACCTCACAGCAGCCTTCCTACATCAGAAAAGAAGAAGAAGAAAAAAAACTAACTTCATAGGTTAGGGTTAGTTATTACATTTAGCAAACAGATGTGCATGAAATTTTTTTTTTTTAAAAAATAACATTTTTAATATTATAAATAATTCCATCTGCAAGGTCGCAATAACATACATCCCTCCAGAGTGTGTGGGGAACTGCACTCACTCCCATCAGCCTGAGCCAGGGTGCTTAGCTGTATCAGAACCAAACACCAGGTTCCCATAGAAATAGTTTAACAAAGGAAAGAGGTCCAGGCACTCCTTGGTTCAAAAATAGGCAATTTTAATGGAACCACAGCAACGTTTTGACCTTCTCAAGCTTGATTAAGACAGAGAAGGTCAAAATGGTGCTGTGGTTCCATTAAAATTGCCTTAAACCAAGGAGTGCCTGGACCTCTTTCCTTTGTTATAATAACATACATCCCAACTGTCCTGCTTTTAGGCCCACACCACATCCCTCTGTCCCTCTTTTCTATTCTACTGTCCCTCTTTTGTAGGACCTCCATATTCGTGGCTTGTCTGAATTTATACAAGCGTTCCACAGCAATAACACTCACAGTATTACAAGTTAGTCTGTATAAATAAGATGCATTGTTCTTGTTCTTAATTTTATTTTGGTTGCATAAATTGTCCTTAGTAAGTAATATATACAAATCGCCCCACAGATTGGATATTGGCACCTGAAACTCACAACTTGGTCATCCCGAGACAGAGCTGCCCAGTGATTCTGGAGCTTTCTCTATTTTAGTGAAATATTTACTAACCAGGCAACTGGACTGTATGCAACCTGATGGCAGCAGAGGTATTTTATAGAACTAATGGAACTTTACTTGCGGAGAAACTACTCCTGTAAACAACTCTTAGAGAGTGGTTTATGGGAAACAAATAGTCTCCACAGACCAAGGGTTTTTTGTTTTTTTTCTTGGAGCATCTTTCTTGTAAAGGAGGAGTATGTCTGTAGCTTTAGGCAGACCCTCTTTATTGCACGTGTGGGGAACTTCAGTGTCTTTTTTTTTTGTGATAAATTCTTTATTTATAGAATTTTCTATACATTACCACACAAATATAATAACTGTTTGATCAGTAGAACCAGTATCATTAAAATGGTCAGATACATATGAATATACAAAATAAAGAAGAAAAAAATACAATAACATTTCCACCAAGAGGTCCATGGAAAACACCCTATGGCAAGCATGTCAAACTCAAAGTCTGGCATGGGCCACATAAACGAGGTTTAAGTTTATGTAGGCCGCAAAAAAACCAAAAACCTTAAATTTTTAGAGAAACGTAGGTTTATTTTAAAAAGTACAGTATAAAAAAAAACCCTAGCACCTCTCTCTACTAAACCACAGCACCCCTCTCTACTAAATCCCAGTCCCCCCTCTACTAAGCCACAGCACCCCCCTCTACCACCCTGTGCCAAATCTGATACTCTCGCTGACACACACACATATTCACTGACAGACAGACAGACACACAGACACACACATACTCACAGACACACACACAAACACTGACAGACACACACACATACTCACTGACAGACGACACACTCACTGACAGACACACTCACAGACAGACACACACTCACTGACACACACTAACAGAAACACTCACACACTTACACATTTTTGCACACACATACTTTTCTTTATTGCTCCCTACCTTTTGGAGCCGATGTGGGGCATCTCCCTGGGGTCCTTCTATCTGCTCGTCACTGCTCCCTCGCGCGGTTTAGTGATGCCTGGTGCCGGAATATGACATCATATTCTGGCGCCCGGCTTCACTACAGACGGCACGCGTGAGTGAGCAGTGAAGAGCAGGAACCCTGAGCTCCCTCGCTGGCCCTCCTCCACGGCCGGGTAAGTGTTAGCAGAGTAGTCCCTTGCAATGTGGGGAAAGCAGGTGCCTTCTCTGCTATAACACTAAGCGTGCACTCGCGGCTCGCCGGGCCGCAAAGATGTTCCTTGTGGGCCGCGGGTTTGACATGCTTGCCCTATGGAATAAGTTGATGTATCCATGATGAATAAATGTTGCATAGAGTCCTGTAGCTAAGCTGTGAGTTCCATGTCACTGACCTCGGACAGCATATAGTGAAGTTTGATATAGAATGGCAGGATTGGGTGATTCCAATGTTCTTCTGGCTGCCAGACCACTTTAGAAAGAAGCTTAATTTCAGGCCTGGAGAGGAGGAAATAAAATCCATAGATTGGTTTATCCAAAGCTTAATGCCACCTGTGTCCAATACGGTTGAAGTACATCACTGATGATATGTCCCAGTCTGGCTGCAACCCCTCTAGCATCTATTATATGTGACAACCTTCATTTGATATAAACGCATGGGTACAATGTACCATCTGAGAAGAGTTTATATGTGTATCCCAGTGGTGGGTGGGTGCCAGACTTCTCCCACAGAATTTGACTAAGACAAATGGAGGGTCTGGGGGGAATGAGACACAAGGAGAGGCTAGGGGGGAATGGGATACAAGGAGGGGCTGGATTGGAATGAGACACAAGGAGAGGCTGGGGGGAATGAGACAAAAGGTGGGGCTGCAGGAGAATGAGACACGTGGAGGGACCGGGGGGGATTGAGACACACAGGTGTGGGTGGAAGTACACAAAGGATGCTTATTGGTGCAGCGTTTTTCCATGCATGAGTTTGATGATCATATCCAAAGTGAAGAGCATACTCATAGGAATTAAAGGGACAGTACATTCACCAGAACAACTACAGTTTTTTTGCATTTGTTCTGGTGAGTAGAATCATTCCCTTCAGGCTTTCTGCTGTAAACACTGTCTTTTCAGAGAAAATGCAGTGTTTACATTACAGCCTAGTGATAACTCATCTGGCCACTCCTTAGATGGCTGCTAAAGCTGCTTGCTTGGGCAGTGCTGCAGAGTAAGCAGCACTGATATTCGTTTTCCTCATAGAGATGCATTGATTCAATTCATCTCTATGAGGAGATGCTGATTGTCCAGGGCTGAGTTTGGCGTGTGCTGGCTCTGCCTCCTTGACAGTCTCAGCCATTGTGATTGGCACAGACCACCTCTCCTGCTGATGTCAGCAGACAGGGGCAGCAAATACTGACTTGAATACAAGTAAGATTTTACTATATTCAATGAGGCAAGTGGAGGCCAGGGGGCTAGATGGTGGTTTTAACACTATAGTGTCAGGAATACATGTCTGTGTTCTGACCCTATAGTGTGCCTTTAAAAAAAATAAAAAATAAATCAATTTTCTTACAGCTGAGCTACAGCATACATTCCCTATTTCAATCCCATTACCAAACTTTAATAAGGCAAGGTAGTTGGACTGAAACATTGATTATAATAAAAGGCAAGTCTGCTTAAAATAATCTGCTTTTTTTAACCTTTTTTGAAGTTCCACAAGTGCTTTCTTTCATGTTGAAGTAATAGTTTTTAGTTTTCAGTTTGAAGTTATCTCTTCCACCTATGTCTGCACACTATGCTGGCTTGACACATTATTGGGCTGGAATAGAATATTTCTTTTAGGGCTGCTTTTTCGTTCCCAGTTCGTCCTTGGTTGTAAGTCAAAACAATATGGAAAAAAAATATTATTTTTAATTCTGTTATATGTTTTAGTTCTCCAGCGCACATTCCCCCTCATCGGTAGCTATTTGGAGACGCTTATTTGAGAACATTTAGACACGTCAAACAAAATGGGGCAGGTTTGAAACCAGCTCTGTTTCGGCAGGTTTTGCACATGCCTAGTGTCCTTGAAGAAGTAATTTTACAAAGTCCCCTTTTTACAGGTTTTATCAATGTTTTTTTTGCTAGAGTAGGGTAATGCACCAACTGGTAGAGTTCTTCCACCTAGTTTCTTTGCATTAGTGAGCATGCACAGGTGTGTGATGCATTTTCTTTCACATAACACAAAATTCTTTCACATTTGCAAAATTATCATGGTTAGCAGCTCACTGAAAGCTATAACAGAAGATTTTACTTTTACAATGGAAGCCAGTTACTTGGGTTTCAAGAAAAATGAAATGGTACGTTTACATTGCATCTGGTTTCCGTTGGCCTTTTTGGAGAGAGAGAAGAGGGTGGAGCTACGTCTCAAAAAGCTTGCGTTTTTCATTATATGCCCTGAACATGCCTCATCTGAACTTGTATGGTTTACCAGCTGCTAACATGTTCTTAAAAGAAAGCAAAGCATCACATTAAAAAGTACACCTTAAGTTTAGGTGTGTGACTGGGGGTGTGACTTACTACTACTAATTTATGTAACTTAAATAGAATTTAGAAAAAGAACAATATATCTTATTGTCATGCGGTAACACTTTCGGGTTCGGCACTCCGCTGTGCGGAGCCGGACCCCACCCCCCTCTGATGCGGCTCTAACGGTATTTAGGGAGACCGCGCCAGAGAGAGGGTGCTTGGTGAAACTGGGAACTACTTCCGCCAGACTTACCTCTCCACAGGCTCTGGCAATGCAGGTCCTACTTCCGAGTATGTACGCCGGCTCCTGGGACACGCCGGCTCTACAAGCTCTGAAGTCGTCCTAGTCTTCTGGATGAAGACAAGTATGCTTCATGTCATAGAGGATTACTGGAGAACGAAAACTCACTTACTTTACAAGTGTACCATATCCCAGAACTATTGAAGGACTACTCAGATTAACCTTAAGTATATCTTTCAGCTATTTGTCTACAATATAATTTAATAATGAACTAATGCTTGCTTACTCAAATCTTCATTGCTTCAAACTACTAATTATATTGAGGACAACTCCCATCATGCTTATTCACTATGAACTGTTCTTGCTTTGCAAATATTCTCAGCTACTTGCTTATGGTTTCTATTGAAGATTATTCTCATGAACTTAAAGAATGTTACTTAATGCATCTCTGAGGAAATACTTAATAATGAACTTTGTGTTGATGATTACTTACACTTCTTCTTATTGGATTATTGCCTCAGTGCAATTCATTTAAGTTTAACACTTATTAAAACTTCGTTTAAATCAAGTTACCAGCGATGCCCTCTTTTCTTAAAGCTACAGTATTGATACTTTAAAGATTCTCCGTTTCTTCACAATTGTAATTAGGGAGATTTACAAGCTGCAGTTGAGTTCCAATCCAAATCACCCAAGTAGCGTAACACTTATTTACATACACTGATGTTGTAGTTTAAAGACATTACTGTGAGTATTATTGCTGCGGAGCTCTTTGATACACTCTGACAAGAGAGACTTTAGGATAGAAAAATAGCAGTAGGGACTGTGCCTCCTAAATAGGGACACTTGAGAGGTATGGGGTTGTGGCAGACCGCCTGGTAACCCTCCTGGGTACCACCGCCAATCGCTCTTTCTAGTAGCCGCCAAATACCATAAGCACTGCACCGGACACCATAAGCACTGTAACCCCCCCTTAGCCGCCGCAGTTTGACTGGGGTCTCGCTGTTCCTTCCCACCCTGGACAAACACCTGGATCCAGCTTCCAGTGGGAAGACCTCTCCTCCAAGAGGGTATAGCAGTGATTATAGCAGTATCGTTACCCCCCCCACATGAGCCGAGGCTTAATGCTGGGAGTAGTATGTTTATTCCAGCCAAATGCCTCACTTATATACAAACTCTGAGCACAGTGACACTCCCAAAACACACCCATAAACAAACCCACCACATGCCCAAGAATACAGTGTCACTGTGACTCCGCATAAAACATAAAATATTTCTATACATCCCCAGATAGCCTGGATCTGAGCGCCCAAATAGCGCACAGATCCATGCAGTGTAGTGAAAAGGCCACCGTGTGGAAGTTCTTACCAGCCTCACACGTGGTCCTATGCCCAACACAGTTCCATGAATTCAGTGGTAGCGGCCAGTCACTTTCGGGAGTACCATGCAAAATAAATACTGAACATAATCCACAATTACAATGTGTAACTTGTTCACCTCAACCATGCGAACAATTCCACCAAACAGCCCCCTTCCAGGTTGTACAGAAACGAATGCAGACGATTATGGAAGTCCAGTGGTGTTCAGGAGTAGTGATGTCGCGAACACGAAATTTTCAGTTCGCGATCGGCAAACGCGAACTTCCTCAAATGTTTGCGAACCGGCGAACTGGGCGAACCGCCATAGACTTCAATGGGCAGGCGAATTTTAAAACACACAGGGACTCTTTCTGGCCACAATAGTGATGGAAAAGTTGTTTCAAGGGGACTAACACCTGGACTGTGGCATGCCGGAGGGGGATCCATGGCAAAACTCCCATGGAAAATTACACAGTTGATGCAGAGTCTGGTTTTAATCCATAAAGGGCAGAAATCACCTAACATTCCTAAATCACAATGGATATGGATTGATACCTGACATATGACATATTGACACAGAGCAGAATAGGGACTGTTCCCTCTACATAGGGTCACTTGGCAGGTATGGATTGACACCTGTCCTCAGAGACCATGATACACACTGACACAGAGCAGAATAGAGACTGTTCCTCCTACATAGGGTCACTTGGCAGATATGGATTGACACCTGTCCTCAGAGACCATGATACACACTGACACAGAGCAGAATAGAGACTGTTCTCCTACATAGGGTCACTTGGCAGATATGGATTGACACCTGTCCTTAGAGACCATGATACACACTGACACAGAGCAGAATAGAGACTGTTCCCCTACATAGGGTCACTTGGCAGATATGGATTGACACCTGTCCTCAGACCCTGATACACAGAGCAGAATAGGGACTGTTCCCCCTACATAGGGTCACTTGGCAGATATGGATTGACACCTGTCCTCAGAGCCCCTGATACACACTGACACAGAGCAGAATAGGGAATATTCACTAAATGCCAAACATTGTTATACAGGGGAATATTCAGTAAATAAGGATAAGGGGGGAGCTACTGTCCTCTCCCCCGGCCCCCACCCCTGCACGGTGGATGGGGGCCATAAATCTCAATGGGGGGGGACCTACTGTCCTCCCGCCCGCCCCCACCTGTGAGCGGTGGGTGGGGGCCATAAAAATAATGAGGGGGGGGACCTACTGTATGATGTTGTATCGATCAGGTAGTGTAAGGGTTACGCCCGCTTCACAGTGACAGACCAAACTCCCTGTTTAACGCACCGCAAACAACCGCAAACAGTCCATTTGCACAAGTTTGGATACCAAGCTAGCCATGCCCCGTTCCTTGTCCTCACTGATGTTATTGAAGGTCTCTTCCT
This sequence comes from Pelobates cultripes, assembly GCA_933207985.1. Taxonomy (NCBI): domain Eukaryota; kingdom Metazoa; phylum Chordata; class Amphibia; order Anura; family Pelobatidae; genus Pelobates; species Pelobates cultripes. Next base: position 71,193,464 of record OW240922.1, on the reverse strand, counting down.
CCACCCAGCCACGTACAACACGAAGGGTCCCCGAAAGGTGACAAGCAGCCCCCTGGGACGCCTGCTGTGTTTGGTCTTCCACCTCCTCAAAGCCACCTTCCTCCTCTGACTCCTCTTCTTCAGACTCCTCTCTCTGTGTTGGCTCTCTCTGCGTTATTATAAGGTGTGTTAAGTAGTATTATTCTTATCAGTTTAATCCCTGTTATGTGCCTTTTTTTTGGTTTGGTTTTTGAAACCACAGTGCAGCACCAGAGGCCCGAAAAATTAGGCATGTATACATGCCTGAAAAATTAGGTATTGTTGCAGCCGCTGCTGTAGCAGCGGCCAGAAGAATTGATGTTTGTTTCCCAGGCAGAAAGTGCCCTAAAACAGTGTTCCCCAAATGTGGATCAAACGTTTACCGGTCCGCGGCGATAAAAAGATTGGGGAGCACTGCCCTAAAACATTGCGGCTTGAACCCTAGTTGGTGGCGGATAAGTCACGCAAGTCAACCGGCATTCAGAGCTAAAATACAGCAGCGTGTGGACCATTTTTAGCCCAAGGCAGCTCATCTCATCAGGCCTTTTTTAGTCGGATGTATCGCCCACTGTCAGTCCCGTCGGGATCCATCCCTCATTCATCTTAATAATGGTGAGGTAATCTAGACTTTTTTGACCTAGGCGACTTCTCTTCTCAGTGACAATACCTCCTGCTGCACTGAAGGTCCTTTCTGACAGGACACTTGAAGCGGGGCAGGCCAGAAGTTCTATCGCAAATTGGGATAGCTCAGGCCACAGGTCAAGCCTGCACACCCAGTAGTAAAGGGGTTCATCGCTCCTCAGAGTGTCGATATCTGCAGTTATCTGCAGTTAAGGCGAGGTAGTCTGCTACCTGTCGGTCTAGTCGTTCTCTAAGGGTGGTTCCCGAAGGGCTGTGGCGATTCGTAGGACTTAAAAAGCTCCGCATGTCCTCCATCAACAACACGTCTGTAAAGCGTCCTGTCCTTGCCGGCGTGGTCGTGGGAGGAGGAGGATTACTTTCACCTCTTCCCCTGTTAGATTCCCGTTGTGCTGTGAGATCACCCTTATACGCTGTGTAAAGCATACTTTTTAATTTATTTTGCAAATGCTGCATCCTTTCCGACTTGTTGTAATTTGGTAACATTTCAGCCACTTTCTGCTTATACCGGGGGTCTAGTAGCGTGGACACCCAGTACAGGTCGTTCTCCTTCAGCCTTTTTATACGAGGGTCCCTCAACAGACACAACAGCATGAAAGACCCCATTTGCACAAGGTTGGATGCCGAGCTACTCATTTCCCGTTCCTCCTCCTCAGTGATCTCAATGAAGGTATGTTCTTCCCCCCAGCCACGTACAACACCACGGTTACCAGATAGGTGACAACGAGCACCCTGGGATACCTGTTGTGGTTGGTCTTCCTCCTCCTCCTCAAACCCACATTCCTCCTCTGACTCCTCTTCCTCACAATCCTCTTCCAGCGTTGCCGCAGGTCCAGCAAGCGATGCTGATAAGGCTGGTTCTGGTGGTGATGGTGACCACAACTCTTCCTTTTCACGTTCATCTACGGCCTGATCCAGCACTCTTCGCAGGGCACGCTCCAGGAAGAAAACAAATAGTATGATGTCGCTGATGGTGCCTTCAGTGAGACTGACTAGGTTTCACCTCCTCAAAAGGATGCATGAGCCTACAGGCATTGCGCATGAGCGTCCAGTAACATGGCAAAAAAATTCCCAGCTCCCCAGAGGCTGTCCTAGCACCCCGGTCATACAAATATTCATTAACGGCTTTTTCTTGTTGGAGCAGGCGGTCAAACATTAGGAGTGCTGAATTCCAACGTGTCGGGCTGTCGCAAATCAAGCGCCTCACTGGCATGTTGTTTCGCCGCTGGATATCGGCAAAGTGAGCCATGGCCGTGTAGGAACGCCTGAAATGGCCACACACCTTCCTGGCCTGCTTCAGGACGCCCTGTAAGCCTATGTACTTATGCACAAAGCGTTGTACGATCAGATTACACACATGTGCCATGCACGGCACATGTGACAACTTGCCCAACTTCAATGCCGCTAACAAATTTGTTCCGCTGTCACAAACCACTTTGCCGATATCCAGTCGCTGCGGAGTCAGCCACTTTTCCACCTGTGCATTCATGGCGGACAGGAGTGCTTGTCCGGTGTGACTCTCTGCTTTCAAGCAAGTCAAACCCAAGACGGCGTGACACTGCCGTATCCGGGATGTGGAATAGTACCTGGGAGCTGGGGGTGTGCCGTTGATGTGGAGCAAGACGCAGCAGCAGAAGAGGACTCAGCCGAGGAGGTTATGGAAGAGGATGGAGTAGGAGGACTAGAGGAGGTGGCAGCAGGCCTGCCTGCAAGTCGTGGCGGTGTCACCAACTCCTCTGCAGAGCCACGCATTCCATGCTTGGCAGCCGCCAGCAGGTTTGCCCAATGCGCAGTGTAGGTGATATACCTGCCCTGACCATGCTTTGCAGACCAGGTATCAGTGGTCAGATGGACCCTTGCCCCAACACTGTGTGCCAGACATGCTATTACTTCCTTTTGCACAATTGAGTACAGGTTGGGGACTGCCTTTTGTGAAAAGAAATTTCGGCCGGGTACCTTCCACTGCGGTGTCCCAATAGCTAAAAATTTTTGGAACGCCTCAGACTCCACCAGCTTGTATGGTAAAAGCTGGCAGGCTAATAGTTCGGACAAGCCAGCGGTCAGACGCTGGGCAAGGGGGTGACTTTCTGACATTGTCTTCTTACGCTCAAACATGTCCTTGACAGACACATGACTGTGGGAAGATGAGCGTGAACTGCTCAAGGCGGGAGGCGGAGTGGCGGATGGTTGAGAGGGGACAAGGAGGACAGCAGTGGTTGACGTGGCTGAAGATGCTGGACTAGGAGGAGGATGGTGGCTTTGAGTTTGTGTGCTGCTTGTACTCATGTGTTGATCCCATAGGCGTTTGTGATGTGCGATCATGTGCCTTCACAAAGCAGTTGTACCTAGGTGGGTGTTGGACTTCCCACGACTCACTTTCTTTTGGCACAGGTTGCAAATGGCATCGCTGTTGTCAGAGGCAGACACACAAAAAAAATGCCACACTGCTGAGCTCTGCAATGATGGCATTCTGGTGGTGGCAACAGCATGCGTTGATTGGCGTGCTGTCTGGCTGACCCCGGGTGCCGATGCATACTGTCTGACTGTGCCACTAGCTCCTTGCGACGACCTCCCCCTGCTTCCAACTCGTCTCCTCCTCCTCCCTGTCTCCCCATCTGAACTTTCACCCTGTTCTTCTTCTTGACGAGCGGGCACCCGCGTGACATCCATGGACGCATCGTCATCATCAACCGCTTCACTTGTATCTGACAACTCAGCAAAGGAAGCAGCAGCGGGTACAACATCATCATCATCACACCGTACACGTGTAATGCTGCCTGATTGAGACATATCCCTGTTATCTACATCCTCTGTCAATAATGGTTGCGCATCACTCATTTCTTCAAACGGATGTGTAAATAACTCATCTGACATACCAAGTGAAGCGGCTGTGGTGCTAGTGTTGGTGGTGGCGGCAGGCGGGTGAGTGGTATCTTGAGAGGTGCCCGAAGCTAAGCTGGAGGAGACTGTTGCGTCAAGGTTCCGAGCGGAAGCTGTAGAAGATTGGGTGTCCTGTGTTAGCCAGTCAACTATGTCCTCAGAACTTTTCAAGTTCAGGGTACCTGGCCTCTGAAAACTGGGCATTATTCTAGGAAAAAAGGGAATCACAGCACCATGACCACGACGGCCCCTGCGGGGTGGCCTGCCTCTGCCTGTCATTTTTTTTCCGATTAGTGGTACTATGCGTGCAAGCTACTGTGACACCTGATATGAGTGGCACTGTGAACTGGCAAAGGTTGGCAGAGTACACATTGTAGGCCTGACACACAGACGCTTGGAGACAACTAACTGCTATTCAATCTATAACAGTGAAAAAAGTTTTTTGGGTTTTAAATGCAAAGGTTGTGACAGCCCAGATAAGAGTGGCACTTTGAACTGCTAAGGGTTGGCAGAGTACACGCTGTAGTGTGCCTGACACACAGACGCTTGGAGACAACTAACTACTATTCAATCTATAACAGTGAAAAAAGTTTTTTGGTTTTTAAATGCACGCTATTGTGAAACCAGTGAGTGAATGGTGGCACTGGGCAAGTAGGGACAGTATACGCTGCGAGCCTGACACACAGACGCTTGCAGACAACTAACTGCTATTCAATCTATTACAGTGAAAAAAGTTTTTGTTTTTAAATGCAAGCTTATTGTGACACCAGTGAGTGAGTGAGTGGTGGCACTGGGCACAGTATCCACTGTGAGCCTGACACACCCGCTTTGAGACAACTAACTGCTATTCAATCTATAACAGTGAAAAAGTTTTTTGGTTTTTAAATGCATGCTATTGTGACACCAGATAAGAGTGGCACTGTGAACTGGCAGAGTACACACTGTAGGGCTGACACACCCGCTTTGAGACAACTAACTGCTATTCAATCTATAACAGTGAAAAAAGTTTTTGGGTTTTTAAATGCACGCTATTGTGACACTAGATAAGAGTGGCACTGTGAATTGGCAGAGTACACGCTGTAGGGCTGACACACCCGCTTTGAGACAACTGCTATTCAATCTATAACAGTGAAAAAAGTTTTTTGTTTTTAAATGCAAGCTATTGTGACACCAGTGAGTGAGTGGTGGCACTGGGCACAGTATCCACTGTGAGCCTGACACAGAAGCTGGCAGACAACTAACTGCTATTCAATCTATTACAGTGAATTTTTTTTTTAAATGCAGTTATTGTGACACCAGTGAAAGTGAGTGTGGTACGGCAATAGCATCCACGTGAGCCTGACAAATGGCAGCTGGCAGACACCAACTGCTATTCAATCTATAACAGTGAAAAAAGTTTTTTGTTTTTAAATGCAAGCTATTGTGACACCAGTGAGTGAGTGGTGGCACTGGGCACAGTATCCACCGTGAGCCTGACACACCCGCTTTGAGACAACTAACTGCTATTCAATCTATAACAGTGAAAAAAGTTTTGGGGTTTTAAATGCACGCTATTGTGACACCAGTGAGTGAGTGGTGGCACTGGGCACAGTATCCACTGTGAGCCTGACACACCCGCTTTGAGACAACTAACTGCTATTCAATCTATAACAGTGAAAAAGTTTTTGGGTTTTAAATGCAAGCTATTGTGACACCAGTGAGTGAGTGGTGGCACTGGGCACAGTATCCACTGTGAGCCTGACACAGAAGCTGGCAGACAACTAACTGCTATTCAATCTATTACAGTGAAAAAATATTTTTTTTAAATGCAAGCTATTGTGACACCAGTGAGTGAGTGGTGGCACTGGGCACAGTATCCACTGTGAGCCTGACACACCCGCTTTGAGACAACTAACTGGTATTCAATCTATAACAGTGAAAAAAGTTTTTTGTTTTTAAATGCAAGCTATTATGACACCAGATATGAGTGGCACTGTGAACTGGCAGAGTACACGCTGTAGGGCTGATACACCCGCTTTGAGACAACTAACTGGTATTCAATCTATAACAGTGAAAAAAGTTTTGGGGTTTTTAAATGCACGCTATTGTGACACCAGATAAGAGTGGCACTGTGAACTGGCAGAGTACACGCTGTAGGGCTGACACACCCGCTTTGAGACAACTAACTGCTATTCAATCTATAACAGTGAAAAAAGTTTTTGGGTTTTTAAATACACGCTATTGTAACACCAGATAAGAGTGGCACTGTGAACTGGCAGACTACACGCTGTAGGGGTGACACACCTGCTTTGAGACAACTAACTGCTATTCAATCTATAACAGTGAAAAAAAGTTTTTTGTTTTTAAATGCAAGATATTGTGACACCAGTGAGTGAGTGGTGGCACTGGGCACAGTATCCACTGTGAGCCTGACACACCCGCTGGCAGACAACTAACTGCAATTCAATCTATAACAGTGAAAAAAGTTTTTGGGTTTTAAATGCAAGCCATTGTGACACCAGTGAGTGAGTGGTGGCACTGGGCACAGTATCCACTGTGAGCCCGACACACCCGCTTTGAGACAACTAACTGCTATTCAATCTATAACAGTGAAAAAAGTTTTTTGTTTTTAAATGCAAGCTATTATGACACCAGATATGAGTGGCACTGTGAACTGGCAGAGTACACGCTGTAGGGCTGACACACCCGCTTTGAGACAACTAACTGCTATTCAATCTATAACAGTGAAAAATGTTTTTTGGTTTTTAAATGCACGCTATTGTGACGCCAGATAAGAGTGGCACTGTGAACTGGCAGAGTACACGCTGTAGGGCTGACACACCCGCTTTGAGACAACTGCTATTCAATCTATAACAGTGCAAAAGTTTTTTGTTTTTAAATGCAAGCTATTGTGACACCAGTGAGTGAGTGGTGGCACTGGGCACAGTAGCCACTGTGAGCCTGACACAGAAGCTGGCAGACAACTAACTGCTATTCAATCTATTACAGTGAAAATTTTTTTTTTAAAATGCAAGCTATTGTGACACCAGTGAGTGAGTGGTGGCACTGGGCAGAGTATCCACTGTGAGCCTGACACACCCGCTTTGAGACAACTAACTGCTATTCAATCTATAACAGTGAAAAAAGTTTTTGGGTTTTTAAATGCACGCTATTGTGACACCAGTGAGTGAGTGGTGGCACTGGGCAAAGTGGGCACAGTATACGCTGCGAGCCTGACACACAGACGCTTGCAGACAACTAACTGCTATTCAATCTATAACAGTGAAAAAAGGTTTTGGGTTTTTAAATGCACGCTATTGTGACACCAGATAAGAGTGGCACTGTGAACTGGCAGAGTACACGCTGTAGGGCTGACACACCCGCTTTGAGACAACTAACTGCTATTCAATCTATAACAGTGAAAAAGTTTTTGGTTTTTAAATGCACGCTATTGTGACACCAGATAAGAGTGGCACTGTGAACTGGCAGAGTACACGCTGTAGGCCTGACACACCCGCTTTGAGACAACTAACTGCTATTCAATCTATAACAGTCAAAAAAGTTTTTTGTTTTTAAATGCAAGCTATTGTGACACCAGTGAGTGAGTGGTGGCACTGGGCACAGTATCCACTGTGAGCCTGACACAGAAGCTGGCAGACAACTAACTGCTATTCAATCTATTGTAGTGAAAAAAATTATTATTTTTTTTAAATGCAACCTATTGTGACACCACTGAGTGAGTGGTGGCACTTGGCACAGTATCCACTGTGAGCCTGACACAGAAGCTGGCAGACAACTAACTGCAATTACATTACACAGAAAAAAAAAGCAGACTGATGTTCTAGCCCTAAAAAGGGCTTTTTGGGGTGCTGTCCTTACAGCAGAGATCAGATGAGTCCTTCAGGACTGTAGTGGACACTGTATACCCTAACCTAGATATGCATTTCCCTATCTAATCAACAGCAGCTACACTTTCCCTCCTCTCACTAAGCATGCAGCTTGAGAATGAATGTAAAATGGATGCTGTCCAGTAGGTAGGAGGGTCTGCTAGGGAGGGTGTGCTGCTAATTGGCTGGAATGTGTCTGCTGACTGTGAGGTACATGGTCAAAGTTTACTCAATGATGACGAGTAGGGGGCGGATCGAACCGCGCATATGTTCGCCCGCCGTGGCGAACGCAAACATGCTATGTTCGCCAGGAACTATTCGCCAGCGAACCGTTCGGTGCATCACTATTCAGGAGTTTCAGTGTCTGATTGTAGTTCCAGGAGCTCAACGCCCAAACACCACTGCTTGCGTTCACGGGAACAAGATGGCCACCACATTGTGGTCGTTCATACAACAGCGGCCACCCAGATGAACAATTAGAACACTGAAGTGGAAATCGCTGTCAGTTGTACTTAACAAGCACATGGTTGGTCCATGGTTCATGCGGTTGTTCGGTTTGCGAACGGTATAGGGAAATTACACGAACCAAGCCATTTAAAATGCATTTTACAGTATATTCTGCAGGGCGCATAGTCCTGAGGTGGGAGGCTGGCAAGCAGGCTCCTCCAGGAGCTTGTGGCGAGGTCACGTTTGCCACAGGGGTTAATACGGGGAAATGATTACAATGTTTTATTCATTGGTTTATTTTCCAGAGAAGTGACAGATCCTCTTTAACCCCTTAAGGACACATGACATGCGTGACATGTCATGATTCCCTTTTATTCCAGAAGTTTGGTCCTTAAGGGTTAAACAGAATTTACCAAGACTAGTTTTACAATATTAAAGAGAAAATGTTTTCATGTAAAAGCCCCATATTTTGTTACATAATTCTTAATTGTAAGCCAAGTTTTCCTTCCCTGTAATCACACACAGGCCTTTCTGAAAAGCCCAGACAATAATTAGGATCAGCAGCTTGATAAATGCAGGGCAGTACAGTAAGTGGCACCTACGGTATCTTGTTACAGCTACGCCGTGGCTCCCTGGATAATTAGACCTTGTGTCATTTCAGATTCTCATGCACAAATGCCAGTTTGCCTTGTTCAATGACATGCCCTGTTACGAGCACGCAAGTCAAGTTACACATGTTGTTTAAATTAAGAAAACGTGGAATTTGCAGAACTTGAGTTGTATTTAAATGCCTTATAACGTTTGCACAACATGTCCCAGAACACTTGCTCAAAATTAAAGGGTTCCTCATAAGTAATTTATTTGCGGTTACAATAACCATCATTAATTGAATGAAATTATTCAGATTTCATCACCTCTTGGACATTACGATAGAAAGGTACAGTCTTTTACTCACTTTATTATATACGGTTCCATATTTTGGGGGGGTAAATCAACAATATTTTAGAACATTGCCTCCATCTAGTAATTGTTGGTAGCACTGCGTAAGTAGTGATGTTGCGAACCGTTCGCGAACTTGCCGCGAACCGGTTCGTGGCGAACTCCGGTCAGCTGACACATCCCTGCCAATCTCCGGCAGACCCTCCCTCCCAGACCCTCCTACTTCCTGGACAGCATCCATGTTGAAGCATGTTCGCGACATCACTTTGCGAAAGGTGGGGGAAATTGGTATTATCATGTTTTACGTCATGCAGACAATGCCTTCTGCTGATGAGTCACCACTGGCTCGGAAAATACAAAGGGTCATGTTCCAAAAGTCATATGGCCCCAAATAATGTCTAGAAAAAAAACTTATTTTACATGGGAATTAAGGTCTACAGGAGGCATGCCAGTTTGAATATAAATAATTCAAATGTAACTTCTAAGAAAAATTATAATAATGTATTCAATTGCCTTTAGAATGACAAAGCATCATGGAAGCTGTAGTTTGAAAACATCTGGAGATCTACCTTTTTGGGCACCCCTGCTGTATATGGTGCTCTTATACAGGGCCTTATTGAATTTAGAAGTTTCATACAAGGGGTTTAAAGCAGACGCAAGTATAATTAGAGAAAAGGAATAGGGAACCCTGCCCTGGACTTTAATCTAACTTGTGTAATACTGTTATACAAAGTGCTATTCATGATGTACTAAGAGCTTACACTCTAGAAGGATAATGTTCATGGGGAGGCAGTGGAAGAAATGCAGCCAACTAACAATATGTGATATCAGAAAGAAACCTGCATTTGAGTAGAGAGCAACTAAGGAGTTTGTGAGATAGTTGAAGCGTTTCTGTCAGTTTTGAGTCTCTCATAAATATAAAATGTTTATGATATACCGATATTTACATTATTATAATTATACTGAAATTCCATTGCACTTAGAAGAAATCATCAGACACAGTAGGGACTCATTTATTTTATGGCTAAATCCTAAATTGACAAAAGGTAGAACTTCAGCCATCAAGTTCATTTATATCTCAGGAGATAAAAATGTCCGAAACTTATTCCTAGTTCACCTAGGGCCAACTTTAGTTCCATTAGATTCTGTCCTTGACGCCACACTACTGGCAGGTATATAACCGCCCATGTCCTTTAAATGGAGATTTCAGACAGTGTTAGCTTCCTCCATAGAGAACTTTCACAAGCTTAAGGAACACTGTAGCGCTACAGCGTTAGCAATTCCTAACGCTCAAGTTTCCTAGTGCCAGATTGCTGTTAGGTATCCCCGGTTTGCCGTAAAAACCAAAAAGCTTTTTACTTTTTTCTCCTCTGCGGAGAATA
>OW240922.1:71169518-71183193 GCA_933207985.1 Pelobates cultripes | reverse complement strand
AGCTGGGGAGGGGAAGAGCCTCACCTTCCCAGGGATTCAAAGGGGAAGAAAAAGTGTCCAAAAAGTTTCCATGTGTCCATACACTGTTTTTAAAAGGGCCAGCACTGTACAATAAAAGTCCATAAGCCCAAATCAGTTCTTAAAGGGCAATACATCCCAGGGTCATAGTCACAGGGCAGGAGGCTAGCAGTGGCGAGGTTGGTTTCGCCACAGTGGGGCGGGAGGACAGGAGCAGAGCAGAAACCTCTTGTGCTGTAGCAGGTGCAAATGAGCTTAGGATGGCAGGGGGAGTGGGGTTGGGTGATGTATTGATACTGGTTGGAGAAAGATTAGAGATCTCTTTTCTGATTGTAGAGATCTTCTCAGTGAAATGAGATCAGACTGTAAGCCCAGTCCCGCATGTAGTCCACTACTAGACAACCCCTGTAATGTGACTTGGGAAACCCCTTACACTTGTAACCCATAAATACTGTGACCTGTGATTAAAACCTCAGTTGATCTCCAAGCTGTGTGTCGTCTAGTTCTTGGGAGAAAGGGATTGTAACTATGCTACCTGGATTTTGTCTACTTTGTACCTGCTTTATTCTGTCTGCCAGTGGAGATACCGTAGATAATACTACGACTCCGCTACAGACACCAGCAGAGAGGAGTTGGGGAGAAGAAGCAGAGCCAGAGAAAGAAACACTGAAAGAGCGCAAGGAGAGGTAGGAGGAGCACCAGCAGAGAGCAATATCTTGTAGACTGATATTGCGGAGAATGAGATGATCAACAGTGCCAAAAGCTGCAGACAGGTCAAGGAGAATTAGGATAGAGTAGTGACCACGAGATTTTGCAGTGAGTAGATCATTGGATACTTTGGTCAGTGCAGTTTCCACAGAGTGCTTATAACTACAGTTGCAAGAAAAAGTATGTGAACCCTTTAGAATGATAAGGATTTCTGCACAAATAAAATGTGATCTGATCATCATCTAAGTCACAATAATAGACAATCACAGTCTGCTTAAACTAATAACACACAAAGAATGAAACTTTGCCATGTTTTTATTGAACACACCATGTAAACATTCACAGTGCAGGTGGAAAAAGTATGTGAACCCCTAGACTAATAACATCACCAAAAGCTAATTGGAGTGAGATGTCAGCCAACTGGAGTTCAATCAATGAGATGAGATTGGAGGTGTTGGTAACAGCTGCCTTGCCCTATTAAAAACACACACCAGTTCTGGGTTTGCTTTTCACAAGAAGCATTGCCTGATGTGAATGATGCCTCGCACAAAGAGCTCTCAGAAGACCTACGATTAAGAATTGTTGACTTGCATAAAGCTGGAAAGGGTTATAAAAGTATCTCCAAAAGCCTTGCTGTTCATCAGTCCACGGTAAGACAAATTGTTTATAAATGGAGAAAGTTCAGCACTGCTGCTGCTCTCCCTTGGAGTGGCCTCCTGTAAAGATGACTGCAAGAGCACAGCGCAGACTGCTCAATGAGGTGAAGAAGAATCCTAGAGTGTCAGCTAAAGACTTACAAAAGTCACTGGCAAATGCTAACATCCCTGTTAGCGAATCTACAATACATAAAACACTAAACAAGAATGGATTTCATGGGAGGATACCACAGAGAAAGCCACTGCTGTCCAAACAAAACATTGCTGCACGTTTACAGTTTGCACAAGAGCACCTGGATGTTCCACAGCAGTACTGGCAAAATATTCTGTGGACGGATGAAACCAAAGTTGAGTTGTTTGGAAGAAACACACAACACTATGTGTGGCGAAAAAAAGGCACAGCACACCAACATCAAAACCTCATCCCAACTGTGAAGTATGGTTGTGGGGGCATCATGGTTCGGTGCTGGTTTGTTGCGTCAGGGCCTGGATGGAAGCTCAACAGAAGATGGGTGTTGCAACAGGACAATGACCCAAAGCATAAAAGTAAATCAACAACAGAATGGCTTAAACAGAAGAAAATATGCCTTCTAAAGTGGCTCAGTCAGAGTCCTGACCTCAACCCGATTGAGATGCTGTGGCATGACCTCAAGAAAGCAATTCACACCAGACATCCCAAGAATATTGCTGAACTGAAACAGTTCTGTAAAGAGGAATGGTCAAGAATTACTCCTGACCGTTGTGCACGTCTGATCTGCAACTACAGGAAACTTTTGGTTGAAGTTATTGCTGCAAAAGGAGGTTCAACCAGTTATTAAATCCAAAGGTTCACATACTTTTTCCAACTGCACTGTTAATGTTTACATGGTGTGTTCAATAAAAACATGGCAACATTTCATTCTTTGTGTGTTATTAGTTTACGCAGACTGTGATTGTCTATTGCTGTGACTTGGATGATGATCAGATCGCATTTTATGACCAATTTGTGCAGAAATCCATATCATTCCAAAGGGTTCACGTACTTTTTCTTGCAACTGTATGTGTTCTGGATTTTCATTCAAGAAGTCACTAGAGGTGAAGCTCGACCTTCAATAAAAGTTTGTGCCATGGGATCTCAGCTTCTTCTGTATTACTGAAATGCCTGGTACATATTCTGGCAGGGAAATTTTGAATTGCGATGGATAGATGTCAGAGGTAAACAATGGGAGTGTACATGAGTGGCAAAACTCCATATAAGGAATAAGGATAATTTAATACGTCCAATCTCATATATACAACCAGTTTTCAATACAACTCCCAGTTTTTTGTTAAGCAAAATTAAAAATTGTGAGAGGTCAGATTCCACTTGAGATGACTTCAGATCAACCTATCTCCTTACACCAAGAGGGGCATGTCAAGTAACAATTTGTGCCAATTGTGCCACATAGTATTTGTTGCCGAACCGCTGCCTGTTCATGGGTTTCCCCTCTCTTTTACATTTGTTTCCCCTGTATGTTGGCGGATTGTGCTCACTCTCCATTCGGAAGGGCGAAGGGAATACATTCACCTCCCGAATGGGGACCACCACAATCCTTCATTTAGAATGTTAGGTTAGAATGGTCACACCTCGCAACCTAAGTGTCAAAACCGCAAACTGCAAGGGAAACAATTATTGAGTGCTTCCCTGGGTGGGAATGCCACCAGAGGGAGCAGTCATGGATTGTTTCCCAACTCGTTCGTCTCCCGAACAAGAACGTCCCCGGTGTCCCATTTGAATGTTCACACCAATTAATCAGAAAGTTCGCACTTGCAACATAGGTGTGAAACCGCAAGGGAAGTAATAAATTAGTGCTTCCCTGGGTGGCTGCAGTTCATATAGAAGAACACTGGCCAGGGGGAGCATTCATCCCCTGAAAGGAGACGCTTCCCTTGTCTGGGAATCACACAAGACCTCGCGAAAAGAGGCTAGTCGAACGAGGAACCGAATCAAAGCTCCTTGAGATTGGTGTGTGTACTTTTGGGGCACTGGCAAGTTTGGCAGGCTCTCAGGAGCCTGAGGGACAAAGAGACCAGCTCTTTTCCCGCTGGCGGGATTTTCTGTTCCTGGGAGACAAACAGAGGCTCTTGGGAAGAAGACCCCTGGTGGTTGGTGTGGGTTTAGTGGCGGACTTTGGGGACAAAGAGAGCAGAGTACCTTCTCTCGCTGGGACGCCAGGGAGGGGGAGGCTTTTAGGATGTGTACTTGAATGTTTGTGTGGTAAACCCCTTGCATGAGGTTATGCATAAAAGTCGTGTGTGGCTAATAAAATTGTGTTGTACTTCCAGGACTGTGTGTCATCCAGTTACTGGGGGGAGGGGGGGGGAATGGGTCTATTTGTACTTTACATGGTTCCTGACCAGCTGAAGGAAGGGAATTAGTGGAGGTAACCAGTCAGGTTTCCCTGGGTCCGTTACAACTGGTGGCAAGCGGCGGGATCGCACTTCCCAGCACGTCTAATGATATACCTCCTATATACTCACTTTTGTTGCCATCGGTTTAGATATTATAGTCTGTGTGCAGAGTTATTTTGAGGGGAAAGCAAATTTACACTGCTATACAGGCAGTACACTACTACAAACTTTACATTGTAGCAGAGTGTCATTTCTTCAGTGTTGTCACATGAAAAGATATAATAGAATATTTACAAAATTGTGAGGGGTGTACAATTGGTAGTGGGCAATTTATTGTCCTCCCCTCTCAAGAACAGATCAAAAAAAATTAATTTTACCAATACTTATTGTGGCGAAACCGACCTCGCCACTGGGCATTGGAGAAGACTGATTGTCAGCCTCCTGCCATGTGACTATGGCCCCTGGGATGTATTGCCCTTTAAAGACATGATTTGGGCATAATGGATTTGTGTTGTGCTGCTGCTGGCCCTTTAAGAACCATCTGGGGACATACTGTAGAGTTACTGGGTGGCCACCATTTCATGTATCAGAGGTACATGGTGAGAACAATGGATGAAGCACATGGTGAGAACAATGGATGGCGGCCATTTTAACTCACAGACACTATTTGGACTTTTCTACACGGTGCCATCTCGACGGTATTTGGTGCACAAAGACATCATGCAGTAGTTTTAAACTATACAACAGGGGACACATTACAGTAATTATTTTTAATATAGCCTGTATATGTTCTGCAGAATCTGCATTAAACTGTATCTTCCAAACTACTGAACAGATCTGGGTGAATTTTGGATTTGTGGTTCACCCAGATCCCCCGGTTCTGAGGATATACCTTATGGGGTTATTGCTTGTTTTGGGGTCCCTATGATATGTTTTATAATACTGTATTTCTCTGCCTGTGATAATTATATTAACCATTGTGTTCAGTAATCATATCACAGGCAGAAGGGAGGATTTTGTGTGGGAGTGTCTGTGTGTGTTGTACGGATTGACTGGTTATATTTCAAAACCCTGTGGGCAGTACTATGTTTGTGGATTGTGAATAAAAGAGGCTGTATGTGCCAGTACAGTCAGTTCTGCTTGACCTCAAAATGAAGTGTCGTCTCGTTATTGGGGGAATTGGATTGTATGTTGATTGCCAGGAGTGTAAGCTGATTGTATGCTTTTCCTGTTCAGCTGCTTACCACATTCATATGCTTGAGAGCATTCGTATGTTTCTCCGGTTCGGTGGTTGTGGTGTCTGCTGCAGTGCTTGGAGTCCTCAGGAAGTGCTAGGAGCATCCTTCAACGGAGGTACCCAGTCGGGGTGCCAGGTTATCCATTACACTTATTTTCTGTAAAAAAGGATAAGACAAATCTATTCCTATTTAACCAGGAAAGTGGCCCCTTCCAAATAATTAAAATATTGTAGCTGAACTGGTGAGAAGAACAGATTGCACTTCATGGGTTATTGTGCCAAGATCTTCAAAAATATCCATAGGAAGAAAAAAATGATTGATTACTGCCTGAGCAGGCAGATAGATCAATTTCTGCCTGTACGATGTTGTGTGTTCCTGGTACTGGATGAGAAGGGGATGACAATGTGGCCGTACAGGTCTGGATGCCAAATCAAGGCCCAGGTACCTTAACAGTGCTGTTTAAAAACATGTATTTTCCCATCTTTTTTATCCTGCAGAAACTTGTGCTACAGCTTCCACTGACATAGCAACTCCCTCCACAGCTGGTTCAATTGCTACACCTTCTTGGTGCCCCCCCAAGAAGCAACTGAAAGAGAGAGCAGCTCCTTTGCTCATCAGAGCCACTTTTTAGTGAGTATCTACAGTGGAGTACCAATGTCTGTTCTTGGTGTTGGTGGAGGTGATGATAATTCTATTTCTACCACCACTGCAAATAAAACACATGTAGTAGCCCACTATTTTCTCTGTCAGCTGGTGTGCATTTGTCTCCTGCATCTTGTCCACCTTTTCCAAACTTTACTGTAGAATTGTCTCATCCAACAGGATAATTTGAGACATCAGCTGCAACTGCAATCAATTGCACAAAGTTCACCAATGGTCAATGTTACAATCACCTTCACCACCAGAACTACCACCACCATTAATACCAACAGCATCAACTTGACTGGCACCATCAACCATTTCCATTAGCATTAATTAACTATGTGCTAGTGTACAGGCTAGTGTTGCTACATCTTTCACTGCTACCGATGCAAATCCACCTGCATCTTCAGCAAATACATCGCAAAGGGTTGGGGTGCTATATTGCACCAACAAAGCAAACCTTGAGATTACTTTAACCCCTTAAGGACCTGGCTGTTTTGGCCATGTTGTGCGTTAAGGGCCAGGGCTGTTTTAACACTTTTGTGGTGTTTGTGTTTAGTTGTAATTTTTCTCTCTCTTATTTACTGTTCCCGTACAAATTATATATTTTTTTTTTTTTCAGGACAGGAAGGGCTTTCTTTACACACCATTTGGCAGGTGCTCATATCTGTTTTCCAACTTGAATTTTGATATGTAGTCAACCTGTGCCCATGTCCTATTTGGGAAATGTTTGTGTATTTTACCACCATCAAATCATATATTTTTGAAAAGTAGACAACCCAGGGTATTTCAAATGGTGGTATTTTAACACTTTTCATGTGTCAATGCCAAACAACACCTCGATATGTGTTCAGCAACATCTCTTGAGTATGGTGATACCACCCATGCATAGGCCTTTTGTGTTGTTAGGGGCTAATAGGCCACATTTGGCAGATGCGCATATCCATTTTTCAACGTGGAATTTTGACATGTAGTCAACCTGTACCCATGTCCCATTTGGGACATTTTTGAAGCCGGACAATGTATTTTACCCCCATCAAACCATATATTTTTTGAAAAGTAGACAACCCAGGGTATTTCAGATTGTGGTATTTTAACACTTTTCATGCATTGAATTCTACCACCAACCTTTATCAAAGTTTTGGGTAGTAATATTTTTTGGTTTTTTTCCCCACACACATTGTACTTTAGACATTAATTAACATATCCTGTTATGTGTCACTGTCAAGCAGCACCCCAATATGTGTTAAGCAACATCTCGTGAGTATGGTGATACCACCCATGCATAGGCCTTTTGGGTTGTTAGGGGCTAATAGGCCACATTTGGCAGGTGCGCATATCCGGGTTTTTTTTGACATGTAGTCATCCTGTGCCCATGTCCTATTTGGGATATTTTTGAAGCCTGACAATGTACCACCCATGTATAGGTTTGTCAGGTTGTTAGGGGGCTAAAAGGCCACACTTGTCAGGTCTGGACAAGTGTTTTGACATGTAGTCAACTTGCACCCATGTTCTATTTGGGCCAATGTATTTTACCCCTATCAAACCATATATTTTTGAAAAGTAGACAACCCAGGGTATTTCAAATGGTAGGATTTTAACACGTTTAATGCACTAAATTTACCACCAGCCTTTGTCAAACATTTGGGTAGTAATTTTTATTTGTGTTTTTTTCCCATACACATTGTAATTTAGGCATGAATTTACATATCCTGTTATGTATCACTGCTAAACAACATCCCAATATGTGTTCAGCAATATCTCCTGAGTACAGTGATACCACCCATGCATAGGTTTGCTGGGTTGTTTGGGGTCTAAAAGGCCACGATACAAACTCGTGCATGTCAGTTTTTCAACTTAATATATAGGTATGCTTGGCCTATCTTCAGTTTGCTGTATTTTTGCAAACGTCAGAATCCAAGTTGATGCAGGTAAAGGAGGGAGTGCTTAAGTAGGATCAACAAGCCCCTCCCACAACTCCAGGCAATCCTTTACATTTGTGTTTGGTGCTAATCTTGTAACAAACATATGTATTGTATGTTGTACATTATAGATATGAACAAGTCGGTTGAAGTGTGCCAAAATCGACATTTGCGGTAGGCCTGTAATAAAGAGGGAAAAAATTAGTGTCTTGCCAAATAAATATTTATTGCATAGATGAAACATAGTGCAAAGAAAATACCTCAAGATAACAATTTAACAAACGCAGACCTCATTTCTAACATAGGTTGAGGTATATACAAAGCAAATGCTGATGACTTCCAGCGGCCCAAAGACTTAATTACGTGTACTGGAATATTGTGACTGGAGGCTGCCCTTATCCAAAAGGAATGGCCAGAAAAATTGCTAGCATTCAGACCTAGTCTGGTCAGTAATATACATACGTATTGCATGAATTTAGCTGTAGTTAAGACAACTTTGTGTAGGACTAGCAGCGGGATGTCAGACTGAGGCGATAATGATTGAAGATATGTATCCAGTACTTTTACCGGGCACCATTTATTTGAAGTAAGACAATATGTGATATTCAATTCTTTGCCCAGCTGACTTGTTTTAGTAACGGGTAGTGACAAGATATCGTGATCTTGTCATTCAACGACATAGGACCGTTTGAGGCAGTCTTGTGCGTATGTGTTACCATGTTTGGTAAACTCGCCAGGTCTAAGAAAAACGTAATATGCCAAGTAAATGGCTGTTTTGATTACCAGATTTGTTGTGTGTTCAAATGGGGCAGTATCCAATAGGTCAGACATGTCCTTAAATAACTGTTTATGTATCGGTAATCTTGTTTTTGGAGTAGTGGTACTGGCTTTCTGTATGCCTTTGAGTATGTTTTTTCTTTTTCTATGTTTAATTTTTATTGATTTGACTTGAGATATAAAATAACATTGGGATACAGAAGGAAAGACAGGGATGGGAGAATGAACAAGAGTGCACTTATAAAAAAAACAAAAACATATTCAAGTAGACATAACATGATCAGAGTATACAAATGATGTTCTGATATGTGCGTTATCTTTCATATTAGTAATATATGTGATAGGATACAATACACGGGTTATTAGCAGTTATAGTGGGGGATAGCAATACAGTGGTTACGTAAGCATAAACATATATGTGTGAATATACCCATACGAACACTCTTTAAGCACGGAACGACAAATCCACGCTATGTGACTGCTAGAGCCATGTAAAAGACAAGTATAATATGCATAATACACGATTGATTAGTCCATGTATTTATCTCTGCTATGGTACAGGATGCCTAGGTTTTTGCTGTTAGCTGTGCATGACTTGTTGCTGTCTGTATTATGAAAAGATGGAGTCTTTTGGTGTGTACTTTGAGTATGTTTTTAATGGGGTAAGATGATAAAAAACTAGGGTTATCTGGGCATAAGGTATACATGTGGTGTTGGATGCCGATTAAATATAATTTAATGGTGTTGTGTGATTGTTGAGTTTGAGATGACAGGATGCAAAAGCTAGCAGCGTGGAAATGGTAAAAAACTGAACCAAGTTAGGCTCTAACATAAACCTCTTATACAGTTTGAAGGCTCTATTGTAGGACAGTTTAGTGTTTCCAGATAGGGCCAAACTAGCCAATGAGAGACTATGCCTTGACAATTCTTTTAGTCCATTACAAGATCCTGAAAAAACAGTGCTGCCGTGGTTAACGTGTCTCTGAAGGCCTGGAATTCAAAGCAAGACCACAAACCGGAAGGGACAGGATCGTGACCCGGAAGTAGTGAAACTGGAAGTGATCACCTGCCGAACATCAGAATCAACGGTGATGCAGGTAAAGGGGGTAGTGCTTATGTAGGATCAACCAGCCCCTCCTACAATGCCAGGCAAGCCTTTACATATATGATCATCTAATTTAACTAAACACCCATTATTTTTGCCTAGATTAGGTGTTTTTAAAAAAAATAAAAAAATAAATCTGTCAACATTGAAGTTGCTGTTTAGTGGTTAGGTGATTGCACTGGATCTTGTGTATTTATATATATATATATATATATATATATATATATATATAAATAAATAAATTAAAAAAAAAAAAAATTCTCACCCTTCCTGGGTGGTATGCTTATTCCTTATTCTCGGGTCCTCTGGCAGTTTGAAAGTTCTGTGCAGTATCTTAGCTGTTCCTAGAACTACACTCTTCTGGACAGCGATCTCAGATGTCTCATCTGGAATCTGTTGAAGCCACTCCCCCAACTTGGGAGTTACTGGAACTACTACTGCATTCACTTTCCACATTCTTTCTAGTTCTTCTTTCAGTCCTTGATATTTGTCCACCTTCTCATGTTCCTTCTTCCTGATGTTATAGTCACTGGATATTGCCACTTCCACCACAACTGCAGTCTTTCGTTCCTTATCTACCACCACTATCTTACCAACCAATGTCTGGTTGGTTGGCCAGCACTTGCTTGTCTGTCTGGATCTTGAAGTCCCACAGTATCTTAGCACTGTCATTCTCAACTACCCTTTGTGGTATCTCCCATCTGGACTTAAGCAGGTCCAATCCATATTCTGTGCAGATGTTTCGGTACACAATCCCAGCAACTTGGTTGTGTCTCTGCATGTATGCTATTCCTGCTAACATCTTGCATTCGGTTACTAGGTGCTGGACTGTCTCAGAGGCCTCTTTGCACAGTCTGTACCTTGGGTCTTGCCTGGTGTGGTAGACTCCAGCTTCTACTGATCTGGTGCCGAGTTCCTGCTCCTGTGCTGCTAGGATTAGTGCCTCAGTGCTGTTTCAGTCCTGCCTTTTCCAACCACTGGTAGGATTTTGTCATGTGAGCCACATCCACTATCTGCCTGGGGTACACCCCATGGAGAGGGTTGTTGCCAAGGAACCTCCTCTTTTTCTGCATCCTCAATCTGTGGATGTCTCATGCATTCACTTAGCAGTTCATCTTTGGGAGCAATCTTCGTGATGTACTTGTGGATGCTCTGTGTTTCATCCAGGACCGGTAGGTACAGTCTCTGGTTGCTGGATTTCGGGTGGAATCCTCCATTTCTAGTGATTAGTTTCCTGGTATTGACATCCATGGTGACCAGGTTATTATTATAGCTGGGTACCTGATGACTGGTAGGGCATATGTGTTGATGGCTTGGACTTCAGAACCTGTCTGACTCTTTGGAGGTAGTGATGTCGCGAACACGAAATTTTCGGTTCGCGAACGGCGAACGCGAACTTCCGCAAATGTTCGCGAACCGGCGAACCGGGCGAACCGCCATAGACTTCAATGGGCAGGCGAATTTTAAAACACACAGGGACTCTTTCTGGCCACAATAGTGATGGAAAAGTTGTTTCAAGGGGACTAACACCTGGACTGTGGCATGCCGGAGGGGGATCCATGGCAAAACTCCCATGGAAAATTACACAGTTGATACAGAGTCTGGTTTTAATCCATAAAGGGCAGAAATCACCTAACATTCCTAAATCACAATCAATATGGATTGACACCTGACATATGACATATTGACACCTTGACATATGGATTGACACCTGTCCTCAGAGCCCCTGATGCACACGGACACAGAGCAGAATAGAGACTGGTCCCCCTACATAGGGTCACTTGGCAGATATGGATTGACACCCGTCCTAAGGATCCCTGATACACACTGACACAGAGCAGAATAGGGACTGTTCCCCCTACATAGGGTCACTTGGCAGATATGGATTGACACCTGTCCTCAGAGACCATGATACACACTGACACAGAGCAGAATAGGGACTGTTCTCCCTACATAGGGTCACTTGGCAGATATGGATTGACACCTATCCTCAGGATCCCTGATACACACTGACACAGAGCAGAATAGGGACTGTTCCCCCTACATAGGGTCACTTGGCAGATATGGATTGACACCTGTCCTCAGAGACCATGATACACACTGATACAGAGCAGAATAGAGACTGTTCCCCCTACATAGGGTCACTTGGCAGATATGGATTGACACCTGTCCTCAGAGACCATGATACACACTGACACAGAGCAGAATAGGGACTGTTCCCCCTACATGGGGTCACTTGGCAGATATGGATTGACACCTGTCCTAAGGTTCCCTGATACACACTGACACAGAGCAGAATAGGGACTGGTCCCCCTACATAGGGTCACTTAGCAGATATGGATTGACACCTGTCCTAAGGATCCCTGATACACACTGACACAGAGCAGAATAGGGACTGTTCCCCCTACATCGGGTCACTTGGCAGATATGGATTGACACCTTGTTACAAACTGCTATTTGTAACTGGCCCTTTAAATGGCAAATTGCCCTGCTTCCCTGGGTTGTGGAGAAGCCTATTTGCCAACCTCCTCCCGCATGACTATGGCCCCTGGGAGATTGTGAAAATGTATGCACTTTTATTTGGTGTGTATGGCCCTTTAAGACTGTCGGTGGGCATATTGGGGCTTATGGACTCTTTATGTGACTGGTGCTGGCCCTTTAAACACCTTTTTTGGGACATCAGGAAGATTGGGACACTACCCCTTTAAGGCCGTGTCCCCAGACTTGTTGGGGACTGCTGCCTTTAAGAGCGGTGTCCCCCTGTGTCCCCAGACCTGGTGCAAACCCTTTGTGCCTGCCCATTGGCTAATTCCACTTGGTTCCAGTAAATGGGGCTTACTGAACCAGAAATTTTCTAGACAGAACCACTTGAAGTGGAGATATTGCGACAGATTTACCTCCCAAATGCGGTTAGCAGCAATTGACAATGCTGGGAGGTCTTTGTTCGTTTGCCGAACACGTGGCGGCGGCCATCTTTGATCATTCGGCGAGGTCAGCGGTATGTGTAGCCAAATTCATGGAACTAAAATCGGCTACACATTTCCGCGAACACCGCTGAGCTCTACCTTCTTCCCTACTGGTTTTACAGCTGCAGAGACTAAGTCCCAGTGTGATGGGACATGAATTTTCAACAAGAAATAGACCGACCGCTACAGCCCAAATCTATGGAACTGTTTGGGCGGGGAGAAAATGCTAGCGATTAGGTCATAAAAAGGACCTCCAGCTAACTTTTAACCCCTGGATGGATTTGGCTGATTTTGGTTATGTTTATGTTTTAAATTATTGTTGATTACAAATATGCTTAATTATTTGTAGAAGATGGGATGTGTAGTTTTAAAAGTTTACAGTGTATGGCTAAAAACTGTATTTTACTGCCTGTGTTTAATTATGTTAATCTCTTCCCAAACATCATTTCGTTCAAAGTGGAGAGAATGTTAAAAAAATATATTTTTGTTTGGAGTGTGAGAAATGCTTTTCAGCCACTTCTAATCTTAAGCATCATTTGAGGAGCCATACAGGAGAGAAACCGTATTTGTGCTGTGTTTAGTATTTTTCTGATCAGTTTAATACCTTCCGCGTCTCCTATCAGTGGACGTGTATATGGCAGCCATTTTAGGAACCGTACACCTGGGACCCAAGCAAGGTCACCTTGTTCAACAGGCTTGCAGCGTATCCTCCAGGAAAAAGAGCCTGAACCCTTACCGGCTGCACGTGTCTTACCTGTACATGGAACGCTGCTCTGGTTCCTTGATGAGCCAGCTGCCCGTGAGTTAACATGTCCCGTGGAGAAGCACTCTGTCCTGTAAAGCCTCACCAAAAAAAAAAAAAAGAGTGGTGTGTTTAGTATTGTTCTGATCAGTTTAATACCTTCCGCGTCTCTTATCAGTGGACGTGTATATGGCAGCCATTTTAGGAACCGTACACCTGGGACCCGAGCAAGGTCACCTCGTTCAACAGGCGACAACATTTGTCCATGGAAAACTATCCTGGACATTCTGTACAATTTGTATGGATATAGCAGTGATTTCTGTAACAGGGAGATGGAAGAAGAGGCTTGGTCGGTCCTCTTAATTCAAATTTGGGGCACTGCGCGGTCAAGCTAATGTGCCACCAGATAGGAGTGGTGTGTTTAGTATTGTTCTGATCAGTTTAATACCTTCCGCGTCTCCTATCAGTGGTCGTGTACACGGCATTGATTTTTGTAACAGGGAGATTGAAGAAGAGGCTTGGTCGGTCCTC
>OW240922.1:71142218-71165327 GCA_933207985.1 Pelobates cultripes | reverse complement strand
AAGCTGGCAACCTAAGGCCAAGAAGTGGCAATTCACTCTACGATGATCCATCTTTGGAGCGTATAATAATTAAACACATATGCTTGCCCTAAGAGTAAAATAACTGCTCATCTTGCCCACACATGGGACCATCGAGTCAGACGACCCTATGAATCACGATCTGTCATGTTTGATGCTGTGAATTTCTTGTACTAATGGTAGCGGTCATATGACAGCAAGTCACAGAGCAGTGACATTTACACGAGCTTGCTTCTTGGAAAGTGAAGAGTATAGATCATTTTCTGAAAGCCATGTCTTGTGTCCAGATGGATTAGAATAAATTTTACATTTACGTTTCTCTTCCACAGCCAGTGAACTGTGCATTATGTGATTTTCTTAATCTAATATACATTTTTTTTTTTTTTTTTACTGAGATATATATATATCTATCTCTATCTCATTCAGAGTGATAATCTGCTAGGATGTATATATGGTAGACATAATGAAATTTGACGCTTTGTTAAACTTCATTAAAAAGATTAGTGGAGTTTGATGATTTGCTCTGGATAAAGAAGGATTTTTTTTCGTTTTATTTTTTTTAAAACCAAAAGTAGCATCCTATCGTTTCATCATTTAAACTGACAGATGGTAAGAAGTACTTTAAGATGAACTTTGAATATTCCTTTTTGTAGTTAGTTGACTTCTTACCTGGGGACCTGCCTCTACTACTAATATTGGACACCTGGAAAACCTTAGCAACCTGAGAGTTGAAGTGGTTATGGTGTAAAAAAGAAAAAGCAAGTCTTATAGCTTGACTGGTGTGTGTGGTTAGCAAAAAAAAAATAAAAAAAAAATTATATATATATATATATATATATATATATATATATATATATACACACACACACACACACACACACACACACACACACACACACACACATACATATACATACACACACATACATAGAACAAAAATTATAAAACTCAACACTTTTGGTTTTACACCCATTTTTCATGAGCCGAACTCAAAGATCTAAGACCTTTTCTATGTACACAAAAGGCCCATTTCTCTCAAATATTTTTCACAAATCTGTCTAAATCTGTGTTAGTGAGCACTTTTCCTTTGCTGAGATAATCCATCCACCTCACAGGTGTGGCATATCAAGATGCTGATTAGACAGCATGATTATTGCACAGTTCTGCCTTAGGCTGGCCACAATAAAATTTCACTCTAAAATGTGCAGTTTTACTGTATTGGGAGGATCCAGGGGGTGGGGGGGGGGCGGGAGGGGAGGGGAACCATAAACAAGTCAGTATCCGGTGTGACCACTATTTGCCTCACGCAGTGCAACACATCTCCTTCGCATAGAGTTGATCAGGTTGTTGATTGTGGCCTGTGAAATGTTGGTCCACTCCTCTTCAATTGCTGTGCGAAGTTGCTGGATATTGGCAGGACCTGGAACAGAGCATCCCAAACATGCTCAATGGGTGACATGTCCGGTGAGCATGCTGGCCATGTAAGAACTGGGATGTTTTTAGCTTCCAGGAATTGTGTACAGATCCTTGCAACATGGGGCCGTGCATTATCATGCTGCAAGATGAGGTGATGGTCGTGGATGAATGGCACAACAATGGGCCTCAGGATCTCGTCACAGTAGCTCTGTGCATTCGAAATCCCATCAGTAAAATGCACCTGTGTTCATTGTCCATAACATACGCCTACCCATACCATAACCTTACCGCTACCTTGGGTTACTTGACCCACAACATTGACATCAGCAAACCACTCACCCACACGACGCCATACACGCTGTCTGCCATCTGCCCTGTATAGTGAAAACCAGGATTCATCCGTTTAGTGAACACCTCTCCAAAGTGCCAGACGCCATCGAATGTAAGCATTCACCCAACTCAAGTCGGTTACGACGATGAACTGCAGTCAGGTTGAGACCCCGAAGAGGACGAAAAGCATGCAGATGAGCTTACCTGAGATGGTTTCTGACAGTTTGTGCAGAAATTCTTTGGTTATGAAAACCGATTGTTGCAGCAGCTGTCCGGGTGGCTTGTCTCAGACGATCTTGGAGGTGAAGATGCTGGATGTGGAGGTCCTGGGCTGGTGTGGTTACACGTGGTCTGCGGTTGTGAGGCTGATTGGATGTACTGCCAAGTTCTCTGAAACGCCTTTGGAGATGGCTTATGGTAGAGAAACAAAACATTCAATTCACGGGCAGCAGGTCTGGTGGACATTCCTGCAGTCAGCATGCCAATTGCATGCTCCCTCAAAACTTGCAACATCTGCGGCATTGTGCTGTGTGATAAAACTGCACATTTTAGAGTCGCTTTTTATTGTGGCCAGCCTAAGGCACACCTGTGCAATAATCATGCTGTCTAATCAGCATCTTGATATGCCACACCTATGAGGTGGATGGATTATCTCGGCAAAGTATTTGTGCTCGCTAACACAGATTTAGACAGATTTGTGAACAAATTTTGAGAGAAATAGGCCTTTTGTGTACATAGAGAAAGTCTTAGATCTTTGAGTTCAACTCATTAAAAATACATAGAATACACACACACACACACACCTTTGCTTCTTTTCCTAAGTTGTGTGTTTCAAAGCTGTTGTATACAGCAAACACACACCAAGGAATCCATGTTTAAAATGGAATGAGGCAAAATTGTGATTCCTTGTTGAACTAATTTGCATATGCCCACCCAGAATCCGTTACAAATTTGTAATTTCTGTGGGAAAATCAAGTCGTATGGCTTGACTGGTGTGCAGATCTTTGTTTAACATTGTATTGAAGAGAGATTATATATTATATACACACACACACACACCTCAAAAAAATAAAGGGAACACAAAAATAACATCCTAGATCTAAATGAATTAAATATTCTTCTGAAATACTTTGTTCTGTACATAGTTGAATGTGCTGACCACAAAAATCACACAAAAATTTAAAAAAGGAAAATCTAATTTTTCAACCCATGGAGGTCTGGATTTGGAGTCACACTCAAAATTAAAGTGGAAAAACACACTACAGGCTGATCCAACTTTGATGTAATGTCATTAAAGTCAAAATGAGGCTCAGTAGTGTGTGTGGCCTCCAAAATGCCTGTGCATGCTCCTGATGAGGTGGCGGATGGTCTCCTTAGGGATCTCCTCCCAGACCTGGACTAAAGCATCTGCCAACTCCTGGACAGTCTGTGGTGCAACGTGACGTTGGTGGATGGAGCGAGACATGATGTCCCAGATGTGCTCAATTGGATTCAGGTCTGGGGAACGGGCGGGCCAACCGCACCAGCATATGGTCTCACAAGGGCTCTGAGGATCTCATCTCGGTACCTAATGGCAGTCAGGCTACCTCTGGCGAGCACATGGAGGGTGTGCGGCCCCCAAAGAAATGCCACCCCACACCATTACTGACCCACTGTCAAACTGGTCATGCTGGAGGATGTTGCAGCAGAATGTTTTTCCATGGCGTCTCCAGACTCTGTCACGTCTGTCACATGTGCCAAATTGGGGGTATAGCTCAGTGGTAGAGCATTTGACTGCAGATCAAGAGGTCTCAGGTTCAAATCCTGGTGCCCCCTTTAAAAATCTTGAATGTTAATATATTTTCAGAATCATTACTAACATCAAGTCCTCAATCTGAAAATTTTATTTTTTTTTAAAAGAAGAAAAACTACCACAACAAGAGGACATAGTCTTAAATTAGAGGGACAAAAGGTTTAAAAATATCAGGAAGTTTTACTTTATTGAGAGGGTAGTGGATGCATGGAATAGCCTTCCAGCTGAAGTGGTAGAGGTTAACACAGTAAAGGAGTTTAAGCATGCGTGGGATGGGCATAAGGCTATCCTACCTATAAGATAAGGCCAAGGACTAATGAGAGTATTTAGAAAATTGGGCAGACTAGATGGGCTGAATGGTTCCTATCTGCCGTCACATTCTATGTTTCTATGTGTGAACCTGCTTTCATCTGTGAAGAGCACAGGGCGCCAGTGGCGAATTTGCCAATCTTGGTGTTCTCTGGCAAATGCCAAAACATCCTGCACGGTGTTGGGCTGTAAGCACAACCCCCACCTGTGGACGTCGGGCCCTCATACCACCCTCATGGAGTCGGTTTCTGACCGTTTGAGCAGACACATGCACATTTGTGGCCTGCTGGAGGTCATTCTGCAGGGCTCTGGCAGTGCTTCTCCTGTTCCTCCTTGCACAAAGGTGGAGGTAGCGGTCCTGCTGCTGGGTTGTTGCCCTCCAACGCCTTCTCCACGTCTCCTGGTAGCGCCTCCATGCTCTGGACACTACTCTGACAGACACAGCAAACCTTCTTGCCACAGCTCGCATTGATGTGCCATACTGGATGAGCTGCACTACCTGAGTGTCAGGTATAGCATGGCATGTAATTTATCGCCGGAACCCACTTCCGGGTTCACGGCGCTCAGCCCCGCCCCTTTCTCTGACGCGGTCCCTCCACGATACTTAGGAGGACCGCGCCAGATTCAAAGGGCTGGATTATTCGCACAGGTGCTGCATGAAGATCAGCTGCTCTACTTCTGATCCTACCTGCTCCACTTCTATACCTCGGCTAGTAAACGGATTTCTACCTTCTCCACTTCTCGACCTCGGCTTGTAAACGGATTTCTACCTTCTCCACTCCTAGACCTCGGCTTGTAACTCTGAATTCTACCTTCTCCACTCCCAGACCTCGGCTTGTTAAAACGGACTTCCCCACTCTCCACTCCTAGTTCTCAGCTTGTTGAAACGGACTTCTAATTTCTCCTTCATTGGGTGAATTAACCCTTCCAGTGCCAGAACTGCCTTTAAGTTAAGTAATACTTTTACCAAACAAGTCAATTACTATTATTTATATTACACAGTATCTAAAACTCACTAAAGTGTCACTTTGTCTAATTATTCCTCTTACTCATAAGGGATTGCTACAAAGCCTAATTTTACCTACATGGATATTTAAAGGTACAGTGACCATAGTTTCATACCAATATAAAAGGAGGTGAACCTTATTGTTGTTGCAACCAAGAAATGCTGCAGTTGAGTTCCAATTAAAGAAATATTACAAAATAAATATTACAGAATAATTCAGCCACTTCAATGGAACCAGCAGATATTAACTCTCAAGTTTCTGCCCTAACCAATAGAGTGGATACGATTGCTCAAGGGTTACAGGAACTGCAAATTACAAATGAGAGAATATTAACCTATGTTAGAGACATTCAAGGTCATCTTCCTCATGCCGCTCTTCAATCGGCTGGTGATCCTGCTGTCTGTAATCCAGAAAAATTTCATGGAGATAGAACAAAGTACAGAGAGTTTTTGAATTCTTGCAAACTACTAATAGCTTTAAAACCTAGATCTTATCCCACCGAAAGATCCAAAGTCTGTTCAGTGATCTCTTTTTTAAGAGGTGAACCTATGGCATGGGCCCATTCCTTTTTGGAAAATGATGATCCCATATTGGATTCATTGGATGAGTTCTTTGAAGCTATGTCTTTATTATATGAAGATCCTTTTAAACAAACTACTGCTGATTTAACCATCAGAACATTACACCAAAAGAATAGACCTGTTGAAGATTATATTGCAGAATTCAAAAGATGGGCTACAGAAACCCAATGGAATGACATTACTTTACGCAATCAATTCCGTCTCGGATTATCTGAAGCTGTGAAAGATGAACTCTCTCGTACAGAACTTCCTCCTACCTTAAATGCATTGATTCAACTGTCTATCAGTATTGATAGACGTCTAAGAGAAAGAAAAGCTGAAAGGGTTCTTACTAATTCTACCTGGAGAAAACCTTTCACTACTCTAAAACTACCTGAAAAAATTCCTCCACAAACTGAACCTATGGAAGTAGGTATAATAAAAAGTCCTCTTACTTCTGAAGAAAGAATAAGAAGGAGACAACTAAACTTATGTATGTATTGTGCTTCGAATGAACATCTAATTTCCGAATGTCCTCTACTGAAACATTCAAAAGGTGGTAAGCTTCATTCATCTACCTCTATATTGAACGTTTTTCAAAAAAGAAAAGCATCTACTTATTTTTCTATATCTCTCATATTACAGTGGGATACAAAAAGAATCGTGACTGAGGCCATCATTGATTCTGGTGCTAATGGAACTTTTCTTGATTTTTCTTTTGTTTCAAAAAATAAAATTCCTTGTGTTCAAAAAACCAATTTTATTCCAATCAGAGTTATTGACGGTTCATTTATATCCTCAGGACCCATCAAAGATGAAACAATCCCTCTAAGAATGATTACCAACAACGTACATTTCGAATTCATTACATTTGATATTATTAAATCTCCACTTTATCCCGTCATTCTAGGAATTAATTGGTTAAAAAACCATGATCCTTTAATTAAGTGGTCTCCCTTCTCCATCTCCTTTGCTTCTGATTTCTGTAAAAAAACGTGCTTACAACACATTCCTATTCTCCAAACTACTGTAGAACCAGTTATACCTCCATTCTACTCCGATTTTGCAGATGTCTTTTGTAAAAAAGAAGCGGAAACACTTCCTCCTCATCGGCTATATGATTGCCCAATAGATCTCATACCCGGAGCTCCTATTCCTTATGGTCATATTTATCCACTCTCTGAAAAGGAGTTAGAAATTTTAAAAGAATATCTTAATGAAAATTTACGCAAAGGGTTCATCAGACCCTCGACCTCCCCAGCTGCTTCTAGTATTTTCTTTGTGAAGAATAAAGACCAAACCATCCGTCCTATTATAGATTACAGAGCCTTAAATAAAATAACTATTAAAAATCGTTATCCTCTTCCACTAATAAATGAATTAATTGAAAGGTTAAGAACTGCAACTATATTCACTAAACTCGACCTTCGAGGCGCATATAACCTCATTAGAATAAAACAGGATGATGAATGGAAAACCGCCTTCCGGACAAGATATGGTCTCTACGAATATCTAGTGATGCCTTTCGGGCTCTGTAATGCCCCTGCAACGTTTCAACATTTTATCAATGATATCTTTAGAGATCTTCTGGATGTATGTGTTATTATCTACTTAGATGATATCTTAATATATTCTAACAATTTGGATGAACATAGGAAACATGTTAGATGGGTTCTATCTAGACTGAGAACTCATAAATTATACGCTAAACCAGAAAAATGCCTTTTTGAGGTTACTGAATTCTCTTTTCTAGGATACATTATTTCACCTCATTCTTTGAAGATGGATAATTCCAAAATCAAATGTATTATTGATTGGCCTGCTCCTACTACTACAAAAGAATTACAACGTTTTCTTGGATTTGCAAACTTCTATAGAAAATTTATTAGAAACTATTCGGATGTATCACATCCTCTTAACCTCCTCAACAGTAGTAAACGTCCTTTTAATTGGAATAAAGATGCTCAAACAGCCTTCGACGAATTAAAAAAAAGATTTACAACTGCACCTATTCTACAACTACCTAATCCAACATTCCTATATGTTCTTGAAGTTGATGCATCAGATGCAGCCATCGGAGCAGTTCTTTCTCAACAAAAGACTCCACAAGATCCACTTCATCCAGTTGCCTTTTTTTCAAGATCCTTGAGCTCTGCTGAAAAAAATTATCCTATTGGTGAAAAAGAATTATTAAGTGTTAAAGCTGCCTTCGAAAATTGGCGTCATCTTCTGGAAGATACAAAACAACCTATAATAGTTTATACTGACCATAAAAATCTTGAATATCTCTATACTAACAAAACCCTTACAGCTAGACAAGTTAGATGGAACCTATTTTTTAACCGATTTAACTTCCAATTAATATACAGACCTGGAAATAGAAATAAAAAGGCTGACGCTCTTTCTCGAATTCCTTCTAAAACTACTACTGATGATTATCCTTCTACCAAAATAATAGGAATCCTCTCTTCTCTTCATGATGACATAAAGAATTTGAATCAGAAGGATCTTGAACTTCCCAAAACACCTATACTAACAAAAAGGATGGTCTATTTTATTTTAAAAATAGAATTTATATTCCTCCCATTCTTAGGAATAAATTACTTAAGATGGTTCATGATTCCCCCCTAGCTGGACATCCTGGAATAAAGAAAACACTTGAACTAACTTCACGATATTATTGGTGGCCTCGCCAGGATAGAACCATTGCATTATATGTCAAAACATGTCCTATCTGTCAAAGGTCTAAACCAGAACATAATCAACCTTTTGGATTACTACTTAACTTACCTATTCCAGAAAAACCTTGGCAATCCATTTCTATGGATTTTATCGTTGATCTTCCACCTTCTCAACATTTCACCACTATTCTTGTCGTTGTGGATCGCTTCACAAAAATGTCCCATTTCATTTCTTTAAAAAAATTACCCTCCTCTGTAGAATTGTCTAAGGTCTTTATTGACAATATTGTGAAACTTCATGGTCTTCCTGAAGAAATTATTTCTGATAGGGGACACAATTTACCTCCAAATTCTGGAAAGAGATGTGTCTCTCCCTTCAAATTCAACGCAAACTCTCTTCCGCTTATCATCCCCAAACTAATGGGCAAACAGAAAGGGTTAACCAATGTTTGGAACAATATCTTCGATGTTATTGTTCATACCTCCAAGATGACTGGACCACATGGTTACCTATGGCCGAATTTTCTTACAATAATACCATTCATTCTAGTACGAAAATGACTCCTTTCTTCTCCAACTATGGTTTTCATCCGTCTTCATTCCCCATCCAAACCATTACTTCATCCAATCCTACTGTTACATCAAAAAATGAATTTATGTCTTCTCTATTTTTCAAATTACGGGAGAATCTTCAACTCGCCCAAAATAACCAGAAAAAGTTTTTTGACAATAATAGAAGAATTCCCCCTCCTTACAAGGTAGGGGATCTTGTCTGGCTCTCTTCAAGGAATATTACCACAAGCCGTCCTTCAAAGAAATTGAGCTCTCTTTTTCTTGGTCCCTTTCAAGTAATTACTATCATTAATGATAACGTTGTTAAACTAAAACTTCCTCCAAGTTTTAAACTTCATCCAGTATTCCATGTCTCCTTACTTAAACCACACATCCCTGATCCTTTTTATAGGGAAATAGTAACAACTCCTGAACCTATCATTGTCCAAGGTGAAGAAGAATATGAAATTCACAAAATTTTGGATTCTCGTGTCCACCGTGGCTCCTTACAATACCTTATCAGATGGAAAGGTTATGGAGTTGATGAAGACACTTGGGAAGATTCATCTAATGTACATGCTAGGAGGTTAGTTACTGCCTTTCACAAACGCTATCCCTCCAAACCGAAATAGTGCACCCAGAGGATGCCCCATGGGAAGGGGGTACTGTCAGGTATAGCATGGCATGTAATTTATCGCCGGAACCCACTTCCGGGTTCACGGCGCTCAGCCCCGCCCCTTTCTCTGACGCGGTCCCTCCACGATACTTAGGAGGACCGCGCCAGATTCAAAGGGCTGAATTATTCGCACAGGTGCTGCATGAAGATCAGCTGCTCTACTTCTGATCCTACCTGCTCCACTTCTATACCTCGACCGGATTTCTACCTTCTCCACTTCTCGACCTCGGCTTGTAAACGGATTTCTACCTTCTCCACTCCTAGACCTCGGCTTGTAACTCTGAATTCTACCTTCTCCACTCCCAGACCTCGGCTTGTTAAAACGGACTTCCCCACTCTCCACTCCTAGTTCTCAGCTTGTTGAAACGGACTTCTAATTTCTCCTTCATTGGGTGAATTAACCCTTCCAGTGCCAGAACTGCCTTTAAGTTAAGTAATACTTTTACCAAACAAGTCAATTACTATTATTTATATTACACAGTATCTAAAACTCACTAAAGTGTCACTTTGTCTAATTATTCCTCTTACTCATAAGGGATTGCTACAAAGCCTAATTTTACCTACATGGATATTTAAAGGTACAGTGACCATAGTTTCATACCAATATAAAAGGAGGTGAACCTTATTGTTGTTGCAACCAAGAAATGCTGCAGTTGAGTTCCAATTAAAGAAATATTACAAAATAAATATTACACTGAGCCACTTGTGTGGGTTGTAGACTCCGTCTCATGCTACCACTAGAGTGAAAGCACCGCCAGCATTCAAAAGTGACCAAAACATCAGCCAGAAAGAATAGGAACTGAGAAATGGTCTGTGGTCACCACCTGCAGAACCACTCCTTTTTGGGGGTGTCTTGCTAATTGCCTATAATTTCCAACTGATGTCTATCCCATTTGCACAACAGCATGTGAAATTGATTGTCACTCAGTGTTGCTTCCTAAGTGGACAGTTTGATTTCACAGAAGTGTTATTGACTTGGAGTTACATTGGGTGTATATATCCATCCAACAAGAAAGGCTGCTCTCCAAACTTAAAATAAAAGTTTTATTGAAAGAAAAAAAAAAAAAATTTAAAGATAGTGACCAGTAGTAAAAATAGTGACCAGTAGTGATTAGGTCACTATTTTTAAATTTTTTCAATAAAAAAACTTTTATTTTAAGTCCGGAGAGCAGCCTTTCTTGTTGGATATTGTACCTATTGGAGCTCTGGTAGTGGGCCCAGCTGCCCTGCAGACCCTTGCGACCTGGGTGCCCGCCGGCCATGTGTTGCGGCCTGATCCGCACAGTAGAACCTGTCGGGGCGACGCGTTCATCGACCCATGGCAATGGATTTCCAGGGAGCCCAGTCAGTGCTGCGGCGCAAGTGACTGCCCTGTCACTTACTCCCAGCAATCACCAATTACATGTCATCACCTATACTCTTGAGCAGCGAACCTGTATTCAAAGGTTTGATTTTGTTGCTGCAGGTCTCTGACCGCCTGGTGTAGTGTTGTTATATGTGGAGTGTGGTTGTATGATGTGCTTTCCACTACACCGATGCAGCTAGGCAGGCTCCTGAGGTCCTCAGGTATCATGGTCACGTCAGCCTGGGTCACTGGTGCTGCTTCGGTCGCCGGCAGTAGAGGTTGCTTTTGGATTGGTGATAGAAGTACCGGTGAAAGCTCCCCCTCCACTTTGTCCAACATCCCATCATTGAAGTCCGAGCATCCTCCAGCGAGGGACGCCATCTAGGGCACGTGGGCGCCATGGCCTGCCACCACAAATCTCCAATGCTCATACTCGACCTCGGTTTATCCAATTTTTGCTTCTTTGATTTTCGCCCCATAATGTTGAGGTGGTTGTGAAGATCCCCTGAACTCGACCTAAGTGAGCAATAGCTCGGGTATAGGGTTTTTCCACGGTTGCAGCTCAGAGCTCTGAGGCCATGCGACTGTCCGCTTCAACAATTAAGCTCCGCCCCATTGTGAGTAGTTTTTAACAGACCTCAATATATTTAAGGATTTGAAATATATTAAGGACCCTTAAAACCTGCTTGCAATGCATTTTTTCACTTTGCATTATTCTTTAAGTTGTATATATCAGGGTTATTCACCAATGTATGTATTACCAGGAATATGAAGTGCTACAGTTCCAAGACACCAAATTGTAGCCAGATGGAAACAGAATGGCAAAATGAGCTCATCTGAACAATTGTCCACTCAGTTTTGCAATTTAAAGTTTAGTGAATAACCTCCCCACCCACTCGCAGGGACTTGAGAGAGAACTAAAATTTTAAGCCAAAATACCGTAACCGACGAATTTGTCTAGTTTTGCCTAAAATTTGTAATTCACTTCAAATGCCTGACAAATCACACTTATGTTACAGTTGCCTTAACCCCTTAAGGACACATGACATGTGTGACATGTCATGATTCCCTTTTATTCCAGAAATTTGGTCCTTAAGGGGTTAAACTGACAGTCAAAGACTAGTGATGTCGCGAACTTGCCGTGAACGGTTCGCCACGAACTGTTCACGGCGAACTCCGGTCAGCTGACACATCCCTGCCAATCTCCGGCAGACCCTCCCTCCCAGACCCTCCCACCTCCTGGACAGCATCCATGTTGAAGCTGCCTTCAACATGGATGCTGTCCAGGAGGTGGGAGGGTCTGGGAGGGAGGGTCTGCCGGAGATTGGCAGGGATGTGTCAGCTGACCAGAGTTCGCCGCGAGCGGTTCGCGGCAAACCGCGGCAAGTTCGTGAACTGTTCGCGACATCACTATCAAAGACCCTGGCGCATTCCCAAAGTAAATAGTCAACGAAGGTTTGACACTAACCTAGGTCCGCTAATTGCTCGCAGTCCGTGGAAGTTTGTTTTTCACGTTAAAATCTACAATCTCATCAGAGATTAATTCCAGTAAAACATGGGCGGAATATGGGTGATTTCTTTTTGTAATAACTTCTGTTATAGTGATCTCAATAGTGGCCAGACTGCAAGCACCCACGGAACCTAGCTTAGTGTTAATCCTTATAAAATGGATTTTATATATGACCATGCACATTACCCCAACATACTAAACAGACAAAAAAAAAAAGACAATGTAAGGGACAGTTTAGGCTGCTTAAGGCACTATAACCTTATCTAAACGAACTTGTTATGGTGCCAGGAGGCCCCCAGCGCACTCTCAACTTAAGGGGGTTAAACCATTCATTTTTTATTTTTTTGTGAGTGTAGCATGATGGTTACAATATCACATGTTTGTCATTACAACGAGAAAATAACATATATTTACAATGTTAACATGTTCAGGTGGACTACCCTATTTTATTTTTGATATCCTTTTCAGGCTTGGAAAGAAACGTACCAGTTTTCTATGCAGGTCATAGAGCACTTTAGCAACTGCCTATGCCGTCTATTCATAATTTAACAATTTGGCAGTTTTACTTACTGAATACTGAATAAATGGATTGTTAATTCGGCCGTTTGACTGCATGTTCCGAGCATTTCACTACTGATACTAGAGATGGGAAATCCACCATGTTTTATGGACATACATAGTGCAGTACAAGAAACGTACTCTTCTGCAGTATGTAGAATTAATATGCTGAGGGAGGAAAATAAATTTGGTAATTGACAAATCCTGCAGCATAGGTATTTTACTTACTGTTCATATGCTAGCCCTCAACACAAAAGAATGCTATGCATCCAGTAAAACATGCTGGATCTAAAAAAACCTTACTTGTGGCGTGCGCACATATACAGGATTATTCCAAAAACTGAGACAAGTGGTTTTCAAATGTAAGGCCAAATTAGAAGCACTTTTCGCAGTTCAGCTACTTTGGCCTTAAATTTTAAAATTCTCTTTGAATTCATGGCAATTCTTACTTTAGTGTACAACCCAGTGAGGATCATGGTAGTAAACAAATCTACTTTCTATGCCAGGTTGTCCCATGACATTTTAACATGTAAAGGGTTATTTACTAAAATTAGCAAACTTTGAGAATATTTTACGATTGACGATATTGGCTTTAATATTTAAATTCACTTTGAATTCAGCTTGAACTTGAATTCTGACACATTTTCACTTTAGAAAGTAGTCCTGATAATATAATTACCAAAAAAAAATGATGCATGGTTAAAAAAATAAATAGAGAGAGAGAGATTGAGATCTATAAACAATATTGAATGCACCATACATTTCAGAATTAACAGTTGCTCTTTTAAAGAGTACAGGAAAATATTTAAACTAACCACCAGTCCAGGAGAAGCTAACAGAAATGTCTCTGCAGTGAGGATAGCTGGACAAGCCTTCCTTCTAGCTCAGATCACCCCCTCCTCCATTCACAGGAAGCACCTGGCCTCATTAGTCTATATACCTTAAACCAGATGCTGACTTCACTGCAGTATGATCTGGATTCTGATTACTGGTGCAAATCTGCCCACTCTGATGTTATGTGTTGATATTCTCACTGCTGCACAGAGGACATGTCAGGATGAAAGTCAGTTTGTACTCTGCGTCCTTTGATCAGCTGCACCAGTGTTTAATGTGTGCTTCAAGTGCTGCCCTAACTCAACGTAAAAATGTATCTTGGCACATGTCAGTAACATGAAAGCGGTTTAATATAAGTGGACATTTTTAAATCAGTTTAACCCAATTTGTGTCTCGATAAATAAAATATAGATTTTTTTAATGAATTCAGTGGAAATCCATAAGCCATGATTCGAAATGTACTGCTTCCTTTTCAGTAATTTATTCAGTATATTGGTTCCCTTGATAGTAGTTATTTCTGTGGTTTGAATGGCTACAAGGAAACCAAACATATAAATGCTTCCTGATGGATACTAAAAAAAAAAAAGTTGTATTCATTTTACATTAAAGGACCACTATAGTGCCAGGAAAACATACTCGATTTCCTGGCACTATAGTGCCCTGAGGGTCCCCCTCCCGCCGGGCTCTGGGGAGAGGAAAGGGTTAAATTTCACCTTTTTTCCAGCGCCAGGCGGGGAGCTCTCCTCCTACTCTCTGTCTCCGATCCTCCCCTTCGGCTGAATGCGCAGGAGCTGCACGCGTGTACAGCCAGTCTCATAGGAAAGCATTCATAATGCTTTCCTATGGACGCTCGCGTCTTCTCACTGTGATTTTGCTTTAGAGGCTGGATTAACCCATTTATAAACATAGCAGTTTCTCTGAAAAAGGGTTAATCCTAGAGGGACCTGGCACCCAGACCACTTCATTAAGCTGAAGTGGTCTGGGTGCCTAGAGTGGTCCTTTAATGTTAAAAGTAAATGCACTCCTAATTACAGGCTTGTATGTGAAGTTCCCAAAGTTACCATCAGGGTTATTCACAATGGTGAAAATATGTGTCAAAGTGAATTTCAAATTTAAGGCCAAAATAGTCAAAATGGATGCTTAAGTTTGTTGGAGAATTATTCCAGTTTAGCTACTTTGGCCTAAAAATCTTAATTCAGTGCAGGATGAACAATATATATGATACAATATTCCTCAATTAATAATTCCTCAATTTATAGCTTGATTTTCTTCATAAAAATGTATTCTAGATAGTACAGGGCACAACTTTTCATGTGTTGTCCGTGAATGTGCTTAAGTGATAGAAAGGATAAAAAGGATAAAAAGGATAAAAGTCGATCCTTGTACTCTATATGTAACACCCATGCTCCTTTGCAGCAATATATATAAAATATAAATATATACATAATGCTATAAAACCTATTTAGTCC
Source organism: Pelobates cultripes (assembly GCA_933207985.1). Taxonomy (NCBI): domain Eukaryota; kingdom Metazoa; phylum Chordata; class Amphibia; order Anura; family Pelobatidae; genus Pelobates; species Pelobates cultripes. Next base: position 71,150,270 of record OW240922.1, on the reverse strand, counting down.
CCATGCCACTTCAAAAAGGAAAAAAAAAACAAAAAAAACATACTATTAAAAAGTTTGGCAGGCCGACTGCTACGCACAATTAGAACGGGGTCTCTTGTAGCACCAAACCTGCCTGGAATCCTCAATTCATTTATATTTTAAAGGCCCAGTACACCGACTTAAACAGAAATTTAAATTACTGTATTGTAGTTTGCAGAAAACAAATGTTCCAGGCACTCAAGGTAAATCCAGCGAGCAACGTTTCGGCCCACTACAGGGCCTTTGACAATGGATCTGAAGTGGGCCGAAACATTGCTTTTCATCTGCTCCAATAAATCTGCTCACTGGATTTACCTTGAGTGCCCGGACCATCATTTGTTTTCTGCAAATTACATTGTGAGGATTGGCCAACCTCAGGCCCGGTTGCACCCTGGGATTCAGGAGAGTGCGGTATCCTATATGGTAATTACATTGGCTGTATTTTAGTGACCCTATTCAATATATCTGTATAACACACACACAAAAAAAACCTCAATGTCATATATCTGCATCATATCGTGAAATAAGTTTTCATGTTATGTGCCTTTAAGAAAAGAGACTTGTCACGGGATCGTGTGTACCAGCAAATGTACAGTTGTTTTATTTATGAGTTACAGGCAAAAAAAGGGGTCACTCAAGCAGTTCCAACATGCAAACAAAAGCCAACGCGAGGTTTTCTCATCAGCTGTTTTCCTATCCGACTCCCCCTCCCACAGTTTACCACAAAAATATATCTGAGGACAAAGGAAATGGCATAGAAACCAGTGTAAACTCTGACATCCTTTTGTAAACCTGTGCCATGCATCAAGCACTGCCTAGTAATGAAACCCACCCTTAAACTGTATAAAATGGTGTATTGCCAGATCTGTACTGGGGAATGATCCTTGACGGCCATCGGGCCCCCCAATTAACTCTTCATATGCCTCAGCAAGCTAATTCACTTTCTTTTTTTCTTTCTTTTTTTATCTAGAGCACAAAATCCCTACTCTAAGCCACAGTGGCCATTACCACCATTTTAAATGAAAAGGGGTCCAGTGAATGGCGTTCTCTCATTTCACAAAACTATTTGGTGGAAAGGCCAGATTTTTCAATTTAAAGGGTACCTGATATATCAGCTTATATTATTTTGAAGACGCATCACATATTATGTATACATTGTGTTAGAAGAATTTCTAGCCATTCTATAATTAAATTAAAAAAAATATATATATATATAAAAAAAAAAATGCTTTCAAGCAGTCAGTGTCTGATCTCACAGATAGGGGCCACAGGCAGATGTTTATTGATAGTATCAGGTGATGCGCTCAGCCTATCACTACCTTGGTATGACTTGGTATTACAAAGTTGAGTTTCTCTCTCGGTCTTTGCAGTATATTTAAGGAACAGGCTGCAAGGGCCGAGCGTCCCAAGCTCCCAGCATTCCTGTGAAATGGTGATTTATTTTGATATGTGAGATTGAGCCCAAATTTTGCCTGGAGAGTCTCTTTAATAGTGAGATTTCAATAATGCATGTCTGTCTCCGTTCATAACTCGATGATTGTAGAAGAATGTAATAGATTGTTTAGAATAAGCAAGGTTTGTATCCTTTCACAGCTGCTCTTCTGTCGTGTAAGCAATATAGGGAGAACTGAATTAATAGTGATATCTACAGCTGCTGCTGGCTGAACTGTGAATTTTCTGCCATTACTCATATACTGGGAGAGGAGCTGTGGGGAGAAAGATCCTGTGTGTCTTTCTTCACATTTGCTCTCCCAGCAGTTCATAAACTGGATAGGGCTGAATTAAAGGAGACCTATCATGCCCCAAACAACCTATGCTTGATTGAGCAAAATAGTGAATTAATGCATCGTGGCTGCAGTGTTGCTAGAAAATGTATAGATTAGGCGAAAAATCTATTTAAAAACATTTTCTTCTCCCAGTTGTCAGTCAATGCCCTCGGATTGCTGAGGCATTGACTAACAAGGGAGAGCGGAAAATACCTCCCACAGGAGGTCCCTCTGCTCTCCACTCATAGCAACCACAGCGCATGCGCTGTGGTTGCCATGGGAACTCCCTAGTTGAGCACTTCTAGTGCTTGCAAGGAAGTTTAGGAAAGGAAGTACATCATTGGCAATATTCTTCCTGCTTGGGGATGCGTCCCAAGAAAGCCAAATCAAAGACTAGTCCAGGTGCACCAGACAGCGTCCCGGAGATGGTTGTTACACAAAGAGTACCACCCACAAAGCGGTGTTGGAATTGAGGAAAAGTGAGTAAATCTCTATATTTTACACTGATTACACCATGTATCTTTGTGATATATAGTGTACTCAATTTCAGGTAAGTGAAAGTTGTCATTACAGGTCCACTTTAAGGACAGGTGGCACAAATAATGGTTACACCAAAAAGTGTTACTCTAACTAATCTCAAGCAACCCAGGTCATGTATATCTCAGTGCTAACCAAATATTGATAGATCCTTTCTATAGTTAACCCTAGCTCTAGTCTAACCTATATGCAAGAATATTTAACGCAAACAAGATTTAAAGGACCACTATAGTGCCAGGAAAATATACTCGTTTTCCTGGCACCATAGTGCCCTGAGGGTGCCCCCACCCGCCGGGCTCTAGGGGGTGGAAGGGGTTAAACTTACCTTTCTCCAGTGCCGGGGCGGTGGACTCTCCTCCTCCTCTCCTCCTCCTCGGCTGAATGCGCATGTGCAAGAGTCACGCGCGCATTCAGCCAGTCTCATAGGAAAGCATTCACAATGCTTTCCTATGGACGCTGGCGTCTTCTCACTGTGATTTTCACAGTGAGAAGCACGCAAGCGCCTCTAGCGGCTGTCAATGAGACAGCCACTAGAGGCTGGATTAACCCTAATATAAACATAGCAGTTTCTCTGAAACTGCTATGTTTATAGAAAAAAAAGGTTAAACCTAGCTGGACCAGGCACCCAGACCACTTCATTAAGCTGAAGTGGTCTGGGTGCCTAGAGTGGTCCTTTAACTAACATTCTGTGCAAAAAAATCAATATTTAGGAGGAAGTTTAAACACAAAATAAGGCTCATGGAGAATTTACAAGGAAATCGATCATTTTAGAACAACATAACAAAGATGGAAATATATTTGGAATGGAGAATCTCTTCAACTCTTCTATTCTAGCCTAAAATAGTCAGCTTCTTCCTTCCCTCAATCTCTGCTTAGTGAATAAACTGTGTTGTGTTGAATACAAGTTCTTACTACGCAAACAAACAATACAGTGGATAAACAATAACAAGCATAAGAAATATATTTGTTATGCCCTTTAAGTTAAACTGTATCTGAAGTAAAAACATTTTTTTAAAGTCTAGTCTGTCTCGTATTGCAACACTATGAGACAGTGGGCTCTGTTTAGGACACAGGCAGGGCAATGTCTGTTTAAACAAATGTAGGCGTTATTCCAGAATTCAGAATCTTAGGGACTTCCAGGAAAAAGCATCTAGTCCAGAGTTTCTCTAATTAGCTACAGAAATCACCAAGCAAGCAGGGTTGCATCCGTTGCAGCATTTGTGATACATGTGGGCATTACCTTTTTATTAGCGCAACAATAAATATTAAAATGGTATAATAATAATAATAATAATAATAATAGAGAGCCTGTGCAGTCTGTATAGCCAAAACATACATTTTATATTGATTAGTATCCAGTGTCGTTGCCCACTGGAGGGGCCTGGGGCACCTGCAATATTGTGACTTACCTGCAGTAAGTGTGACTTATCTAGTGTGACTTACCTAATAAAATAGCATATAATAACAATTTACTGATTATGTCATCTACAACATGTGCTTACCGTATATACTCGAGTATAAGTCGACCTGAATATAAGTCGAGACCCCTAATTTTACCACAAAAAACTGGGAAAACTTATTGACTCGAGTATAAGACTAGGGTGAAAAATGCAGCAGCTATTGGTAAATTTCTAAATAAAATGATATCCCCAAAAAATTATATTAATTGAACATTTATTTACAGTGTGTGTATATAATGAATGCAGTGTGTGTGTATATAATGCAGTGTGTTTGTATGAATGCGGTGTGTGTGTGTGTGTGTGTGTGTGTGTGTGTGTGTGTGTATATATAATGCAGTGTGTGTGTGTGTATTAATGCAGTGTGTGTGTATATATAATGCAGTGTGTTTGTGTGAATGCGGTTTTTGTGTATAAATGCAGTGTGTGTGTGTGTGTGTGTGTGTGTGTGTATGAATGCAGTGTGTGTGAGATGCAGAGCCTTGGTGGGGGGGTGGGCATTTTTATAATTTTTTTAAATTATTATTTTAATATTTTTTTTATATATATTATTAATATTTTATTTTTATTTTATTATTATTAAAATTTTTATTTATTAAAATGTTGTCATCCCCCTTCCCTGCTTGATACATGGCCAGGGAGGGGGCTCTCATTCCCTGGTGGTCTAGTGAATGGGCTGTGTAGGAGGGGGGCTGGTAGGGAGCTGTAACTTACCTTTCCTGCAGCTCCTGTCAGCTCCCTTCTCTCTTCTCCGGTCCGGTCAGCTCCCATGTCAGCTCCCCTGTAAGTCTTGCGGTCTGACTGCCCCGCGGAGCGTTGCCAGGGTAACCCGTGGCAACGCTCTGACCCCGCGACTCTCGCGAGACTTACAGTGGGAGATGACAGGGGAGCTGACCGGACCGGAGGAGAGAGAAGGGAGCTGACAGGAGCTGCAGGAAAGGTAAGTTACAGCTCTCTCCCAGCCCCCAACAGGACCGCCGGGCTTGTAATGAGCACGGCGGTTCTGGTCTGTATTATGGCAATGTAAGTTGCCATAATACAGACACTGACTAGAGTAGAAGACGAGTGGGGGTTTTTCAGCACAAAAAATGTGCTTAAAAACTCGTCTTATACTCGAGTATATATATATTATATATAAAATGGACATTACTTTAACACAGGCTTCCCCAAATTCCGGCCCTCCGGATGTTGCTGAACTAAAACTCCCATGATTCTATGAATGAAATAGATAGGCTGAGAATCATGGGAGTTGTAGTACAGCAATATCTGGAGGGCCGGAGTTTGGGGAAGCCTGATTTAACAGATCAAATCAGACACCATTAATCTTCCATTGCTATTGTGTATTGGAATGGGAAAAGTGAAAATATTCCTAGCCAAGCATTTTCTGCAGAAAATAAAAAGTCCCTTGCCATCACTTAAATGTGTTATGTTTGTTTAAACCTATGGGAGCATGATCACTAAGCAGCAATGGCAAACAAATGACAAAAACAAATAATACTTGCAGTCTTGCATATGGCTATAGAGTTCCAATACACCAGTAAAACGTCAATGAGAGTGAAGTTACTCGAAAACGCCAGAATCCATTTCATGTGTCAGTCTGTTAATGGTGCCCATTTTAACATCACAAGGCACTGCTTGCTTTTTCCAGTATAAATTCTATGTTTTCAAAAATAAGGCCAAACTCCCTCTAATCCAAGCAACCAATCCTATGTGAGTGATCACTATTCAATACGTTTCAAAGCCTCGTAGAAGGCCTGTATCTTGATTGATACTGAATGGAAGTGAATGGAAGTAAATGAAAGCAATGGACTTCAGGCACCGACATGCACAGACAAGGTTACAGTTACCGGTAGTTATACTGAGTGAAGATTTTTATTAATCTTCTTTAATGAAAAAAAAAACAGAAGACAGAATCATTTCTATGCCCCTGCTACGTCTGGTGCTATTGGCTGGGTAGTATCAGGGTGTATCTGACCATAGACCAATGCCAACTTAACCTAAGCAATGGGTGGTATGATCCCAGAGATTTAGTAAATATATATAGATTTGTATAGATTTCTATTTGTAACATTGAATGGCTGCTTTTACAAACAGCCGGCTCATTTATTACATTTGGCATTAGTTAAAAGGAACATTCAACACTGGAATTTTTTGATCATTTTTGTCATTTATATTTATATTTTTTACTTTATTTTATTTTATTTTATATTTCATATTTTTTCAGATTTTATATGCTAATTTTGTATCTTTTATTTTTATGAGTTTGTATTATTCCCCTTTTTCTAAACTAGGTGATACTCCTCCCTTCTCTATATGTTTGTATATATGATCACACATATGTTTATTTTGTTTTTTATATATAACGATGTGCTCTGGGGATGTATGTGTTTAACCCCGAGAATGGAACGCAAAATGGAACGCACATCCGTCTTGACTTCCGTTCAACTAGATGAACTTCAAAGCGAGGTTTGGATAGAAGTTCCGGAACGCAATAGGGGCGTATCCGGAAATATACCGAAGCCGAAACCCGGAAGTAACCCGCACAGCTGATTTTCTTCGCGGCAAATTTGATTGCATTTATAAAAGACGAGTGTTTTATGTATTTTGGTTTACAGAGGACTGGATGCCCCTGATGAAGTTCATTTCATGAACGAAACGCGTAGGGCTTGTTTCTTATATGCGGAGTATTTGTTTTTATAGATGTTTCAATGTATTTTATTTTATTTGGTTTTTCTGCTCTTCTGATCCTGGGACTGGTTTGCAGCTTCAGCTGAGTTTGATGTGCCTTTTTGATACATCTTTCTTGTAAGTGTATCTTGTAATAAATTTTGTTAATTTTACTTAAGATACTCTGCACTATTATTATTTTTTATTCTTCCTCCTATACATGGGATTGACGTTCCACAAATCGAGAAGTTTATACATCGTTATTTATGATATGCCTGCAATCAAATTGGGTCTGTGAGTGTAATCATTTATTTCTCCAAATTCCCAATACATTACGTTACTATTCTATGTCCGTTTCTATTATTTTGTGTTGTAGATTGCCTTCTGGTACTATATCAACACTGGAATTGTACATATTAATATATAATTGTTTAGTAGATAAACCAGTAATGGCCTTGTGACACCAAAATGTGTGTGTCAATGATGCATGCACGTTTGTGTTAATTATATCAGCAGAGGAGGCGGAACTATAAACATGCTCCTTCATAAAGTGGCCAAGTGGTTCTCTTAGATCGCCACACCGACACAAAACCCCATGGGACGCAGACCAGATTGGCATCTGGTCTGTAAGGAAGCAGGCCCTTTGGGGCTGTGGCCATGGTGATTGGATGCGGTCACGTGATCGCGCCTCTCCGGTGCTGTGAGACTCATTGAGGAGCCTCTGGTTCTAAGCTACAAGTGCACACTTTTGTACATGCGCATGCGGCGAGGAGCATACAGTTAAAATTAATGTGGATGCGTGCTCACAGACTCACTGGCAGCTGTAGGAGAAGGCTCTAGCATGGCACACCTGTAATTTTCCATTAGCTCAGTGAAGCTAATACAAGGAGGAAACCAATTAAAGAATCCAGGTTTTTTTATGTTACATGCTATTAAAATGGGACACCCCCATGCAGCTCCAACCGTGATGTAACGGTGACTATAACTGAGGGCACGCTCTACACTAGTCCAGGTTAATTTAATATATTACATGTTTGGTTAACAAAAAAGGTGTCGTCAGTACGCAAGCCACCCCCAACAAGGGACAGGTTATCAACCACTGAGGGGCACACGACATCCACTGTACCTGTACCTATGTCAAAAATGCATATACTGCGTAATGTTTATCTTGATTATACGATGTAATGCAACGACACACCAAAAATAAAGAATTTCGGGGGGGGAAAAATGAGACACCCCGTATACCCCAGATAGCTGAAGTGCTTTATGTGTGTAGAGTGGTCCTCTGTCATCCCATGCACCATAGAGCACGGTGTCAGGCAGCCAGCAGTTAATGCTTTGCAATCAGCCAGACACTTCAGTGCATCATCCAGGATGAAATGTCATTGATTTATAGAGTTTTAGGCAGCAGGGAGCATGATGCAGAATTATATCCCAGCAACTCCTGCTGTTACTGCGCAGCTATTACCCCTCCTCTTCGCTTTCATTGCTGTACACCAGGGATCTGGACATGACATACTGCAGAGCTTTGCTCCCTATCTTCAAACTCCCCAATGACATAGTTGAGGAGGGGTGAATTAAAGAGGAAGGTTAATTCAGTGCTAATG
>OW240922.1:71063038-71134572 GCA_933207985.1 Pelobates cultripes | reverse complement strand
TATAACATTGTGACTAAGGAAAGCATTCCTGACTATGGGTATTTAGATTTTATAGAGCAAGTTGCAGCCGTGTAAAGGGTTTTTGGGATACCGATGGTCATTAAGGATGTCTGAATATAACACGGGTTTTACTAAAGATATTGTAAAACGTTGGCAAGAAATTGGGATTACCTAACGGATGAATAGACACAGCTCCACTGTTTGGAAATAGGTAGCGAGCCAATAGATTGGAGCTGGGGGATGGAGGGCAGATGGGTGTCAACTGAGGAGCGAGCATGATCGGGGCATTCCCAGTATCAGTACTTTCAGGACTGTAGGGTACTTTGAGCATGGTAGGCTAGGCTATTGATGTACACAAACAATAAAATGAACAAAAAAAACTTAGTATAGGTCCAACAGTAAAAGAGTATATAAAAAAAGAAAAAGCAAAAATGATGAAAGTCAGGTAACCACCGTAGTCGTTGCTGGAACAAAAGGGATGACTGTGGCAGAAATGCCTCTGCCACGTGTTCCTAGAGTGGCCTGCTAGCTAGCCTCCTGCCCAAAGACTATGGGCCCTGCAAAAAGCCTGTTAAAAGACTGTGTTCGTGCCATATCTCCATAATGTTTGGGAACTGAACAGAAGCACAAACTATGGACCACCCGGGAGCTTGTTAAGCCCTATCATCACCTCATAACGATTCTAACCGCAGTGTTCTAATTGTTTGTCTGGGTGGCTGCAATTCATATGAACGACCACGATGTGGCGGCCATCTTGTTCGCATGAACGCAGGCAGCGGGGTTTTGTCATCGAGTTCAACTAAAATCAGACACTGAAACTCCCGAACACCGCTGAACTTCAATCATTGCCTGCGTTCGGTTCTGTAGATCCTAGAAGAACACTGTTTGGTGGAATTGTTCATCTGGATGAGGAGAACAAGCTCCATGGTTCAAATATAGACTACGTTCAGTAATGCTTTTGTTTTTATGTTACCAAAGTTGACCGACTGCTAGCATTGATTTGTTGAACCGTTTTAGGCATAGGACCATGTGTGTGGTCGGTCAAATAATTGAGTTGCATGAAAAACCCGAACCCCTGAACCGATCTGGGTGATTTTTGGATATGTTGGTCACCTAAATCGGGGCTATCAGGGAATGTGACTTTTGTATTTGTGTGTTTTGGGGGTACTTTAGAGAGGTTTGTAAATTGTATGTTTTTTGTACCTGAGAGATAATTTAATTATATGTTTGCTTCTCAGATAATTATCTCTCAGGCACAAAGGATCCTGGGAGGGATTTCCCTGTATCCTTGTATGTGAAACCCCTTGCATGGGCCTGTGCATAAAAAGCTGTGTGTAGCCTCCAATAAACCAGATGATTCCCAGCATTAAGCCTTGGCTCATGTGTGGGGAGAAAAAAGCTTTACTGCTACATCACTTGCTCTTTTACTGGCTATACAGCGATACTCTCTTGGAGGAGAGGTCTTCCCAGTGGGAGCTGGATCCAGATGTTTGGTCCAGGGTGGATAGGTACGGTGAGATCCCAGCCAAGCTGTGGCGGCTAAGGGGGCTACGGTGGTTATGGTGTCCGGTGCGGTGCTTATGGTACTCAGTGAGCACTAGGAAGTGTGACTGGCAGAGGTACCAGGGGGTCCGCCACAATAACAGAGGATCCCAGGTCGTGGTTAGGTTGATGTTGTCTAGACCCAGCGCTGCAAGGGTGGTTTCGGTCTCTGAAGCATTGTTCACTTTGTGTTTGGGATTCTGGTGCTGAATGAGGGACAAGGGCGATCCCAGCGATACTTGATGCTCTTAGCAGTCAGGGTGGCTGTCAGAGGTCAGAGAGATTTCCTCCATTGCAAGGTTGCACCGGAGAGGACTGTGAAAAAGATGAGATCCATGTGCTCAAAATGATATGGGGGAATTCCTGCCTGGTCACGTTCAGAAACACCAATTTATCTTGGCCATTCTGGAATTTTATTAGCAGGTCACTGGTGGAGGAGGGTTTTTCCATCTGTGGTTTAGGAAGACTGAACATTCCGTCTAGCAGTATGCCTTTCGAGAGTCTTGGGGGTACAGCCTGCGCAGTAAGTGTGGCAATTCAGTCCCCTGATTTGTAGGTGTTTCCACAGTCTTTTGTCCTCCATTGCTGCTAGTTGGAGGCCTAACCTGGCCTTGGGTTATTTGTGAGGTTGTAATCTGCTCCACAGCCTCCAGGTGTGTAGTGAATGCCCTGACATCCTCCCTTACATGTGATATTTCAGCTGATAGAGTTTGACAGAGGTCTGCCAGGAGACTGGTGAGTATTGGTGTTGTAACTGGAAGGTAAGCTTCCACATTCAGTGGAGTGAGTTTGGCTGGTCCACTGTAGCCCAAGTCTCTCATGGTGTGGAGAGGGCAATTTTCCGACATCTCGGAAAAGTCTGTGTGGTCCGCTGCCACGTCAGGTCCATTCCCTTCTTGCGGCCTACGCAGCAGGTCACCAAGATCGGCAGAATATCCGGGCCGATCTGGCTGCGGTTTTTGCATTTTTGCCCCATCATCGGAGCAATGCTTCCTGGTTGTCAGTGAGTGATTTGTGCCTTTTGGGTACTCTAAATCGGGCAATTGTGTGGCACATCGACAATGGTTGTGGTGCTTGAGGGCTTCTTTTAAAAAGCTTTTCCTCCAGTTATTCAAGTTTCTGTGAAATAACTTATTTTATTACAGTGATAAATAAAAACGCCTTTCTAACCGTGTCACAAACAAATGCAGAGGTTAAATCATCGTTATGGTGGACCACCGTAGTATTGCCGCCAAGAATTTCCCATAGTATTATAGTTCCTTCCCGAGTAAGTAGTGAGTATAGCTGGTATAGCTTTCCTCCCATACATTAGTGGAGACTTAATACTTTGAAGTAGATCTGGGTTTAGTAAGCTCAGCATGGTCATTTATACACAGACCCTAGCATGGGGTCCCTATTCACAGTACAATGATCCCACCCTAGTGCCTCCGTGTTCGGGAAATAATGGAGTTGCTGCTCACTAAACTAGTTATCAGATACAGAGAGCACAACACAAAAACCCCCAACACATTAAAAGGTACAGGAACGTTACGCATTATATATCCCCGGATAGCTCTGATCTGAGCACCCATGTTGTCAAAATAGCGACCAGAACCAAGAAGAGATGACAAAATGCAACCGGAGTAAAATGTTGACACGTGCTCCACGCCCAAAAGAGTTTCAGAATAATTAGTGTTTTGGCCGGTCAAATGTAGGGAGCTCCTGTGGACGAAGTAAGGGGCACTCCCCCTGGCTCCCATGGAGCGATTGTTCCACACAGTCTGAGGCATCTTCCCTACAAAAAAGTACTCTTGTAGCTGGTATGGAAGTAGGCTAAACATCGGGGTGGAGTAGGGAGTAGACGCTGCTGGACTAGAGTTCCAGACGCGTTGCACATAAGTCCTGCTACAGTCTTTGCAGCTTTCTTGACTCCAGTTACTGTCAGGCAAAAGGCGCTCCAGGGCAGTTGGCTTGGAAGGGGCAGGGAACCAGGAGTAGTGAGAATAGTCTTTTGGGTTACAAAATATGGGAAAAGTCAACAAAATAAAGAGGGTTCGTCAAAAATGTATACAAAGCTATCGATACAGGTTTCTTTTACAAGGTTTTAGTAATTCTGGAAAACTGAATTTAAGCTCACTTAACTCCAGTTAAAACAGGAGATTGATGATAATCAGTTGCAGCTAGCACATGGTCCTGAGGCAATTAGAGGGCAATACAATGGCTGAAGCAGATGTTTCTAACTTATGACAAAAGATAGCCAACCATTTATGTCCCAGGGTGGAATGAGTGATGAAGTCCACCAAAATAAAACCAGATTAAAAAAAATAAAAAAAATAATGTTTAGACTATGCGTTAATCTGTTTCCTACTTGAAATTAATAATCAGCTTGTAAAAAGAAAATGTTCCCCCTTCCAGCACTGTAACAAGTATTTTTCTCTTGACAAATAGCACCTGTTTATGAGGATTCAGAAGCAGCCGTAACCCATACATGTAAACATTTGGTCTACCAGTACAAGATTTTGATCATAATGCGTAAGCATTTTTAATTTTTGTAAAGAACATTGGTATTTCAGATACCCGTTTGCTTTTCGTTCCTCCCAAACTGCTAGAGGCTGAGTGATTATAGCTCGCTGTTTGGGTGTTGATTCGAACGTTCTCCAGAAGAAAATACAGCATTCAAGTAGAATTCCCCAGCAATCGGACATATACCCAAACATCAACTCATGGGAACGGCAGCATCTTTTGCCGGTAACAATAAATAGCCCAGAACCGCGACTCCTCTGGAATACCAGTCATTGTCCTCCTCCATGGCCCTTAACAACAGGCCGGGGCCATCGTAGTCCTCCCCCTCTGCCAACCAAGTGTCTCGCTGGACTGCCTCTTACCATAGCGCCCGGTACGAGTCGTCCAGTATCATCTCTCTCTTGACCAGGAACTCAAGGAGCCTTACCAACTCAGTCAGGGGTTGCTCTCCCATGATCACTGTCCGTTGGGTCACTTCCAATGTGCTCTGTACTTTGAAGCTTCTTTTTCCGACGAAGCGGTGCTACCTCCATGGACTCCTACCAGAGTTCTCGCATTACAAATTCTCTCCAGTTTAGTTCCTCCTTCGCTGAAACAGGACCATACTCCTGAGCCAGTGCGCCTTGTAATCTCCACTGGAAGTTCTCTCTATATGGGGACGCTGCCCAGGGGCTAGCTTGCTAGTTCCTCTTTGGACCGGACACTGACAGGGGACTAGTTCCTCTTTAGACCAAGACGCTGCTGGGCTCCTCACTGCCTTCCTGGTTCAAGATCCATTCGGGATACAGATCCCCTCGCTTGCCACCAGTTGTTAAGAATGCTGGTATTTCAGATACCTGTTCGTTTTCGTTCCTCCCAAACTGCTAAAGGCTGATTGATTATAGCTCGCAGTTCAGGTGTTGATTCGAACGTTCTCCAGAAGAAAATACAGCATCCAAGTAGATTGCCCCAGCAATCGGACATATACCCAAACATCAGCATGAACTAGATGAAAGATGCAACAGGAATGAATTTATTCAGGCCAACTTATATGCAAGGGGTTTACCGTGGCATATTTCAGGGGCATTCCCCACTGGACCTGAGAGGGGACTATGGCAAAGTACACACTGTAATTGCATTGGCTCTCAGGTCCAGGACACTCCAACACAAAACAGGGTAATTCCTCCCTTGTGCCTGAGAGATAATGGAATCAGGAACTATACTAAACTCCATTATCTCCAGGCACAGAAAACATACATTTTAACAACATTCTGAAAGTACCCCAAAACACATGGAAACCCCACAAAGGTGACATCACCTGATAGCTCCAATCTGGAGGACTGACATATCCAAAAGTCACCCAGATCGGTTCAGGGATTCAGGATTTCCATGGAAGTCAAATTTTGACCGACCTTGCACATGGTCCTATGCCCAAAACAGTTCCAGGGAGTCAGGGCCAACAGTCAATCTCTCTTTCTGGAGTACAAACGTACATAGATTAGTAGAGGGGCCCCCAGGATGTGGATTGTGAGAACCCTCGCCGGTCCAGAGGAGGGGAGAGGGTAGCAGGGCACCAGCTTGATGTGGCCAAATAATCAGCTTGTTCCGGGAGACACCACAGGATAGGTCTTATGGTAGATTTTGTCTTATCAATCTTTTTTATTTGAGGCAAAAAAAACAAAAACGGTACAGAATAAAGAATGGGGAGTTAAAGCCGATAAACAAACATCATGTATGCAATAGTAACACTATATAGACTCCAGAGTAAATAAAGTTTTATTTTTTTTTAAATTTAATAATATTTAGTTAACATCAAAACATAAGCTAGCTTAGGCATGTCTAGCTAAGAGTCATGATGATGGCTAAGCATATTCAGGCTAAACATTTAATTTGATCATGAGACATATGCAGGATATGAGAGCACTGGCTAGTTAGACGAAGATTGGTACTTTGGATAAGTTGAGATGAGTGTTATAAAAAAATAGTAACAGCTTTAGCAGATAATGCGTACCTTGGCGTGCGCATTGGTTTTAAAGGGTCGTTATGCCTGTGTAACAATCAGGTCCCCTCACTGCCCAATGCACCAGTCTAACTAGTCCCAGCAATGGATATATCCAGGACTTGGTCTCGAGGCTTCTTGAAAGGTTGCTGCAGCTCATATGTAGTGGGAAATCTCTGAGGGAGTGAGCAGTGTCCAGGAAAGTGTCCCGGTTTGGGCTGTGCATTGGATATGACCAGGACTTGGTCTCGAAGCCTCTTGAGATTGCGACAACTCACATGTAGTGGGGAATCTGAGGGAGTGAGCAGTGTCCAGGAAAGTATGCCGGTTGGAGCTGCGGCTGGGACGGCACAGGATCATAGCTGGCATTCGGCACCGCAGCGATTTCCTCGGTATCCGCCTCTGTTTTCCAGCAGTTCTATACCCTGTATTTTGCAATAGTTGCATAACAAACTAAAATAAAGATTGAAGAAAAAAATAAAATAAATACACACACATATGTAGAAAGGCCATTAGGCCTGAATTTGTGGGAGGAGTAAGTCCCCTACTTAAGCTCCCAGCCCCTACTCACCGCTGCCGCTCAGCTGATTGTCCAGCACTTCCGGTCCAGCTTCCCGCCAGAACTGTACCTGTTTCCAGCAGCCAGACGCCCTGTGCAAATCCTCCGTCCGTCCGAGGCCCCTTCCACTCCGTTTCTCTCCGGTCGAGGTACCCGACTTCCGGTCACGAGACCGGCGCGTTCACGTAAGCAAGGCGGGGGAATTAGCGTTCGCTTTTTCCCCGCCGTTCGGGCCTAAAAACGTAGGGGTAGGCTCCCTCCTTTTCGCATTTTCACGAATACACGCTGTTCGTTAATATCTCCATTCGCGCCAAAAAACGCACGAACGTTCGGCTCATTTCGCTATCATTTAATGCATTTTCGTACGGAAACAACCGAATAAATATTCATGTTTAAGCTCATTATTATCTGCATTCACTTTTCCGTTCGGTTATTTCAGCACCAACCTACTCGTATGGTTAAATTCACGAACACCATCTTACTAATTTACATTCGGTTATTTCTATTCTTTTAAGCTAAGATTGCATAAGTTCTAATCACAGTCCTACTATTATTTATTCCTTCATATCAGTTTGCGGTTACATTATATGGTTAACTACCAGCCCTGTGTTTTCCTACCTTGTTAAACCATTTAAAAGTATTTTTCTGTAATATACATAATGTTCATCACGGCTCATAACTTCATACATGTCTAAATTCAAGCTATACCAATCTTTCCTAATAACACTCAGATAAGTCTTTTTAAACACTATTTACAAGTTATACCCTTTACACATAATCCGTACTATTCCTTGCACATAAATCACGCTGTCACATTTTTCGGCTTTTACAGATTGCATCGGTCTCTTGCTTTTCTGCATTAAAGTTGTTATTCCAAGGTCCTTTTATTACAGGAACAGGTATGGTTTATTATCACCTTGAGTTATCAGGTTTTATCAATTATCTTCACATCTATTGCTAACTATGGAATTTCTCTCGGTTAAACCCTTAGATCCTGTATTAATCTAAGATTCCACCGTTTCCACGCAGTTAACCTGCCACGATTAAAACAATCTCTGTACTTTAATCAAAGGTATAGTTCACTCTCTTTTCAATACTAGACCTCACGCGGTCTCAACTCCATTACTACCTTCCCTCAGGCTTACGCCCAGGATACGTTATCTCTTTACTACCTGTCTACACAGACTTTCGGTCATACGGCCACCAGGCTCAAGAAAACACCAAATCCTGACACGGTACACAGCCATACCTTCAGGTACTTACATCCTTACTCAAGTACGTCCATTCGCTACCCCAAGGCCTCATTCTGCCTTCTCAATCATATCCAAAATCATCCCATTCCTACACCTAAACCTCCCAGATCCCTCAATGCAGGATCTCACGTCGTGCCCCTAACAAACCTTCTCCCTATACTATTCATACGACATCACGATACGTATAAACACATCAACATCTGTCTTAAACCCCCAGGATTCTTCCTCAAAGACAACATTAAGACAAGACTCTCTACACTTACCAGGAGGCTCCAGATACCATTTGCGACCAGTCAAGGTTAGTATCCACACACCATTCCAGTCCTCTAACTTTACCCTTTAGCATACTATCGAACTGGCTATACGGCACAGGCTAATGCCTTAGCCCACCCTATCAGGAAATCTGATCCCGCGAGGCCTACCACCCCCACCCCACCTCAACACGGAGGTACGGCCCCACGCCCAAATCATAGTTATAAGCCTCGCATGCCTTACTATAGGGCTCTAGTTAGGGCCTCACCTGTCACGGCCACACGTTTTGATTTCTCTTATCGTCACCGAGAGGCCAACATCCCGCCACCACGTCTGTGGCACCTACGTCATAAGCCAAATCATAGGTAGAGCCTCTCATCGCCACTTGGCATTAGCAGGGCCTCACCTATCCAGTCATTCAATAGTTAAGTTTTTCGCCTCGGCATCTAGCATTAAAGTCCAGTTCTTCAAGACACACCACTCCCCATACCCCCCCCTTCTTACCTCACTCCCCTTCTAATATATCTTTCACATAATCATTCCTTTTTAGAATGTCCCAAGAACCAATTCCAACCGAAGAACTGACAGAAGAAGCACCATTCACGCCAATCAGACCCGTGTCTCCAGGCGAATCACTCACTCTTTCAACCCCCACGTCCTTGAGAGCATGGACTATTCCCAAAATCACAGCCGAGCTTAGGCTCAGGGGAATCCCCTTTCCGGCCACAGCTAGAAAGGCAGAACTTTACAGGCTGCTTACCCACCAAGTCCCCGAGCCTCGGCCGGGAACTAGCTCTCAAGGACAACCACCAAGTACCAGCACGGCCACCCAGGATACCCTGGCAGATATCTTGGCCAATCTACAGGCCCTCAATAGCAGGCTGTCTAAGGTGGAAAGCGCCATCTCCTCCTCAGGTACTAACACCGTAGTCCCAGTCTCTACCACGGCTGTACCTGCCATACCTTCATGTCCCTCTATACTCCCCCCTCCAGCACCTGGCACAGCCATCACACCTTTCGAGTCACCAGCACACTCCGTCCCAGATTCTATCAGGAAAGATATCCTTGACGGGAAGGATGTGTGTCTGGTGTCTTTACTCATAGCCTCTCAGGATGTACTCGAGAACAAGGCATACAATTATGGTGACATCTCTGTTGTGCTTAAAACGAGGGATCCCAGGCTTAATAAAAATTGTCTATCCCACAGTTTGTGATAGCTTTCGGGATATACCGCGACGTCATTTGCACGGTGTATCCCCATAGGAGAGAAGAGCTAGATCTCTATCTCCACAAGGTAGTGGATCTAGGCATCAAGTACGGGGGCTCTTCCTTCTATGACTACCACAAGTCAGTCTCAGCGAAGGCGGCGACCCATCTCAAGCAGTTCAACATTAGAATGAACTGGGGTCAGATGGACACTGAACTTTTCTGTCGCCACTTCGCCGGACTCAGGCCCCCGGCTTGTGCCATCTGTAATTCCACATCCCACATGGCGGACTTATGTCCCGTCGAACCAGATCCCACCACCTCCACTCTCACCCCTCACCCCACGTTCACACCTCACTCCTCTTTCACCCCTCACAAGCCAGCGGGTGGTCTCCGGGATAAGCTGGGTAGGCCCATCTCCTTTTTAGGTAAAGCACAGGTGTGCAATAATTTCAACGCAGGCTCCTGCAGTTTCAGCGCCTGTAGACTATTGCACATCTGCTCCATATGTTTCAGGGCACATACCAAGACCATGTGTCCAGCCAGGTTGTCACCAAACAAATGACTAACCGACATTAATATCGACAACCTGGTTTTTTATCTAAGGTGTCACCCCAGCAGGCACTTAGTGGATTTTCTCACCACAGGTTTTTCACAAGGGTTTCACACAGGCATAATAGCCATTCCCCCAGGTACACTAGAATGTCCTAATCTCCAGTCTGCACGTTTAGACCCAGTCGCTGTAGACACTCTCATTTCCGCAGAAACCACAAACGGTTTCATGATCGGTCCTTTCACCTCTTCACCGTTTTCCTCCTGGCGCACTAACCCTATTGGTATTGCTATTCACAAATATTCTAATAAAAAACGTCTCATTATCGATTTATCGGCACCGCACTCCTCTTTTGTTCCAAGCATAAACGCACTCATTCCAGCAGACGAATTCTCTCTGCAGTACGTCACCATCGACGACGCTATACAGTCTATCATGACATCTGGTAATCGACCCTGGCTCAGCAAAACAGACATCACTAACGCCTTTAAATTACTGCCCATACACCCCTCACTCTGGCACTTACACGGTGTTAAATGGCGAGGGTATTATTACTTCTCAACACGACTCACTTTTGGTTCCCGAAGCAGCCCCAAACTTTTCGACATTTTCGCTGAGTCACTATGCTGGCTGCTTCTGAATGTCATCAGGTGTCACTCCGTTATTCACTATCTAGATGACTTTCTACTGATAGAGCCAGGGTCATCAACACCCACAGCAATCAATAGTACTACCGCACTTTTTTCCACACTTGGAGTCCCTTTGTCCCCAGCCAAAACTATAGGACCCACCACAAAGTTGACCTTTTTAGGCATAGAGCTCGATTCTGTCAAACTCAGAGCTAGCCTTCCACACGACAAACTTTCACGATTGAGAGGGGAGATAGACACGTTCCTGCGGAATGACGTTTGCACCAGGAGAGAACTTCAGTCCCTTCTTGGATCTCTGAACTTCGCCATGCGCATCATTCCGCAGGGAAGGTCTTTTATTTCCAGACTTCTTTGCCTGCTCCATGGAGTCCCGGACTCCGGCACAGTTTCTTTGGACCCCCACGCCAAGGCTGACTTAGCTATGTGGGGGAAGTTTTTGAAAGACTGGAATGGTATCTCCATGTTTATCCCCCCTCTCTCCACCTCTTCACCCATCATCCACACAGACGCAGCAGCCAACACCGGTTTCGCAGCCATTTTCGGGAACCACTGGTTTAGGGGCCACTGGCCCACTGAGACGGATGCCTTGCCAGGATTCAGGGAAACCTCAACCCTATTTGAAATTTACCCCATTGTGGCGGCCGCACACACCTGGGGTCATCTCTGGTCCGGCAAGGCAGTAAAATGCTACTCAGATAACTCGGCAGCTTGCGATATTATTAACAAAGGGCGCTCATCATCCCTAACCATCATGCGGCTGATTCGCAAGTTGACCTGGCTGGCAGCATCCAATCAGTTTCACTTAGTATGTTCTCATATCCCGGGTATTCACAACACCGCCGCTGACGCTCTTTCTCGTTCTCGATTCCAGGCATTTTCTCAGGCACTCCCAGCAGCTCACCATCAGCCATCCAGGACACCACGGTTTCACGAACTAATATTGGATTAAGCACACTCTTGCTTCACGCTAGATCACTCACTCACCAAGCATTATCACCCAACACTGCTATCACTTACAATAGGGCACTTAACATATTTAATAAATTCACTGCAGAATTCGGGCTACAAGGTGACTTTTCTATCCAAACCATGGTGTCTTTTGCCTCTTTCTGCCACCTACACCTTAATCTGTCACACAACACCATTAAACTTTACCTCACCGGGGTTCAGCACCACAGCCTCACCAATTTTCCTAACAGCACCCCCTTTTTGTCTTCATACCCCATAAAAAAGGTCTTGAAAGGCATATCTAAGGTTTCACCACCACTCGCAAGCACTAGATTACCCATAGACGGGCCTATCTTCAGGTCTCTTAGCAATCTCCTTGACACAGCCCCATTTGATAGCTACACCAATACGGTGATAAAATCTGCCATATATCTCGCTTTCTACGGTTTTCTCAGACCTAGAGAGTTCACAGTGATTTGTCAAGGAGATATCGCACAATGCCTTAAAACTTCACACCTCACCAAGGTAGAGGATCACTACCTCCTCTCTATCCCTACCACTAAAACCAACCGGTCAATACATCCTACAATAATTCCTCTCTTCCCTACTGATAATGCCTGGTGTCCGGTGAAAGTTCTCGACCAACTACGGTCTACTTTTCGCACTCACCTGCCAGACTCTCCGCTCTTAACATTACAAGGGCACCCGCTTACCACGGCAAAATTGATGTCACATGTCAGAACCCTGTTATCTAAGCTCGGACACAATCCGGCTGCATTCTCCGGGCACTCCTTCCGCATAGGAGCCGCCTCAGCAGCCTCAAGCACAAACGCACCGGTCCACATCATCAAAAGGCTCGGGCGATGGAAATCCTCCATATATAACGCATATATTCCGCAACCAGAGAAAGAGCTTCGCCAAGCTTTCAGAAACTTGGTCTTGTAAAATGCAATAAAGTGTGTATTTTCTCGAATTTATCTTTTGCCCTCTTTTATTTACAGGCCCACTCGTACGTTGGTTTCGGCACACCACAACCAACTTTGCTCACAGTTACTATCCATCACGTATTTAAATTCCGAGCACAAGTAGAAAGGCCATTAGGCCTGAATTTGTGGGAGGAGTAAGTCCCCTACTTAAGCTCCCAGCCCCTACTCACCGCTGCCGCTCAGCTGATTGTCCCCACCCACCTACACCCTGTTTTAACTACATTATCCTTGGTGGGCCCTCTTATTTACAGGCCCACTCGTACGTTGGTTTCGGCACACCACAACCAACTTTGCTCACAGTTACTATCCATCACGTATTTAAATTCCGAGCACAAATATATATATATATATATATATATATATATATACATACATACATACATACATATACACATACACACACACACACACACGTCCTTGCACTCAGGCCAAACATTAATATATATAATATTGTCAATTCATCCTGAGAAAAGCCCCGGACGAGTGCTGAAACGTTGGTGTGACAACTATTTGAATAATAGCTATTTTTTTTTTTTTTTAATACAATGTTAAACAAAAATATGCACACCAGTCAAGCCATAAGACTTGCTTTTCCCACAGAAATCCCAAATCTGCAGTGATGTTACACCCGCAAAGGATTCTGGGTGGGCATATGCAAATTAGTTTAACAAAGAATCACATTTTTGCCTCATTCCATTTTAAACATGGAATCACAATTTTCCCCCACCATTATATATATATATATATATATATATATATATATATATATATATATATATATATATATATATATATATATATATATATATATATATATATATATCTGAAACCAACGTGGCTTACTGGCAAGATAAACCAAAAATAAAAAAGGAGGAGGGCACTTAACGCACCTAAATTAGACTTTAGATTAGACCAGAAGGATTCTATATAAGATTAGGAAGCCAATAATGCATGCATAAAGAGGACTATATGGGCTAATCTAGAAAGTCAGAAAGTGATAAAAGCGCAAAACCAACCCCCAAATTACAAAAGCAGAGATGTGTGTGTTCATTAATGAAGACCAAGAAAAGGCAGAAATTTTAAATAACATTTTCCTCAGTATGTATGAAGGAGGAAGCTTTGGCAAGTGATATGAAAAAGATTACTGCAAAAAACAAAACAAAAAACAAACAAAAAAACACATGAACAATTGTGAATGGATGACGCTAGACAAGGTGCTACAGCAACTAAAGAATATCATCAATGTAAAAGCACCAGGGCCTGACCGTATATTCACCTACGACTACTAATGGAGCTACACATGGAACAAGTGAACCTTTATAATCTTTCAAGATTCTTTTCTTTTAGGAATTGTACTGGAGGACTGGAGAGACAGAGGTTACTATATTCACAAAGGGTTCAAAATCTTGGCCTAGAAATTATAGACCTGTGACATTAACATCGGAGGCTGGAAAAATAATTTGAAGGGTTATTAAGGGATAATTTTCAGGAATTTATTGGGAAAAACCGTATTAGCAAAAATCAGCATGGTTTCATAAAACATAGGTCATTTTAAACTCTAAAGTAATACAATGGTAGCAGCATTACTTTGCTGCAGAGGTATTTAGACAAATGGAGGATTAGGCATTTAAATAAATTAAATTTAATGTAGATAATTATGCAAAATTATACACTTGGGGGTACAGAGTACACAAGCATCTTACACCCTCAAACTTTGTGCATTAGGGATAACATCACACGAGAATGATTTGGGAATTGTTATAGACAATAGGCAAAGTCATTCAGCAGTTGCTGGGTCCAGTAACGTAATGAAAAAAAAATGTGTAAAAAGGGGCATTCATTCTAAGGATGAAATTATAATTTTGCATCTTTAGAAATCATTACGAAGACCACACCTTGCATATGCTGCACCATTTTGGGCACCTGTTCTAAAGAAAAAGTACAAAAAAGTGTGCTACAAAATGAAATGGAATGAAACATTTTAGTTATGAGGACAGGTGAAAATTAAATCGGTTTAGAAAAATGTCTCAGAGCATATGCTGGCAATATACAAAATTATTCAGGCCAATACAAACCCTTGTCTGAAATGGTTTTGTGGGGGTGTTCCTGGTATGCAGTTTAGTGCCTACCAAAAGTGGTGCCAGGAAGCACAACCGATTAACCTTCATGGTCATGGGTGTCTAATGCTCATTGATGTACATGTGGAATGAAGGCTATCTGATCACACAGAAGAGCTGCTGTAGCTCTAATTGCTGAAAAATAAAATGCTGGCCATGACAGAAAGGTGTCCGAACACTGTGCATAGCAGTTTGCTGCATATGGGGCTGTGTTGCGGATAACCACTATTCACCACCGAAAGCATGGTCAATGGGCAATGTGAGACCTGGACCATGCAGGAATGACAGACTGTTGCCTGTTCTGATGTTTCATTTAGTTCAGGTGGATATGCGTTGGTTACCCGGTGAAGTTATGGCAGCATCATACACGAGAAGACATTAAGCCAGCGGAAACAGTGCTATGCTCAGGGCAATGTTTTGCTGGAAAACTTTGGGTTGAGGCACTGATGTACAGTGAGGGGAAAAAAGTATTCGATCCCCTGCTGATTTTAAACATTTGTCCACTGACAAAGAAATTATCAGTGTATAATTTTAACGGTAGATGTATTTTAACAGTGAGAGACAGAACAAAAGAAATCTAGAAAAATGCATGTAAAAAAATTTTTTTATAAATTGATTTGCACGTCAATGAGTGAAATATGTATTTGACCCCTTCGACTTAGTACTTGATGGCAAAACCTTTGTTGGCAATCGCAGAGGTTTCTTGTAGTTGGTGCGCAGTTTCATGAAGTTTAACTCAATTAAACGATAGTGAACGTTAGAATTGATTCAATTATTTCCTGTAGGGATGCCTAAGTGCACTGTGCGCCGGCACATTAGGTTTTCCTCATTGACAGGAGGACAATGGAAAGAGGGTTTTTTTTTTTTTTTTTTAAATCCTTTCTATGCTGTGAGGGAGGGACACAGAGGCAGGAATATTAGGAGTATAGTGTTAGGAATAGTTTAACACTATAGTAGTGAACCTTTAAAAATGCTTATCAGTTACAAAAAACAATTCTAAAATGTTATTCACAAACAAAAAAACGAAACAAAAAAGCATATTGCTACTAGTTATTTTGAGAAATATAAAATTACTGAATGCAACACAAACCAAAAATAAGAAAGGGGGGAGGGAGAGAGATATTTACACAATTATCCAGTGGAAATGTAATGCAATAAAAATAAGCAAATATTGTGATAATTGGCTTTTTCAATATACTTTTTATTTGTGATATACAGTTTGTTTGTTTCTGCTAAGACCACAACAAAAATACTGGAAACTGGAGCAAGGTAATCCCTGGCCATGTAAACAGTTTTAGGACGATACAGTCGTCAAACCTGCAGTTTTGGTGTACATCTCTCCAAAAAAACACCCACACAGTGACAAGAATGAGACTTTAATCAATTTTAAGTGGAGTTTATAATACTAAGATAAAGGGATGTTAACACATACAATAACAAATGGACATGTGATTTGTATGAGGCATTATCCTGTACATGTAGTTTGTTGTATATCCTCAGTGCATAGCATTACACACAGAGCCACTTTAGCACGGCACAATAGTTTTCGAAGAGGCTGAACCAAAAGTAAAGACTGTCTTGACCAACTGAACATTAAAAAAAAAAAAAATATATATATATATATATATATAAAAATGAATATATATTTATATGGGTATATATACATATACACACACATTTACCTATATATAGATATATATTTTCATATATCTATATATATTTAGCGATATATATCTATATATAAATTACACGCTTTCAAGAGATTTCAAATTTGGAGCAGTATGAAAATTGGATTTGCCCACCAGTTGTAGCCTCATAATAGTGCACAGTTCCACCCCTTCAATTTTGCATGCATGACAATTTTAACAGTATAAAATAAAAAATAAAAAGGTAAACGAGGCACTTTGTGGCAACCACAGGCATCGTTCGACATATTGCACAAATTTTGCTAGAATTAAACAAACTTGCTCACTTAAATTGTAACTGTATGCATACACATACACTCACATATAGATATAATTAAAGCTGAAACACTTGATACTGCCTGCAAACTCCACTTACGCTGACAGCCTGTGCCACAGAAAAATGTGGATGCTATGTACACAACCCCCCTTTAGTTACTGTGGCAACATTAGGAGTGGAACAACAGATGTGAGGAGATTGTGTGTGCCTTAAAACAGAAGCATAGGAAGTACTAAATGCTGTTACTATTCTGATTATTATGCAACAGTCCAGGCCGTATAACCTTTTTACCGTTGCAGACAGAATACATTACACCATTAAACAGAATACAGGAAGAAAAAAAAAATAGATTATAGGGCTAGTTACAAATTCTGACAAATATTTCTTCAATTCCAAAATAAAAAAATATGTCACAGTATTTCTTGTCAAAGACTATGGGCATGGCAATTGTGAAAGAAGGACTCATAAATAATATACAGGACTAATATTTTCACTATTCTATTAGACAAGCAATTGTGGACTAGTCATTTTCCTCTGGTTGGCAAAATACTACTTGTCCAGTCCTGAATGATTATAGTATAATATATATAATAATTATATATAGTATAGTATATTCTTATATTACAGTTTTTTTTTCAGTTTTGACCAATGTACCATTAAATGGTAATCAGTCACAATAAGAAAATATAAAAACAAATCTAGTCCCTCCAACTTTCACATTTCATAAAAGGGTACAAAAAAAATAATTGTATATGACACACATATACACAGTGCAAAATCCCATTATTAGTTTAGATTTATTTACTTGAGTTATATAAAACTGCACTAACCTGAACATAGCCACCGTAAGGCTTATTAAGTCTTATAAATGAGATTTGCAAATTGCACAGTTTTATTTTAGATTGTCAGACTATCACATATGAAATTGAAATGGATTCTGTTGAAAAAAAAACAAACAACCATATGTAATAATTTTAAATATTGCAATATTGAATAAACTGGAAAATTATACTGTTTTTACAATTGACAGCTTGGCGACAGCTCTCACAAAACAGGTATTGCAGTTACGATTTACTAAAAAAAAGATAGGCTTATGCTTGCTCTATATGCAACACCCAAACATAGTGCAATTTGCTTGTCCATGCCAAGACGTCACCCCTGGCTATGTCAGTAAAGGCAACAAATGAGCTGAGCCAACATTATAGGCAGTCAATTCAAGATGTCTTGAGTACAAAGGTGTACTTTGAGCTTATTTTATAAGATTAAGTGCCAAAGAAATTACAGTTTGCTATAAATGATAGCACATAACTGAAGAGTTATAAGAGGCTGTAAATATTTAGTTATATCCTTGCTACATTAAAATATTATACAAAGTGCTTTTTTTGATGATTAGGCAGATAGTACACACAATTCCTTGTGACATAGTGGGTAGCAATGTCAATGCATAATTCCACAACCCCCCTTAAAAAAGGGGATGCTTCAATTAATTTTTATAACCAAATTCAGGTTTTTTCCTTTCTATATGGCTAGGATCCATAATTATTTCTTTAATTTATAACAAAATGTACTTCTTTAACCCTATGGGTAATCAAATAATCCCTGTCTCTACTTTTAGCATTCCCAGCCAAACACGCTACGATATTTCTTCTAAGCTTGTTAACTTAGACAGTTTGGACTCCACTCTCCTATATTTAGCTAGGATTGATTACCATTAAATGGGATTTTACACTGCAGTGAAATGCATGAAAAAAAATAATTCAAAGATTTTAGCACGTGAACTGGAGACATTTAAAGCTTTTGGATCATGATAACTACTTGGAGAATCATTTAAAAATTAAAAAAACACAAACAAAAAAACAGTAGGTGAGAAAAGCTTAACAAATCTGCAGTCTGGGCATAACAAAAATATGGTAGCATTTAAAAAGTGGAGCTCCAGGCTACTATTTGTAAAACAACACTGCCAGTTTCGTCACTCAAATATTTTAACATTCAAACTATACAGGCTATTTGGGGCATTTAATATATTTATGAAATACACAATTATATTTGTGCAGTGTTGAAACGTTTAAAGCAACACTGCCTTCTTAACCACGCGTAATGTAATAAAAAAAAATATAGAGAGAGAGAACATTGAAGGTTCTAAACATTTTTCAAGTAAAACTCCCTAACAGTTAATGACATTAAAAGTGTGCAAAACTGCAAAACTCATTGTAATAGAATGTGTAAGGTCATAAAGCTGGACTGCTGACAGCTATACAATTGAATGTACACATTTGTGTTTTTTTTTTTGTTTTTTGTTTTTTAGAAGTCGGTTAGAATCATACAATTCCCTGTGCACTGTTAAAACATATGATGTTTAATAAGAAAGGGGTGAATGGGGGGAGGGGAGAGGAAGCTTGCAGGCAGCACAAGAAGCATTCACAGCAGGTATATGATTCAAAATGAATGCAATTAATGCTTTAACGGCCCTCAAAACGATCAAGACTGGCCTTGATTATACAAGAGATGGGACATTATTACAAGTGGAGAGGGGGAGAACTTCAAAATAACTTTTCTTGTCAAACAATTCAAATCCTTTATGGGTGCCTGTCCTCCACTTTTGCATCAATTTGTCATTTGTACTAATTTTCTCATTGGTGATTCTATAAGCTTTAGAACACTCATGTGTGGGTCACTTGTGAAGTTTTGGAAGGTTCATTCCTGTACCTCTATACAGAATCGCTCCCTATAGCTGCCTTTTCTAGCACCATTATGCTTTAAAAAAAAAACAAACACAATAAGCAGCGACAGTGGACAATTCCTTATATGTTCAGGATTAATTACGGTAGCATGCCAAGGAAAGGTGTATGTAAGTAACTTGAGATGGTACAAGAATCCAGCTGCAAACAGATTCATATCTAGGTATTCTTCTCCACCCAACCTAACATTTGTACTACAATAAATCCTTAGACCATCTCTTAGCCAACTGCAAATGTTATCTGTTGCCACACTGAGTGTGAAGAGGCAGGAGATGAACCTGGTATTTCACAAAGTACATTAACTTCAGTTGGGGACAGAAAAACAAAGAAAAAAGGAAAAATTCCTATGTATACATGTCTCCACTTAAAAAAAAAAAAAATAAAAAAAAAAACATGGAATAAAATGGGAAAGTGCCATTTTTATTTACCTAATTAAGATTTCAATGTCCTTTTGACCCGAAAAGGGTGTTTACATAACATTGCTACGCAACCTTTTCATTTTACGATTTTTTTTCTTTTCTTCTGTTTGGACAGTGCCCAAAACAAACAAAAACATAAAAAAAAACAAAAAAACAACAAAAAAAAAAACACAACAAAAAAACACCCTGGTGGGCAAAAGAATATTGGTCAAAGAAAACAAAATGCTCCTATATCTGGTAGCCTGACACAATGTAATTTGCCATTTTAAAAAAGGTCCTTTTATCAGTTTATTCAAGTGTGTCTTTCTCTGTGGTTTTATTTCCCTCGCTTAAAAAAATAAAATAAAAAAAATGGGGGGAAAAAAAAATGAAAAAACACGAAACATTTTTAGACTTTTGTAATCTGTGTAATCTGATCTTCATCAAAAGGTTCATTCTCTGGATCAGAGTCAGTGGTGTCAGAATATCGATAATGATCAGGTTCATTGTCACTAACATCCGGTGTTACAGAAGTTGAACTGCTGGCCTCTGAATTTGAGGATTCCTCTACGGTTTTTGTGAAAAAAAGCTTCACCTATAAGAAAAACAAAACAATTTTTTTTACTTAAGTTATACACATAGCTGTTGTAACAAGTCTAGTAACAAAATTAAAAACATGCCATATATACACTTTCTGGGAAGCTTTTCAATGAAGGTGGTGGGCCAAATGGACTTCGAACGACTAGACTGAACTGAAGATTTTAAAAGATTCAAATTAGGAAAAATTTTGATATTGCAGAATGTCTTTTGAAACATTACCTTTTGGTTATGAGATTTACAAATGTAAGAAATTTTTAAGTACACATACCTTGAAGTTTGGAGAGAAGTTTTTGTTGGCCTTATCTTTGTTAGCTTTGTCTAGGTCATTTTTTGTTAAAGTAAGAGTGAGATATTCCTTGTCGTTGTCTGAATGTTCTGTGCTGTATATCCCATCAAGTTCATTCTCGCCAACTAAGGTTCCATTTTCAACTTTTTCAGAATATTCTTCAGGCCCTGGTATGAAGAACGTATTAATCCAAAAATGGAACATTTTTTCCTAATGAAAAAAAAAAAAAAAAAAATGTTTACAGGCCAAAAAAATGTGTTACAATTTCTTTATCTACATATTAAACAAGACAACACTAAGCGATTCCTGGTGGTGCTGCCGCCAATCAGATCAAGAAATATCACCTTCTAAACACCTTGGAACCCATGCTTCTTGAATCACGTAACAAAATGCTAAATTGATAGCTGCAATTTAATACTGTGTATATCCAAGATATGCTACTTCTCAACTTAAAGCAAAGTTTGAGAAAATAAATAAAAATTGTACTTGCCAGGGATACATTTTCATTGCTTCAATGCTTTCCTAAAGCAATGTTACCAATGCTGGATATCCTCATGCAGAGCGTGAGGACCACCAGCATCAGTTGGACAACCAAAAGTCAGTTAGCCACCAGGAAGGGTCTCTAGAGGCTGTAACTAGAGGCAGTCTTGGTCCTGCAATGTAATTATACCTAAATGACTTACATTGCCGAACTAAGTGGGACTGAAACACTGCACTCAGACCACTTCAATTTGATTAAGTAGTCTGGGTGACTATAGTGTCCCTTTAACGATTCTTAATCCAGGGGCATTCCTTAGCTAATGATTAGCGCAAAAAAACAAAACCAAAAAAAAAAAAAGCAACGTTCTAACAATTTTCTCTATGAGTTAATGACTTCGAACTCCCTCACATTTGAAACACACGCATCCAATTAATTCTTAGAGTTTAATGTACAGTGGTTTAAAACTAAGAGGGTGTTTCGTGCCTATTTGAAGGAGGACATGAGCATACTAACCAATACCGTAATTCCAAGAACGGATTTAGAATTGTGGACTCTGGAATACGGTCTTCAACAAAGTACTGCTAAGCAAGACTATATAGAGCTCTATAAAAAGTCTGGACTATCCCTCTAACCTCCAACATTTGTGATTAGTTTCATTTGTATGCATTTATCTTTCACATTTATAATCTTGTTCCTGAACGTGCTCACCTGCAGTCAACCAAAGTAAATCTATAAAAGTAACATGCACGCACAAGGTCAAAAGGCATAAAATATATTTTTTTGCCTTGCTGATTATGTACAAAAGTATAGTCATAGCAATATTTGGAATATTCCCCCCCCCCCGGCTGTTTTAAACCATATATGTTTTGAAAAACTATCTGGAGGGAAACCATGTACATTATATTTACACACATTATTAGTATGTACACTGGGTTCTACAGCAGCTAACCATTACCACTGTGCAATGTTAATTTACACTCTTATCAAGAAATCATTTGCTTACTGACCAGTTTTCAAGTTTCACATCATTTGGCATAGGAACACAAACCTGGCATTCCACAAGCCAGGGGTCAGACTTAATCTAGCCCTTCTTGTATCAGTTTCACAGCATGTGCTTGCAAGCAGGTGGTATGTAAATATTTAATCCGACTGCCAGCTCAGAGAGGTGTAGATGCACAGCTAAGAATTACAAAAGATAAGCACTGGTAATTTACCCTATTAATTACAGCTACAGGTGCAGCAGGTTTCCAGGTGTTTGTTTTCACATACTCCTCTACCAACAGAGCAAGTGTAATATCTGGTCTATGCTGCATTGATTATACAGCACTACCAAACAAAGGTCAAAGCACCACACAAGTCGCAGCATTAGCACTTTTAATCGAGCCGAGCTGCAGGACGTTTCGAATCCATAAGTCCTTTTCAAGTCGAAATTTTGGTCTGTAGCTTGGTTCCATTAAATCTAAGTGACATGTGGACGGACCTTTCTATGGAAGTGCTGGCTATTGGCAGTGTGCTGCTACCTCTCCTTGGAGAACCAAGCGTGAATTCATATGTGTGTGCAGTTCCTCTTTGGTTGTTCGGTATGGATTATCCAGGGTACAAAAGTTGCAATGTCAAACCTCTGCAATCACTGGTCTATCACATCCAGTTGCATGGATCGTGCTTATGGTTTATGTAAACCATTTAATGTGCCAATACTGAATGTATAATTATTCAAGATGCCTAGAGCATGTGATCTAAAGAAGTGCAGAGGTATCGCAGCATGCCTACAGTTTTTGGAATGCTAAATATGTACAAACCTTTTTCATCATCTTATTCTGTTTGTGGAAAAATTCTACCTTGATATCCCCACACACAGGAAGTGGCTGGGGGAAATCAAAATACATGTGCTTCTCCTCTCGTCTAGTGGGTCCTGTAGATGATGTGAATATCTTAACCTTCAGCTGGTAAATGACAAACTGAGGATCTGTGGGAAAAAGAGGCACAATGTTGAGAAATAATGTCAAGTCTTTAAAATATGTAGTTTAAATTCACTGCCATTTATCTTTGTAATGGCGTAATACTTTGTATGAAATATGCGTGGTTACTCCAACATCACTTCATATTTCATAGGTTTAAGCAAAGAATCCAAACAATACAGTATCCAGTGTGCTAGATCAAAATAAAAGCAATAAATATAAACTTTACTGGAAAGAAAATGCTATCAGTATGTGAATGGCCAAATTGCAAGTGCATTCTGAAGTCTTTGTTCTTAAACATAGCTTATGCACATGCAAAACATCTCTGAATGTCTATTTTGTCAACCGTTAGTGATCTCACTGAAATGCTACTCTAGGAATCCAATATACTTCTATAACAGAAAAAAAATATAAGAATTTTTTTATAATATACACACACACACACACACACATATATACATACACACACATACGCACACACATATATACATACACACATACGCACACACATATATACATACACACACACGCACACACATATATACACACATACATACGCACACACATATACACACACATACATACACATATACATACACACATATACACACACATATATACATACACATATACATACACACACACGCACACACACACACATATACATACACACACACGCACACACACACACATATACATACACACACACGCACATACACACATACATACACACACACAGCATTACCACACACACATATACATACACACACACACACACACACATATACATACACACACACGCACACACACACACATATACATACACACACACACACACACACACACATATACATACACACACACACACACACACACACACATATACATACACACACACACACACACACACATATACATATACACACACACACGCACACATATATACACACACACATATACATACACATATATACACATATATACACATACATATATACATATATACACATACATATATATATATATATATACATATATACACATATACACATACATATATACACATATACACATACATATATACACATATACACATATACACATATACACATACATATATACACATATACACATACATATACATATACACATATACACATATACATACATATATACACATATACACATACATATATACACATACATATATACACATACATATATACACATACATATATACACATACATATATATATATACACATACATATATACATATATACATACATATATATACTAGGGATCGACCGATATCGGTCTGGCCGATATTATCGGCCGATATTTGGTATTTTGGCAATATCGTATCGGCCAATTCAGATACCGATATTGCCGATAATATATAACAGTACCACGCCCGTGCCCATTACAAGCCTGGCGGTCCAGCCAGCAGCAAGCGCTGACTTACCTTGTAGCAGCTCCTACAGCTCTCTCTGTAAAATCACGCTGAGACCTCGCTGGGTCCGAGAGCGTGCCAAGGGTTACCATGAAACGCCTCATAAGAGCCAGATTTACAGGGAGCTGTAGGAGCTGCATGCAAGGTAAGTCAGCGCTTGCTGCTGCTGAGCCACCACTGTACTTAACAAGCCACTGGACCACTAGGGGATACTATATCCCCCTCCCTGGTAAGAAGCAGGGAGGGGGGACTAAACAAAAAATAAAAACATTTTTAAATATTAAAAAAAATATTAAAATAAATTACACAAATTACATCACTACACAAACACACACACACACAAACACATACTGCATTACATACACTACACAAACACACACTACACAAACACACACTGGGGGGGACTAAACAAAAAAAACATTTGAATATTAAAAAAAAATATTAAAATAAAAAATTACACAAATTACATCACTACACAAACACACTACACAAACACATACTGCATTACATACACACACACTGCATTACATACACTGCATTACATCCCCACACTACACAGACACACTACACACACCACAAACACACACTACACACACACTGCATTACATACACACACACTGCATTACATACACTGCATTACATCCCCACACTACACAGACACACTACACACACCACAAACACACACTACACACACACTGCATTACATACACACTACACAAACACAGTACACACACTGCATTACATACACACTACACAAACACAGTACACATACTGCATTACATACACACACACACTACACAGGCACACACACTGCATTACATACACACTGCACAAACACACACTGCACAAACACACACTGCACAAACACACACTGCACAAACACACACTGCACAAACACACACTGCACAAACACACACTGCACAAACACACACTGCACAAACACACACTGCACAAACACACACTGCACAAACACACACTGCACAAACACTCTGCACACACTACACTGCACACACACTGCATTACATACACACACTGCATTACATACACACTACACAAACACACACTGCATTACATACACACTACACAAACACACACTACACAAACACACACTGCATTACATACATACACACTACACAAACACACACACACTGCATTACATACACACACAAAAACACACTGCATTATACACACACTATATAAACACTGCATTATATACACACACTCTGCATCCACTACACACACACACACACTACACAAACACACACAGTTCCCCTGTCTAAACACACTTAATCCACTACATGTGGCATGTATATTTTGTGCATTTACCTTTCGAATTAGTTTATTTGTTCAAAATAGTAAATGTACAGAATATCGGCAAGATATCGGCTATCGGCCTGAAAGTTCGCAGATTATCGGTATCGGCTCTAAAAAATCAATATCGGTCGATCCCTAATATATACATACATACATACATACATACACACATACACAGGGAGTGCAGAATTATTAGGCAAGTTGTATTTTTGAGGATTTATTTTATTATTGAACAACAACCATGTTCTCAATGAACCCAAAAAACTCCTTAATATCAAAGCTGAATATTTTTGGAAGTAGTTTTTAGTTTGTTTTTAGTTATAGCTATATTAGGGGGATATCTGTGTGTGCAGGTGACTATTACTGTGCATAATTATTAGGCAACTTAACAAAAAACAAATATACCCATTTCAATTATTTATTATTACCAGTGAAACCAATATAACATCTCAACATTCACAAATATACATTTCTGACATTCAAAAACAAAACAAAAACAAATCAGTGACCAATATAGCCACCTTTCTTTACAAGGACACTCAAAAGCCTGCCATCCATGGATTCTGTCAGTGTTTTGATCTGTTCACCATCAACATTGCGTGCAGCAGCAACCACAGCCTCCCAGACACTGTTCAGAGAGGTCTACTGTTTTCCCTCCTTGTAAATCTCACATTTGATGATGGACCACAGGTTCTCAATGGGGTTCAGATCAGGTGAACAAGGAGGCCATGTCATTAGATTTTCTTCTTTTATACCCTTTCTTGCCGCTGTGGAGTACTTGGACGCGTGTGATGGAACATTGTCCTGCATGAAAATCATGTTTTTCTTGAAGGATGCAGACTTCTTCCTGTACCACTGCTTGAAGAAGGTGTCTTCAGGAACTGGCAGTAGGACTGGGAGTTGAGCTTGACTCCATCCTCAACCCGAAAAGGCCCCACAAGCTCATCTTTGATGATACCAGCCCAAACCAGTACTCCACCTCGCTGGCGTCTGAGTCGGACTGGAGCTCTCTGCCCTTTACCAATCCAGCCACGGGCCCATCCATCTGGCCCATCAAGACTCACTCTCATTTCATCAGTCCATAAAACCTTAGAAAAATCAGTCTTGGGATATTTCTTGGCCCAGTCTTGACGTTTCAGCTTGTGTGTCTTGTTCAGTGGTGGTCGTCTTTCAGCCTTTCTTACCTTGGCCATGTCTCTGAGTATTGCACACCTTGTGCTTTGGGCACTCCAGTGATGTTGCAGCTCTGAAATATGGCCAAACTGGTGGCAAGTGGCATCGTGGCAGCTGCACGCTTGACTTTTCTCAGTTCATAGGCAGTTATTTTGCGCCTTGGTTTTTCCACACGCTTCTTGCGACCCTGTTGACTATTTTGAATGAAAAGCTTGATTGTTCGATGATCACGCTTCAGAAGCTTTGCAATTTTAAGAGTGCTGCATCCCTCTGCAAGATATCTCACTATTTTTTACTTTTCTGAGCCTGTCAAGTCCTTCTTTTGACCCATTTTGCCAAAGGAAAGGAAGTTGCCTAATAATTATACACACCTGATATAGGGTGTTGATGTCATTAGACCACACCCCTTCTCATTACAGAGATGCACATCACCTAATATGCTTAATTGGTAGTAGTCTTTCGAGCCTATACAGCTTGGAGTAAGACAACATGCATAAAGAGGATTATGTGGTCAAAATACTCATTTGCCTAATAATTCTGCACTCCCTGTACACACATATACATATACATATACACACACACCATAAAATTCGTATCTTGTAATACCTTTTTTATTGGACTAACAGAATTTTTTAATGCCAAGCTTTCACGAGGTTCTCCTGAAAGCTGGTCATTAAAAAATTCTGTTAGTCCAATAAAAAAGGTATTACAAGATACAAAATTGTATCTGTTTTTTACATCTACATCACTGGACTAATACGGCTACAAGCTCTACTTGAAAAAAAAAAATAGTAAATTTAAAAAAAAATATATATATAATATATATAAATATAAAACCATCCTTCCGTCAAGTCACACCCTCTTGTACCTGTATGTTACTTTTAATTGAAATGGTCTCATAAATTATAGAAACTTTGTAAATTTCTTAAATAGCAATGGTTAGGTATACTTATCTTTACAGATTACTGGCAAAATGAATTCATAAAGTGAAAGCTATTACTTGATTAACCCCTTCAGGACGGAGTCAATAATACACGTTCTGATCAAAATAAAACGTAAACAAAAACTGGAATTTGCGCCTTTCTGTTCAACAGTAATTCACCGCTGTCACATTAAATGCACCCACACTACTTATATATAATTTTGTTCAGTAGAAACAGGGCTTTAATTTATCATTAACTATTCATATATGGCACATAATTTATTATGAATAAAATGTAAAAAAAAAAAGTGAGAAAAGATTATTTTTTTTAAATTTGCATTTCCGTCTGCCATTTTAGCTGTTAATGTCATAATACTGTTCGGTTTTACTGCAAAAAAAGGCAAATATTTGTAATCAGCGATGTCTCACGAGTACAACAGTACACCACATTAACAGGTTTTATGGTGTTTTGGAAAGTTACAGGGTCAAATATAGAACGTTCCATTTTCAAATTGAAATATGCCAGATTAGTAAAGTTACCTTTGAGATGGTGTGGTAGCCCAGGAATGAGAATTACCCCCATAATGGCATACCATTTGAAAAAGTAGACAACCCAAGGTATTGAAAGTGGGGCATGTCTTTTTTAGTAGCCACTTAGTCACAAACACTGTCCAAAGTTAGTGTTCATATTTGTTTATGTGTGAAAAAAGCGAAAGGCTAATATTTGGCAAGTGTTTGTGACTAAATAGCTACTAAGAAAGACTGGACATACCCCACTTGCAATACCTTGGGTTGTCTACTTTTGCAAATGGTATGCCATCATGTGGCTAATTCTCATTCCTGGGCTACCATACGCTCTCAAAGGCAACATAACCAATCTGGCAAATTTCAATGTCAAAAAAATGAAATGCAACAGATACGCTATAAAATACGAACTTACAGCAACAACCTCTCCCCTCACTCCCATATACTGAAACAGGGCATTTGTCCCAGGCATGAGGCCTAGAGATTTCAAAGGCCTAGAGAGAGCAGACCTCCAGCGAGTCCACCAACTCTACATAGGAGAAGAAATAATTCCGTTCTCGGAATTACAAACTAGAACAACCCTGCAGATTTCTTCAGGTACCTTCAGCTCAGAAACTATGCTAGCCAAGAGTCAGTTAAAATAGCGGCCAAGGCTAAATTGACATTCTTTGAAAAAAATATGCCTAGCCGAACGCTACCAAAAGGGCATGATATCCCTCCTGTACTCCCACCTCTGCTCCACCATGCGGGAATGGGGCCCCCTCCACTACACAGACAAATGGGAAGCTGATCTTGGGGAGGCCTTGGAGGGCATAGACTGGCAAGACATATGGGAGGCAAACACCAAAACCTAAATTTGCGTCACAATGCAGGAACAATCGTACAAAACGATGTTTCGGTGGTGTACCACCCCTGTTCAATTGTACCACATGAAAAAAACACCCACAGACCTCTGCTGGCGCAACTGCAGAGAGAAAGGGACGTACGCCCACATGTGGTGGCACTGCCCCAAGATTCAAACATTTTGGAAAGCCATTCAAACACTATCAACCCAAATCATAGCCAGACCTGTACCACTGAACCCATGGTCATTCCTACTAGCCAGACCCCAAGATGACTGGCCCAAACCAAACCAACAACTCCTTAACAAAATAGCTCTAGCGGCCAGGAGAGCAGTAGCCCAAACTTGGCTACAACAAGACACCCCCCTCAGTAGCAATAGTGATCAACAAGATCAAAGAATGCCATCTCATGGACAAACTCACGGCCCAAATCCGAGGCTCCTCCAAGGCCTTCTCCGGGACATGGGAACCCTGGGAAACGTACAGTGACCGATAAAGGCAGGGTAGCCGACGGGACATACAAATATGACCGATAGACCGAAGTATTAGGGTTTTAAAACAGTAAAACATTACGGGGGCGGGGCTAAGCGGCCATGCTGAACGGTCGCATGTGAAACGAGCTCCATGCAAAAAAGCTCTACACTAGCCAAAATCAGGGCAAAAACCCATCAAAATACGGTTAAGCAACCTGGAGAAGGAAGCCCTAAACTGCAGAGCCAAGCACCAAGCATCCCGACCGAAATCAGAGGCTTCTAAGCAGGGATAGACCTGAGGCCCACCAGAGGCCTACTCTGAGAAAACGAGGGAGGCGGCCGATCCCTACGCTGACCGCAGCCACTCACCTGGAGGTCTCCCCGGCAAACTCCCTCCCCCCCCCCGCCGGTGAGGGATATCCCGGCAACTACAGCTTGAGACACATAGGCAAAACTGCAGCGGTGACTGTCCCACACAGCCAGAACAACGCCAGCAATCATGGTGAGTAACCCTCTGAACAGCGCCCCGCTGCCCCCTCTGGAAGAAAGGCTGGATCGCCTGTTTGCCGCCTTTTGGGCTAAAATATACCAACAGGGAGACATAACAGTGGAGACCCCACCAGCAGCAGGCCGGGCAGAGACCCGCGGCCCCCTTTCAGGGTATCGGCAAGGCTGAAATGGCGGGAAGAAGGAGATGGACGACTCGACGCAAACCTCGACACCGCAGACCAAGACAGGCAGTGAGTCGTCCTACTCCCCATCAGTGGCTACCCCTCTGCAGCCTCACCACACTCCCGAAGACCAGTACCCGCCATGTGGAGAACCCACATAAGAGTCCGTGGAGACTTAAAATGGAATCGGGCCGTACACCCACAGCGCCCCGGAAAACTCCTGCCCACGAGACTGACCTGCCTCACACGCTGATGATCAATGCGGCTCCCAGTCAGACACGCTCTCCAGCTCCAACACCCCTACACAAGCGGGGCATCGGCTGAAATGACCACACCATAGAGGTATCAGCCCCACACTGCGAGATGCAGACAGGGTGGAAGATTGGCGCAGAAGCCGCACATACTCGCAAGCTGGGACTCTTTCCTGCGAATACTGATCTGGTATTGCCTGACACGCACCCCTAACGTGACTTTGTGTAGCATCTTATAATGTATAATGCTCATCTACTAAACATGTATTTTGATGCATACTGTGATAGCTAACGGCCAGGACAGCCTGTACCTTCTAATCCTGATAACCTAACACTGACAAACCATAATCTTTAACGCAGATCCAATGTTGTATTGGGGCATTCTGTCCTCGCTGTATTCATTTTTATTATACCGTTAGATCAGACGTGCCTAGCAGCTAGCAAGTTCTACTTTATATAATCTATGTCAAGAAAGTTTAGCCATGACCACTGTGATAAACGTGTCATTTTTTGATAAGGATACGCTGAACCACAAATGGCGAATAAGTAATGGCGGAATTAACCCCTTCACCCCTACTCGGCTACTAAGGCAGGCATACTTTAACTCACGACCATACTCAAAATGCCTATGTACCCCAAAGCGGCTAGCTCAACCCCAGGGGGTTTACACAACTATCTTGAAGATCTAGCATGTAACCAACCAAACATTAGTCTAACAATACCAACCGTATTGCAATTAGCGTACACCTGAACAGCAAATACATAAGTAATTACAGTCATGTATTGTCTAGCATGTTACTCCACATTTAACTACTATAGAAGCAAGCCTATTCATGTTTTGCCCATTCTCCCTAGTAATCACAGTACTGGACTATCTAGCACGTTACTCAACACTTGGTTAATACTCTTTAAAAGTAAAAAATGTGCACGTCATTCTGTACCCCAATGTTTCATATGTTGATGGAAAAAGTGAGTGGATTGCCTTTGGGGCACCACAAACCTGATTGTTAAGCCTATATGCACGAAAAATAAAGAATTATAAAACATATTACAATAATATAGTCCATAAAAGTGCCGTTCGTTTATAAAAAAAAATGCAAAAAAAGTAACTTTTACTTAAAATATCATCGTTGTAATACAATTTATCATTTTGAAACACTACTATTTGAGTTCAGCGAAGTCTAGTACCACCTATGTACAGGTTTTATGGAGTCTTGGAGAGTTAAAGGGTCAAATATAGTGCTTGCGAATTAAATTCTCTGCACTTTCTCCCTGTGTTGTCAGGCATGTCAATCAAATTTTAATTAATCAAATCACATAATTATGTTAAGATTACTTAAATATACACGTAGAATTTTAATATATATGCATTTGTAGGTATTTAAATTCTACGTGTATACTAATGTAATCTTTTATGTAATTATATGTTTTTATATATATTTGTATTTTATATATAGAATGTCATTCGTGTATTTTGTTACATGCATATATAGTTATATATAATAAAATACAGTTAGAATGAAATTACATATGAATATATAATTTATATTAAATTTTGTTTCAATTTTATTTATTATTGTAATTATATGTATATAATATATGTATATATACACACATTATATATGTAACGTCATTCTAAGTGTATTTTAATACTAATATATGTACTTATATTAATATTAAAATACACTTTGTATGACGTAACAGATATACCAGATATACATATATTACAGATATACCAGATATTACAGATATAGATATACATACATACACACATTTATTTTAAACATGTTTATTTTTTTTACTTTCCCCACCAGCAGGGGGACTGACATTTTAGACAGTCCCCCTGCTGGCAGATCCACAGCCAGCTATAGGGGGCCATGTGATCGTTCTTTGAGAGCGATCACATGGCCCCCGGAGGCCTCATTTGCCAGGCAGCCCTCCAGAAAAGGATTGCGGCGGAGGCAAGTCCACCAGACCTCCAGGGGCTGCAAGCCGTTACGGCGTTCTATGCCGCCGCAACGGCTTTAAAATCCTTTTAATGCGGGACGGCATAGAACGCCGTAACGGTGTTAAGGGGTTAATGCTTTATCCTCCTGTAGCTTCAAAGGGACATTAGGGCTAGATGTGCAGTTGCCCGCTCCTATATAACCCTTTCAACAACCCACTATTCCTACCACTACATAGCTAAACACCAATAATTACTGGAGAACATACAGGCCCCCCTGGCAACTGCCCTTTAAGTCATTGTCAACAGGGAGCATGCAGTTACTCAACTGAATCTCACACTACTTTGCCTGGCCACGACTGCAGATGCCATATCAATGTAAAGCAGTGTGACTTTCAGTCATAAGCACAGGAAGAGAAATCCAGGGGAGCAGACCATGCTCTTTTAAGGAAAGCTGTTGCATCACTTAGGGGGTGAAGCAGCAACATGAAAACCTTCATTGAAAGATCTCCTTTAGGCCTAAACAAAAGCCAATCTTCTAAATCATAGAGTAAAAATTGTAGAACATTAACTACGAATTAG
This sequence comes from Pelobates cultripes, assembly GCA_933207985.1. Taxonomy (NCBI): domain Eukaryota; kingdom Metazoa; phylum Chordata; class Amphibia; order Anura; family Pelobatidae; genus Pelobates; species Pelobates cultripes. The sequence goes on along the minus strand of OW240922.1, from coordinate 71,101,453 downwards.
CTAGTACAATGTATATATGGAACGACAAACCAGCATGTTTGTTAGCATGTTTTCTTCAAACTATGGTGGAGTTACATGTCACCAAGTACTCATACTGAGAAACCGATTTCATTCAGTTTTAATATTGCAAAGCCAGCAAAAAATGCATCCTTTTAAAAAGGTTAGTTGGACAAATCTGTTTATATATAAGACTACACTACAAATATGAATCCTGGTATATAAGGAGTAAAAATATCACTAGTTTCATGTAGAGTACTCACTACACAGATTTTTTTTTTTTAGGCTGTCTAAAACCAACTGCATATCCACATACAATTTAATAATTTTAGAGTAAACTAAAAGGGCATACAAACTATTTGGGTACAATACGAAAAATTAGCAACAGGAATATTTAAAGGATTACAAATGTATTAATTACCTCTTCAAACATTAGAAGGAGCAATATAAAATGCAAAAATAGGTGAGAAAGCTGCTATCTTATGGGATGAGTGGTGAATAGGGCCAGCGGCTAATCCTATGACCTGGCACACATCTAATCGATTACCAATGCCATACAGAGCTCATACTCGTGTTTCCAGCAGACTACAGTGATCTTACAGCATTTCGACCAGAATACTACCTTAAATCTACAATTATACACTATGCTTTAAAAAAAATTAAAAAAAAAAAAAATTGCTAAAAAGTATGAATAGCGACTTCCACAGTCTGCCTTCATAGCAAAACATTTCAGGATAGATTACAAATAAAGTGCAAAGCAAATGCACATGTGAAACTCTGTATCAAGTGTTACAAATACAAATATAAGCAGATAAAATCTGATCTACTGAACTAATGTCCCATTAAATTTCAAGCAATGCTGGAAATCCACTGTGGAAGTTACACGTTGACCTTATACATTCCTCTTAATCGCTAGCACCTAAGAAATTGCATCTTTTGTTTTGCTAATAAATAAGTTATGAGTATAACTGACATGTTAAGGGATTGAATTTACAACGGGAACAAAAAGATATTTACATAACCAAAGGGACAGACTAATTAAAGTTCATTACCTAGTAACGGAGCTAAAGTATTATTCTAATTACCTGGCTTGGCACAAATATCTATCCAATATAGTGTGCCCACTTCCTTTTTTTATGCACGGATTAAAATAAACGTACCAGAGATACAAGTGTGCTTCCCATAATCAACAGTCTGAAAGTATACTTACTATCCATTAGAATTAGACACATGCTACAAGACAACTGGTTTGTTCATAGTCAGGATAGCAAAGGTTCCCATGACAGCTTATTTTGGGGTATGTTACTATAATTGATTCAAGTAAGCCTAGTTCTCCGAGGGAGAGGGATGTGGAAAAGGTATTGCCCTCACAAATTTAAGGGGACAATATTCCTTTAAGAATACACATAAAAAACATTAAAACCCAGTTGATGAAGCCCTGTGTTGGCGAAACATGTTTTGGCTGTTTATATTGCTTTTTATGCATATTAAAGGAATATCGGCCCCTTAACTTTGTGAGTGTCATATACTATTTTATCCTCTAACCTGGTCATCAAGAATATTGGAGTGTTTACTCATCCAATAATCCTAGGTGGGGATTATACCACCCACACTATCATAGTGAGCAGTACATCCTGCTCACTCAAATGTGAGTACAATACTGTTAATATTATAACCCCTCTATTTACTATATATAGAGAGCACTATTTCGGTTTTATTTTTCCCCTTATACTGAGAAACCTTCACTCCAAGCCACGTAACCACCTACATCCTACCAGTGGGGGATCAACACCACTGAATGCTAGCTACACCTGAGCTTGTACTAGCTCTCTAATAGGTGAGTAAGAGTATTATTGCTGTGAAGTTCCCCCGTTTTGATTGCCGGATACAGATTACACTATGAGTTGTTTTTCCTCATTTGCCTGTTCTAACGGAACTCAGAATATCCGAATAGATCCATATCATACTCAAGTTCCTCATAAGTTGGACTTCCATTTACATGTCTTATAACCAGGACTAACTTTTTATTTTGTCTACTATTCTCTTTGGTTTGTTAGGGAACCTCATACTCTTAGGTTGCTGCCTACTCTCACTTTATCCTAGCTTCTAGTTGGCCAATAAGCACTGATCCAACAACTGTTTGTAAAGTTTTAAAGACTACAAACCTGATATGGACAAACAGAATGAGGGAAAGACAAGTGTAAAATATTGAAATAACCAAGTGTTCGCAAATTGGCAATGTATAGATATTTTGTTCACAAGTTCATATTTGTCAAAGCATGAAGATTTCAAAAGCCAAAAATTGTGACAGTATAGATCAAGGACAGAAACCTGTGGCGTCAAACTATTTTACATCGAGGTGTAACTATTATAAGAAAATTTAGCATGGAAACCTAGTATGGACACCAGTTAAAACAACCTAAAAGTTAGCAGCATACATTTACTTTTAACAAAAAAAAAAGAAAAGAAAAATTATAAAAATTTACACGCGCACCCACGTAATACAAAAGAAGAAAGGGTATAAAATAATCTTCCAGTTTTTTTTTATTTAAATTTTTTTAAGGAGTTTGCATCCTTTGTTCGCCACTTAACTCTTAAAATAATCATAATGTAGGCTGATACCCCCCTCCGCAGATTTTTATCAGTTCGGTGTGGTAACATGATTTTTTTTTTTTTTTTTTTAAAGATAACCATTATTGCTAATCTTTAAATATGAATCAGAAAGTGCAACCTAGACAACAATGGGCTGTGTCACACTAATCAGGTGCACACAACCAAAGTGGTTCAGATATTCAGCACAGGAAGGGTGTAGGCTTTAGAACTAGAGTTCAAAGTCAGGAAAAAAAAAATACCACATTGGTATGCAGAGTAAGGACGAATGCATAATAGGTTTGTGGCTTTCAGCCAACCATAGCCATAATGAAGGAGGAAAAAAAAAAACAAAAAAAGTACAGCAATTTTATTACTATGCATTCGACTTGCATTAAATTCAAACCCAACCCAAAATTAGCAAAACATTCCTCTATAAGCTCTTCAGGCAATGGTTAAAAGATTGTGTGACACTTCAGTATATTTTTTCCATTCTCCGTGCCCATTATTAAACCAAACCTCTTAAATTCCACATTCTAAGCCTCTAAAGGGAGCATACAGTCCTGATAATTATTTCAGGACTATAGGTTTGCTTCTGTCCAAGTCTCTTTGGAATTACTAAATTAAGGATTACTCCCTTCCCTTTCAGTGCAGTGACTAGTATAGTCTCCCTCTGATCTCCTCAAATTATTTAATAAAGAAGCAATGGATTAGAAGTAGGCTTGTGCAGCCAAATGTTACACTCCTGCTGCTATGAGAAGCATTTGATTTCAGGACCAAGATGGAAGAAGCAGCGCCACGAGTTTAAAAAAAAAAAAAAATACATCTCAAAGTGGTCTGGATGACTTTAGTGGTCCTTCAACTTTGTTCCAAATATAAAATGATTTTTTTAAAAAGCCAAAGCAATAAAACTTTAATTTGTTGTGGTGTAAAGTACTTCTCTTGTTCACCTGGAAGAACAAAATGATTATGTTTCTAGATTCACAGCCCCCCCCATTATCATAGTCAACTAGGTTTTCAGATCTGTGATTTTGTTTTAAAATGTGAAAATCACAGACTTCCCAACAATTCAGACTTTAGTGAGTAATCCACGTCTGCCAACTGCAACCAACTCCATAATTTCATTTAAAAATATGTCAAACTTACCTTGATAAAAAAAAAAAAAAAAAATGTCTATCTCAAGCTCTTATCTCTTCTACTCATCTTAATACATAAAGCAATGTAGGACTACTTTGCCTAATGTATTTTCCTCAGCTTGACAAAACGTGACAAAGTGTAGGACTTAAGGCAAGCTCCATGTTTTTCAAATAATATTTCTCTATAATCAGCTACTAGGTCACTGATAACTGTCCTCTGGAGGCAACCCTTTGCATTTACAGTCTATAGTTTTCAATCTCTCATGTAAGATATTATTAGTAGTACAAACTTGTTTTATTAGTTCTACATAGAAATAATTATTTTATCTACAGACATATCAATATTGCACAAAAATATTGTAAATTCAGGCTTTTAAGACCTATATGGAATAAAGCATTCAGAGTTATATCAGACTTAGTGGGAGACGATTTGGACGATAACTTAATGGTTGCTCTTTTCCATTTTAATCTAAGGAGATTCACAACTCAAAATAGATATCTAATAATCCAATTTATGATGGCCAGAAAAATAGAAATATCAAGATATTGGCTTCAGAAAAAGACTCCATCTTAGACCCAAGTGCTAACTCCGCTTAAATACCAACACGATATGGAAAGGGGAATATCTTTTCAAAATGATAGCCACTTAATTTGATGAGAAATGGTCACCTAGGCTAGATAAGCTGATATAACAATATACCTTGTTGCGTTCTCTGTTATAAATATCCATATATTATATATATATATATATATATATATATATATATATATATATATATATATATATATATATATATATATATATATATATATATATATATATATATATATATATTTATATTCACTCTAGTTCTTCCCTATGGTACTGTACTCAGGAAAGTTATGAACTAACTTAATTATTATAGTTTAGTCCTGCCTAATCCGCTCAGTTCTTTTAAATTGTGATATTTGTGTTCCTGTGTGTGAAGTTTACTCAACAGTCCATATATTTTTCTAATGTAAATCTAGTCTATATGTTTAACTTTGAACTGTTACATATGTAAAATTTGCAAAAAGCATAAAACAAAAACAAAAAATATTGTAAATTCGGATGGATACTTCCCTAAGGTTCCCCTTCCCAATTTGTTATTGGTAATTTGTCATTATTTTATTATAATACTAAATACCTAATAAAAACTATTTGAAAATAATGAAAGATTAGTAAACTTAGTAAACTTCTCTTAGAAGAGAGAAACATTTGATACCTGGAGGATTTGGTTGTATGTTTTATCAAAACGTGACAGCTCCACAGCTTCTGTTGGCACATAACTGGGGTAAGGAGATGCTGGTTCAGACTGGTGGTTCAAGTGTGGGCAGTACTGGTGATTTGCCACATAGTCCCTCCCTGACAATTCCTTCTCTCGCCTCTTTCCCTCTCACAATCCCTTATTGTCTTTTTTCCCCCCTCTCTTTTCCTTTATTTTTTATTCATCTACCTGGTTGGATCAAATGATTTAACAAGCTTTTATTTATTTTGCCTTACCTGGCAATATTTGCCCATACTATTTTTTTTATTGCAATTTCTTTTGATACTTCAAATCATATAATTGTATAATATTTAAGCTCATTTGCTCTAACCATCTTTATGTGGTCTATTCTTGTGCAATGTAATTTTGAACATTTTAAAATAAAAGTCACAGTCACTTTAATATAATTTTCCTACATATGGCTTCCATTATTCAATGTTGCATGTCAAGGACAATACCATCATTTCTTTGTTTCACACATTGAGATTCCATAATAAACAGCCTATGTTTGTACCTATGACAAGTATTATGATAAATTAAAATTGACAAAGTCAGAAGTCTAGCGCCAAGTTCTAGTGATGTGTTCAACGCAATATCTTTTGCATTGATTTGGTAAACATTGCTATACAACGGTTTGCAAGATAAACACAGCTATCTTATGCATATATTCTGTACAAAACTGTTTCCTCCCACATTACTAAATTTTACACACTTTTACAAATCAAAACTTTAATAGAAGTCACTTACTGCATGTTCCGCCACTATACATTGGAATTGTTTCAAACATCATCTTGTGAAACAGCAGTGCCACTGGTCTGTAATCCAAATTGTTCTTTAACAAGTAGCTGTAGTAATATACATAGCGCCTTTGACTCGGAATAGTCACACCCTAGAAATAGATAAATAAAACAATTAAGTGTGATAAAAAAAAATGTTAATTTCTTAGCCCTGTTTAAAATCTTATTTTATCTCAAAGTAGTATCATTATACACATAGGTACACATATGCTCTTATCACACATGTAGAAATAAAATATGAATCAGGAGACTGATATCTTGCACAATTTAGATAAATATTTCCCCCAAAATGCTCTGTAAAGAAAAAAAAGAAAGTTAAAGCAGGGCTCAACAACTAAGGCACCAAGGCTACCAAAAAAAGGTTGCTGTAGCATGAATTTTGCCACCCCTGCAGGTTGCAGTAGGGGCGGATGGAACAGCTGTACCTGCCACCAAATGCCTTTGTAAGAATACAACCACTTGAATTATTTTTCTACTTTCTATATGGCTACAATGGCCTTTGTGACAGCTTCCAGAGTGGCCCAATACAGTATTGGCCTTGTCTTGGTGCACAACTTTTCCCACCTGTCTGCTACCTCCATGATCCTATGTTTTCTGTTAATCAATTGGGAAGCCACTTTTCACTGCAGCCAACCACTTCCACAGTGACCTTCATTTTATTTATTTCTCATCACTCACCCTCCAAATCCCAGTCTGCTCAAACCCAGTTAAAATCATTCCTCTTTTTAATCTCTAGAAGCACATATAGCGGCCTTCTGACTTTCCTTTATGTACAGTCAACCAAGCAATGAAAATTTTATGATGGTAGTGGTATGTTCCACTGCATGTAGCTTTCTCCCTGCTTCCATACAGTCTACTGTGAGACTAGAATACAAGATTCAGGCATATAGATGCATGCAATGTTAAATGTAGACACCACTCCTGCACCAGATTCCATGGCATCAGGGACATGTGTTTCCTGTTCCTGGGGGAGAAGCAAGCAGAAAAGAAGGGGGCATTGGACCATGAAGTAGAGTAAGCTGTTTGAGGAATGATCAACAATTTTCTATATTTATGGGTGACAAAGTACATAGCTAATAAGGTTTTAAAGAACCACTTGAGACGCCATGCCCATTTTATCTATTAATTATATGGTTATGATGCCAGAGTGTGCCTTCAAGAATCAGAAGCAAAATAAATATACAGTCATATCTACAACGTTTTTTTTTTTTTCCTAGCCACTAATATTTAAATATTGCACTAAATGAGCACCATTCAGTATGCTACAGGTAGTCTGGTTATGCCTGAAACACACTGAAGCACATCCCCTGGCTGAGAATCATTACAGCTAATCTAACATATCCCCATATGGAAGTATTAAGGGGCTCATGAATGGCAATGGCTGCACTGTGCCAATCAGCATCTATGTGGGGAGCATTCGTCATCTTCATGCACAGGGTGAACATGTGAAATGAATATCGGTCCTGCAAAGATTACTAGACAGTTTCAGAAAATCCTTCCGGTGGATGTCTAAGTAACAGCCACTACTGGTGGCCTTCGGGACAAATGTAAATACAGCCTATTCCCAGAAAAAACAAACAGTCTCTTGGCACCAGATCCACTACATTAAGGCAGAATGGATCTAATGCTAAGTGACAAGCATTCAGCTTCTGCAGAACTGTATAGACCAAGCCAGGTACCTATTCCACTGGTCATTCATTAGCTGAGCATTCTCAGCCAATGAATGACACCTCTGTGCAATGAACATGCACAGACCTCACTTTAGCCAGCCTGGAACTCTCGTTTTGCTAGCTACTGACATACGAATGACAGTGCTGGAAGTAGAGCTACAACAGAGCAATATAAAAAATTATTTGAGTATGTACAAAGTTTCATATTGAAAAACTGCACCTACAGACTTCAAAACTTTTAAGTGATCATAATGCTTGGAGTAACACTCCAAGGTAAACTGTGGGATTAAGGTTTTTTTTCTGAAGCTTGCAAGCTTATGTTATAACATTTTTGCTGTGAAAAAGTGTACGTTATCTCTGCAGACACAAGTTCAATTAACTTTGATTAATAGAATTAAATTTACCAAAAATGTAAATATGGCTTGAATATAGAGCCTCATGCTACATAACCTATTATTCTTGCTGAGTAACCTTTGAACTACAATGTATATTAAATATTTGAACAATGTATAATGCCTTTAGATACATTTTTCATTTTAAAGCATTTTATTAAAATCCAAATAAATAAAATCTACATCAGCAAGAATATAACCTTATTAGCAATGTACTTTCTCAACCATAAATACAGAAATTGGGAGATTATTCCTAAAAATATCTCGAATGCACTGTAATACAGTCTGACCTATGCATTTTAGGTAATCAAGTTAATGTATCATACAAAATATTGCACACCATTAACAGTTCTTTATCAAATAGTAAAGGAAAACTCCAGGCACCAAAACATCTGAATGATGTTTTTCTTGTGCCAGGAGGCCAAATGTGTTTGAAAGTGGTTTAACAACTTGAGGTAAGTGTGCGCCAGAGGGCTTCCTGCCACCATAATGCATCATAACTTCATTTAGATTAAGTTTTATTGTCTATACTGTCCCATTAATTCTTCAGAGATAAAAATACACATAACTGATAAAAAGCAACAACATGCAAATGCTTCCCAGTATGTGTAGTAACTAGTGACACTTGTGGAAATGTCCAGACAAACATTTGGAAAATGCCACAATTCTAAGAACAGATCTCCCAATCCCCCTTAGGATTACCTGGTTCTACACCAACACTAGACAGTATGACATTATCAAGTTTTTCTAACAGACAATACCTACAAAGAACCATTAACATGGTACACTATACAATAGATATTGAACTGTGCTAAACAATACTATTGAAGCATGGTTTCAAATTTACGTTTAATTAAAAACAGATTCTTTACAGGTTTCACTCATTTAAACACAAACCTTGCTACATAAATTACAAATTGGGCCACACAGTATTTTATAGTTCTGATAGCCGTTTTTTTCCTCTAAGCATGTGCAATATTAGAGATGGAAACCAAACCTTTAAAAGAAAAATAGTATGCCTAGCAATGCACACCCTACAAACCACTTAGAAACACTTGTTCACTTAAGACATACTTTTTCCTCATTTTATAAAATATATGCCACTATAGTAATTTCCAGAAAAGGTGAAAACAGATTCCACTGTTTTGAGCTACACGAGATTGATATTGTTTTTAATTTGTTACCGGTTTCTTGCCTTAATGATTTGATGGTTGAGGCTACCCATAAAGTTGCAAATGCTGCTTTCAGGATGGCTGTGGCAGTTTACATGAAAGACAGTATGCATGGCTAACAGTTTTGTTGGCTTAATGGGTAATCGTGGCTTCGGAAGTGTTTGACCATTTCCGTTAGCCTTTAAATGTAACAAAATTGATTTTCTGATTATTGAAAAGTTTATGTGGTGTTTTGAGAAATCATAAAGTTCCATTGCCTGGAAGCCATATCTCTCCTCTTGGAGGAAAACACAGGACCACTTTGTCCAAGTAAAATGTTATATAGGAGACTTGCAGGACAGGACTGGCAATTCTCAACCTTTTGTCAGAGGTTATTGCAATCAAATAAAGTTCTTTACATAACCGGATGAGATTAAGGTCTAAAAGGAGAAGCCAACTCACTTTTGTGAGGCATTACCTAGAAATGGCATTAAGGAACGGAATCACTAGAGAATGACTTGCCAGAGTCACCATTGGGAAGGAACTTAGTATTGAGACTTAAACCCAGAGAGAACAAACTCTCTGGGTTTAAGTCTCAATACTAAAAAACTTTTTGGAAAAACACGATAACAGATACAGATGAATCCAGGGGACAGGAGAGAGACTAAAATAATGAAACCAGTTGATAGATTACCTCCAAATCTTAAGTGTTTGTATAGACAGCTTTGCGGAATAAAGCAGGATGTTAAGGGCATATTCATCTAAATTAGGAGACCTCAGCACTATCCTTTCAGAAGCCAGAGCATGAAATGGAAAGTTTAAAGTAGTTTAACCATAGTGCTGGAAATCTAAATTCTCTGTAAGCTGAAAACTCCCAACAGCAACCACTCTATAGGCTTAAAACATCAGTGAAACCTACATGCAGTAGCAAGTAGGATGGCAAGAACAGCTGCTTTGTCCAGCACAATCTTTTTCAGGATTGAAAAAAAAAAAAAAAAAAAAGAAAGAAAATACAGGAGAATGAAGGAGAGGAATTACTTACTTACACAGGAATGACACAGCAGCCAGAATCTTTGAATGATCCCTGCCACCAAGGGACACTAACCTTTTCCTCTTCACCATAACTCCAAAAAAGAACCTCACTTTGTATCAGTAAGCTCCAAATCTTAACAAGGTAGATCCTTAAAAGTACGGTCTATTAAATATGCAATATGGTAAACCCCCCCCCCCCCCAAAAAAAAACCCACACAGACCTAACAGGTAACTTGTGATCTAGATAAATCCAAGAACGTATGTGTGTGGGGGCAGGGGTTAAGGCTAGGAATTGCTTTCAGTGGTTTCTGAACACATTTCATGGTTACCCCAACACTTTACCCTAAAACTTTATCAACAGATGATAAACGTGAAATGCATTTAGAAACCACTAAAGTAATTCCTAGACTTCATTAGCGCCCCCTCCCCCCACCCTCAGCTATGTGGATCTGGAACTGACTTTTTGTGAGTGTTTAGGATTTTGTGTGTTTTTTGTATCATGTTGCATATTATTCAATAAACAGTCTTATTTTTTTTTATCGACCGAGATTATCTACCCAAGACTATGTTTGTACAAAGTTCTGCCAGTCATGATTTAGTGCCCTCTTGTCGGGTTATGTAACAGTTGTGATATTTTTGGATTATCACACTTTTCCTTACTACAATATGCTGAAAAGGTGCAGGAGGCAAATTTTAATTCTCTGAAATGTGATCTTATTTAACTTTCCAGTTTCCAAATCTCCTGAGCAAAGTGATAACCATTTCTGAGGCAACCATGGTTAACAGTGTCCACTGAGGACTCTGGAAAAACATGCCTAAGAAATACAATTGTACTTTGTCCACCATAGGAGTTCCTGGTTTTGCATCAAATTACAAGTAATACATTCAGGGATTTTAGAGACACGTTCCTAGATATTGCAGAAAACGCTAAATCAATGACAGTCGTCCGAGAATGCTCATAGCCTGACATTACATTTTTAACACATTTTCCATCTGACTGACAAAAAATAGCTAAACATTTTCCATCTGACTGACAAAAAATATTTAAAAAAAAACAAAAAAAAACCCCACATTTTACTTTCATGAAAGGAGTCAGGGACTATTTCCTTCAGTTAATAAAATAACCATGTGTTGGACGATCTTGATTTAATGGTAACATTTTCCATAATTTGAGAGGCTACGGTAGTCTTTATCAGCCAGTCCCCAATGGGCTGCACTTCTGTAAATGCATGGGAGAGGCAAATAGTCCGAAAAGGAGGGTTTTGAACTTTAAATGTACAGTTGGACCTCTATTTACGAATATAATGCGTTCTCTGGGACGTTTCTTATTGCGAATAATTTGTAAACCGAAACGCGGTTTCCCATAGAAATGCATTGAAAACCAATTAATCCGTTCTGGAGGTCAGAAAAAAAAAAAAAAAAGTCAAAATGAGCTGGCATGGAAACCAACCAACAATGCAGAATACACAATAAAAGGCATGCAAACGACGAAGCTCAGCTCCCTACCTTTCCACAGCTTGAGAAATGCACCAAAGAGTCCCAAAACAACTGCAAACAATTTCCAGAATGGCTCCAAAATTCGATGCAAAAGCAGCTCCAACACCTCCACACTCAATGCCACGTGCTACCCACAGGCTCCAGCATGCAGGGGGTGGTGCTATAATCCTCCCAGATGCAATGCATCCTGGGGAAATTTGCTTTGTATTGCGAAACAAATTTGTAAACAGACATTTTCAATGGATTTTCAGTTGTAAACCGAAAATTATTTTAACCGAGGCGTTTTTAAACAGAGGTCCCACTGTATTTCCCTTTGAATAAACACAGCAAAAAGAAAACATCTTCTGTCTGCATGGGAGATGGGGACCTGGAGGTAAGCATCCTTTAAGTCTATGGACGTCATGAAGAATTCAGTGGTAGAAATTATTCCCTCTCTGAGTAAATTTTACTAAGCTTTGTTTTGGTTTTTAAACCAAAGAGATCCTTTCATGTTTTAGAAAAGGTCACTCTTGCAGTCGTGCCGGATCATAGGCTGTGTTCTTGACCCACTTGCCCAATGAAGATTGTCACTACTTCTGAGATGTGTTTCAACTTACTTCCTATTGGCCTTACAGCATCAGATGATCTTCCAGATATGCACTTGGGAAAAACAAAAATTTAGAATACTGCATGATAAATACAGAAACCTTATCTCCTTTGCCTTCTGCCATGTATTTGAGGAGGGCAGATTATTTTGAAGTTCACTGAATCAACTATTCAAAGGGCAATTCACAAAGCAATTCTGGATGCTACACTGGCAGACCAGGTCTTCAGCCATATTACTCCATTGGCTACTGTAGAACATGCCAATACCATGGCAGATTATTTTTATAGCTACACTGACCAGACATGTGGATCTTTAAAACATTTCCAGGGCTCCCAACAATAATCAAAGCATCCAGAGATGAAAGCTGTAACTAGTACCAGCTACACCCCTGCCTTTAAAGGGTCAATGTAGGCACAATAGCCATTACAATAAGTTAAAATGCCTCGAGTGCCGTGGCAAGGTCGACATTCAATGTTAATACATTTTCGAGCAGATGAACACTTCGCATAGAAGGCTTTTTTCTTTTTTTACAATTGTCAGACTGCATGTATTGTCTCTTTACACTAGAACCACTACATACACCCGTAGTGTTAGTGCTGCTTAAATTGACCTTTAAAGCCCTACATGGATAAAAAGAGGCTTGAAAATAATAAATAAAAAAAAATGTAAGTTAGGCTTCTGCCTTACCAGTTGGATCAATAAAGCTTGCAGAATCACCAATGGTAAGAACAGCTTTATGTCCTATTTGAACAATGGGTACATTTATCTTTGGGACACAGTTCCCTCTTTTCAGCCTATTTATGGTCACTGGTTTTTATTTGAGGCATAATAGTTACATTACAAAAATGAGAAGATACATGGCACTTGCATACAAATTGACAACATAACGCGTATAACACATGGTCCTAAGCTCTACGTTGTTCAGCCTCTTTTTTGTGTGAAAACAAGTGTGGCAAAAGTAACCTCGCCATTGGCTTTTGGAGGAGCCGGTTTACCAGCCTCCTGCACTGTGACTATGTCCCCTGTAATAAACTGTTTGTGAAGCAGCACTTCGAACTCCCGAAGCGGCATTCGAGCACGTGGCAGCGGCCATCTTAAGCAGAGAGCGCAATGAGCGGAGTTTGGTCATCGAATACATGTAACTCAAATCGGACGCTCGACGGCATGAACATCGCTAACTACTTAGCTTCCACGGATGTTCGGCTATTCGAACAGGCGTTCGGTAAGAAACTCCCGAACAAGAGACAAACAGACTACTCCCGAACCTATAAGTTCGGTATTTTATATGTTGCTTCTAATGCACGAAGTAGACCGACCGCATCGCCTGATTCTTTGGAACGGTTTTGGGCATGGGACAATGCGTGCAGTCGGTCAGTCAAAATGTGACTTCCTTGATCTGGGTGATTTTTGGATATGTTGGTCACCCAGATCAGGGCTATCAGGGGATGTAACATTTGTGGGTTTTATAAAAATGTGTTTTTTTTTTCTGCCTGGAGATAATTGAGTTAATACAGTATCTGACTCCATTATCTCGAGTCAGAGGGGAGGAATTGTATGATATGTATGGGAATGTCATGCATTGCATCACTGTTATTGGTCTGTGATTTTGTGTTGTAGATCCCCACAAGGTCCATGTGGGAGTGCCCCTTGCATGGGGACATGAATATAAGGCCAATTGTGGCTACCATTAAACAGATTCGTTTTACCCCTTCATGAAGTCTTGGCTCATGTTTGTGGGATTGGAGAACTATATTCACTCTGGGGATTGCTATATCACAATACTCCCTTGAGTATAATCACTCTCTCTTAGATCTGTTCCTGCTATACTCTCTGGAATAAGAGAGGTTCACCCACTGGAAGCTGGGTCTTAGGTCCAGTGTGGGTGGGGGACGGCGAGACCCCAACCAAGCTGCGGCAGTTTGTGGGGTTTACGGTGGTTATAGTGTTCCAATGCGGTGGTTATGGTGCTCGCAAGTACTAGGAAGCAGTGATTGATGGAGTTACCTGGTTGGGGTGCTAGGTGGGCTGTCAAGATTTAAACATGGCAAGCAGCACCTATCCAAACATACACAGTATAGTACTTTCTGAGGCTAGTCACACTAAGGATAAATGTAACAGACGCTTAAAGGGTAAGACTGGTATGCCCGGATTAGCAATACCTGCTGAGTATTAGTTGGGTGCCTGGTGTACTGAAATGTTGGAAAGGAGTAATAAAATTTGTGCTAGGGGGGAACCAGTTAGGCTAGGTCTTAATGTGCATGAGGGCTTAGCAGAGGTGCACTTAACAGGCTAGGTGTACTAAAGTAGATTACCACAGGGTCCACTCCTGGTTTCCACATATCACAGAACTAGAGTTTTGACACCTCACGATGGATGGGATTTAAGGTCAGGTTTAAGGGGGTAGTTAGTCAGCATGTTATGGCCTTCAGATAGGTTACTGTGCATTAGACCAAAATATATGTGGAGCGGGAACTCCAACTGGGGGATAATCGTTTAATCAGCAGAGGGTGTGAGTGGTATATCAAGCTGCTTAATCTGAACACAATTGAGGTTTAACGATTTTTCAGATTATTTTAGAATATGAAATTAGCAATGTCGTATCAAAAAGATGGAAATAAGTAAAATAAGTAAAGTGAGCGTTATAATTATCAGTCGACTGACATGCAGCAAGTATTCAGGTGGGCCATTAAGTGAGTCAGTGTTCCAACTTGTGGAAGGCTTGGGTTATTAAGTCCAGAGTCAGCCGATGCCCTGGCTTGGTGGAGGACAAAAGTGGCTCTGCGGCATTGGGAGACTGGGTCAGAGCAAGAATGCCACCTACTCCCAGGCCGTCAAAAAGGCCTACATATAGTTTCCACAGACTTGGGAGCTCGTAGAGGAGAGTTCTCCTCTATAGGGGGGCGGCAGTTGTTCCTGATGGGCTGTCGCAGTCTGTAGCGTAGGATCTTCCGTGTCGGTGGTCAATGCACCGGGACAGAGTCCCTTTTGGTCTTCAGTCCAGGAAGGCCACAGGTACGCGGCTGTGGCGCTCAGCCTCTTATATTGAAATCTTGCAAGCATAAAAGGATATTTTCCTACTCTATAAACCACCAGCAAACTATGATGCATCAGGAATAGTCTACTCGTGTTTTGGAGATGACCAGCCAGATGAGAATATTATGGCTTTTATTTCCTTCAATAGTGTATGAAAGCCTTCTTCAGCAAACATATTTTTCTAACTCTCCTTCCTCATATGAGGAACTTGAGAAATTAGTCCAAGAAGAGGTCTGATTCAGACACAGAAGTATCTTCGAGCATGGGTTGTTTGCGTTTTCTGGGGCCAGAAGTCTAAGGTTTAGCTGACTCAATACCCACAGACCAAAAGTACACAAGAGTCTGTTTTAAATTATCCTGAAGCCAGGAAATAAGTGAGGAAATTTCTGACTTTCTGGATGATTCAGCTGCTTCCTTGGAGCAGATGGAAACATGTTTTCTTTTGTAGCCACCAAGAACTGACTGTTTACATCCCTGGTACATAAGCCTAAATCTGGAGAGAAAATAGCTGCCAAGCCCAAGCATCTCATATGGAGTAGCCTTGGGCTCTCCGTGAGCATGGTTAGACTTAAGAATAGAATACATATGTCTGGGTACTAGACACAAAGAAGAGTATCCCCGTAGGGAATGAAAACGTTCTTTCATACGCTGAAAGGTTATTAGTGTGCTTGGAAGGCAAGGGGGCATTAACTACTGCAGAGAACTGGAGTGCAATAAAGTTATCTAAGAGTACCATTCCCCATACACTGTCTAGAACTAAACTGTTATGGTGCATTTTAATGTAGAAAATACATAAAGGTATCAAGATGGTGAATTTAATAGGGGAAAGAAACCTTAATTCCTGTAAAACCAGCAATACAAACAGAACACTATGCAAGGAGATAACTATTAAAGGGTCATCCAAACACCAAAGCCACTTCAGTGATTTGAAGTGGTCATAGTGCCAGATGTCTGCATGTGCAGCGTTTCTTTATACAACGCTGCACATATGGAGATTAACTCCTTTGCTACTGGAGGTGTAACACTGCCTCTGGAATCAATACTAGGATGTAACCATCCAGCCGGGAAGTTCAACTACAGGCTAACTAATCTCAATTCTGTGCATTCTGAGAGAAGTCAGCTGCGTCACAGTCAGCCTTAAAGGAGACCAGACACTTAGCAGGGCCAGGTAAGAGGCCAAACAAGGCCCGGACACTGGCTGTAGCAGTTATGCATGGAATAACTCTTTAACCTACATAATAAAAGGGAAGTTTTCTTTTTTGATTTTTTCTTTTTAACCTCAAGATTATCTTAATACATGCTATAACTTCACAGTTTATCTTGTGTAGGTTTCTAGATTTTCTTAGATAATTAGAGAAGGAAGTGAAATTCTGGTAAGTACAAAACAGCTGCTTTTACAAGATGTAGTTTGAATGCATACATAGCTAAAAGGACCATGTCACCCACCTGGTTTGTAGATAACCAGTTCACTTTAAGTAGAGAAAACATTCCAGTTTTGACAATGCTATCACAATAGTGCAATATCTGGTAAGGAATGTCTTATCTACTTTTCCCATAGCTTCTACACATTAGGTGAAAAAATTTAGGGGCACTAACCTTTTTATCTCTGGTCCGTACTTCCCCATAAAAATCTAGGGCTTCCTGTGCTTTTAGAAATTTGCGCCTGTGTAGTAAGTATGCACATATCATGACCCCTGTACGCCCTTTGCCAGCTTTACAGTGGATTGCTGCTACATTGTCATTTTCACTTAGCCATTGGTCAAGATCTTCACAAAATGGTTTGATTAGCTCTAGTTGTGGTGGATTATGGTCCTCAAAAGGGTACTGTGCAACTGTAAACCAAGAAAGACATCAGAAAAAAAAATAAGTGAGTAAAAACACAGATAAATATTTTTCAGAATCAATAATTTGATCAGTCACTGCGGGTTTTGAATACACTTAAAGTACATTTTCTTCTAACATTACTGCATTCGAAACTCTGACACTGAAGTAAATGAATAGTATGACTAAATAGAAAGAACGACGCCAGTGAGATACCAGAAAGATCCCTCATCGGAGTTGTGTTGGTTGAAGAGTATTGGGGCATAACCCAGAATAAACAAATAACACAAAAAGAGACCGGAGTGGGTTAACTTAAAAAGCGCTCCCAACTTCAGACTCTATACCCAAAATATAGCTATAGCGCAGAGTGCATATAACTGGCTCAGGACGTTTTGATACTTTTAAGCTGTTTGTAACATTGTACTTCAGCTACACTATCCTTTACAATAGCCAGGAGATATACACTTCAGGTGAGGGCCAACATGCTGTTTAATTTGTAGGCTTTTTTCCCCCCTCTTTTTATTACAATTGTCACTGTATATACACCTTTTCACCCTCACTATTTTGTGTTTTCTTCCCTAAGAGGGACCAATAAAGTAATTTATTTTCTTCTTTGTTTTTAGTTCGTTCCATGCTCTAGTAATGGCATTTATCCATCACACAAATAGAGCAATCCTATTTTGGGTATAGAGTCTGAAGTTGGGAGCGCTTTTTAAGTTAACCCACTCTGGTCTCTTCTTGTGTTATTGAATAGTATGACTAGTATCTGAACCTGCATTAATAAAAGCAAAGAGTTTTCAGAAAAACCTGGACTCTGCACACACCATATATAAACATAAACGTAATGTCTAAAGACTACAGCACACTAAAGTATCACTACAGTAAAATATATAATTCAAACAGACCTAGAATATATTTTGGTCGCCGAAGATTATTAGTAACACGGTTTATAATAGAAAGAACCAAAACTTACCTCTGCAGCTAAATTTGTTGGTATCGTAATGCCTTTCCGCACATCTGCAAATTGAAAAGTCAAAAATGAGCATATTAAAAACACACAGAAAAGCAAATTATACACAAAAGTCATGAAAAACACAAATGCGAGTTGAAAGGGTTACAGAATTGCTAAATTATAAATCAAACTAAACCTGCTTAGTAACAGAAGAAAATGATCTAATTATCGGAAATTACCATCTGTAACATGCACTTGAACACATTACTCTGCATTATTTAAAAAGATATGCAATTAAGATCTGTGGAATTGATCTAGGATGTCTCTTGTAGAGTGCATATGCTGTGTGATGTCATTATTGGCTTGGTTCCTTGAGAGACAGATTAAATTCAAACTGGAAAGTGGCTAATGTGAAGGGCACTCTCGCTCGCGGTTAGATAATGTCTTTCAATAGGACAGTTGCATCACTACGAGCAAAGTAAATGGTAAAGAAAATTTCTGCTCAAGTCCTTATGATGCAGGAACTAACTTGCCAACCGTTTCAGTCAAAATATAGATTAGCCAATAAATTACAAACCACATTGCAGCAATAAAAGAAGCCAACATTCAATTAAAAAGGTAATCCTGAAATGTTAACCAATTATATTAAATTGACAGTTTGGTGCCACTTGCTTTAAAAAAGAAAAAAAAGAAAGCTATTACTTTAATACAAGGATTTAAAACCCATTTTTAAAACCATTTCAAAAATTAAATCTAACGAAGCTAGTTTGGAAATGTTGATGAATTTAAAAAGGTGGTCAGAAGACACAAGACACTTGAAAATCAAACTAATAAAAAAAAAAAAAAAATGAAAGCTAAACCTATTAGAATGCACATTATCTAAAACAACATTTCCACACTGTTAAAAAAGGATAGATACAGGGAGAGCATTTTATCAGATTGCGATCTAGCTTGTGCAATTAGAATATATAAATAGAATATAACACCTAATCTGACAGCCTCATAAATAAATGAAAATACATGTGGCAAAAAAAAAACAAACAAAAAAAAAACAATTAACTATATGCATTTGATGTTTAACACTAGGCAGGGCATATTGTGCAATAAATAAGACAACAAATCATGCTCACTTATCCTATGAGCTTTGTGGTATGAGCACAGAGAAGTAACAACTCCAGAAATCTAAGACATGATACTAATTTACAGCAGTATTTTCTGAATGAAAAAAAAAAAAAAAAAGGGAAGACTGGGAGGGCCCAGCAGAAATGGTGGGCTCAAAGAGCAGTACTTTTTTTTAAAGTAGTAACCCATAAGGCACTAAAATGTAACAAATCGCGCAAAACTATAAGGACACAAGTAACTTCCAATGCCTACAGAATATAGATACACAACAGATTTAGACAAGCCTTTGTCTTAAACAAAAATCATCCACAGAACAATAAAGTCAGTTGGTGTTCTTGCTTTGGCTCATAGAAAGTGTGGCACTTTAGAGGATATAGCAATATATTCAAAAACGAAACTTTCCCCATCAAAAACAGGAGTAAAAGATAAAATATAGGGTAGGTCACCTCAGGGTTAAACTCTATAAAATCCTGGGATAAGCATTTAAGTAAAAATACAGTAGGTTTTCTTCTTGCCACCTAGCCTCTTATGTATAAGTTACTGTGTCCTTAAATAACCAAGTGCCAGATTTAGTGTATACAGTAGTACTGAAAGCTACCAAATGAAACTTGCTGACCTATAACTAACAAATCCAAGGTTCTGTTGTAACAGAGATGGGCTGGTCAGACCAGAGTAGACATTCTAAGGCAAGCAACACTTTCAATATCCAGTAATTTACATTCACCTGTGATTTCCGTGAGTCTCTCCTATACAGCCCACAAGTCAATTACATTGTCCATGTATTCTATTTCCATTCAGAGCACGGTCACAGGCCAAGGAATGGGCTCCTTTCCAAGCCATTTAAAAAGTAGATCAAGTAACATGAATGCCTGCCAAAATTCCATTTAACCTCATCACTCCACTGACACAACTAAGCTAACAGAGCTCTACATTAGGCTACTCCAAGTAATTGTTTGAGGCATGCAAGCCTGTAAAACAATACTTTGCACTCTCTATAGAAATTAAAAGCAAGTGACTTTCACTTGAAGTTTTTATTTTATTTTTATAACTGGGTGTTTTGAAAAGGGTATTACAAATATACTTACAGATTGTAGATCTTGTAATGGTTTTTATGCTTTGAGTCCAAAAACCTTAAAACAAAAAGAAAAATATGACGGTTAATAAAATACCATGCATATATGAGTGGCTTAGGAATCAGGATATTTGCTTTAAAAGATTAAACATGATCTAAAGAAAATGATCATTTTCTATGTAACAGTGAAAATAGACAATTTTTTTTTTGTTTTTTGTTTTTTTAATATAAGTAGTGCCAAGCAAATGGCAATTAAAGTTTATATATAATGAACAGAGCTTCACAGTACATTATGATGAAATGGGCGAGAAAATCAAGATGGCTTATTAAATGGTTTATAGTGTGAAGGGACACTGATTCAGCAAGTCCAAGAGCAATGACTCCTTGCTCTAATTTCTCAGCATTAAAAAGCTCAGCAACACTACTTTTTCCAGTTTATTACTTTTATTACATAAAATTACTATAATTCCAGCATTCGCAAGTGTGGAATACATTTCAACACAGCATAAGTGTCAAAAGGTTACCATGCCCACTTGGTGGACCTTGGACAAATTAATTCACTGAGAGTAATGTGAGATTTTTTTTTTTTTTTTTTAAATAGAGCTAGTCATTAAAGGCTTTTTTTAAATGAAGCAGACGGGTTTTCTTATGAATGTTTCCCTTAAAAGTAAGGGGGAAGGGGGGAGGAGGGCAGGAGGAATGAAGATTGATGGGTTGAAAAAAAAAAAAAAAAATATATATATATATATATATATCTCCCCAAATAGGTTATGGTTGTACTGGTGTACAGATCTTTGTTTAACCTTGTTTTACCTATCCACAGACTTCAAGTGGAAGGGGTTTTCAATCACTATTTTTTCCCCACCATGACCTTTTTGGTTTTTGCTTCCAAAGCACTAACAAGGCAAACCAGTAACCTACCTCATGCTGATGATTTGCATTAACAATGAAACAGCTGTCCATGAGTGGTTCACTGGCTTTGCATCTTTTCCCAAGTTGTGTTTCAAATCTGTTCTATACAGCAACACAGACTCAAAGGACTCCATGTTTAAAATGGAACGAGGCAAAAATGTGATTCTTTGTTGAACGAATTTGCATATGCCCACTCAGAATCCTTTGCAGTCGTAACAACTGCAAATCTAATTTCTTTGGCAAAAGCAAGTCATATGGCATGACTGGTGTGCAAATTTTTGTTTAACATTGTATTAACTATATGTATATCTATACATAGATATATACACACTATAGGAGAGGTGTGTTTTGTATATACACACACACATCTATATCTATAAATGATAGGTGAGCTATGTGTTTTTATATACGTACGTAAATACATACATATACACACACACCCCAAATTTGCTAGCACAATTTATGGAATTCAAAGGTCTTTTACTTAAAACTAAAGCTGTGTGTACCATGATCGATATATTTAAAGCAGACTCAAATGTTTGGAAAAATTAGACCATTATAACGCCTGTCTATATGCTTCAAACTGAAGCATGCAAGCCACTCTTGTAAATATTCTCTGCGGAAACACCTGTATTCTAATTAAACAGAAAGTGCCCTAATAAGGATCCTGTACCAGTTAGTAGGGATCGACCGATTATCTGTATTTTCTGCAATATTGGTAGCGGCCTATAGAGATACCGATATTACGTACCATGACAAGCCCGGTGGTCCTGGAGGACCCGCAGCAAGCTCTTACCTTACCAGCAGCTCCCCTGTCTAACTCTCGCGAGTCCTGCGGCTATCAGTGTTGCCACACTGGCCGCTGTCACCTCCCCAGTCAGGGCTTACTTGGTACAATAGGGTTAACACACTATGTCCCATCCCCCGGTTATGTAGCTGCCTGGAACAACTCAATTGAAAGCTTCCAGATGTTTTTAGACTGCTCACTGATTATACACACACTACACAAACACACACTGTATCCACTACACCCGCATATTCTTGAAAACTGTTTTCCAATAAAACCGCTGCACAAGGCTCTTGAGTGCCTGGACCATATCAGTACAGTATTTAGAGGATTACCCAGTTGTGTGAAGGTTTTTTTTCTTTTTTCTAAAAGCACCTTAGAAACAACTGGGTAATCCCTAAATACTGGACTGGTGGGCCTTGAGTACTTGTTTGGTTACCACTGCTGTAGAGGATCTGAGACCAGGAAGTACAGCATGAAATGCTTTGGGAATCTTCTGTTAAGTTAAAAAAAAAACAAAAAAAAAACCACACCCCTTGAGCAGAGAGGAATTTGGTTTCAAAATCTTTACAACACAGCGGATGACCACAAATGTCACATTTAATCTTTTGTCTCTAAAAATGTAAAATATTGTGGCTTTAGCAAGGACTGTTTCCTCATACTTTGCTATACAGCTCTTCATGATACAATCACTGCATTATCACCACCTTATCACAGTGGTGTGCGCTTCTTGCGAAACTGGTATGCATGCTATGTTACACCTTTATTTGTCATTGGGCTGCCTGGAAAACGGCCAACTTAAATCTGAAGACTAGGACACAGCGAAAGAAGGGTGTTAACAGCTGCTCTTAAATTGCATGAGTACCGTAAAGGAGGATCCAAACCCAGGACCTCAGGGAAAGAATTTAAAAGATGTAGTAACTGGTCAAAACAGGGGCACTGAATGAGGAACAAATTACTTTTTTTTTGTTTTGTTTTTAACATCTATGACTGCAAACCAGAGGCTCTTCGACAAGCATTACAGTCCACAGGCCCTTCATGAATAAAAAGTGCTTGCTATTGGACTTGTGGCTGCTTTGACAACAGATAAAACAAAAGCTGGTTCAAACAAGTGTTGCATCATTGCACCAGCAAATGAAGGGTGTTTTAAGCTCAAGTTGAACTCAACACTAAGCCTTTATATGCACATGTGAAAGGCTACAAATGGTATATCACAGGGCTGGACAAATTGTTTTGGACTGTAGAAGTCAGGAAAAAAGTTAGGAGACTTTTTCTTCACACCAACAGTTTCATTTTCAACTACAAAAATGTAATTCTTTAAAGAACACTATAGTCACAATACAGTTTGTTCTGGTGTCTATAGCCTGTCCCTGCAGGCTTTTCAATATAAATACGGTCTTTTCAGGCAAGTTTATTTTAATTCATGTCCACCCAGGCCCCCTAAATTTGGTAGAGCTGGAGTAGATATTTCCCTATCATGTGGCTGCTTTCTAATCTTCCTGCAGTTCCTCTGCACGCCCTCTGCAGTGATGCCAGAGTGACGTCATGTCGACGAGGGAGCAGAGAGTAATTGCAGGAAGATTACTGCTCCCTTGCACGCCCCCGCCCCCTCCCTGCTGCCTCAGCTGGCGGCCTTCATGCTCTCCAGGGCATCCATCTTAGCTAAAGGGCTGACAAATCCCAGGGGCAAATTTCTAGTCGCCATGGCAACCTGGGATTTATCAAGCCATGGTAGACCATGTTTAGTGTTTTGCACAAGGATTAAAAAAAATAAATAAATGGTTACTGAGTAAACCAACTATGAAAACATTACAGGAGATATGGTTCTAAAAACACAAAGTAATTGTTATACAATGCAAATGAACACAGTACTAACATTGAATACACTGTACTAACATTGCACCCTTGCATATTTTAGATATTTTTTTTCATGTAAACAGGGAAGCACCACTGCAGAAAGAAAAGATAACAAGCAGGCAACATGCAGTGGGTATGGAGTACTGCAGTGCTCTGAGACCTCACAGTGCAGGCTAGCAAGCACAGTTTGGGAGCCAGACACTTCTTACAAATTATTCATTTATGGTAGAATGATCAGCCTATTCTCTGTAGATATTAATTAACAAATCAACCAGACAGGGACTGAAGATCCTAATAGTAAACTGAAAATGTATTTAAAATAAATCTGCGCTATATTTTTACATACCAAGAGGTATGCTTTAATAATAGCGGTATGAGTGGGGGTGTAGCCAGGGGTTGGAATATTTGGAGCCATTTTATGTGACTTAGTAATTTTTTGCAACTGAAATGTAATTTAGAACAAGAACAATGTATTTTCGCTAGGCCCCCTCAAACATCCACCTTCTGAGAATCTTTAA
The DNA here is from genome assembly GCA_933207985.1 of Pelobates cultripes. Taxonomy (NCBI): domain Eukaryota; kingdom Metazoa; phylum Chordata; class Amphibia; order Anura; family Pelobatidae; genus Pelobates; species Pelobates cultripes. The sequence goes on along the minus strand of OW240922.1, from coordinate 71,077,246 downwards.
AAAAGGACTTGAGAAATGCACATATTTCTCGCAGGACATTTTGTGAATGGGGAGCTACTGATTGGCAGCGCCCGTCCCTATGGCAGACCAAGACTTATTTTTCAGAAAGTGGATGCTGTAGAGAAGAACTTCATTTTGCCTTGTGTGTCTCTAAGTGGGCCATTTACCTTTTTTTTGTACGGTTTAGACAGAGGAAGCCTGTTCGGCTCATATTCAGTGCAACATATATAAGGGAAAATGAAATGGACATGCACAAGTATATAACTTAAAATAAATGCTTTTAAAACAGGTGACTAGTAGTATCAGCCAACGATGCTTCTTTGAAAGATTAATAGGCTTTTTTCAGGGTGGGGAAGGGTGTCAAAATGTTACCTTGGAGTGAATGCAACTAGCCTCACCTAGCAGTACAGTGGAAAGGTAGATGATTAATTTTTAAAATAGAGGTTTATATAAATAGCTTTGTTCATTTTTTTTTTTTGCTCCTCATAAGACATTGGGACTCTGCTTATCAAAAGATGTAAGAAGAGATGTGTGTATGCAAATTGTAGCTCCAGAGACAACATGAAAGATCATAAGCACATGATAATAGTTATCTAGAACCGTGTAAATGGTTATTTAGTATTGTGATCTTTCATAAGGGGGTCATGTGCATTACTGGAGAGATTCAACACTCAGCACACAGTCAAAAACAGTATCAGAGATGTCTCGCTATTTACAAGGAAGATAGGAGCTTCATAAGAAGATACGAATAAACCCCAAATAATGAACACAATTTTTTTCAGCTAAACCCCTGTGGTTTACCATTATAACCTGTACTCTAAAGTGTACTCATTAGAACAATCTGATTCTTTATAGTTTAAAAAAAAAAAAGAGGAAATGACAAACAGCATATGTTATTTATTTTGTAACACACAAGAGTGGGAGACATGACAGAATAGTTACATGTAACGGTCAATATAATAATTCCAGTAAAACAAATGTGTCACAAATTGCACACCTTTAGTTGTCAAGTTTAATTTCCATAACATTTTTCAAATGTGTTCTGGAATTTTTAGATAAATGAATAAATCCATAATACAGAGACCATAAAATGAAAAATTTAGAGAACACAAGGGAGAACACAGGGCTGATCAGCACAATCACCAAGTTGCACATCAACTGCAAGATCAATTAGATGGAAAGAGCAACAGCCCCTTAACAAGCACCGCTTGTCCACAAAATGGATGACTAGTTCAGCTTCAGGGAGTATAGCAAAAAATTACCTTTCCCTTGGCAGCATTACCCCAAGAAAGACTGTTAAAGGCAGTCCGTGTGTGACTGCTTGCTTAAAATAGTCTGATTGTACTTCAACACTTGTGAACAAAAATAAACTGCTTGTATATGACAACTTGTGTCTGAATCTTTTTTCTGAGCTCTAGTTTCAGATGCCTAATAGGCACAGAATTTAAATTAGCAAGCCCGGAACTGCATGTCTGGCTTAGGACAACCCAATGATGCTGCCAGAAGTGGAGTGTAAACACTGCTTATACAAATTCCAGACCCCTAAAAGCACTTTAGCTTGCTGGAAAGGTTTGTGTGCAGAGTGTTTTCCATTTCATTTTTGCAAAATGTGGATTTTAATAGAAATTTACACTTATTTACATGTATGCAAGTTTTAATTTGGGATATCTACTAAACCGTGACTTATTAAATCAGAATTAAACTTAAAAAAAGAGCGGAAAATAGCTAACCCAAGAGCCATCTTTCAGACAAGAAACCATTTCCTTAATGGCCTCTGAGTGTGCTGAGGGCTGTTGAGTGCACCCTGCTACAGAACTGAGAGCACCCGGCAGACAGTTCTTTGAAGCAAAGCATATATATCCTCTATGGCCCTGAAAAATGTCAAGTTGGCGCTCTAAATTTAGATTTGTGCATGCAAATAATGCACCACGATCACCTGGAACGAATCCCAACCTGTGCATGCGTTCCACCACCAGGACCTCCCAGCGTGTGCCCAGAGTGCATTTTTGCCATATGTGGCGACTGGCACAGCATTAGTCAGAAATAAAGTTGGAACGCAGACACCACTGAAGCATGAAGAGAGAAGACCGAGGCTTGCCTGCAGTCCTCACTTACCCAAAGAAGCAGAGTCCTCCTTGGTCTCAGCCGCTACACCTTGCCCGTGGAAAATTTCAAATTGAATGCCAAACCTATCTGCCAAAAGGCAGGCAGAGAACTGGGCAGATTACAGTTTTATAGTTTAAGTGTCAGGAGAGGCTTAACTTTTAAATTAGGAGGTGGCATCCTGTGTTTTCCTGTCCAGACAGAGTGAATATCCCAGTTGTTGTGCACTGCCTCTAATCAGGGGGGGGTAGAGACATAAAAGCCTCCAATGTTTGAAGAACAGAGTTAAAAAAATTAGCATATTTGCTTACAGACCGAACAAAAGCATACAGGAATCACCAGCCCAATGACGCCGTTTAATATGGATGGCATTTTTGGTACCTTTGTTTTGCAACACTTCCTGTTTGAATAAGAAGGAAGTTGTTTAGACAATGCAATCTATCACATCTAGTTCACTAGCCATTTGGTTATATGAAAATGTAAAACTGCTAAATGCGTAATAACGTACTATCAAGACATTGTGGCAAAATAAAATATATGCATTTATAGATTATTAAGGAAAGCGTGACATGGGTTTAACATTACTCAATAACAAGTAGCAACATTTTGAACTCAGGAGAGATAAAAAAAAAAGAAAAAAAAGTTAAACTTATTTTTGGTCCATATTTTGCCAGATTAAGATTTGCTGCAATTTGCAGTTTATTGACTAGACCTCTAAATGTTAGATTAATTTCAACAGGACGACATAGCATCTAGGGTACTTATGAAGTTTATCACCGTATCTCTAAGTAGTCATGTTCACATGAAGAAAATGGATATTCATAAAACTAGTTTATGCCAAATAACAGATTACAAGCATGACAAATTCTTAACATAGAAACACACAAAACAAAAATAAGATATGCAAGGGACTTACCTCACTACATCATCTATATTATTTCTGTATACACCTTCAAGCCTTTCTGCAGGAAAACCCATTGCTATTATGTTTGGATAAATATCTGAGCACTTGAGTAAAGGAAATATTTCATTGTTATGTGGTGGAAAGTTTAAATTGAAACGAAAGGAAAGAAAATTCTACTTACATTAAATTAGTTACATTTTCAGTATTCACAACCATATGTACTTGCATGATAAAACAGAGCCTGATATTCATAATATAAAACCAACGCGTAGGATTTAAAAAAGAAAAAAAAAACACTCATTACAAAGAACACACACTCACCTCTTGCAAGACAAGGTAACTAAATTCCCAATAAAAAACACTCACATTCTGGAAACAGTCTGCTTAAATCTAAAATGTCTATCCCTGCTTCTTCTATAAGGCAGATGTGTCAACCTCTCTGATTATGGCAGCCAAAGAATTATGGGAGTTTTCTTTCGAGATCAGCTGGAGAACAACTGACATCTCTGATCCAAGGTATTTCCTAACCATTAAAAGCCGAGGTTGGTGGTGGAGGGGGAGGTGAACTCTCTCACAAACTTGTAGCGTTCTTGGGGGGGGGGGGTTCTCTTCTACCCCACAGTGATATGCCATGTGAAAGGAATGAAGGAGGGCAGCATTTTATTTTATTTTTTTAAACATACATTTGTTAACAACTGTAATACACAAATCTACACATTTATATGATGAAATATATATTTTAAAATGCATTAAGTAAAAAAATTAAAATTTGCAAAAATATGTTAAAAATACAATCTCAAGTACGGTATATAAATGCCTGACACTTCCCTGAATGAATAAGAATGGCAACAAAGGTTGACATTGATAGATTTAAACCGAAGTGCCATGCAAGAGATACAAGTCACAAAACAGGCCACAGTGTTATGCAAAGCAACCTCTCCCCCCTCTCTACCAGTACCCCACACCTTAATCTCCTTTGAAAGAACTGAAGGCAAAAATAAAACTACAAAATGTTTAAACGATTAAGCTACTCTGGAACCATGAATAAGGTTTTTACATTCCTAACTCAGAAAAGCAACCCTTTTACCGGTTCTGGCCCCCAAATAGTCAAACTGTCACAATCCTATTTGGCGCACTATTTAGCATGAAAAAGCTGTCAAACAGTAAAAAGGGAATCATTAGGTAAATCGCACAAAAGAGAATCATATCCACTTATTGGATACATTTTTGCCCAGACTGGGTCTTCTCATATTTCCCCAGCAGTGTAAGGTTCTGAGACAACAACATCGAGCATAGGTGGCTCAGAAAACTGGTTCAGCCAAAACACTTATCTGCCCGGTGCAGGATAGCTTTAAATTGGTACTCAAGGTCTTGACAACCTGCCATCAGTACAATACATGACCACAGAAATTTGCAGAAGGGTCTCCCCCCCCCACCCACCATCCTTTTAACAACTTTACCAATATAAACTAGTCACCGCAAAAACAGAGGAAAGCAATCTTTAAAGCAAATTGTGCTGGGTAAAAATCTATATGTTGTTTATTTAGGTGTTAAATTGGAACAGAGTACAAACTTTGTTCACTTAGCATGTAACAATTACACAGAAAAAAAAACAGGAACAGTCATTTAAGTTTTTGCACAAGCTCCTTCTAAATTTCCATAATAAAGTCAAAGAAACATAACCACTACAGCTTACAGCAGTAGTTACAGAAAAAGGTGTCTGAATGGAATCCAAGTTTAATCTTTCCAAAACATTACAGATGTGCAAAAAAAAAAAAAAAAAAAAGCACTCTTTGGGTAACCAAACCCTCCCGCAAACATAGCAGATGTTTTCACTTCCAAATTACCTGCACAAATCTTCTTAAACTTAAGAAGCAGTTATAAGCTGGGAACAGTCTAGAGCAGGGGAAAGCAACCTTTTGGCCCAAAGCAATCAATTACTGGGTGTTAAACTTTGGGGGTTTGAAAGTGCAGTTATTTTTGGCAGGGTGGGTAGGATTTCAATATCTGAATGCACCTTTAGTCATTATTAAAAGATGTACAAACACACACCAAAATGTAATAGTGGTAATATGTAATAGTGGTAATATGTAAATGACTACCCCCAATACTACCAAATATGAACTTTTTTTTCAGGTTGTCACTAACCACAATAAGCAACACTAAGAAAACGCAATGTATATCCTTGTAAAAATTAAAAATAAATGAATATGAACTAGGAAAAACTTTTTAACAGGCTGCACAAATTTGATCGAAGTCTCCAGATCACTGCAAACTGGGAAAGTTGTCTATACCGGAAAAAAAGTGCATTTAGGAGTCAAAAATAAGACCACAGATACATGCCATACAATACATATTATTGCCAATAATACATACCAGGACAGTCAGGCCCATTACACAGCAAGCGCTTACTTACATTCCCAGCAGCTACCCTGTGTAAATCTCGCAAGTCCTGTGGCCGTCAGAGCGTTGGCCGCGAGATTTACACAGGGGAGCTGAAGGGAACTGCTAGGAAAGTAAAAGCTTGCTGGGCCCCCGCTGCACAGTCCATGCCACCAGGGAATGCTATATCCCCCCTCCCTGGCTGGGTAACAAGCAGGGAGGGGGGGGTGGGGTACGACTTAAAAAAAATATTTTTTTTTTTATATATTATATACACATACACTTGCCCCAAATTAAATACCTACAGAAACACACTCATATACACACACACTACACAAATACACACTGCATCCATTACACACACAGCTCCCCTGTCTAAACACACTGCATCCACTACATGTGGCATGTATATTTTGTGCCTTTACCTTTAGAAGTAGTTTATTTTTTCAAAATAGTAAATGTGCAGAATATCGGTAAGTTATCGGCTATCAGCCTGAAAGTTATCGGCACTAAAAAATTAAAATCAATATCGGTCAATCCCTACAAGTCACCATATGTTAGATAAAGGTCAGGTGCATGCAGTTCCATATAAAGCAAGCCTAGCATTCAGTGGCTACAGTAACAACTAAATGCAATCTTCTGCTATATTCATTACCGGTTAGAGGCCAATTTTAAAAAGTGAAATCAAACATTCACATACCTTGCAGACGCAGGACATAAAATACTGTATTAACTAATCTAATGCGCATCTTTTTGTGAAAATAAAGTTTCCAAAATTTTAATGCGCATTAGATTCAATGGCGCATTACACTCAGGGCAAAATTCGACATTTTCTGTCGAATTTCATTCCTTAAAGAAAGCTTACAACAAAGAATAGATTTAACATAGAACACTAAAATTGAAATACCATCAAGGTTACCAAGTTATTTGGCAAACATTTTCATTGTAGCACAATGTTGTATAGTAGTGTCTTCTTGTATAAATGCACATTAACATTCGTCCGCAAAAACATTTTTCAGCTTCCAGGTTTCAAAAATTGTAGTGCACTTTAGATTTGAGGGCGCGTTCTTTTCTAGTAAATATGGTCGATTTGGTTATTGAATCTATTTTAGTACAAAGGCAGTAGTGACTAAGCCATTAGAGGTGTGGGAATTTCAAAAGACTGTAATGGATACATTGACTGCCCCAAATTACTTTATACATTTTGTGCTTATTGCAGTGCTTGACAAGTTTGCTTGGAATCTAAGAGTCAACTAAAAAGGTAAGGAGCCATGTTTTTCAATATCAAAAATACAATTCTTAAAGGGACACTAGTCACCAGAACCACTATAGCTTAATGTAGTTGTTCTGACGTATATAGCCTGTACCTGCATGCTTTTTAATGTGTAAACACTGCCTTTGCAGACAAAACGTAGTGTTTGCACTGCTGCCTAGTAACGCCTCTAGAGCAGGGGTAGGCAACCTTTTAGCAGCACTGTGCCGATATAGGATTGTGATGTCCCGTAGCGTGCCGATCCTATTTTTTTAAATTGAGGTATGTATGCTGCCGTATTCTGCTTGTGTTATTTATACTGTAATTGCTTTGTATCGTTTTATTTGTGCGTATGAGCGATTATATTGTATATGTTCATTAGTAGTTTATGGTATCGTGTATGATACATATGAATGTGGGCTGTGTATGAGGGCTGCTTGTGGAATTGTGTGTGGATGGATAGGTCACATTGTGTGTTGGGGTATTGCATGTGAGAGGCTGCATGTGGGGTTGTGTGCATGTATGTATATTGTTAGTGGTGTTGCGTTTGTGGGGATTGTGTGTTGTGTGTGGGCTGTTCATATTATTTGTATGAGGGGAGGGTTATTCTACATTTCTGTGTATATCTAGCAGTGTGGGTACCAGGCTGGCCAGGTACAGGTCAAGGACATGAGCTGCGATAGCTATCGAGGGCTGCTCTACTACAGTGTGGATTCCCATTCACAAGTGCTGGGAGGAAGTGATCTGAGATCACTTCCTCTATGTGCTGCAATGCATAAATTGAGGTTTGTCCTTCACCACCTCTTCGTATTAGCAGATATCTGAAGTTTTACTGGGACTCCTGATAGGCCAGAGTGCGTTTATCTCTAGCAGCCTTGAGTGCCGTGCAAAGACACCTCGAGTGCCGTGCATGGCACTAGTGCCGTAGGTTGCCTACCTCTGCTCTAGAGCTTACTGGGTCACCGTGCAGCATCTACATTAATGTCATCACCGCTAGGCGTCCAGGGACTGGGGAGAGCAGGCACAGGTAAGTTTATTTTTTCATAATGGTAAATGTGGGTGCCGCCACACAAGAGTACAGCATTGAGGTTATGGGGGAATCCTCCATAAACACAGCCAATTCCATGTAGCAGTCACTGATGACGGCTGCAGGGAATGAAACTAAGGCCCTGCCTTGTGTCAAAGAAATTCAGCCTATATAGAAATAGAGAGAAAGTAGTCCGTCCCTACTTTGTCTCTGTATATCACTTGACTGGATTGGGATTTCAGTAAAATTCCAACAGTCATGAGTATGTCAAAGATTCCTTTAAAAATAAATAAAACTTATTTTTCAGAGGTGATGACTGTTGATGACTTTATATATAAAAAAAAAAAAATATATATATATATATATATATATATATATATATATATATATATATATATATATATATATATATATATATATATATATATATATATATATATATATAGTGTTCAAGTAGAGATTGTAGCCGTATTAGTCCAGTGATGTAGATGTAAAAAACAGATAAAATTCTTATCTTGTAATACCTTTTTTATTGGACTAAAAAGGTATTACAAGATAAGAATTTTATCTGTTTTTTACACATAGAGAGAGATAGATATATATATATATATATATATATCTCTCTCTCTCTCTATCTCAAAATATTTGTACTGCAAGAGGCATCATGCATACTAGCTTTAACCCATTAAGGACACATTACATATGTGACATGTCAGGATTCCCTTTTATTCCAGAAGTTTGGTCCTTAAGGGGTTAATAAAGATGATTATTATGGTTTAGAATTATTTTTTAGGAATAAAAGCATTGCAGTAAGGTAGTCAATGCTGGAATTTATCTGTTTAGTCTACAGGTTGTTCATGACATGCACATTCCAGATTTCAGACATTATGTAGGTCCTTAACTGAACAATTGAATAGCATTTGCAGAGCACATGTATATGGCTTTGTTATAATATACAGTGACCAATTCAATAGGCAAACTAAATGCCACATAATTAAACTTTATAAAGAATTTTTAAAAAAGCAAGGGATTGGAACACTAACTTTAAAGTTCCTTTAAGGACATAAAACCAAATCTATACAGAATATAAAACTGTTATAATATAATTTATTGCAGATTATCAAATATGTATAGCATACTGGCAAGTTTTACCACAATAAAAAACAAAAAACTTATTTGGTATTAACCAATTCCACTATATTTACAGCTCTGCTATTATATCCCGAATCTTCAAATCTGGAATTCATTTCACTACAAAAAAATAAATTTCTATTTGGGATAACTATTTTGGGGGATGGGCGGCTTGCACATTTGTAATGCAGTAGTTATAAAATTGGAAAAACTGGTTAGTATAAGTGCTCAATATCTATAATTAGCAGCAAATCACCAACAAGGGGTTCTCTCCACCATTGTGAAGTGGATTGTAAAGATAACAGACAGGAGGTGATCGGTGCTTAAGATTATATATACATACGATACAGATTCATATACAGAGAATATCTGTAAGTACAAAGCAAGAAACCGATTATGGTGCAGTACAGTAGATGTTTGTGAAGGGAGTACAAATGGGCAAAAGTGCACACACTTTTTAGAGCCGTCTCAGCTCTATTATGAAGGTCTGGACGGAATAAACCCTGACTATGAATATAAGTGGAGGGTCTTTGGCGCTTGTTTTCAGGATGGGAGTAGGTATATGTGAAAAAACAAAATTGGAAACCCAGAGGTATAGTATATACAAACAATTGGTATTGGAGGAAAATATCATACTTACGTCACCCAGAGCAATGTCCTTCTCTGGTATGAAGAACTTGAGGTAGAACAATCCCCACGTAGGGAAATATGCTGGAACCGGAAGGATGATGAGGGCAGTATGAAGGATGTACTTCCACAGGTGATTTAAAAGATAGGTTATTAAATTAATAAAGCTGGAAACAACAGCTATACAAGTAAAAACAAAAACTGTGCATGAAATAAGTCCTCACTTAAATGATCACTATAGGGTCAGGAACACAAACATGTATTCCTGACCCTAGAGTGTTAGAACCACCATCTAGCCACCCTGGGCCCCTCATGCCTCCATAAATATAGCAAAATATTTCTGTATTCAAGTCTGAAGCTGTAAATCTGCATGCTGTTTGTCTCAGAAAAACAAGCAGTCTGCTGACATCAGAAGTGGTAGCCTGCTTCCCCATAGGATTGGCTGAGACTGACAAAGATGCAGATCAGGGGCAGAGCCAGCATGATTTAAACACAGCCCTGGCCAATCAGAGGAAAGTTCAGTGTCTGCATGCAGAGGGAGTAGACACTGAATGTTTGGATGCATTTTAGGCAGCCATGACCCAGGAAGGATCTCTAACAGCCATCTGAGGAGTGGCCAGTGAAGTTATCACTAGGCTGTAATGTAAACACTGCTTTTTCTCTGAAAGGACGGTGTTTACAGCAAAACACCTGAAGGGAATGATTCTACTCACCAGAACAAATTCAACAAGCTGTAGTTGTTCTGGTGACTATAGTGTCCCTTTAATGCGTTTTGACAAAGGCTCTCAAAAGGCTTTCTCAAAAGTCCACTGTTGAGAAAGCCTTTGGCGAAATGCGTTAAGTGATTTATTTTAACCACAGTTTGTTTTTACTTATATAGCAGTTTCCAGCATTTTTATTTAATAAACCTATTTTATACATCACCTGTGGAGTACATCTTTCATACAGCCCTCATCATCCTTCCGGTTCCAGCATATATCCTTAAGTGGTGATTGTTCCACCTCAAGTTCTTCCTACCAGAGCAAGAAATTACTCTGAGTGAAGGAAGTAGGATATTTTCCTCCATCAATGCCAACTGTTTGTACTATATTGGATTTCCTTTTTTGTCTTTTTTCACATATACCTACTCCATCCTGAAAACAAGCTCCAAAGACCCTCAACTTATATCCATAGACAGGGATTATTCCGTCCAGGCATTCATAATAGAGCTGAGACAACTAAAAAAAAAAGATTATCGGCAATATCGGTATCGGCCTATAGAGATACAGATAATGCAGACCAGGACCGCCAGGCCCATGACAAGCTTGGCGGTCCTGGATGGGCCACAGCAAGCTTTTACCTTCCCAGCAGCTTCCTTGTCTAAATCTCGAGAGTCCCGCGGCTGTCAGAGCATTGCCACGGGTTACCAAGAAAAATTTACAATAAAAATGCACCCGATTTTACACACTGCATCCACTACACACATATTCTTGAAAACAAAATTCTGACTGGCATGTATATTTTGTGAATTTACCTTAATAAAAAAAAAATATAATATTTAATATATATATATATATATATATATATACACACACACACACACACACACACACACACACGTTCAGTTAATCGTAGATTTGTTTAGAAATATTTCATTTTTTCAAAATGGTAAATGTACAGAATATCGGTAAATTATTGGATATCGGCCTGAAAGTTCGGTCGATACCTACTAAAAAGTGTGAACATACACTTTTGCCCATTTGTACTTCCTTCACAAACATCTACTGTACTGCACCATAATCTGTTTCTTGATTTGTACTTCTAGATTAATTTACTAGGAATATCATCTGTTTCATATGTATATATAATCTTAAGAACTGATCACCTCCTGTCTGTTCCCTAATTATAAAATTGGGGTCAGCACCATGCAGGAAACGATAAATGACCGTTACACAAGCCATAGAAGTTTACATCACTTCCAGAACATTTGACATAACTTTCTAAATCGTCTAAACCAGGAGATTCAAGTGCAGTCCTCAACAGCCAGTACTCCACAGATTGTTTGTTTTCAAGCTTTCTCCAAATAAAAAGGATTTTTTTTCCCCCACTCTACAACACGGACATGCTCAAGTAAATTGTCTTCAAGGAATAGAATTAGAGAAGACAGTTTGGTGCAAAAGAATGCACCTATCTTTGCAAATTAGAAAAAGCTTTAGACAGCTGCTACCGGTCAGATCTTTCACTTGAGATATGGACAAAAGAATATAGAATACAAAAATTAGAGCAGAAGAGGGCACTTCCAATCAAAGATGCTTCATGGACTTCTTCCATTTGTGAATCTGTTTCTCGTGAAAAGCACACAAGATAATCATGCAATGCAAATATCACAACTATACTAGGGATCGACCGATATTGATTTTTTTAGAGCAGATATCGATAATCTGTGAACTTTCAGGCCGATAACTTACCAATATTCCGTAATTGACCATTTAAAAAAAAATTTTTTATTAACTATTTCTATACAAATCTGTTAACTGAACGTGTTTATTTTGCAATTTTTTTTTTTTTATTAAGGTAAACGCACAAAATATACATGTCCATGTGATTTTTTTTTTATGTTTTCAAGAATATATGTGTGTAGTGCGTGCGTGCTGTGCGCGCAGAGTGCGTGTTTGTGTAGGTATGTCAAGTGTGTAAAATGGGGAAGGGGGGGGGATTTATTTTTTTTAAATAGTGTATTAGTCCTCCCTCCCATCTTCTTACTTGGCCAGGGAAAGGGGATATGGTATTCCCTGGAGGACCCACGGTGGCCCTAGCGGCCCAGTAAGCTCTTACCTCCCAGCAGCCCCTTCAGTTCACGTCTCTCGCGGCCAGCGTGCCGAGTTGCCATGGTAACTAATGGCAACACTGATTGCCATGGGACTCGCAAACTGTACACAGGGTAAACGGAAGTGAGATGCTGGGAGGTAAGTAAGAGCTTGCTGGGCCACTGCCAGGACCACAGTGGGTACTCCACGACCCTGATGGCGGTCCTGGTCTGCATTATCGGCAATATCGGTATTGGCCGATACCGATATTGCTGAAACTACAGAATATCGGTCAGACCGATTATCGGTTGATCCCTAAACTATAATGACCAAAGTGCAAAAGTTACACTGGACTGAACCATGAGGACATCCCCCAAAATCTAGCTTGATAGGCTCCCCAATATCAACTAGTTGTTCCTGAACGTGTAGACTGAAATATCAAAAAGCACCAATCATAATCCACAAATCTTTTTTGAAAAATGTAGTTTTGGCATCAATATTAATTCATATGCCTTCAGGAGGGGTTTCCAAAAAAGAGCTCCCCAGCTGTTGAATTACAACTTCAAATGGTGGATGGTAAAACGCTATAATCTTATCTGCACTTACAGTTAAAAAAAAAAAAATCCAAAATAAATCTTTACAATGAAAACTATAATATATATATATATATATATATATATATATATATATATATATATATATATATATATTTATTTTTATTTATTTTTTAATGGTATGTTACGATTAATTTTTTTTAACACTTTTTATTTTTGGGGAAGGGGGGAAACAACTTATATTTGTAGTACTTATAAGTAAGTAACATTTAAAAATTTGAGTTGGTGAAAGATATACCCTCAGGGTACCATGTGGAATACTCAAAAGTGCTAGGAGCCAGCAATAACAATGTTAAACTTTAGCAAAAATTTAAATATACTACACAAACTAATCAGTCATTCAGAGAACGTTACAGTGCCAAAGGGGTTAAATATAGCCACACCAGGGACTATAAAGGGGTGTCTGTTCTCAGCCATCCTGCAGACTTTCTGCAGAATCTCCCTTTCCACACAGTGAACACTTTGTGCTCCAGAAGCCATATTTAGGCCAAGGAAAACGCCTATGGTATTTTCAGCATAGGGGACATATTCATGGGGTTTGCCAAGCTCATTTCTGAAGTGACTGTACATGAAAACAGCACTGCTATATTCTAAACATCAAATCCCAGAGCAGGAAATAATCCTTTTTGGCTACAAACTGAAATACAAATGTTCATCGAAGAAAACCTATTTTAGTCCCCCGCATTTAACAGTGGAGTGCACAAAGGATGTGATGTCAGAATTCGACTGCACTCTGATCACAACCAGAGCTTTACAGTTTCACTTATAGTTTATTTAACCAGGTGTTCTTTTTATTCTAGAACTATAACAGTGACTCCTAGAATTTTACTATAGGACTCAAGGGGAGAGAGAGACACACACACACAAAGAAACCAAGAATTTTAAACATAGTTTAAGAAACCAACCAGATCTCTAATGCACAAATTACAGGCTCCATTCAGGACTGCCCATTGCAAATTAAAGTTGACAGTTGCACGTGCCATAGAAGTTTAAATTGATCCTATAGTACCATGAAAACAAAAGTAGTTTTCCTGGCACGATTAGGTTAATAGGTCCCCCCACTCCCCTCTCCCCGCAGGGCTGAAGGGGTTAAAGCCTATGCAGAGCGTGAGGACATCCAGTGTCAGATAACAGACCAAAAAGTCTGTTTGGATTCCAAAAGCATCCGCAGTGGCTGTCTGGTAGACAGCCACTGAGGGCAGACTTAGAGCTGCAATGTAAACACTGCAGTTCTCTGGAACGACAATGTTTTACATTGCAGCACTAGGTGCTAAAAGGGACACAGCAGAAGTGGTCTGGATGCCTACAGTGTCCCTTTAAATCACTTCAAGAACATTTTCAAATGCAACAGAAGCAGATTTAAAAAAAAAAAAAAAAAAAAA